>JAQLOL010000013.1:12709038-12719826 GCA_029783665.1 Naso thynnoides
AAAATCAAAGTCAAGCAGAAAGAAATGTGGCAGCAAGTTTCACTTCAAATTTAACTAAATTTTAATCAAATTTATTTGACTCATTTTGTTGCTAATTACCCAAATGTTACTAACAGTTAAAAAAATGTGGTTTAGAGGAACATGGAGGGCAGGACATTTGATTCATCTGCTTTTGAAAAAATGGTTTACAAAAAGAATTTGCAAAGAAAAATGTCAATTTCGCTTCTCAGAGTAATTGCACCTTTTGGAAGTTTATTATCTGTCCTTGTAAATTCAATATCTTTTGGATTGTTGCTTGGACAAAGGAAGCAATGTGAAGAGTCACCTTGGTTTCAAAAATGTTGTGATGGACATTTTTCCAGTCTTCTAATATTTTAAATGAAAGGAGGAACATAATTATTATATTTTTCTAAATAATGAACACATTAATTAATCGCTAGCTGGTGCTATACACTAATTAGCCACAGTGAAAAAACAAAATCAATGGAAACCTGGAGAAAAAAAGCCCTCATTAATTTAAGTTGACCAGTTAAAATGCTTTGGAGAAGAAGTTTGTTTGAACTTTATGTCTGTGAATGGGGCTCAGTAACAGAGCTGTCTGGTTTACTTGATCCAAACGCTCAGATCCCATCCATTAGCATCCTGGACGAGATTCTTCTGATCTGCAAACAGCCTCAAGTAAACTCATTTTAGTGGGCTCGTCTCTCTCCTCTCACCGCCTGCCCTAAAGGGATCAATACCAATATGAAAAACCTGGATTCCATTCTGAGTAGACCACACCGGCGCCTTTCTCTGAATACAAATCACATCACATCACATCCCCACACTATAACAGCCTGCAATACAATCCCAGGGGGAAGGCAGCATCTACAGAGCACTCCATTTGGGGTCGAAATCAGAAGCGGCTGCCTTTCAGCGCCATTCAGATGATCAGCAGGAGGGGGAAACTGCACGGAAAGCTGAGGTGAAGACTTGGTAAACATCCCAATTATCTCATATCTCTCATCTGTTTTTCTTTGCAGCGCCATGCGAGTGGTGATGAGTGGTTTTTTTAGGCAGAAAAACATAACAAGAACAAAAAGAAAAGCCTAAATACAACAGCAGCTCGAGGCTTAATCACTGAAATTACATCCCAGCGTTAACACCCGTATACATTCAACGTGCTGAATTCAAGTTGCACGTGTAATACAGTACAATGCCGAGCAGCACGATGCTGTAGCCTAATTGTAATCAGCCGTCTGATTAGACTGATACATGGAAACTCAATATGTGTTGACACAAACTTTAATAAGGGGTGTCATATTGAAGGTGCCAAGTATGCCTGCTGGAAAATCGAAATACTAAACTGAGCAAACAGATTTTTTCCAAAAGAAAAGCTTGTTAAAGCTGTTAAGGAGATTAAGGCTAACTGCTCAGTTAAAATACAATATTTGTTTAACTGTCACGGCTTCCAGCTACATCGAAACACACTGTAAATCACATTCTCCATAAAATCCTTCCGCTCACCCCACAGCAATCGATATCCGACTACTGGGGGGCCTTATTAAAATCTCCTGGCACCACCAAGTGAGCCTCTGACCTTTAGAGACTCCTCTTCCACTTGTTACCAGAGCTACAAACTCATACAAAGTACTTTTGAAAACAGCCATCGATTAACAGCGGGAGTGGAAGGAGGGTGAAGGAGGATGATCGAAACGTCCCCATGTTGTTTTGTTGCTAACAGGACTCTTCTCAAGCCTCGAGGCAGATATGGTGTCCCGTCGACAAACTGGTGATTGTTATCTCCTATCAGAGTGCATCAGCGTCAGCCGCCGAGGCTTTGTTTGGAATCTCAGGTTAGATTTTGTATAATGCAGCGCACCATGACAGGTTTTTTACAATCCACCAGCACAATATGCAGCTGGCAGGGGAGAGGATGAGAGACAGAGAGAGGGAGAAGAGACTGAGGAGAGAGTCGAGCTGATGAATTGGTTTTTATATGAGTTTATGCTCTAAATAGGGAAAATCTCTAGAGAGAATAACAGAACAAATGTTTAGAATTTATAAGGAAAAGAAATCCTACATTTAACTCTGATGATGGGTTGTTGTTGCATTATTAAACAAAACCCTCCAAAATCAGTCAAGGTCGGACTTGTTTGCTTGCACTGACGAGCGGGTGTGCAAGGAGAGACCATCGAAAAAAAAACTTTAAATTGGTGTTTTGATATCTTACACTTTAGAAAGCAATGTTTGGACACCCCTGTAAAGATTAAAGTAAGACTGATGTGTCCATATCACTGCCGTCCACCAGAGCAACGTCCCTCTGGCTCAACCTTGATCATTAAGAAGAGGAGTGGTGTAACCAGGTCAGTCTGAGGAACGTGCGCTATCTTCAGCGCTCCGGCATCCCACGGGCACAAACACTTCTCACCCCAGATGACCACTCTTCTTCCCCCGGATCTGCTGCAGACCATCCACCATCGCTTCAGCCAGGACCGTGTCACCTCTCAAAGCAATCACCCGGTGACGCCGCCCGCCTCGACAGAGAAGACGTCCGGGGGATTTAGAGACAATTGGAGTTGACTGGGGCACAACCTCATTTATACAAAGCCACCCAGAGAGCTAGACATGTCAGTCTGTCTTAAAAGGCTTACTCCGCTTTCTAACAAGTTATGGTGGGCTGTGGGCCGCCTTCAGCACACTTCAGTCACATTAAATCCTTCTGACAGGTCATCGGCGATTCATAACCTCCAAAAATTACACAAAATGTAAAGTTTTCTCCCACATGAGAGTCCTTTTTAAGCATTTGGACTTGCAGCAATAAGCTGGGAAAAACGAAGACACACTCAGCTAACAGTCAATATCCTCACACCACCTCTCCAGCAATTACAGGCACTGATTTACTACAACAACATGGCTACAACCCACCGGACTTTTAACATTCAAATCAATAACGCTGCATGTGCTGCTTTAACTCCTGGCTCTTCATTACAGGAACGAGTCGTAAACTTCATGCAAGATAGGGCCTAATTTATTCGCTGTGAGATGAGTGAAGCATCTGAAATAATCCCTGACGTGATCACAGCCCTCGCCGCTAGATTTATCATGCCTTGTGAGATGTACATGACGTCGACTTTTATCGGCTTTGAGCCGGGTCTCATTTAATTGTCTATGCAGATTACTCGAAAACATGCATAGATGATTTGCACTTAACATCACTTGAGCGTTGTGAATATTCATTACACGGCACAGAAATTTTGGAGGGAATACTTTGTGTCACGCAGCGCAACAATCAGCATGTTTCCGATGCCTGGCGTGATCATTCAGCTGACCTACTTCAGCAGCATATCTTATGACATCTCTAACACCGACAGGATCAAGTACATTACAGTAGGCACTTGATTCCTCTTGAAGGAGATATTTGCAAAACGGAGGATCTCAACACACACAATGTCTCTTATTTGATGAAAATGTGCATCATCATGGTGTGAGATAGTATTAGAACGGATTGGCAAATACCTTTGCTGGAGGAAGCCGATGAAGGGGGCGACCCCTGTGCCCGGTCCGACCATTATGAAAGGCGCCGACAGGTCAGAGGGAGGCCGGAAGGAGCAGTTGGGTCTCAACCTCACATGGATCTAGGGTCAGAGGCCATTAGCAAGCATTTAAAATAATGACAGTAATTACAACAATGCTGAGAAGCCACAGCGGGACTACCAATCTAATAATTGATCTACTTAATATTCCGACAGACATACTAATAGGAAAACTCATGAGCTCCAACAGGAATCCATAGAGTCTGGGGTAGAGAGGATTAACTCACTTTAATTTAAATTAATTCTTTAATTAACCGCACACGAAGGACCCACAGCATGTTCTTTTTTTGTGTGTGCGTCTCACGCATAAAAATTGAGTTTTCAGAGGAGCTTAAAAGGAGTAGTAGAAACTGGTTGAATCCTTAATGATGCCTCAAGTTCCTCAGTTTCATGAGGACGCTGGACTTTTTTTCTGATATTTTGCTCGACATTTGCCCATTATTTTACTCAAGAACCTCTTGAACTGTAGCATTTGGAAGACAATGGGCAGCCCAGCTCTACTGGCATTTTCATCAAAATAAAGCAAAAGAGGTGTTGATAAGGTGTTGCAGGATTTTAGCCTAGTCTAGTAAGAGCAGGGGGTAGCAACTATCACAGCATCTGACAACTAATATAGACATGAGTGCTCATCAGGCCCCAAGAAAAATATCAGACAAGTACAAGAGTTCAAAAATGTGCACAATCTGGTCTCAGCGCTCCATTTTTTCGGTGTACTCATTACCTTTGGCAGAGTCGTGCTGCCAGAGGACTCAGGCTTCCCTGGGAAAACCAGGACAGGATTGATGAGGTCAAACAGCCAACCAGTACACAAGCCTTGCCTCCCCGCGGGCCGCCCAGAGCATGCTGGGAACTCTACAACGTTGAAGACAAAATGCAGCTTTCCCGGGTGCCGAAGACCGGAGCTATGGAGATGGTACCACAGAGAGTTTGAGATGGAAGAAGTGTGTGCGAGGCATACAGACAGTGACAAGCAGGGAGATGAAGTGAAAATAAAAAAACAGCGAAATACAGAAGCAGAGGGAAAACAGAAGGGTAGAGAGGCACAAGCATTATGTGTGAGGATACATTCACAAGAATAGATAACAATGCTGCACAAAGGATTCACACAAACCTCCTATAGAAGCATCTAGTTTAACATCAGCTGATCAAAGTAACAAGGACACACAGACAATTAATGCAATGCCAATTTCAAATACGGACGTTGAAATGTGCTTAATTAAAAACTGTGACAATCCCGACCTTTTGTACCAGTTAATAACCTCAAAGGCAAAATTCCCTCGCCATGAGCACCACTCATCATGCTCATACATGCTTTTGAATTCATTTTCCATGAAATATGTTTCTAAGCATTGTTAATTAAATGAAAATGGATATAGTCATGGTATCTTTTCCCATGTCGCCAATGTTTGGACATGCTTGCATCTGCATTAGCAACAACTTGAAGTTGCACCGGTTTGATGTTTCAGTTATTTTTCATTAAGTATTTCATTGATATATTCAGAACTTTGAGTTAGCTATTTTAACTATTATCCATTACTCTATGCTAACAATTTCAACCATTCATCTGTTACTTCAAGCTAACAAATTTTACATACTCAAACGTTATTTTATGTCAATTTATTTTTATTGTTACGTTTGGCTAACAGTTTTATCATTCATCCATTACGTTGAAGGTAACTAATTTATTTCAACTGCTACTTGTAGCTAACAATTTAACCGTTCATCTGTTACTGTTAGTTATGCTTTAGTTATACTTCAGTTTGAAAAACAGCTAAAAGAAATGGAGGAACACATAAAATTTTAAAGGGTTTCTCATTAGCAATCTGTTTCAACTGTCTGTCCATAACGTTTAGCTAGTTATCTATTTTGGTCTAATATTCCTTACATTTCTTACTTTAAGCTAGGTGGTGGCTTAGCCAATACTCAAGATCGACATCACAACAATTTTATTTTATTTTTTCCCAAATTCACTGAGGAACTCCAAAATCTTTCCTCTGGCAACTGCAGAAGTACCCTCAGAATGAAAGTACACCTGGTTGATAATAACAGATCTATACAACAACAGTGATTCTAGACTAAAGAAATACAGCTAAGGGTGGGCAAAAAATAACTTCCTGTCTGTCTTGCTCCAGTAAAGCTGCCTCTCCCTCCTCTCCGTTCCACTCTACACTGCCGGGTGAGGAACTCTCGCGCTCTCCCATCCTTCACTCTCCACTTCCTGTGGGCCACTAGAGACCTCTATTGACCACAGCATCAATAATGCAGGCCTCTAATGTCTCTGCACCATCTGATAAACTACAGCCACCATCTCTCCTGTCCGTTCTCTGTCTCATCGCACAAACATAAACACACACACACACACACACACACTGTATATAAGCAGCTAAGTGAGGCACTAATGAGAGTAGCAGAGAAGTTTTGACTTTGCATTGCTGTTCCACATGAGCCTTAGAGCAAACCTAATGGGCACCAGCTTAACAGGAAGAGCAGATCAATGTGTGGCTAAGTGAGGCAAAAAGAAGGAACATTTGGTCTACTTAAACCAAGAGCAACTTGCTCAAGAGCAACACAATATTTACAGTCAATTCATTTGTATTTTATATCCATCACTGAGCTTAATGGGGAATTACATCTTCAAACACCCATCTGGACTAAAACACAAATCATAAACCACTATATACAGGGTTGGGACCATAACAAACTTTAGACAGATACAAACATACATACAAAAGTAATTATATTATACAGGAATAATATAATAAAATATAAAATAATGAAATATTTTTGAAATGCCTCCCAATATCAATATTCATATAAAATATGTTACATTTTACATTATTCATGGAGCCTTCCTTTGATGTTATAATAAACCTTATCAAATGTCAGATCATTCGAAAGCTCCATTCACTGCAGAGGGGAGTTGGCAAAAAAGCAGATCTCCCGTGAAAAGCAATGCATTTCCAGCTGACAATAATGAAACTTTAATATAAATTATGGGAGTCTGACTGTGTTGCCTAGTAGTATCTAATAAATGAAAATGAGGATTTAGTGATACATCATGATGCACGCGTGCACTGTTAATATAATCCATCTTCTCTGTGTTACAACACATCCTAGGCAGCATCTTAAAAAGAAACTAACTTAGTTCATGAATGATACAAACATTTCTGAACTCTGATACAAAAAAAAAAAATCCAGTTCTCTTTGTCAGTTTCTTTTTGGCAATCATGTTCCCATTTGAGCCTAACATTGTCTGGGTTTTCTGATGTAATTTATAATAAATGCTGTGTGATTTTCTGAAATACCCTTTCCTTCTTCCCCATTATTAAGAATACAATCAAGTTCGCAAGAAGACAGGGTTGCAGAAGAGACCCCTGAAAGAATGAACTAGACAAATTTTCAAATGTATCTAACAAAAAATAAGGAGATTGGATGTCACCTTTAGAAAATGATAAATAAGGACAATTTGACAATGTAATAAACACTGTAATGACCACTGGAAAGTTTTGAGAATTCTTTGACTCCAAAATAGGCTGATATGTTAATATTCAACATATCCAAAGTTTTATTCGTAACATAAACTATTGATGTCTTTGTACAATTCCTCATGCATACTTATTGTGCGGCTCCCTAACACCAGGGTGAGAATTAGACAGACATATGTGCTCATGAACACTTTCATTCCAAAGAAAAAATGGCAAGAGAGCACATTTATGCACAGTCTCATGCAGTACAGAATCTAGGCTGCAAACGTATTTTTCTGTCACCTTACCTTGCTGCTGAATAAGGCCTGGGCTGCAGTTTCGGCAAGTGCTCTGAAAAGTAAGCACAACTGTCAATCATCCTGCCGTATCGGTAAGATTTTGTTACACAGACAACAATGACAGAGAGGAGACAAATAAGCGAAAGTCATCTCGGTCCATTGAGATGTCCTACCTACCAATCTATCCTCAGTTACCCCCATCCAGGTTACAGTCTTGTTTCTAGGACACACTTCTATATTTATGAAATTACAAACTCGGGGTTATGGAATCCCATGTGTCCAGATGTGGAGCCAGTAGGAAACAGATTGCTTATGCAGATCTTATTTCAGTGCCAACCATGAAGGTGCCCTCTTTAGGGGAATATGTAATATGCAATGCTGCTGGTGATGATGTGTCGTGGAAATCAGAAAAACTTATAAAACCCCGAGATAATTTTTGCTCAAGCACCAAGATTTGCCATTCGCTACGCTGCGACCACCAACAGCTATTAGGAATGTGTGAAAAAAGTGATTGAGAGGGGTGTGATGTGCTTGCTGTGTACTCCCTTACATTTTGTTCGTATCTCAGTGATAGATGAACCTAGAAGAGTAAAGCTGTACCATATGTACCAGCTGAGGCTCTACAATAACACATTTTTCTGCTAAATTGCTTGGAAAGACGAACAGCTGGACTAAATCTGGTCTCTCCCTTCGTTCTGGATGTCTCTGACATCTAAACAGCTCAGGGTGTTAGCAAGACAGCTCCGCACTCTGACGTCCATTTGAGTTGAAGATTTTTTAAAAAATGGTGATACATGAAACACTTAAAAGTCAGTCTGAAAGAGGGTTTTGAAGAAAAACATAAGCCTTGCCCAAACATTTTCAGAGAGTAAAGAACACAGGGCTTGTGACATATGGACTAGACCATTTCTACATACATTTACGATGGTAAATTATGGAAGATTAGGGGAGTCATGCTGTTTGTAATTTATCTAAGAAGCACAGATCTCCATGTGCTCCTGGGACCTGGTTCTTTATGTAAGTCTAAAAGAAAAAGAGTAGGTTTGAGAAAGAGGTAGATGAAGACAAAAAGCCCCTCATCAGAATAACTTCAAGCTTGTAGCACCTCTTTTCTTTCTTTGTGTGCAATCTTTTGTACAAAAACATTAAATTTCAAATCTTATAGATGTATACATACAGAGTGGTGAAGTATTGAGTTCTAAAACCCAAGTCATTTATCATCTCTGCATGTTGCCTCATCTCAAAGTAGTTTTTTTTTTTTTTAATGAGTTTTCAGGTACATTTTTTTAATTTTTTAATTATTTTTTTCAACTGAAATAAGGCCTGTAAAAGATATTTGGACATTTTGTTCTGTGACATAAAATACAGCGGTATAAACACAATTTTTAAACTTCTAAGGTTTTATGCATCTTTAAAAAAGGTGGTTGCTAACAAGTGGCTAAATGAGACTACAGAGTTTGTTGGGACGTTAGATGTCATCACGTGAAAAAGGAATAAAATGGGTTATTTCTTTGAAAAAGCGATTGTGAGAGTAGCAATAGCAATGATCACTAGTTAAATCAGGTCACGCTAAGAGGAGAGAGTTTTATAAAAACATGAACGTGCTAAATCAAATTTGAAGCTGAACACTGGAGTGGTTTATAGTCAAATTTTTGCTTGTGGTGATTTAATTTACGCTTCAAAAACACAAACTTGGTGTTCACTCATGAGGATTATTGTGCAGAACAAAACGTTTAAGTCATAAACTTGTGTTCATCACAGAGCTTATTTTCAGGGATAATCCAAAATCCTGTTTCCAAAGGATCCTGTGCAATGCTAATTTCATAGGCTACAAAAGTACATCATCTCTTCAGTGCTCTATTGGTCATAACTGATTTTTATAACCGTTATAAGCATTTTATCTGAAGACGTCTTTGTAGATTTTTGACTGGGGCTGCAGCTCATCATCAGTGCCATTGCCAATTAATTTGACAAATTGTTATTGATCTTTTTCTCTAAAAAAATGCTAGAAAATAACAGGAATACCTGTCATAACTACAGACAGTCTGAGAGCCCAGATTGCTTGTTTATTCAGCCAACAATTCAAAACTCAAAGATATTCAGTTTTCTGTCATTTAAGAGCAGAAAAGCCGCAAGTCCTCACATCTGAAAAGTTGACAGCAGAGGATGGACTAATGAACTAATTTTGATGTTTGGTGTACAGCAGTGTCATGGACCAAATGTTTGATTTGATATGGAATTACAAAGTAACTTCAGTCCGGAGAACTTTTGTTCTTTTTATTCTAAATGTTTCGACATTGATGCATGAAATGTATTAAAGGCTGGAGGGCGGGCAAAGGCACAAGTTATGCTGGCCTTGCTTTGATATAATCAATATGCTTGTAAAGTAGCTGCGACTCACAGTAAGTCATTTGTAAATACATCTTGTGAATGAATGTTACTGAGCTGCAATGCTATTGAATTCCCTTTTCTCATAAAAACTAATACTTTTTGAACAAATCATCACATGCAACATATCCAGCAATCTTTTTCACCAGCGGAAACACACACCTCTCCATCAGGCGGTGTATCATGCACATTAGCACAATCCTCTGCGGTTCACAGTGCTCCAGTTCCTGCCTTTCTATCACAGAGCGACAGCACATGTCCGAAACAAAGGACAATCAATCCATCATCTCACATCACTGCACCGTGATGATACTGCTGGTAGATACAGCGGATATATCACTTTTAAAACCTCCGAATTCAGAGCTTTTTGTGTTGTTGCAGTGAGTGGCTTGACACATCTTGAAATATGTATTTTAAAAAAGAAAAAGGAAAAAGGTCTCTGTTCCAAACAGTACAGTCCCAGGGTCCCCGATATGTTTACAGAAATGATCATTTCCAAGGGTGTCATCGATCATACTGCACAACAATATAATCTATTCTATCTCACAAGTCTCTACGTGCTGCAATTTATATGCTGAGGTAACGTTTTAGTGGGGAAAAATGAGATAGCAATGAGGTTGAACATAAAAGCTATACTTCTTGAGATATATGGATAGTTTCTTCAGCTGCGGACGGAATTAGGGGAGAATTAGAGAGGTTGTTAGCGCTAAAGCCTAAGAAGAATTCTCCTTGGGAAGATTTTTTTCTCTTTTTCTAATAGCCTTCAAATGCTAATTTTAAGTTGCTTCTGAGAAAAAGAACCTGCAGCTTCATGGTTTTCCAAAACCATTTAAAACTTTTCTGTGGTATTTTATTATACCTTAAATGATTAAAGATGGAATTATATGTGATTTGCGGTGCGTTCTCTGTGAACAGGAAACCTTATATTAAATTTCAAGCTTCTCTGGAGAGAGACGGAGCGCAGGGACACGTTCACTTTACTTTTCTTCGTTTGCTTTAGTTTCTTCCACAGTTCACGATAGAGCTAAAGAGCAAAAAAAAAAAAAAAAAAAAAAGAGAATA
>JAQLOL010000013.1:12729979-12743040 GCA_029783665.1 Naso thynnoides
AGTGTGTGTGTGTGTGTGTGTGTGTGTGTGTGTGTGTGTGTGTGTGTGTATGTATATGTATATATATATATATATATATATATATATATATATATAAAAATAAATATTTATTTTAATGCAATCTGAATATCATAGCAATACTTCTGCACAGTAGTGGTCAAGGGTTTTAAAAAAAAACACAATGAACCACTGCCACAAATCTTTGCATTTAAACTATTAATAAAAAAAATCTCTAGTTTTTTTTAAATCAGTGTAACATCGCCAAACATAATATCAGGATATTTTCTTGCACCCCTATTTACGAGTAACCAGCAAGCAGTTAGTTATTAGAGATTGAAGGGAAATGTTAAAAGCAAAAAACTAAATGTGGAGAGTAATTTGAGTTGCAGCTTAAAAGGACACTGTGATTTGAGTCGTAGCACTGCAGCCAAACATTTCAAGTACTATTGCATTTTCCTTTCATGTGACCACTGTAAGACAATGGTGCTAACATCAACCCTTCTTTATCACCATTCAGGTTCTGAAAGATGCTAAAATTGCGATCCTTACCTGCCCATTTGAGCCTCCTAAGCCCAAGACTAAGCATAAGTTGGATGTGACCTCTGTGGAGGACTACAAAGCCCTTCAGAAATACGAGAAGGAGAAATTTGAGGAGATGATTCAACAGGTTTGTTCTGCAGTGCTGAATGAAAGGGAAGTGGAAGTCTTCACATCTATTTTAGCAGATGTGGCTAATCGTAAAACTTTTTTTTTTCATAGGTCAAAAGCAACGGCGCTAACCTGGCCATCTGCCAGTGGGGCTTTGATGATGAAGCCAACCACCTTCTGCTGCAGAATGAGCTGCCGGCTGTGCGCTGGGTCGGCGGGCCCGAGATTGAGGTGAGAGACACATCTTACATGAAAGAACTCCTTATTGTAGAATATTCTTAAATTATGTAATAACATTTTATGTCCACGTGTTGCTGATCAATAAAGGTCTGTCTGTGTTAAGTACTGAATGTTAACTGTGTTTTTTTCTGCAGTTGATTGCCATCGCCACAGGAGGTCGCATCGTGCCAAGGTTCTGTGAGTTGACACCAGAGAAGCTCGGCACAGCTGGTCTGGTGAAAGAAATCTCCTTCGGCACTACAAAGGATCACATGTTGGTCATCCAGGAGTGCAAAAACACCAGGGCCGTAACCATTTTCATCCGTGGAGGCAACAAAATGGCAAGCTCAGATGTTATTTACTTTGTGTCACGCTATCGATTTATGGTAAATATTGTTCTTGGCTCACCTTTTTATTTGTTTCATTAGATCATTGAAGAGGCCAAGCGCGCTCTCCATGATGCTCTGTGTGTAATTCGTAATCTGGTCAAAGACAACCGTGTCGTTTACGGAGGAGGAGCTTCAGAGATTGCTTGTGCTCTTGCTGTCAACCAGGCTGCAGATAAGGTGAGAAGCACTAACACCCAGAGTTTCTGGATGTGCAAAGTCAAGTAGTGTTCCTTTTTAAAATTAGAATAAATGTTTTTCTGACATGTTTTTGGCAAACTCTGGTTCTTCAATAAATCAATAGAATGCTCTTTCTCTTGATGCCCTGACTCTTTATTTCTGCCTTCCACTTCTCTAGTGCCCATCATTGGAGCAGTATGCCATGAGGTCGTTTGCTGATGCTCTGGAAGTAATTCCGATGGCGCTGGCTGAGAACAGTGGGCTGAACCCTATCCAGACCATGACAGAGGTCAGGGCCAGACAGGTCAGAGAGAGCAACCCCTTCCTTGGCATCGACTGTCTGCACAAAAACACCAATGGTAAGGAATGAACTGCCTATCAGTCAGTCCCGACACTGCACTTTAAAGTCCAAGTACGACATCATATCAAACGGCTTCCTTTGTTTTGTTCCTACACAGACATGAAGCAGCAACATGTGGTCGAGACCCTGATAGGCAAAAAGCAGCAGATCTTGCTGGCCACTCAGGTCGTCAAGATGATCCTTAAGATCGACGACATCCGCAGCCCAGGAGAGAGCGAGGATTGAAGGCCTCCTCGGACACTTTAAGATTTCTGAGCTGTTCTACAGGTTTCCGGCACTTCCCTGAGCACCGTGTCCAAGCCGCACTGCATTTCGCTATTTATCATTTGATAACAAATGTCCAAGTTGTTGTCTTATCAAAGTCATCATTAAAACGTTGGTCAGTTCAAATTTCCAGACTCTGTAGTTTTGATTTCAGATTCAGTATTCATTTCGATTGTACTTGATCTTTATTCGTGTATTCCTTGTCAGGTGTTCAGGACGTCTTACAAAACTTGAGAATTTACAGTAAGTTGGAAAGCTGAAGTATGAACAGGAAAAGGTAAAGCAGCTTTACTGTCATTATACAATGAATCCTGTAATGAAATTGCGGGGTTAAAGTAGACAGATCGAAGTATAATCAAGGTACCACATACATTTGATTTTATAAAATTGTGGGTTCTCACATTAAATTGACAAGAAACTTCATATTTGTTTTTGGCACAAGGCCAAAATAAATGGTTTTGGCACTACCATTAAAATCACAGTTACCCAGCATCCATACACAGATGATCACTCAAACCTTTAAAATAAAAATTAAGAATTAGTTAGTGCAAATAGCAACTCTACATTCTACTTCTGATTAGGTTTCCATTCTGTATGTAGGCCGGTCTGATGTGCAGATGCATGGTTAAAATGCACCATGTGAGGCCACAGCACAGTGACTTCCAGACGTTTTAGCTCACACATACTTGTTGAGCCAGTTAATCATGTCTGTTCTGGCCTCCTGGATGCTGGGCTTGTCTGCAGGATTGATATCTTCTCTCTTGCGGTGGACAAACCCGTGAGTCTGACCAGGGAAGATCTTCACCCGGTAATCCACTTTGCACTTGTCCTTCAGCCTCTCTTGCAGGACCTTCACCTAAGGAATAAAAGGATGAAAACACAGATTGTCAGTGGTTATATGGCTGAGAATGTTGCATTTTCAAATGTTGTATGGATACCATTTGGTGCTCAAGTGCCACCATATATTTATAAAACTAATGAAGTTCTTGCATACTAACCTGCTCATTTGGAATAAAGTTATCGTTATCTCCAAAGATGAACAGCGTCGGACTCTTCAGCTCGTAACTGTCCTCTTGATCTCGGATGATCCCTGCATGGCATCATAACAGCCCATCATGAAACAACAGAAATGTTTTGCGCCTGAATAGACTGTATGGTGGGTGCACACTTCTGCATGTGAGTATTCTACTGATTGATTGAATCAAGACAGTTATGCCCATTTGTGCTTCTGAATTATCTTCGCACCAAAGCTCAATTTACAAACTAAATACTTTGTAAAAACAGACTGCTGATTTGTAATACTGTAATGAAGGAACAGACAGACACTTGTACCATAGTGTGATACTCCAGCTTTGATCTCCGGATAATGCAGGGAAACGTAATGTGTGGCGATGCCTCCCCAGCAGAAGCCAATCACTCCAATCCGTTTGGCCCCACACTGCTGCTTCACGTACTTCAGGGCCACATCCACCTCTCTGGGGAAGGAAATAATATGACCATAATGTCTTCAGTCTTGTATTCATTCTACCAGGGGCAGTTTTAGTATGGCTTCAGCGTGAGGTGTGTGTTTTGTTATATTTGCACTGATTTTAATGCCTTACACTGTAACACAGTCAACCATTTTTTTTTGCTGAGTCATTCTAGCATTGGGCAGCTGCACCTGTCTTACTTTTAGCCTAGATTAGTTTATGTGTTTGTTTGCTCTTACTGTGTAAAAGACACTGCTCTGCTGGCAGCAAACTTGTCCATGTTTGTAATTGCTCATATGTTTTTCACACAACTCCTTTTATGTAAATACATTCGTGCCTAAAACCTTAGTTGGCTTAAAGAAATTAATAAAAACTGCTTTGTCACTGCTTAATTATTGTATTTGTTTGATTTAGTGATGCCAGATAAGATAATCTGGGTATGTTGAACTTGCTTGCACTGCACATGCACCTCCCTGATACACAGAGTTTGAGAGGTTACTTTGGAAATGTAATAGGTTACAGATTTATCATATTTAAAATGTTTTCAGTAATGTGACTATTTCAATGACTTTGTCAAGTAATTTAACTCATGACATTTGATCACTTTTCTAAATTTCTAACGAACGTCTTCAGCTGGTAACCATTTTTAGACGCTTGAACCAGGTAGTGTTAACGGCAGAGGGGCAAATTCAAACAACAGAACCAATCAGAGTAGCATCAAACTTTGCTCAACAGCCTGAAAACTGAAAATGGCCAAAGAAAGCATTGTGCACGTCAAAACACGCAAGGCAATAAAATGAGAATCATTTAACATACAGCCTAAGCTTTTATTAACTTTTCAAAATTAATTCTAATTTAATTACTCATTCTCTCTTAGTCACTGTAACTGATTACAGTTACATTTAATTTGTCTTTAAATAACGTAGAATGTTGCATGCAACTAGTTACTCTAACATGGTTGATACAACATATTCAACTTATCAAAATAAAGGTAGGCTTTTAGTTACTTTTTAATGTCTGTCGGCTTCCTGTCTTGAAGCCAATCCATAAATGTGGCCCAGTCATGTGAGGGACTCCACGGCTCCTTTCCAACAAAGAAGTCTGGAACAACAGCGCTGCACAGCATGAAGGCAGAAGAAATCACTGTTATGGGTCAAACTGGACGACACACATGGCTACCCCTTTCCATTTTTCTGTTATAAATAAACAATATGGTGATTTTCACTCACATGTATCCATTGGTAGCCAGCATGTCTGCAATGTATCTGGTGTTGGGAAGCTGCCACCCAAAGATATCTTGTATGACAATGATGGCCTTGTCAGATGGAGATGATGGTTTCACCACATAAATTCCAATGTGATCCACCTGGACCTCCTGGCCGAGACCCCCATAGTCCATCCGGTCACCAATGTCACAGGGGCAAGGCCTGGCCTCATTTGCCATCTGCAGATTGAAAAACAGACAGAAATTCAGCAGCAGAGTGACTGCAGTGTAAATTCAAAAGTGAAATGTCATCTCTCGTCCACCAGGCCATGTGCTTTGACCGAGAATTCACATAAATAGGACCTGAAAAGCAACACAGTCAGCAAACGTCTTCAAATGCACCTTATTTTTGATAGCTTTATGGTTTTAGCCTCTAAACAAAAGGATTTGAAACTCAGTTCGCATAAATCAGGTGGGTACCGTGTTGCTGTCGTTTGGTTTTCGATGAGGAAAGTAACTGACAACCCAAAGTCGTTCGCAGAACTCACAGAGTTGCAGCCGAGTTGTAGGAGGGTGTGTTAATCAGTGCCAAAGAATGAAAATCCTGCCATGACTTTCAAAATAAAAGCCTTGAACTCCTACATATGCTAAAAAAAATGTTTTACACATCAGAGACCACTTGAAAGGGTGACTCTACAGTCAAATAAAACAAAGTGTTAGTAAAATAACTTGTCATAGCTGATGAGAATAGCCATACGAATATATTAAATGCTAAATAATAAAGATTTTGTTGGAACAGCTTGAGCATTTAGTTCTTTCTTTCTATCAACCCAGCCAGAATAAGCCACCTAAATCATTCACAGGTTCAAAACAAGAAAGGCAATATATTTATTCCTAATATATTGTGATATAAATAAATATAGACTATAGAAAATAATATGAGATCAGGGGGTTGACTGACTTTCTTGAACAGCTGCTGCTCTGCTTAAAATTTTAGCAACCTAAATATATCAGCTCAGCCTCACAACACAATTTCACTCTATAGTTTCATGTTTTGGACTTAAATTTTTGTTCATCGGTAATGACTGATTCATTTAGATAGCGAACCGTGCAGCTGTTGTTGTTTTCTTTGTCTTGCACACTGAAGGGTATAGGCATTTTAAATTACATTCTGAGGGTGGATGTGACTCAGTTTTCTCCCTCTGTGTATGGTGTTGCAGCAGGGTCCAGCAGTAAAGACTACGAGTCTGCTTTAAGTATCTTCGTGTTTCTGGATTGGAGTTCCCCTAAACACTCATGCAATTGCAAATGTGCGGAAACGACGATGCAAATCAATTTGTACTAACTATTCATTTATTACCATTTCAGGTTCGTCTCAAAAGGCACCGCTGGGATTCGAACCCAGGATCTCCTGTTTACTAGACAGGCGCTTTAACCAACTAAGCCACGGCGCCGCTGAAGCACTTATCCGTCCCCAAGAGTCACAATGAGAAAATATGATGATGCATTAAGTTGTACTTATGTTATTATCACTACTAATCACAACCATAAGGACTTTTTTTTCTCTCGCTGCGTTGCAAAAAGACTACCATGATGGGAATTTTTTGGAAAATTTTAACAATAAATAAATGACAAAAAGACTGCTAAAGTAGGCCTAAACCAAACATTAAAGTTAAACGAATTGGTAATATTTTACAGCATTACTAATTCTGTTACATTTTAGAGAAATATTCATGTATTGCTTCTTTACATTTTTCAGGCCCGTGAAATATCATCAGGGTTGTGCACATCTGATTAATCAATCTTAAAGTTTGCACATTTGAAAATAAAAGCACTAAATGCGTTAAATCGGCATATTGTTGATGTAAATGTAAGTTAGTCGATTAGTTAGATTAATGGTGATAAACATTACTTTTCAGCGTCTCACTGATGTATAACTTAGCCAGCAAAACTTAGCAACAATTCATTTGTTAATAAAAAGAGGGGCATATTACTGAAATATCAAATTCAAGAAGTCTGCAGCTGTAAATACTGTAAATAACCCCGCACCTGTGAAGGTTGTTCTTTGTTTGACCATCCAAAAGGAGCATTTTTGTTTTCTACACGCTAACTCCATGATTGACAGGACGTTCAACCAAACGTTTGCAGTGGGAGGGGCTTCATCGCAGAATCTGTTTCCGGTGCTGTGCCGAATCCTGCACACTGACATACACAGCAAACACACACGTGTGGGAAAAGCTGGCGTCCATCGCTGTCAAGACTGTTCTGAATATCACCAGACGAAGGTAAGTTAAAGTGGGTTTCTGGCTCGAAACAACAACGTTTTCTCTTTGTTTTCACCAACATTTCAGCTTAGCTTTGCGGCTAGCAATGTCAACCTCAGCCAGCGATGTTAGCTAGCTTTCATACATTAACATTGTGATTGCGCTAGCGGCTTTGCTAACTTCTGGGATGTCAGCAGTATGCTCGTTGTGTCTTTCAGTGCCTTTGCTAAGCTCAGTCCCGTTAAGAAGTCTCTACAAGTGTTAAGCAGCTGGAAGACAACAAGCTATCACTTGCTGTCTCCGCTCCACAAACAGTAAGTCAGTATCATTGTTTTCTAGGCCGTTTATGTCACTTGAGTGTGTTGTCATTGCTCGTACAAACACTGTAGTGCAAAATTAACAGATGTGCTTTTGAATTGGCTTAAGCGCAGCAGTTCTGTTTCCTGCATAGATTCATATACAGCTGTTCTGTGTTACAAGTGGTGTTGTATGGCTGGTGCATCATACAAAATGACACTCCTTGGCAATGTAAACTTCACTTAGCTGTGTTTTGGAGTTGCATGTTGGGAGACGTGCAGAGGGTCAGATGTGATCAATCTGACGCCGAGTTATCCTGAGTTTAATTACCTGGTTTTATTTGCTGTTAGGCGAAGAAATCATACAGTGTCAAGTGACACAGCTTAATTTACATTGTGGTCCTTAATGTACAGATAGTATTCAAAATGACTGGTAGTGACAAGGTGACAGTATACTACCAACGCAACGTCTCATACAACAACATACATACAACAACTCCAAGTCAAATTTTAAAAATACAATTAAATAAGTAGACTAATTTTGTACTAGGTATAAAAAGATAGATAAGCTGCATTCAATGTTGACCTTTTCTTTGCAAAAATAATAATTTTAAATATGAGATATTACTCAATGCAGTAATAGTTGTAATCTGATGAGCACTAGTTTACCTAACCTGATGAAGGTGGTCTTTCTACTGAGGGGATCTGTTGCACATACCAGGGGACGAGAAAAAGAAAAAATTGGACAAACATACCAACTCAGTTCTCTAGACTGAATTACGGACATTTTGTTCTTGTGGCCGAGGATAGTAAAACACTGATCATGTACTCGTCTTTGTACTTTAACACAGATTTCTGCCACAATGTCTCCTCATTTCCTGTCAGCTCTTGACTGTCTCCTACTGTATAAAGGCAAAGAAAATTTAAAAAAAACCTAATAGTAATAGTAAAGGCACCAGCTTTATTTTTTTAGACTTTACAAGCTTTGTCTATGGCACACATCATGCACAAGCTTTACCGCAACAGGCGTACTCCCAGTGACAAATTAACAAATTTTCTTCTGCTTCACTCGTAAAATTAGTGACCACAATGCGGTTTTTGTGTCCACACAGCTTGGCTCTGATGGCTGAGTCAGAGCCTGCTCCCTTCCAGGTTGGAGAAAAGAGAGGCTGTCCAGCAAATGAAGAGGAAGACGCACCATCAAAGAAACCCAGAGTTGAGAACGATCACAAGAATGGAGGCCCTCCCCACCAAGAGGAGGATGAAGAGCCAGCGGAAGAAGCAAGTGATGGAGAGGAGGATGGTGAGAGCTTTGCTGATATGATGAAGCATGGCCTCACTGAGTTGGATGTGGGCATCCTGAAATATGTCAGTGACCACGAGGGCTTCTCTGGAATCTTGAAGGAAAGGTTCGTCCTCCACAGTCAGTAGATGGTTTGAATAACTCGTTTCCAAGTAATTTGTAGTTTAATAGATGATTTCTCATCTTTTGTTCATAGATATTCTGATTTTGTGGTGCATGAAATCAACAAACAAGGCAAGGTTGTGCATTTAGATGACCTTTCTATTCCTGCAGAAGCTGCAGAGGTAAGAAATATCAACCAAGCCTGGTTTCCATCTCAATGTGAAGCAAATTTTTTGAAAGTCCACAAAAAAAGAAATGCATATTAGGTGCATTTCCATCAAGTGGTTGGAGCAAGTAAACTAACACTATTTTTGTTGGAAGATGGCAGTACGGGCAACACACCATGACATGGAGTTAACAAAATGTAGAGGAAGTAGTGGTTACAAAACAGAAGCAAAACAAGTAGTCGCCTTGGCAACATGCAATTTGGCAATAGAGAGGGGTCTGCAGGAATTTTTTTTTAATCGGGCAAGTTGTAATTATCTTTTTAGTTCAGCTGGTATTGGCCATTTTTACTGCTGTGTGGAGACGAGGACAGAGAAATACAGGGTTAATGATGTTTGTATAGAAACCGTTAAGAAGTCTGCGTAAACAGCCATTGCATGAGTTTGATGTTCGCTACGTCACAACTTATTCGGCAAATGTGTTTCCATCTTCCAATTGTGCATTAACTCTTTTTCGCACAAGTCAAAAACCACCTCAAGCATACAAATTTTTTTTGCTGATTAGAGGATTTTTATTTATTTTTTTTTTAATCTTGGCATTTTCATCCCCCCTTTTCCGATGCGATACTTCAAAATGTGCATAAAAACAAGGTGATAGAAACCCAGCTCGTGTCACTGCTTCTGAATGTTATTAAGATTTTACTAATATGGCTAGAGCCACAAGTTAGCTGTGAGGCATGATGATATAAACGATAATATTCATTGTTGAGTTCTGTCAGAGGTGAAACTTTTTTTAAACCTAAGTTTGGGTTTAAATTCATTATACATGTTCACAGTTCAAACAGATAATAAAGGAAACGTTGGTAAAAAGCATCCTTTGCATGAAGTTACACATTCTTTGACATGTTGTCGCTTAATGTTTTCACCTAACGGGAATCACATTCTGGGACTTTACAGCACTGGATCAGGTCAGATGATGCTTTCTAATGTTTTTCTTCGGTGTTTCTTCTTTGTTAGGAAGTGGCAGAGGGTCCATCGCTGCAACAGGAATCTGATGTGCTGACGGAAGAGCAGAAAAAGCAGCTTGAGGAGCTGCAGCTCTTCAAGAATAAAGAGGGTAACGTCTCTATTGAGGTAAGTTTACACTTTCTAGATGCCTTTGAGACGACACTTAAAACTCTCGATCCTAATGTCCTTGCTGCTCTCTTAACATCTTCAGGTGATGGATGATACAAAAGAGAAGCGAACGCTGGTCCACAAAGCCATCAAGACTCAGTTTCCTGGTCTTGAGACAAAGACAGAAGAGAGGGATGGTCGCAAGTTCATAGTGGCCTACCATGCTGCAGGGAAGAAAGCTCTCGCAGGTATTTAAAGAGGAAACAGAATGTCAACCTTAAACTGTCAGGACAGAATTCCTGACCAGTCAGGTAGTTAAATGATCAGAGAAGGGATTTATTGCATGTTCTTTTTTATGTCCATCTTCAGCCTATGTGCTGCTGTGCATGTGGTTGCAGCTGAAATCCAGAGCAGTAAAACAGGAGGCATGCACGTGTGCATGTGCATGATTAAGACACCTGCATGATTCTGCCCAGATCTCTACTTACTGTGATTTCTAACAAGCAGCTTTTAGTTTATGACCTTAATATTTAGTGGAATGCTCTGATCTCGATTAGTTTGGTCAAAACGAACGCTGTAAAAAAACAAAAAGAAAAGCAAATGTTCGATATCATGGTGCCTTGAAAAAAAAAAAAGCAACCTTGTTGCATAAATCATTTAAATAGCACACTGTGCTCACAGGCCCCTGCATGAGAGCCCACCCCTGATAACTCGTCCCATAGTTTTTAAACATCTTTTTCTTAGTAACATTATTCTATCCTCCTTTTGCTCTTCTCTGGTGGATAGAGATCAAAACAAGTACAGGTAAGAACCTCTTCTTCACGCAGCACAGAGGCAGTGGTTAAATGCCACAGAGAGTTAGTTTGGTTTTGCAGTCATATTTTAAACTTATATCCATTCTTGCACTGCAGAAATTGTTTGCAAATGAAAATTTGCTTGACTAAATTGTTTCTTTTTCAGGTAACTATGTACAAATATAAATACAGTTTTGCTATAGCTTGGTCTGTGATGGTATATTTTGAAAACATGGATTGCTAAGGTCCAATTCTTTTTCTCCATTTCAGTGCAATCCTTTTTTTCTGTTTTTCAATAAAAGCTCCAAGGAAACACTTCTGGCCCAAAAACCGTGGCAGTTTCTGCCACTTTGTCCTCTACAAGGAGAACAAGGACACCATGGATGCTATCAATGTGCTTTCAAAGTTCCTCAGGTCTGATTGTAGAACTTAAAACAAAAAAGTAATGATCATTTCCTAATTACAGACACTTTCACTGTCTATTTGACCAATGAAAATTTGATTGCAATTTATGACTGTCATATGTACGACAATGCATGTCGTTCTAGGCTTAGACCCAACATGTTTTCTTACATGGGAACCAAGGACAAGAGAGCCATCACTGTGCAGGAGATTGCGGTGCTCAAGTGAGTGTTTGCTGCTTCAAGCAAATCAGTACTATAATTAGCGTGCATTAATTTTCAGATTGTCTGAGGATGACTGGAAGTAGACGATACTGTGCTTGTTGTATCCTGCCAGTGCTGGAGGTGTTTTTGCTGTTACTTAACAGATGAACCCTGGTGGATCTACTTGTCGCGCAGGATCAGTAATTAAAAAAAAACTTTGCCTTTCCTCTCAGGATCACAGCAGAGAGGTTGGCTCACCTCAACAAGTGCCTCATGAACCTCAAGCTGGGAAACTTCTGCTACAAAAACCACCCTCTAAAACTGGGGGAGCTGCAGGGAAATCATTTCACTGTGGTCATCAGGTCAGCAGATGTTTCACTTAACTTCCAAAAAACTTTTTTTTTTTTTTTTGTAAGTATTTAGCTAACAATGTCTTTAATTTTCCCATTTTTCTCCTACATTTGTTTAGGTATTCTGTGTCTGGTGTTGGCGTCAGTGTTAACTTACTGTCATGTGATTGTAGAATTCATTATTTTTTTAATTTGTGTGTTATATTTGCACATCAGGAACATCTCAGGGACAGACGAGCAGGTCCATCAGGCCATGACATCCCTCAAACAAACAGGTTTTATTAACTACTACGGCATGCAGCGCTTTGGCACCACAGCTGTGCCAACACAACAAGTTGGCAGGTACAGTCACAGCATGGAGATACTGATATAAACTCTGACAGTATGGTAAAATCATGACTTGGAATGACGATTAACTCAAGTGTTTTTTCATCCCTCTGTTCGGGGCAGAGCTATCCTGAAAAATGATTGGAAGGAGGTGGTGGATTTGATTCTAAAGCCTCGTCCAGGAGGTAGGGAAAAACATTTTTTACACTCTTTTCTTCTATGTGTGATTTAAAGTGATTTAAAATCTGTTTAAACATTCCCGCACCTTTACTGCTTTTCCATAGCGGAAAAGGAATTCCTGGTCCGCTGCAGGGAGGAGTGGGCAAAGACTCAGGACCCCGAGGCAGCCCTGAAAAAGCTGCCCAACAAGCGCTGTGTGGAGGGACAGCTGCTGCGAGGCCTTTCTATGTATGGCACGAAAGACATCGTTTCTGCTTTTGGACTGGTTGGTTTTTAATAATGATGCTAATTTTGTTTTTTGGGTCAGACGTACAGAACTTATGAGTTGACTTTCTGAGTTCATTAACAGTTTCTCTACAGTGACGCAGGCTGGTTTCTGTTCTTTCTTAACAGTGTTTGTTCTTTTTTTCAGATCCCTCGTAACAACCGTCTGATGTACATCCACAGCTACCAGAGTGTGGTGTGGAACACCATGGTGAGCCGCAGAATTGAAGCCTTCGGCCTGAAGGCTGTGGAAGGGGACCTGGTGCTCAGAGGAAGTTAGTAGTTTCCCTTTTTTATTGCCTGAAAAACCATCAGTTTTTAGTTTTTACACTTAAGGTTAGGGCTGCACAATGAATCGTAAAAAAAAAATCACGATCTCGATTCAAACATACATGTGATCTCATTTCTAAATGATGCCGATTTACTTGCTTGTATTTTCCTGTGCATTCAGATCGCGCTGCATTCACGTGTTCGCTTATTTATAACTATCCCAGACGCTCCAGATGCTCTGTCACACTCACTCATTTACGTCGTCCCGCTGTCACTCACCACTGCTACAGTAACC
>JAQLOL010000013.1:12763295-12777693 GCA_029783665.1 Naso thynnoides
TCTTTGTCCACATTAAAAATGATTTTTTCTACAAAATTGTCGAATACTTCACCTTAAATCTGACCTTTTTTTTTTGTTGTTGTTCTAGCAAAATTTTTAAAAAGAGATAAATTCCGTACAATGGTCACATATGTTCTTTTCTTTATTTATAAAGCCCATAGAGGGTGCAGATGGTGATGATCGAGCTTTAACAAGAAAACAAAAAAATCTGTATTTTTGATTTCCGAAAACATTTTCAAACCTCCTCCCGTCTAATTTTGCACAAGTGACGTCACTCATCGACGTTCCCTCTTGCCTAGTAGAGAGAGAAAGATGGCGCCTACACACGTACTGAGATGCTGTCAACGGGGTTTAGCATGGATACCTGTGATTTTTATCGCCCTGGTCGTCTGCTGGTCGTATTATGCTTATGTGGTGGAGCTTTGTATATGTAAGTAGACGTCCTGCCGCAGTCCGCTGCATCTTTGAAGCCGTTCGCCGCCGCTGTTTTCATTGTGCTTTCCACACAAACACACAGCTGCCGCTGGCCAGCAGGAAGTAACGTTAAACGGACTGCAGCTCAACAATGGTGTTGGCAAGCCTGTCCACATCTAGATACAGCTAATTATTTTAAGCTGCCAGCGCTTCGGGTCGCCGTGTTTTGTTGGTAAATTCTGTTTCGGACAAAGGGAAACTTTCAACGTGCTGTTAATAATGTTGCTGGCCGTCTCTGTTGTTTTCTCTCGAGCTGAATGGAGTCTAGATGGAGAATTAAAACGCCAACTAAACAGTATTTGACTGGCCGACAAGATCGAGCTGAATACTTTCCCTCTTTTACTCGAATACCAGGTAGTTAATTTGGCCCGGGTTAAGCGATGATTTGGCTCGGATAGATCTTTTTTTTTTTTCTCTGTGAAATCGAAATGAGAGATAATGTCGTAGCACTACAGTTGAACCGTGCCACTAATTAACATTATATGTATGAATTGTGAATGATATAAAGAATGAGTTCCCAAACTTTTTATATGACACACAAGATTTGAGGCAAGGGTCTAATTTTTTGTAATGTACATTAATTAATACACACACACACACACACTGAGAGAGAGAGCTTTGGTGTCATGAAGTCCCATCCAGGAAGACAGATTTTTTTGGCATGTTACTCCATAAAATGACCTACTGTATATGTTATTCCCCCACATTACACGGCTCTGCTGTGCTCATAAGTTGTGTGCAGTAGATTTGCTTTTCACATTGTTGAAATGATTTCTGTAGAGCCGAAAGCATCCAGTGCTTTACAAAAATGTGCTTGTAAAAATGTAATTTGTCCTCAGCTGATGGAGTTTGTCCATTTTTTGATTGAAAATCCCGTCTTTCAACCCGATTTCTGTCGTAGTTATAGTTGTTTTCTGTTCCACATTAACCCAAAACTCGTGACTGAAAGTTCGATGTCGACCCAGGAAACAGTAGTTTGGAAAACAATTTCCTCATAAGGTGGGTGAGAAGCCATTAAAGTGCGGCTGCAACTGGGCCAACTGTTATCTGAAGAGGAAGGTGCGTCATATGACATATTGCTTCATATCAGCCACTGAATTGACCTCGTCGTCAGACTTGAGGTGACTGATTAGGTCGTGCCCTCAGCTGGAAGGAAATGTGTTACACAGCTGTCATTACAGGTTCAGTTCAGCATTCCGCCTCCTCACCGTGTAGTGTCGCCCACGTGTCCACGTGGACCCCCTTGGGTGGACCCTTGAAACGGAGGTGGCAGATGACTGCATGAAAGAGCCGGTGTCCATTTCCTCACGATGCTGACTTGCAGTTTTCAATTCCCTGAGACAGAAATGCCACAGAAGTCCCAGACTTTTCTGCGTAATCACTCAGAGAGTTGAACTGCACAAGCATGAAACAGATGCTTTGTAATTCATCTCCTTCTATCTTAGGCTACAAACAGATCAATCACCCCTCAGAACTGGTTTTCTTTCCAATCTAACTTTTTTCTTTTCTCTGTTGTTGTTTTTTTGTCTTGCAGTCACCATCCAAAGTATAGGAGAGCAGAGTAAGTGTCTTAAAAAATGTTGGTCTAATACATTGTGAATGGATGTCTGAGTCGGTTTGCTGTTTATCTGGATTATCTCTCTTCAAGTCTGCTGAAGTATGCTTTGAACACTTAGCATAAAAAAGGGCTGGCACAGAAACATGCTGTCCAAAAGTGCTGAGCTCGACCTGCCTCGAGCGGAGAAACTCCTCATTCAGCTCCAGCTTTCTTCTCTCATTAAATTAATATGTGGATGGGCGGTGTTTCTACAAATCCTAAATGACAGCCGCAGCTCCTTGTATCAGCTTTTTAACAGTGCTTTGCCTTTGCACGGCGTCGGTACGTGTCTGACAGTGTGCTTGATGTCTTCCTCCAGTTGTCTACCTGATCTTCTTCCACCTCTCCTTCATCATGTTTGTATGGTCCTACTGGAAGACCATCTTCACCAAACCTGCCAACCCCTCCAAAGAGGTACAATAACCCACAACTCCGCGACAAGTGCCCTCTTCTACATGTCTGTGACTGTATGTTGACATAAAGTCTGCACTGATGCTTCAAAATCTCTTTTTGTTTTCACTCCAGTTCTGCCTGCCCAAGGCTGAGAAGGAGCGTTACGAGAAGGAGGAGAGGCCAGAGTCTCAGCAAGAGATTTTGTGGAGGGCTGCCACCAGCCTGCCTCTGTACACCCGCACAGGAGCTGGAGGTACGTCACAATGTGTGCGTGTGTGTCTAAATATGACCGTCTGTTGACACCCCTCTGAGCAGTCCAATAACGAGACACCTGTTGTGTTGACACGATGCAGCAATCCGTTACTGTGACCGCTGTCAAGTTATCAAGCCAGACCGCTGTCATCACTGCTCCGCGTGTGACATGTAAGAAAACCAAACGTGTTGAAAGTGAACCCCGAGACTTCCTCTTGATTCAGCCAAAATATTCTGTCTCTTTTCGGTTAAAACAGTATCAGGCTTCTCTTATGTTTTCTATTCTCTCACTGTGTGTGGCAGGTGTGTGCTGAAGATGGACCACCACTGTCCCTGGTATGTAAAACCTACTAAACAAAGACGTTATTTTGCATAAATCATCTCACAAATCATTCTTGTATTTACTCCTCTGAGTTTGGATGGTTCACACTTAATGCCCAGCATATTTGCAGCAGGTCCATCAGATGTTTTTGAGCAGGTTTCTGCAGGTTTGCGGTTTCCTCTCGAGTATCTTTCAAAATAAGACTCATGTATTCATGCGAATTCTTCATACCAGAGGTAGATAAGGAGACTGGCGTTATTTTGGTCGTATATGCACTTGTTGGCAACAGAGGATTTTAAAGTGAAGGAATCAATCTAGACGCTGCTGGAATTTCATTGTCCTAATGAATTTGGATTTGGATTTGATAGTCTTTATTTCAGTCTTTATTCATTAAAAAATGATTAAAACATTCAAGGAAAACCCCCCCCCAAAATAAAACATCATTTCAGTATCGTAACAGAAAATTGTGAATGTATGAAGCATAGATACCATTAAGTCAAATTTCCATACACATTACTGTTTCATTGTGGCACATTAATAAACAATTCATGTCCGAAATGGAGTAGAAAGAAGAGTGAATCTAGTCCTAACCCTATTTTATGTTAATGATGTTTATTTATGTTTATTAATCAGTGTAAAATAACAAAAATACAATCTGAAAATAGGTTCAATTTTTGTTTGACCTCCCCCAAATACAGAGTTGGGGGAGGGGGAGGTGTCAGAGGGAACCTTCTCTCAATTACTGATAGATGAAAAGATATAATGATCTTTTTCCAAAAAAACCCCAAAACAACACAAAGTAAGTTACCAGCCCCAGATTAAAAGTAATGAATACTGGAACTGGATTTGTTTCAACTTAACAGTGCTGGAGTGTTGTTGCAAAAACTGTCCAAAAACGACATAATTATCTGCATGGATTTTGTTCGTACGCCCTCTGACAATGAGAGCAGCGCCCCTTTTGAAAGTTCATGTCGATAACCTTTCTACTCAGAGGAAGTGATGTCATACCTGACCTTTCTGTGTTTGTGCGTGCGCAGGGTGAACAACTGCGTAGGATTCTCCAACTACAAGTTTTTCATCCTCTTCCTGGCCTACTCGCTGGTGTACTGTTTGTTCATCGCAGCCACCGTACTGCAGTATTTCATAAAGTTCTGGACAGTGAGTAACGATGTGCCGGCTTGCTCAGCGTGTTGTGAATGTTACAGAGGATGCAGATGTGGCTGCAGCCTGGATGAGCATCCTCTGAGATGGTTGTGCATGGTGCTGAGCTGTGCTGCTCCTCTGTTTTCTCTGTCCTCTCTCACCCCTCACCCTCTGACCTCTCCCTCTGTTTCCCCCGTCTGTTATCCCCAGATCTCGCACACTGGGTCATTGTTCTCTGATCTCTGCCTTTTTCTTTCTCCCCCTCTGCTATCGGAGCCATCAGTCACACCACTCATGCGGCTGCGAAACACCTCCTCCTCTTTTTTTTTTTTTTTTTTTTTTCCCATTTTGTAGCCGCTCCACTTCGATTTCCTCTCATTTCTCCCTCTTTCATCCTTTTGTTCTCACCCTTCTGGGCATGCTTTGTACTTTCACCCACTCTTTTTCATCTGTTTCCCTCCTTTCGCTCAACTTGGCCTTGACTTGTGTTTGCCAGCTGATTCCTAAGTGCTTCCTCCCTTCCCACCTGTTCTCTCCTGGTGTTGCTAACCAGTCTTGTTTCTGTTTGTACTAAAGCTTTGCCGGAGGAAATCGGCAGAGAACTGCCCAAAGGTAACCCAGCTGTCCTCCGAAGCCTTAAGTGTTGCTCCGTCTCACCACCGTTGCTTTGGTTTTTCGTCGAAGTGTGCATGCAGTGACACTGTTCACATAATTAATGCTCTTCTTATTTCCCTTTTACTCCACTCGTTTTCTCTTATCTCTCTCTTTTTTACCTAAATTTCCTAAAGTTGTCATCAATTTGTCAACAATTCCTCTCAGGTCACTCTTTTTTCTTCTCTTCCCCCAGAATGAGCTGCCAGACACTCACGCCAAATTCCATGTCTTGTTCCTTTTTTTTGTGGCGGCCATGTTCTGCATCAGTATTCTGTCCCTCTTCAGCTACCACCTGTGGCTTGTAGGGAAGAACAGATCCACTATAGGTAACAAACACACACACACAAACTGTGTTTGTATGTATTCCTCCAGTATTCATTTTGAATTTAACACTGAGTGGTTTACAATAGTATTTAATACTGCTGAAAAGGCACTTCTTTGCTTTCTCATCAACTGAAATTTCACCTGGTCTCTCTGTTTGTGTCTCTGTTTGTCTTTTCTGTCCATTCTTGTCCCTCTGTGTGTCTTCCTCCCTGCAGAGGCGTTCAGAGCACCTGTCTTCAGGACGGGCTCCGATAAGAACGGCTTCTCTCTGGGTTTCCAGAAGAATATCGCTCAGGTCTTTGGAGACCAGAGGAAGTACTGGCTGCTGCCCGTCTTCACCAGGTGAACTTCACTCTTGTTGCTCTGTGTTTGCATTTTTCAGATGTTTTCTTGCTGCTGAACTAGCTGAAAACAGTCCATCTCTTCCTTCTGTTAAATATCTGGTCACTTTTGTTGTAGACCTAGTGTAAATCTGCAGGTTGACTTCACCTAATCCTGAGTTTCTCCCGTCCTCCTTGTTTGCCACAGTCAGGGAGACGGTCTGACATTCCCTACACGGCTGGTCAATGCTGATGTAGAGCAGGCCACAGTGACCCTGCAACCAGAGCCCAATAAAAGGTGATAAAACTTGGTGCAATAAAAGATAAGTAATTGACACGAGGCACTGAAATGGATTTATGTTTTTGAAAGGAATTGCGAGTGCACCATTCATTTTGCCTTCTTTATTTGTCGGGCACTTTTCCAGTGCTGCTGATGTCCCTGCGAGCCCCCTCAGCGAGTCACAGAATCGCCTCCTGAACAGCGACCAGCTTGCCAACAACACCGGAGACCATCTGGCTCACAACACCCTCAAATCAGGTGAGCTCCAGCAGAGATGATCGTGTTTCACAGGCAGAATTAACATTAACCAGTCACTGTCTGGCATCTCATCACCTTTTCCGTTCGGCTTCACAGCTGAAAGTGAAACCATCACAGTCTCCATGGAGAGCGAGTCCTAACCAGATGAATGTGAGTAAACCACTTCAGTCAGTCTGTATGACCCCATTTACACCTGCTGGTAGGGATGGGCAGTGATTTTTGGATGTCCAGTTGGTCATTAACTTAAAGAAAAACTGAAAAATTCATACAACTATAAATTTGTCTTTTAAAAAAAAGTCATTGTTTTTCTCTTGTTTTACCAGCATCTGGAAATAACGTGATAATGCCAAATATCACGTTATTACGTGCATCTGAAGTTTTGCGTTATTACCAAGCTCCAGTAATTGTCTGAAACAGTGTTTTCCACGCGAGGTCAGTGCGGTGTTAACAGTTACTACAGCGCTGTGAGAGCCCGTACGTGCTTCAAATCATAACAGCAGAAACCTGCAGAGATTTCTGCAGCCATCAAAAAGTTCCGCGTGGATCTCTTTCAAGAAAATAAATGAAAATGAGGTCAAGTGCCAACTCTGCCAGGTTAAGCTAACGTTAGCACGACTGGAGAAACTATGACGGCGATCCATGTGCGCAGTCTTTGTACAAGCCTTAAAAAAGTGTCTCTGACCACTTATGGACAGCACTTACAACTGAATCGTATGTGACAGTCACCTGCCGTTATTTTAGCAACTGAAAAATACAGAGTGTTGTTCTGCAGTCTGCAGCAATGCTGGAGCAGCATACTGCTGAAAACCTGGCAAACTTACGGTAAGAGAAACCGCTGAAGCCTCACGCTTTGCGTGCGATTTGTTTATGTGTGGGTGTGTGTGCGTGTTGGGGAACGTGCACTGATTTTTGAATAACTGTCGCATAATGCTAAGCGACTATCAAAGAGCACTTTTGCTTGAAATGCCCATCCCTGCCTGCTAGAGAAATGGGATCTGTATCCGGTTAAGTGATGGATACTGATGATGCAGGATGACAGTTGCCAAAACTGTCCAAGCAACGAGTGACCTGTCACTCTGGATATCTTTGTTTAGATATGTTTACTCCTTCCTTGTAAAAAGTCAGCATGAAAAGGAACCGAACTAGAACTAAAATGCAACCATTTTTTCGGTGGTCCAGGTGGAACAAAGCAAACTGTAGGTGTGAAATCACCCTCAGTTCAACCGAGTGTGTAGCAGCACTGTCATGTTGGCTTTTCTGTGGCGAAAGACATGATACACCTTGTTAACAGCAGATCAGCTGCGCAGACGAGAGCAGTACACACCTCTTTATTTTCGTTCTTCATGTTATTGATTTCCCACCTGTGTTGCTTTTATTTTCAGTACAGTTCAATAAACATTTTTTGGCGCTTCCATGCCACAGAACAGCCTTATAATGAGTAGAGACGCATTTCTTTCAGCCTTCTTGCTTGCTCGCTTTCTAAATTTGAACAACTTAAAAATCAAATCAGTGTGTGAACGGATGCCTGCGCATTGTACAGATTATCTTTACATCTTCTTAAAATCTTTACACCGCGTGTGCCAGGCTTCTGCCAGATGTGCTCAGGTAAATCCCATCACATTCTGATCACAACACGTTTACACCTTCATCAACGTGTTTTTCCTCATCCGGATAAGGTGTCCAGATACAGATTACATTTTAATTCCTTGTGTAAGGTCTGAATGTTTACATAAGCTCTGACTTTTTAGTGAGGAGATGTCATACTTTTTTTTTTTTTTTTTTTAACTGAGAAATGTGGCATTGCACAATTATGTAAATTTTAATGTGGCTGATCATCTGTTTTGTGTCTATCCTGCCACAGGAGAAACTCCTCAGTCATCTAATACGATGCCTTAAGCAACGCAACAGTTTGTCACCATGGCAACAGTCTCCCAGCGCAATCTCATCCCCACATACCCTCTCTGAGTAACTATGGAAATGCATTTCTTTTGCCCATCGCTGCACAGTAGTGCCTCTATGGCATAGCATTTTTTGCATGCAGTGCATCTTCCACACCGACACCCACAGGATGTGTGATACAAACTGGTTCCTATTTCAGCATTTCATACATTTGCACACATTTTAACACTCACACATTCAACCCTACCGAACTAGATACATATACATATTTCCTCGTGTTGTTCAGTTTTCTTTTTCTCGCAACTCGAGTATCTGTTGAAAATGAGAAAATTGGAGAATCCTTGAGGGAGTATGAGCTACTTTTTGTGTTTGATGAGAGAACTTTGTGTGCCTAAGGCTTTTTTTTCTCGGCCGCACCAGGACTCGTTTTATAGGCACAAAGCTGATGTGAAGAGCGGGGGACAAGCTGGAGCAGTGTGCTTTTGTTTTGAACATTTCTCTCTCGTGTTTTTAGAAAGACAGCACATCCCGCGGAGATGGATCAGTTTACCTTTGTTACCATTTATTGTCTTTTCTTTTTAACTCATAATCTTGGAGCGCATCTGTGATCGCACGTCTTCAGATGGACGTTTCCCACCAGAACCCGGACTCTCTTACAGAGGACTCTCCTGCGTGGTTCAGTGGACTGAACCAGCGCAACACAGGGAAGACTGTCGCTGGGTTTTGGATGCCGTTTTTGGATATCAGAGCACAAGATGGCACATTTTGCACTTTGTAGATTATCAATGTCCATCAGACAGCGTGCTGCTATTTCATCATGTCCAAAAAAGCATACCGGGTATAACGGATGTTGGATGATCATGTGGTTTGTGGCGTATCATGTGTGTGTGAATGTGTTAAACAGTTGAAGTGGCAGTCTCTCTTTTTGTTTGAGAACTAATAGACACTAAAAAAAAATGGCTTTTTTTTGTGGCCAACTTGTGTTCAAACATGCTGCTTTTAAACGGACAGTTTGACCTGGGAGATGTATTCATACAGTGCAATGTGCAGCATCCTTCATTACCTGTCCACTCATCATCAGTTAATTATGTCTTTTGTTGATCAGTGATTCCAACAATATCAACACATACATCCTGTTTTCTACAGCTTCAACCTTTACTAAAGAAGACATCAACACTCATTGCCAAATAAGGGCTGACCTGTCAGGAGCTCCGACCTCTAAACCTGAAGTGTTTACAACATCCTAGCTTTATCCTTACTGGCCAATGTCATCATAACCAAATTCTTTAAGTCGTTGTGGTGCAATATTTTATACAAGGTCCATCTGTCCCTCCTGCCTGCAGTAGGCCTCGATGTTCTTGCAGTACCAGAGCTGACCAGCAGGTGGCGACAGTGCTCCTGTTAGCTGCCCTTATTCAGATGTAGATTTCTCTGAACTTTAGCAACATGTGACTCACAGCTCGGTTCACTTTCTGTCTAATTTGAAGGTGCAGTGAGTCTCAGAAGGTGACATTAATATGCATTATTTTCCTGTAAAAACATCCATATTTAATTTGAAATGAAAGTCTACTGTAAAATAGAGGCGTGGCTCGCCTTGTCTACTCAGTATATGTTGTGTTAAAGGAGCCTCAGCTTGTGTAAAACTGTAGTTAACTGTTTTGTATCAGTGTTGAACATCTGGAATGTGACAGACTCACAGCATCTGTGAAGAAAGAACAATTTCCTGGCTAATGCATATCACAGCATGTGAATTTATGTTCAAGAATGGACTATTTTGTCAGTATAACCAAATAACAGCTGTTCAGGAATGAGTTACATCCTTTTCCAAGGAATTTTGTTATTTATATGCAACTTTCCGACTCACATTGGAGGGAGACCCAGCAGATTCCTGATGTCTGTCATTGCTCCACCTGATCACATCCTGTTAACTAGACCCCACCCGACTCCGATGATGTACAAGTTTACAGCTGTTTCTATCGTGCAGAGTGAGTTAGTGGTGTCGTATGGTGTGTTTCTTGGTAATCATTGTCACAGTCGTGCTGAATGTACCACAGATGGAAATAATGGAATGACTGAGCATTTAAAAACAGCCCGCCGTTTGGACTTTTATGCTTATTTTTGATCCTCCAATCATGTCTGACCTTTCGAGCCCAAGTGTGTTTATAATTACTCTGTAAAAAAAAAAGGTGATTGGAGGATTTTGTATGGATTTTGCTCACGGTGGCTTAGTATCAGACTCACACTGTGGTTTGATCTCAGTATAACAGATTAAATTCAATGTCACGGATCATAATCCAAGTCAAGATTGTGATCTGATCATGTAAAGATCTTTTCTAAACCTCACACTTGATTTAGAGAAAAATACAAAAAAAGTTAAATATCCGAAAAGGAGCCTGACTCGTTTCACTCGTGCTTGTGGCCACTGGATCTAAAACGTTGGACCTGTTGTCTTGTCGTTTTACAAATTGCCTATTTTTTCTCTCTCTGGGCTATTTGGCCTCAGACTAAAGTGTGTGTGTGTGTGTGTGTTTTTGTAATGCTTTATTGAGTGTTCTTTTGTAATACTGTCGTCTTGGGAGAAATGCTTCTGTGCAGCCATGAGATTTTTATGTCTGTGTACATACATAATGTCTGACTAATGCTCTGAAGCATGGCACCTAACTTATGTAAAAATGTGTTTAACCGTGATAACAGCGATTTTGACGTTGAAACAGACTTTGGGGTTTTTCAACTATTGCTAGGTGCGCCATGTTTTAAATTAGCTTTACTCTGGTTTGTCTCAGTTTTATAAATGAAGCCATAAAGACTCCATTAAACAGAGGAGTGATCTAAAATAAACTTTTTTTTTTATACTTAACAAAAAAAAATCCTTTACATCTGTATTCACACTGCAGATGTAGCCTATCATAACTTGCTTATTGCTACATTTTAGTTTCTTTTTGTTACGATGTCCTATTTTACAATGTGTGTATATACAATATATTGATAATGTATGAAAAAGACTACATATATATTTTTCTTGTCTGATTAATTTTACTGTTCCTATTTTGTGAATGAAGTACATGCCTCCACACAATTAACGTGAAAATAACAATAAATGTTTTTTTAAACCTGCAGTCTAATTTTGCTCTCATCAGTTTTTGAGTTATTTAAGATACATACTTAAAAAAAATCTCTGGATATATGTGTAAGAGCATATATATCAATGGTCTGCTTGAAACTGAGATGTGTGTTTGATATGTTTTTGAGTTTTCTTCTCAAAAAAGAATTCAATAAAATCCATTAAAGGGCACCTATGAATATGAATGTGCAAATTTAGTCAGGGCACAAGATGTCTTCTTCGCTGTAAAATCCATTTTTAGTGGATGTGCATTGGCAGCTTCAAATCTCTACATCAGGTGACAAACTGACACAGGACAAACTTCAAAAGTGTTGATGATGTCACAGATCATGCTCGTAGGCCCGCCTCCTCAGATCAGATTTTCAGTGCGCACAAAGAAACTTCCCACATTCAGCAGATGAATGTGAAACCAGCCTCCTAGTTTTAGAGTCTGTTCAAACATCATTCTGCACCATGGAGCTTAAACAGCAAACTGCAGCACCTAAAAAAAAAAAAAAAGCCTCAAAACGGGCAGTTAAAAAGAAAAAGGATGCAAATCGATGCAGCAGGATCAGAGGTGTCATCAGTTCTACTCCAAATTATCTTCTTCCTTGTTAAAACCTGATGCCTACGTTCCCCACAATGCAAAGCGACTGCTAAGCTTATATAGTAAATGTAGCCTTGAGTTGTGAGCCTAAATCAGAGGTGAGAAGCAGGCTACAGAATTCTGGTAGAACCACTTTCACACTCAAAAATATTTTCAGTTTCAACCTTGTCATCTGCAAACATCACTGACATGAAGTGACATCACTTGAGGCAATTTTTCAGACTTTGCACAGCTGCCTCATGAGCCAAAAAAGACTTTATACAACTGTTATTTTCACTTCGCTGGTACTCTCGAGTTCCCCTTTAATTGATGTGTAGATATTGAGCAAGAAGTGTTGAGCAAGTGTGTTTTTGGGGAAAGTGTACACACAAGTGCAGGACAAAAGAGTGACTTGACTGCATCTAAGTACAAAAAAAAAAAGTCAGTACACAGTGAAGCTAAGATTTTTCTTGTGATGTGTATTTTTTTTTTTTAATGAAATGCAGTATTTTGTGAAAAGTAGTTTTTGCACACTACATACTTTTTATGTTGTTTCTTGTTTCCTGGGGCATCTTTGTGGCCTCTTTAGGTGTCTGAAGTTACTGTCTATGCTATTTGTTCAACAGGTGATAATGATTGTCTGATTGCCATCCACACGTAAAAATTTTTTTTGCTTACTGTCACACTAAGCCTGATGAAGATCATGTTGATCGAAACGTTGCTGTAAGCCAGTAAAATGAAATATTGGGAGCTTAACAGTGTGCAGACCTTTTCTATTTTGATGCAGTCAAGCGTGTTTTTTGCCAATGAGGCGTCAAACTTGAATAAAGAAAACATCACAAATACTAAACCTATTCATCTTCTTTTCTAGGGGAATAACAGAGGGACAGTTTTGTCAAACAGGCTGCTTGTTATCAGCATCTGGACGCGTTCGATTCCTGGAGTTAAACTTGAACGCAATGTATACAAATACGGCACGCCAGCGAAACTGGTAGCTATGTGTTATCAGAGAAATTTCAACATTGCTTTGGTTTTGCTTAAAAAGAGGGAGCTCAGAAATCCGTCCATCCATTATCTTTATCCGCTTATCCTTTGCAGGGGTGGTGGGGGGGACCCAAGTCAGTACGACCTGGCACTGGCCAAGAGCTCAAACATGAAACTAAAATAAGCAGTTTACTAACTTACCTCAGTATGCGAAGGCAGTCAATGAACCCTGACCTCTACTATCTGTCTAACACACAGGCCGTTGACTTCTGCTGCTGAGACTTGCTGACTGCTCTACCCATCCTCCTGAATCAACCGAGCGACTGACACGGATGATTATTAATCAAGATTTAGGAATATGAGGGCAGAACAGACCTCCACTGCATCACATCTGCTCTGCAGATCCTTACAGAACACCAGCAAAGGTGATGACAGCATAACTTGGCATGAAATACCAAACAGAGAAGCCAAGTCATAGTAAAAAACACTGCTGTCTTTGATGCAGTTGAATTAATGTACCGTTGTTGTGTTCACTGTATTTCCTGATTTTTAAACAAGATGGCAACTGAAGTTCTTTTTAAAAAAAAAAAACATTCTAAACAAAAGCTCCTCTTTATATTTGTTAAAATCAATCAGCATTATTTATTGACTATTTTAGAAATATTGCACGTTCGACTGGTTTTGCGTGTGTTTATACGGACTGCGCTCATGCATAGCTAGATTACAGAGAGTAAACAATGACTTGTTAAAAACCAATCAAGTCTAAAGTCTGCAAGGCCAAAGCAGCCACTGCCTCATCAAAGACCTTTGGATGGTTTTGCCACTGAAGGTAAAATACACCATGTAAAAGATGGTTTTAAATGGAAACATGGTCTACAAACATAGCCAGCAGTGTGCCCTTACATGAGGAATGTCACCTCTTTGGAGTCGGTCTTTTGACTTTGAGGCTTTGTGGAACTTTGATGTCTAGCCTGAATCAGAAAATGCTCACGTCACATGCAGATCAACATGGCTGTCAAACCGTTCCTGTGATCACTTTCTGAGTTTTTTTAATGAGTGACAAAGTCAATTTTAAGAATAGAATAGATCTTCATTGCCATTGTAACATGTACAACGAAATTAAAAATGCCAACCAGTCAGGGCAACATTCATACAGTAAAAAACACAAACAAACACACACAACCACACATTCTTTGTCGAAAATTTAACCTAAAACAAAACAAAATAAGAATTACTTTTAGGGTAAACTCTCTGTCTGTACCTTTTTGATAGTGGAGCTCTGCGGCTCTTCTTGGCATCACATTTCTGTCAATTTCATGAACTCAGGCCAGTCAGGGCAGATCCTTTCTGACGAGTCTCGAATAGAAACGCAAGCTAAGGTGTGCCTTGACGCAACCAGAACCAACAAATGATTCAATGGTCGTGTAAGATGAGACAGAGATGGGTCAAGCTGTCCATTTTGTAATAAAGGCGAACACATCTATGAGTGTAGCTTTACAGACACACATCGGTGCTCAGTGACGCAAGTTTTGTTCTTGGCATCCTTCTCTTATGTGATGCTGTGCGAGGACGTGGTTACTTGATCCCTGTTTTCATGATGTTCTGTCAGTAGTCATTCTTTATATGTGTCTGCACATGCAGCTCAAGGATAAAGAGATTTTATCTCTGTGCAGAGGGAAAACAAACGCTCCTAAGTTATTTTAACCTTGGTAGCCAAGTTTGCCTGAACAGACAAGTAGACATGATAAAAAATAAAACCTGGGTATAAGGTAAATGGGGCCGAAGGAGATGTTTCCCTGTGAATGTCAAGAA
>JAQLOL010000013.1:12784900-12802966 GCA_029783665.1 Naso thynnoides
AACTAATTTAATTACACATTCTTTCTCAGTAACTGGAACTGATTATAATTACATTTACTTTGTAATTAAATTACTCCATTTCATTACATATAACACTGTTTATTGGTCACATATACAGAAATTTGGTGTCTGTATTTGATCCATTCCTGAGGAGCAGTGGGCAGCCGCTGTGCAGCACCCGAGGGACCAACTCCAGATCCTGAACCAAATATCTCAGTCAAGGAAACTGGCTGGCTTTAGACCTGACATACATGTTTTGTTTGTGGGGGAAACCTAAGCACACGCAGAAAACCAACGTGAACACCAGGAGAAGATGCAAACTCCGCAAAGAAAGGCCCTGTCTTCGCGGGAATCAAACCCATGATCTTGCAATGAGGCAGCAGTGCTAACCGCTTTGATGCTGTGCTGCACCTAAGGAAAACATCCCATAAACCTGCAAGCTGGTTCAATAGGTAGCCACTGATCTGTATGTTGCCAGCTAAGTTTTACTATTATCTGTAGCCTGCAGGCCCCTTTATTCAGTTCTGTTTTCCCACAAAACTACAGTTGAAAATGTTGATCTCTTTTTTCCTGAGGACACAGCAAGTATGAGCCAACATGTTGGCCAACAATAAGATTAATTTTCTTGCCTTGTAGCTGTTGCCTTTGTCCAAACAAGACTGCAGTGAGCTAGATCATGTAAGCTAACGTTGCCCTGCCATGATCTATGATGATTCATGACAAAGCTGACAGAACGTTTTATATGGCTCGGGGCTGTTGATGAAGAAAGTTACAATGATTTTGCAAAACAGCTGCTGATGAGGGGAAATACAGAAGGGTGGGTGAGAAGAAGATCTGCGTATGCTACATGAAGGAAAACGTGTAGAATTACATTTAAGCCAATGTTAGTAATGAGGAAAAACACTGACGTGCAGATGCGAGTTTTTAGGCATTTGCTTAATGTCTGGAGAGAAACTTTAAATTTTCTCTTCCATACATTATCTGCTGTGTATGTCCGTCTTTCACCAGTGCAGTCTGCTCAGACAATGCACAGTTCACTAAATGGCCAACAGATGTGCGTCTTTCCAATGCTATGCACCAATTAACATGTATTCACTGAGTGCAAATATACAGAAAATCCTTTCATCTAAACCTCACTGCTATACACAACAATGATGGTGATGATAGCCAAGCCAGACGTGCTCCAACTCTTTTTCTTTGAAGCAGCGCCCAGTTTCCCATCAGCAACTTAGCTTCAAGTTTATCCGTGTTTTCCTGAGAGGGCCTGCAGTTTAGGGGAAGAGTCTAACAGAGGGACTTTTAAAGTTGTTGTCACACATAAGAACATTTAAAATGGACATACCTGAAGCTAGCAAAGACATGCCCAAGGCCACTTCGATTGTTCAAAACTTAATAGGTTAGGTTCATGTCAATGGGGAATTCAACAATGGAATTTAGTTGAATTGTTTCAAAGATGCATGGAGAAACCAAAACCACCTTCTGTCATCAGCAGCTACTGTAAATGAGTTTTCTGTCTCCAGGCGCTCTCTCTTCCTGCTAAAACTCGGCTCCTTCCAGTTTGCCCTGCTGAAGCTCGTCTTCACCGTCCTCTCCATTGTCCTCTACACCAACGGAACCTTTGACCTGTCTGACGTGAGTCTTACACGATGTTTCCATTTGTACTAATTACTTTTGCTTTTAAATTCTTTTTAAAGGTCATATATATTTATTAATGTGTCAGTACAGCTGAAATTTCCATTGATAACTATTGTTTGCTTGAAATTTTGGGAATTAGAGAGTTAGAAATGAACACAGTTCTTCCTTTGTCTTCCTAACACCTGATAATAACTGTAGCTTATATATGAGTCAAGATGATTTGATAAATAAATAAATGCTGAATGCAAAAGGCCTATCAGTTTCTCGTTGCTCCTTATTTAGAAATGATCACGAAACTGTGATCATGTTATTATGTAATTCTTAGTAAGCCTGTATTGAGTGATTTTTAAGTCAAAGGTATCTCAAACATTAATAAGATTAGCTGGAATCAAACTTACAGAAAAGATTATTTCAGAGTCATTTTTAGTCATCCTTTCTGAGAGCAAAACTGAAACAACTGTTGGCAAAATATGAAGCTGTTTTTATCAGCTATGCCGGCAGCCTGTCTTCTAGATGTATTGCCATGAAATTCTGCACGATCTCCTTCATGCTACGCTTCAACCTTTTCAGCGTCAACATATGTTGAAGAAACACTCTTGATCCAACCCCTGGCTTGTTAGTGTGACATCAGCAAAGACTGATAGATGTTTACATCTGACATTACAGCGTCATATTTGTGTGAGAATGCATATACATGGACCTGACATGCTTTTATCTATGTTCCGGTTTATTTCTGGAAAATAGATTAATCTATGAGCCAACTTTGAGATAATACTCAATAACTGATTATCCATTAAGCGTTTACTAATCGCATGGACTCATAATCATTTCTCAACAGTGAACAACAGGAAGTCATGACACAACCTGGATTCATTACATTAAATCATTATGACTCATTTGTTACTTTGGCATGTGGTCTGCACAGTTCTTACAGAGCGTTCCCAGTTTTCCCAAAGAAACTACGTGGTTTCGGACAAAATAAATTAGAATAAAGGCACTTTATAGAACTGTAGAAGATAAATAAAAACATAAAAAACATAGGTACAACATCTATTTTAAATACTCCTTACATAGCAATAACAATGTTTGTGTTATTGTTAAAAACAAAGAAATGAAGGCACCTATTAGCAAATAAAAAATGTGTAAAAGATAAAAATAAGAGAATTCTTTATTATTATTATTTACTGTCACAGCAGCAATGTAGGCAGTAAGAAATAAAGACAGCATCAGTAAAAGGTAAAAAAGCTAAGTAAAAAAACAATGAAAAATGGGAAAATACATATATACAGTATAAATATGAGTCAGCAGTGGGGAATTTACACCATAGCTGCTAATATTGCACAGATTCAGTGTGCTCTAATGGGAGCAGTGCTGATAGGCTGATTGTACGTGTGTGTGGTACGTCTGTTACATCTCCTTTTTCTTATGAGTTTCTGTCATTCCTGTCCACATTCTGTCAAATGATTCTGTTTCATTGCCTTTGCTGACTTCATAACTGCATGTGTGTGTGTGTGTGTGTGTGTGTATTTGTGTATGTGACCACCTTTCAGTTGAGCATCACCGGTGCCGCTATATGGATCAACCCATTTGTGGGCATTTTGACAATCATAGCCCTGTGGCCTGTAGCCATCATGTTCATGCACCTGCGGGTCACCCTGCGGACACTCAAGATCATCCCCAAGTACGCCATGTATCAGGTAATGATGCTAGACACCTTGGATTCTAAACACTCGAGTTTTCCATGCACATGAAAGGCTGTTTACATATGCCATGATGCAACAGTAACTTAGATGCTCAATATTATAAGGCTGTTTGTATAGAGACTTTTTTTCTGATAGTGTGTGAGGTAGAAGAGTGCATTTGTCAGGTTAAGTAACATGCATGTGTGTGTGTGTTTGTAGCTGGTGCTGATCCTGAGCCAGCTGCAAACAGCAATCATCAACATTTTGGCTCTGAATGGAACCATCGCCTGCGCTCCGCCATTTTCTGCCCCAGCCAGAGGATACAGTGAGTTAACCGATCCGCTGATCCATGTCTCTATCTGTAATAATCAGCCATGAGTCAGTTCATGTCTCTGTTCATTCAGTCACAACATGGGGGAAATGACTCCCTGAGGTTCCCCTGTGATTTTTATCCCTTCAACTTGCAGCTACTTGAAGAGCTGAAGTTCGTTTTTTTTTTTTTCACCTCCTTACTTTCCACAGTGATGAGTCAGCAGCTTTTGATCCTGGAAATGTTCATCATCACGCTGGTCACACGTTTGCTGTATCGCCGACAGTACGATCCTTTACCCCAGGAAGACTGCGACGACAACGAAAACACCAAGCTGGCCTCGATACAGACATCTGCATGAGTATTCTGAGTGTGTGTGTGTGTGTGTGTGTGTGTGTGTGAGAGAGAGAGAGAGAGAGAGAGTGTGTCATTTGTATATTCTGCATGTATTTGATCAAGAGATTATATAAGTAAATGTGAATAAATATATATGAGTAAATTGCGGATTTATCTCGTGGGTGCTCAAGGTCACAGATTTGCAAACCTTTTATTAAGATTTTTATTTACATGCCTTCTCCAGTGTCATCCAGCAGATACAACTGATGTGTTTTCACTTTATTTTAGTTTAAATTTCAGGGAAAATGAAAGTGAAATGCTCAATGTAAACCAAATTAAACATGGTTTAATATTTAATTTCCTTTTTAAAAAAAATTTCTCCGTGAAGGTTGAACAGTGTTAATTATTACTCTTCTGCATTTTTTGCCTATCGGCTTTGCACTGACCAGATAACGCTGTTACATTTTTGGGTTTGTTTGTTTTTTTCTTTTTGGAAAGCCTGCTGGGCCTACCACTGGGAGGAGCAGTGCTGCTGTCAATCAGACATAATCAAGGGTTTACTTGGCAGGTGTGTCTGTTACAACTTGGAGAACACACAGTTTTTGATCATGTTATATTTGTTGTGAATTTACAATTAAGTGTATATTTACCATCTGATTTACTGAGAAAGTGGATTGCCATTGAAATAATTATATAGACTGTAAGGAGGCTAAATAAGCCACCTGTAGTAGTTTAGTCATTTTGCACACTTCTAAACAAATCTATCTGCAATGATAGGTAACTGCATTTTTCTGTTGCATTTGTATTCTGTGTCACAACTCCTTAACCTTTTGCCCACTGTCAATTATATGTACAATATAAGCATTTCCGGAATCCAAAGATGAGATGGAAATTGTGTTTTTCTCTGGGATGTCTTCTGATGCAGCAGTTTTAATTTTTCCCAAATAGATGCCATGTCACACTGCAGTTATAATCAAATGCCACTAGGTGGCACCAGAAAACCAATTTTGGTCAATTGGCCGATTGGAGCCTTATAATCATCTGCTTCTTTTAATTACTGTAATAGATAGTGATCATAGTAATAACCCTCTTTTGGTCCGAAAATGTATCAATAAACAACATATTTTCTCACAAGTATAACCAGACTGTGCATGGATGTAATAAACTATTATGTTCATCACAATAGGTGGCTACAGATAATGTAAACGATGTTGATTGACATGCCTCTGTCCAATCGGGTTTTGGCTGTTTCCTACTTCCTGGTTCTAAGCCAATCACCGCAGAGCATCAACAAGCTTAAACCGAAGACGGTTTGTTGAGTCAAGGCTGTCGAACGAACGTGCTGTTCAAACACGTAAAAGCAGTCCACATAGACCGGAAGTGGAAAGATGCAACTTTCAGAATAAGTATGTATATGAAGCACTTCCTCTCCACTGCTGTGTATAAGGCTAGGCTAGGAAACCTGCTGTTTTATTTTGAAAAGAAGTAACCGGAAGTAAGGGATTGGTTGCGACTAGCTAGCTGCTCTGAATGTCTGGACAAATGTAAACCCAGGAAGCCCTCTTGAGAGTGTATTGTTTGTTTGCATCCTGTCGTGTAACCTTATGGACGTTTATTCATCTTTTTGCTTCGTGTCCGGTGGAGGCCGCGGGCTGAAAGAAATGTGGACGCCATTGAGAGAAGAGGACTGTCCGTGCGGCTGTCAACAATCCCGGGGATGAAATGGTCGTGCTGAATCTTCCCCTCTCTCGTTCAGACCCAGACATCATCATTGAACTCTCAAAATGAGGATCCTCACGTCTCTGCTGAAAAACGCGAACCCCAAAATCGAGTATTACTCCAGATTTTCGCCGTCTCCTCTCTCTATTAAGCAGTTTTTGGATTTTGGTGAGTAATGCGGGGCTGTCATTTTAAAGGGGCTGCTTTCTGCAAACGAATGGGCCTTTTCAGTACATCACATTTAATCATTTCAGTCACTATTCCTGTGGATTTAAAGTGTAACAATCCAGCTCTGGGGTTTTCTTGATAGTATGGGTTTTATACAAACTGCCATGGAAAAAATGAAAAATGAAAAATTAGTCTTTGTTATGATCAGATGAGCCATTTGAATATGCTGTTTACTTTTAGTAACCCACCCATGACAGCACAAAGTGTACCACCCATGCTGCTGGCCCTGCATGACAGCTGTTCAGTGCAGGTTTGTTTACTATGTGAACATGTGACAACTTGATTAAAGCATGCAGGTATCCTCAGTCACACTGGGACAACAGCTCATGGTGCACCAGCTTATTCATCGCTCAACAGGTCTGAATCATAATTCTATGTTTATTTCAATCATAAGAGCTTGAAATGAAAGACGCGCCAAGCAGATCATTTTACTACACTGACATGAGACTCAAAACACATGATGATAGTATTTGCAGCCACACTCAGGGCTTTTCTTAATCCATCACTGATTAAACACAGTCATCTCTGTTGCGTAAGTCGTCCTCACAGCTGTGGATCTGATGTGTAACACAGGAAGGTGCAGCACTTGGTTGCTTTCAGAAACACAGAGTGGATCTTGCCAGTAACTGTTCATGTCTCAGGAGCAGGAGGGCAAAGCGTACTGGTTTGTGTGTGTGTGTGTGTGTGTGTGTGTGTGTGTGTGTGTGTGTGTGTGTGTGTGTGTTTTTCAAAAGGGAACAAATGAGACATCATCTGAGGAGAGAAGTCAGTCGTTGCAGAATGTGTGTCATTCCAGGGCTGAGTCAGTGTTTTGTGGTTTCACTGCCACATTTCAGGCTAAACGAGCACTTTCTTTTTACTGCTGAATCAAGGGAAGCCTTTCCTTTGAGCAGAGACGATGGGACTCTTCCTTCCATTCTTCTGCAGACGTTTCTTAGTATGAGCTGCTGAAACTTTGGCACTGTTCCCTTTTTAAATAGCTGTCAGATGTCCTAATGACATTTTCTTTGCTGGGGGTTGATGAGGCTCATATGCCTCTAAGTAAATCATCACATGGGGGCCATTAGCTTTATTGCACGCTGTTTAAATTAGCCCACGTTTTGGTCAAGAAAATGGTGTAAAAATGCAAAGTCATCTTCTGTGTAGTCATTTCTGGAAAAAGACTGTTCACAATACACGGCAGTAATTAATTTTTCTCCTGTTTAGATCTAAAACATAAATCTGGACTAACCTTTCCATGACCCCCCTCTCTGCTGGGCAACAGGATTTATGATTTCCTTCTATGGCGGACAGTAAATAGATATCCAGCCGGTTAGCAAAGTTGAAGGTATCATATTAAAGGTTGAAAACTGAAACTTAACGCAGCTCCCAACCAGATACTTAGTTTTCGTCTGTGTTTTGTGTGTTTACCTTCTTCGCCAGACACTTTTGTACACAACTTCACAGTTATTTATTTCTTTTGACAAATCTTTTTCAGCGAGTGGAAACTTTTTCAGCTTTTTAAAGGCTGATAAACACATTTTGGCATTATTCCACAGAGGTGGAAAGTGAAAAAGGACAAATATTTTATTACTTTACTTAAATAGATTTTTTGGGGTATCTGCACTTTACACGAGTATTTATTTATTTATTTTTCAACTTTTTACTTCTATTTCCTACATTATACCACAAGTATTTGTACTTTCTACTCCTTTAATTTCCAAAACACGATTGATACTTTGGTTTTTATGCCTTTGCCATTTCGGCTGCGCTCAGGGCGCTTTACCAACCCAAAATGTCCCTATTTGACATTCTGGGAGTGAGACTCAGCAATCAGCTAATTTTCTGGTGCATTTTGGAACAGCTCCAACAAATCGGACTGATTCTGCCTTTAAGTTTAATAGTCTTTGTATCACATGAATGTGACATGAGGTTCAGTTAGTTTTGCACAGAAACGGCTGGTAGAGATTGTCTAGAAGGATACTTTTTACTTTTATACTTTGAGTACATATCGAAACCAGTACTTTATTACTTTACCTTAAGAAGTTGAGTCAGTTCTACTTTTACCTGAGTTGTTTTTTATACAATTTCTACTTAGGTAAAGAATGTGTGTTCTTTTGCTATCTCTGTTATTCCATTGGTTTCTTAACTGAATGAGGTAACCTTGGTTTTCACATGACATCAAGAATACAACAAAAGTTTTCTAAAATTGTGTTATATGAACAAACTAAATCCTGCATTATGTCTTTGTAAGTTAACACCTATATCGGTTAGCTTCAACAGTGCAACTCAGACAAACAGCCCTCATCTCTCTTTCAGGCCGGGACAATGCGTGTGAGAAAACATCCTACATGTTCCTGCGTAAGGAGCTGCCGGTGCGGCTGGCCAACACCATGCGGGAGGTCAACCTGCTACCCGATAACCTGCTCAGCCAGCCCTCTGTCAGACTGGTGCAGAAATGGTGAGACAATTTCTTTAGAAATTAACTTTATGTGGCTACCAGAGAATATAGTTTACAGTAGTGGTATTGTCAAGGGATTTGAAAAGGAGCGATAGGTTTTATAATTGAATTGTTGGGAAGGTTGTGTAAAAACTGCCTTTTGATCCCGTTTGCTTTACCAGGTACATGCAGAGCTTTGTGGAGCTGCTGGATTATGAGAACAGGAAACCAGAGGATGCTCACGCTCTGAATGAGTGAGTGAATATTACCTCAATTAAAGCAAATATGATACATATAGAGTAAGCCCAGCTTTGTTGCACCCAGCTGTTCTGCCCTGGATTTATGTTGTTATGTCTACAGTCCCTCTTTCACTGCAGCTAATCCCTTTAATACAGTTAGGTCTCTGCTGACTGCACAGGTAACGGTGAGTATTTATGCTATAACAGTGCGCCTGTGATAAACACAGGTAGGAATTTGGAGAGGGCCGTCTGTTTACAGAGCACATTTCCAAGAATGGTTCAGTTCACATGAAATGAATAAACCGTGACTTTATGTTTGGTACGTGATAGCCTTGAAAAGAACAAAAGCAAACAAGACGTATCTAAGAAAAAAGACTTTTTTAGCTGGTTGCTTTGCTTTAAATTTGCCCCTGTTGTTTTTGAGCAATATAAATATGTGGAATGACAGGTGGGTAGTTGTTTAGCATGTTTATAAATTTATTTTTACAGTTTTCTTGAGCTTTTGATTGAGATCCGTAACCGTCACAACGATGTGGTTCCCACCATGGCTCAAGGAGTCATTGAGTACAAGGAGAAGTTTGGCTTCGACCCCTTTATCAGCAGCAACATCCAGTATTTCCTCGACCGCTTCTACACCAATCGCATCTCTTTCCGCATGCTCATCAACCAGCACAGTGAGTCTCATGAGCTCATGTGGTTTATTTGGATTAGAAGCATGCTGTCCGCCTGTCTCTGCAGCTAACTGTTATTTCCATGTCTTTCTGTGCAGCTCTCCTGTTTGGCAATGACACCAACCCTGCCCATCCAAAACACATAGGCAGTATTGATCCTACATGCAGTGTGGCGGAAGTTGTGAATGGTGAGTTTGAGCTTTGTTGCAGATATTTGCACTGTCCTGATGGGAAACAGAGTTATATCACAGCAGTGGCGCAAGACAAACAAACCCAGAGTTGATCAGGACTAACGGCATGTTTACACAGTGATAGTTCCTAAAGAATTCCAGCAACGCGCATCCAAAGCTGCACTCTCAGTGACCCAGCGAAGAGCAGGAAGCTACATTGGTTCCCTGTAACAGCTCTCCAAATGTAAACAATGCTCATTTTCTGCTTTTCTGACCTGATTTACCCTGTTTGGCCTCTTCTATCAGATGCCTATGACACCGCCAAGATGCTGTGTGAGAAGTACTACTTGGCAGCTCCGGGGCTGAAGATTGAAGAGTTCAACAGTAAGATATTTTTTATGCTTTTGTGCAATAACCACAATAATCAATCTGTTCATGCATTTGACCATTTTCCGTGCAATCTGTCACACAGCTTATGTGAAACCATATATTATGTTACAAAGTCTGTGTAGAGCTTGTGGTTGCGGCCTCTGAGTCCAAATTTAGACCTGTGATTACCATGTTCACCATCTCATTACATTCAGAAGAACCAGTTTCATGTTTAGAAGTGTGTGTTTGTGTTTGTCTTTTTGTCATGTCTTCCAGTGAAAGCCCCGAAAAAGCCCATCCAGGTGGTGTATGTGCCCTCTCATCTGTTCCACATGCTGTTTGAGCTCTTCAAGGTGAGCAGAGCAGCATTGACAACCGTAATTTAAAGGAACGGTGCACCCACAAACCAAGTATACATATTTTTCTCTTTTCTGCAGTTCTATTTTTAGTGTGAGTTGTCATGTTTTGGAGATTGAGCTGTAGAGATGTCTGCCTTCTTTCAAACATAATGTAACCACACATCTCTGTGGTGTTTAAAGGGCCGAAAAAACATTTGAAAAACTAAACAGCAGTGTCTCTTTTCAGAAATCATGGCCAATTTACTCAAAGTAATCCACAGACGCTGATGTGAGCAGTAGGAACTGTTTACGTTCTAAACCCACCAACATGATCACTGCGTAAAAGAAAGTGTGCATGTACTCATGGATAAGAGGCTCATGCTTCCTTGTTAGCTGAGCCTTAGCTATCTTAGTTAGCTAGCCTCTTGTCCATGAGTAGAGGCAAATTTCCTTCAGTGTAGTGATTTGAGCACAGAAAGTCGAGTGGCATCTAGACAGGATGATATCAAACTGTCCCTTTAACTTCTTTGTATCGTAATTCTGTAAGAGACTGTGTTAATTGGTTCTGTGGTGTTTGCAGAATTCAATGAGAGCCACAGTGGAGCTTCATGAGAACAGTACAGATGGATTACCACCAGTAAAAGCAAAAGTCACCCTGGGTAAAGAGGATCTCTCCATAAAGGTGAGTCACACACCAGTGCTCACTCACACACCAAATCATTCGAGCAATATTTGTGGTTTTTTAACTTTCTGTCTGTGTATGTGCGTTTCTCTTTCACTTCATCCTTTCCACAATGTGTCTTCAGATCAGTGACAGAGGAGGAGGAGTTCCTCTGAGGAAGATAGACCGGCTGTTCAACTACATGTACTCCACCGCCCCCACACCAAGCCTGGAGCCTGGAGCAGTCCCACTGGTACACACACGCACATAAAAGCAAATCAATATCGATCCCTGGTGACCATTTCAAACCTTTTTTAGTCCATGCACTTGTTATACATAGCATGACATATGGGAAATTAAATTCTGCTACTCTTTCTCCCCCTCCCAGGCTGGTTTTGGCTACGGTTTGCCAATTTCTAGGCTCTATGCCCGATACTTCCAAGGGGATCTGAAACTCTACTCCATGGAGGGCGTGGGCACTGATGCAGTAATCTATCTGAAGGTAAAGTGAGCTAGTCAAATGCAGAGCACGTTGAAACATTTTTTTGTCTCCCAAAGACTTGATATTTAGCTAGGTCAAAGTTTAAAAAGAATAGTTTGATGTTTTGGGGGAAAAGTGTTAGAGGATCTATAAAACCCATATCTGCCTGATAACTAGCCAGAAAAGAGTTAGCTAAGCTTGGCATAAAGACTGGAAGTAGGAAGTAGTAGCTAGCCAACCTCCCCTAATCTGTCAAAGTATTACACCAGATATAAAGACAATTAGCTTAGCATAGCATAGCATAAAGAATGGAAGTTGAAAGAACTTAATAGTAAACCTCCCTCCTGTGTCGAGTTATGACACTGGAGATAAAAGACAACTGGCGTAGCGTAGCTTAGCATAAGGACTGTAAGTAGGAAGTAGCAGCTAGCCAACCTCCCAATATCTGTCAAAGTATGACACTAGAGCTAAAGACAATTAACTTAGCATACCTTAGCATAAAGAATTGGAGTAGAAAGAAGCTAATAGCCAACCTCCTTCATCTGTGTGTGTCACTAGAGCTAGAAGACAGTTAGCTAGCTAGCTAGCTTAGACAGAGTAGCTGTCTTGCCACTGTTTTCAGTCTTTATGATAATTTATGCCTACCAACTGCCAATTATGGCTTCATATTTAACACTTAACAGACAAATATGAATGCAGCATCATTCTTCCCATTATCTGTCAGACAGAAAGGGAATGACCGTATTTCTGAAAATGTTAAACAATTTAAGTGTAACCCTAGAGATGGTTAGCTTTGCGTAGTAAAGACTGCAAACAAGGGGGAAACAGCTAGGTTGGCTTTGTCAAAATGTGAACAAAATCTGTTTATGAGCAACCCATTCAAAAATGTAAATTTCTGTGTCTGCTAACTGTTTCCCCTTACTTCATGTCTTAATGCTCAGCTAAGTTAATTGCTCATGTTTTGTTTTGCATCATATAAGTTTTAGCAAGAAATAAAATTTGTCAAACTATTTTCTCAAGATAAATGCCGGAAGGTGCTTATTGGCTCCTGTGTTTTGTTCCTCCATTTAAAGGCCCTGTCCTGTGAGTCCTTTGAGCGCCTGCCCGTCTTCAACAAATCAGCGTGGCGGCATTACAAGACCAGTCCCGAGGCAGACGACTGGAGCAACCCCAGCAAAGAGCCGCGTGATGCCAGCAAGTCCAAATACAAAGCCAACAGATAACTCTGCCTGAGCTGCTAGCCCAGCCATCTGCTGGGAGCCCGAATACCTGCTGTCTGCCCTTGAGCATGTCCGATGAAATGTTGCCCTTGGGTAAACGCTATGTTTAGGATCAGACTTTAACATTCCAGTGGCTTAAGTTTTGGAAAAGGTGGATAACCTGACGTACATCTCTACCCGATGGCAATGACATTCATCAGCATAGCTTTCATTGTTGTATCATTATCACTCGGCTCTCTCAAGACAGAGTTCAAAATGAAGCTCTTCCATAGTATAGATCCCCGCTGTCATTTAGTGAGGTGACTCCAGTGTACCTTTACTGATGCTGACTGAATCCCTTCCCCTATCTGGCCATTATTTTACTTTAAATTCACTGCATCACTGTTATTTCTCCCTGTGTCTGCAGCACAGTTTGGCGTGGCTTGACTGTGCTGACTGGGCCGCTGCCATGCACTGCTGATTGAGTGCCCCTCTCACCGTCACTGAAAGCTTGTATTCGGTTTTCACCCCCTCAAACACAAGCAGAGTCTGGGGTTTGAGTATCAGTGCAAATGGGGAGAGGAGTGTTTGGTTTCCTCCCTTTGGGAGACTCTTTTGACTGAGCGCACAAGTAGGCCAGTGTGTCACTGGCATAGTAAAGACTTGTTTGGACTCTGTTTATGCCTGGGAAAATGAAGAGGAGTATTGCGTATAGATGAGAAGATTATAACTCCCTCTTAAAAACTTTTGGAAGAATACACCTTATTTTTTGAAGATCAAAGAGTCAGGATTTTTATTTTGGGAAAGCCTTACTTATGGGAACTGAAACATATATGATGTTTTAAATATAAACTGCCTTGAAGGCTCTACTGGAACTCCAAAGTTTATTTATAATGGAAGAATGTTAGAAAATAATTTTTTTCAGACTATTTTCTTTACTTTATGCTACATGCTCATAGACATTAACTTCACTCCCACCTACGCGCAATACTGACCCTCATCTAACATTCCTGCTTGCTAGCCAGCTTTATTAAAGGACCAAAGGAGCATCTGTGAATGAAATGCCACCATGCTCACCAGCTTTGTCGGTCATGTAGCTTCAACCACACCAGCATGACTTCGGTATTCAAAGAGGAATGGACCTGTTGCATCTGAAGAAGACTTCATAAGTAGGAATGCATCGTCACATCAGCTTTCTGCCCTTCATCCTGCAAACTTTTACACCTGCTGTGGCGGATGCTTGACATGCTCCCAGCTTGGACTTGTCAGCCTAACAATGCTCCACCTCGGCCAGCCTCTTGTCTCACTCATAGTATTACTAATCCTTACAGTGATCTGAATGAGTCTGAGCAAAGCTTGTGTATTTTTTTAAATCTTGAGTGCAGATGGCAGGATTAGAGGATGCAGAAGTTCTGCAAAATGACAGGTTTTAATTAATTTTACAAAGGTAGTTTAAGACCTACTTTTTTCATGCTTTTGCACTGATTTCTACTTTTCATCTTTAACATCAGAACAGGATTCTTTCTAATGATTTTTCTCTGATTATTTTATAAGTGTGTGTGAACAGTCCATGTCATTTCTTTATTTAAACAATAGGAAATCAAGCAACTTTTGACAAAGCCAGCAAGGGGAAATGTGGTTAAAGGAGACACTAATTACTGGGTACTGTAATATTTCTTCAGACCAATCTGATTTTATTACAGGAATAATATGCAGGAACTGTTATAGTGCACTTTACTGATACGAAACATACACTTTTCCTTTAAGTCACTTTCACGTAACCAATTCAGACCTCTATCAAGAATTTCAAAATAAATGTAAGGAAATTCATGGTCAGGTGAGATTCAAGATCACCACTCAAAACTACTGAAAAAACCCAAACCATAATCAATGATGGCCCAAAACCTGTACAGCTTGTGTGGACCAGATGATGGGGTTATTCCAATTCTCTAAAGTGACTTCCTTTTCTCATCTCCTTTAGCTCCATCTGATGTGAAAGGAAAGGATTGTAGATGAAGAATTCAGAAAGGAAAGATCCCTCATCCTTTTCAACCTCACTGTAAGATTCCATCACTGCCAATGCCTTTGTTACCTGCCAGTCTCACCGAGCGATGCTCAGTGACACACCTGCTGTAAAGAGAGAGACATGAGTCCTCTTCATTTCAAGGCCTCAGCTCACCACCCTGACTGTCTGCAAATCAGTTGTAACCACAGTGAAAAGTAAATGAATGAACAAAAGTGACACCTTGGTCAAAGTTTCAATCCCCACTGTGTGATTTAGAGGCCCGAGGATCTTTCATCTTAAGTAGTTGTTGACCGTAACTGTTAAGACTGTTTCTGTACCTCCGGTACTTTAAAAAATATTGTGTACATAACTATTAATTAATGTTTTTGCTGCCTGTGTGGAGTGATCACTGTTTTCCATCATCCTGTACCTCCAGCTTAAACAAATGTCTTTGTATGCATGAGCTCCTCCCTGTGGAGGAGGTCATGCAAAGATATGCAACATGGACATATACCAAAATGATGAAGATGTGACCCAGCATGAGGTCGACCTACATTGTCAAACCTGACAATAAAAGAAATTGCTCTTGTGTGTGATCAAGCTTTCACGTCTAAGTGTGTGCAAGTTGTAGCTTAAGAAGGTAAAATGCGCTTGAATTCAAATTTAGTTATAGATTTTTTTTATTTTTATTTACATATCAAGCTGTTACAAAATAAAAAAAAAAAGACACATTCCCAAAGTTTGTACATACGGTGCAGGTTAATGTGTGGTGCGTTCAGGACATTAAGGTCTCTACGTTGCATTAGGGGTTTTATTGTATTGTTGGGGAGGAAGAGAGGTCTACTTCAGCTTGGCATGAGTGAGCAGACCAGAGCAAAAAACATTTATACATACACTTCCAGTTATAGCCAAAAAAAAAAAAAGTGATGTTCTGGCATTTGAGGACCTGACCGTTCACCTGGAGGGCTTCAAATATTGTATATTTCAAGTATCATCAGTGTCCTTGAGGAAGTCTTATCTGCAAAATCACCAGGTTTGATTGACAGCTGACATCATAGTCCAAAGAGCAAGAATGTCTGCTGAACATCCGTCCATCCAGCTATTTTCAGTCAACGCTTAGCCTCCACAGGGCTGACCTTGAACGAAATTTAGAGTCACCAGTGAGCCTAACCTGCATGTGTTTTGACTGCGAGAGGAAGCCGCAGCCCCACACACACGAGGAGAACATGCACACTCCGCTGCACCACCGTGCAGCCTGTCTGATAAACACTGATAGATAAAACATGGAAAACTCTCAAAAATACATGGCTTTTTAAAGATGGAAATCCACAAATGTTACTACTTATTTGTTACCATGAGACGTGATATTTGTGCAGCCTACTGTGGTGATGTTTTCACGGGTATATGACAAAAAATTAGTGATTACATTTGCTCTCTGCTGTAAATGTTGTCTCAGACTCAATATACATTCAAGAGGCTAATATATGTAGGTGTTTTTGTTCTATCTCATCACAATCAAAGTTTTAAGAGACTGTCTAACAGGCATTTTACAGATTAGATACAGTCCAAGAATCAGATTTTAAGATTACAAAACATTTCAAAGATATTTTTCTCACATGAACTTTCAACTTTTAACTATATTGTTTCACTTTAACTTTTAACTGGAGTTTAACTGGTGCTTTTTTGCACCAACCATACATTTTTAGGAACATACTGGCTGCTGCTCCTCAAGGTTAACTCTTTTTCTTAAGGATTAGTTTGATTTTGTCTTTTTAGTTCAGAGGTCATAACTGTTGTGTGTGGACAAATGTGGGACACTGAATTTTATTTTCCTTGCCAATCGTTTGCGCCTGAATGGTGCAACTAGTGTCGGTTCTGTTTGAGGTGACGAGGTGTTCCAACACTTCACCTCTGCTAATTCAGGCTGTGCAGTGTCTTCTCTCTCATTTCTACAAACACAAAATCAGGAGGTGATGAGTGAATCCCCTTCCCGTCAATTCACAGAACGTCACACACAGTGTTCTGTAATTTTGTGCCGAGTGTTCACAGCAGCTACAAGAAAAAAACAGCAGAACAGGACGAAAACAATGAGGTGAGCAGGCTGGAGGACAGTCTGTATCAGCACAAAAACAGTCCAGAGCAAATCCTTTAAAAGATGCTGCAAAGCATTCTGTAATGTCTTAATGATATGTGTCACTGTGTACACAAATCCTCCTCCTCAGGTGTCCTTTGTCTGTCTGCTCTGACGCAAAGACAACAGAAGCGGCGATGGCTCCTTGGGTCTGCAGCAAAGACCTTCATTTCCCATCATCACTGTCTTTCTTGCATGTTAGCAGCATCCTTGAGGAGAACTGTTCCAATGATCAGCCAGTGGTTGGAGGAGTAAATGTGTTCGTATATTATGTGTCTGCGTGTGTGTGTGTAGTTCTCAGGCAGCATACTGAGTGAAGTGTGTGTGAGTGTGTGCATCCGTGCATGTGTGTTCAGTGTTCATCTACTTCTCATCTTCATCGCCCTCACTCATGCTGCTTATAGAGGCAGATGCACCTTTGGGGGAGGTTGGGGGTGAGGGCCGTGCGTTGTGCCAGCGGGCGGGGGGAGACGGGGGTGAGGGAGAGCGCAGTGGGGACAGTTCGCGGGGGGGACTATTGCAGGGCGACTCTCGCGGGGACAGAGCGTAAGACAGCATTCGTCCACTGCGCTCCTGAAACACCTGTTTCTGTTGAGAAAGGATGAACGTTAGCAAACAGGAAAATGCATCAGAAAATGCTCTTTTTATTTAAATTATCAGATAACAACTGATTTTACTTTCTGATATTTGAGCACACAAATTAAAGAGTTACTTACCCAAGTCCCATCAGGTCCAAACAGTTCTAAGAAGTTGCCAATAAACTCTCTGGACTTCTCTTCCCACTTCTGAATGAGGTCGTGACTCTTTTCCTCCACACGGTAAACAAAGTGTTTGCTCTTCTCCTCAACTGTGCGAACCTTCTCCTTCATACGGTCCACTTGGTTCTGCAGCCGGTACTTCTTCTCCTGAGGGGGTGGAAGTCATTGTGCAAGTGTTACAAACTGAAGAGCCAGAACCTCAATCAGAAGTTAATGTTTGTACCTTGAATCATTGCAGTTTGTGGGGGAGTGCAAAACATTTTAAAGCAACCATTTCCGGTTTAAGACACAATGAATTCGACGATCAATTATCCCAAATTAAGGAAAACACTAGTGTATTTTTGACTTCTCACCATTAGCAGAGATCGTCCATATCTCGTACAAATGTTGTTGTTAAAATTCAACCCTGCGTATACTTTAATAGATCCCAGATTGCACTTTTAAACCCCATGAACTGTCAGTCATGTTAAATTGAGATACAGACACACTATAGCACATGTGAAAGTTGCTAGGTATAGGTAATTCACCCTTCTCAAGAGAACATCTGCATTTATGTGGTCAAAAATTGCTGAGCAAGAGAGAGAAAGACGGAGAGAGAGAGAGAGAGCGAGAGAGAGAGAGAGAGAGAGAGAGAGAGGAGTCTTGAAAACAAAAGTTATTACTAGTGCAAAAATATTTCGTTAGAAGAGCTGACTTTCTATCTACAAAATTATCA
>JAQLOL010000013.1:12840583-12870830 GCA_029783665.1 Naso thynnoides
ACAAGACAGAGAGCAGGGAGTAACACACACACACACACACACACACACACACACGCACACACACACACACACACAAAGAGCGAAACTGATAAGACAGGAAGTTAATTAGGGTGGTGAACATGGTCTAACAGCTCAGTGAGAGGGGAGGACAGATGGGCCTTGACTCCACCACTGACACAGAGCCAGAAGATGGTAGGAGGAGGCGGTGACAGATGATGGAGGACAGACAGAGGAGGAAAGTTGTTTGATGGGGGTAGCGGGAGAGGGGGATGAAAAGATTAAGTGTGGAGGGGAAAGAAAATCTGGAAGGAGCTCCAGGGATTTCCATGAGTTCAGCTTTAAAAGAGTGTTGGGTGTCCCGCATCGGGCAGTTCAACGAGCAGGCTGTGAAAGCTGCGCATTATCAGGCGAAGACGTGGATGGAAACAGTCGGGATGGACTTGACACCGTAAATGTTTTTAAAGTTGTTTTACAGTTCCGTTTCAAGTGCAGGCACAAGGAGGTGTGCATGACAGTGTGGACTGTGGAGAGGTCGTGTAAATCCAGAACCTGCTCTGAGTTTCATGTTTTCATTTAATTGCGCAGCCATAAAATCACTGGCAGGTTTTACAGTTTTATAGATACAACTTGATTTGGGAGTTTTCTGTTATCAAAATGAAATTTGGAATGAAACAAGTGAGATAAATAATGAGTAGGAGGGGAGGAGAGATCATGGAGAGGGAAGGGAGGCTGCTTTCATCCACAGCGGACGGGAGAGAAACATAACATGGAGAAGAGGAAAAGAGGAGGAGTTTTATGGAGAGGGTTAATGTGTGCAGATGAGTTGATTGACTGGAACTTGCTGAAAATGTTTTTTTTTCCCAAAAAGAAACGATGTAGGCAGAGAAAAAACTGTGTGTGGCTTGATGTGGTGGTGTCACATGCATGCCTGTGGGCCACAGACTTGCCTGCAGAAACCTTTTTTTCCTGCTGCTGTCAGTGTGACAAGTAAATGGAGTGCAGGTTTAAAGGAACAAGTGTTTACAGCTGTTATATTTAGTGTAATTGTTATGTTCTGTGGCTACCTTTTCCATTGCATTAACTATAAGCCATGCTGTCAATTGGACAACTCAGAGGGTACTGAGGTCACGTTGACTCGTTTCATTCAGGCTACAATAATGTTAAAACTTAGTGGACCCAGGGTGCTTCAAGCCTTCCACGCTTTTGACATGTTCTTTGTGGAGGTTTAAAGGGAAGCTGCTACATTACGCAAGTGCTTTTCTGATTACAGGGTTAAAAATGCACCTGTGATGAATCCCTGTGCACATATATGCATGGGACATTCCACTCATGAAATCTGTGGGCAGTGAGATTGTAGTTATTGCGGTGAGAGTGTAATTGCTTCCCCTTAACAGCCAGTTTATGTACAGACTGAAACAAACTCCATCATATTAAAGACCCAATGAAATGCAAATGCATTTTACAAATTTTAATTCTGTCCGTGTGTTAATTTTTCATGCGCCTCAGGTTATAGGCCAAATATGCACTCACCAGCCACTTTATTAGAGACACCTCGCCAGTACCAGGTCAGACTCCCTTTTGCCTTCAGAAGTGCCTTAATTCTTGTGGCATAGATTCAACAAGGTGCTGGAAACATTCCTCAGAGGTTCTGATCCATATTGATATGTTGCATCACACATCCATGATGCCAGTCTCCCGTTCCACACATTTACGCCAAATTCTGTCCCTACCATCTGAATGTCGCAGCAGAAATTGAGACTCATCAGACCAGGCAACATTTTTCCAATCTTCTATTGTCCAATTTTGGTGAGCCCATGCGAATTGTAGCCTCAGTTTCCTGCTCTTAGCTGACAGGAGTGGCACCCGGTATGGTCATCTGCTGCTGAGGCCCATCTGCTTCAAGGTTCGACGTGTTGTGCGCTCAGAGACGGTCGTCTGCATACCTTGGTTGTAACGAGTGGTTATTTGAGTTGTTGTTGCCTTTCTATCATCTCGAACAGCCTGGCCATTCTCCTCTGACCTCTGGCATCAACAAGGCATTTTCGCCCAGAGAGGTGCTGCTCACTGGATATTTTTTCTTTTTCAAACCATTCTCTGTAAACTCTAGAGATGATTGCGTGTGAAAAATCCCACTAGATCAGCAGTTTTTGAAATACTCAGACCAGCCCGTCTGGCACCATCAACCATTCCACATACAAATTCACTTAAATCACCTTTCTACGCCATTCTGATGCTCAGTTTGAACTTCAGCAGGTCATCTTAACTATGTCTACACGCCTAAATGCATTGCGTTGCTCCCTTGTGATTGGCTGGTTAGATATTTGTGTTAACAAGTAGTTGAACAGGTGTACCTAATAAAGTGGTCGGTGAATGTATATGTTACAGTTTTTTGAGGGGATATTTTTACATAAAAATCAGTTCTGTTCTCATTGGAAAATATTTTAAAATTTTTGATGTTCTTGGACCATTTTCGAAGTTTTGGTCCAATGAAAATGCGTTTGGATTATCGGGTAATATAGACACATATACAATTGGAGGGATAAACCTGCATCTCTCCTTCACCAGCAGTACGGCCAGCTTTGGCAATTAGTTCAAGCAAACACAGCCCGAATCCAGAAGCATTGTTGTTATCACTTTCTTCCTTCATTCTATCCCTGTCTGATTCATCGATAAAATCCTCAGCCATTGAGGAAGGCGGTGGCGAGAAGTCGTCCACAACATAGACGAGGCCGTCATCATTAGTGAAAGTGGGGACGGAGGGCGAGTGAAACATGCATTCAGCCTTATTGGCTACTGTAAACATCAATCAATATATGTGACAAGTTCATGCCTAGAGGCCTGTTTTTGCCCAACACACGTCAACATGCCGAATCAAATTGCACTCTGACTTTGGTTTCACAGAGACTTTAAAACCTTTTTAATGTATGTAAATTAGATTTTCTTGGTAAAAATGGGAATAAATACAATTGCGATTACTACATAAAATTTCCATTGATTATCTCAATAGGCAACTTTATACCAATCACAGTTGGATAATTTTGGCTTAGCAGAAGTTAAGTAACTGTGTTCATAGCTGATCCTCAGATTAAAAAGTCAAAAGTACAATCTGTGTACATAAAAACTAGCTGTGGGAATTTCTTAGAATGTGAGGAAAGTACCTGCAGATGCTGATTTCAAATTATTAGCTCAATCTGCATCTCCTCAACTCAGACACAACACACTGACCAGCTACTGCAACCTCATAGGGTGGAAATGCAAAGTCAGAAATTCTCATCGTGTGGAGACATCGTGTGTCAGGGGAAGACGGCACATACTAGGGGTGGGAATTTCTAGGCACCTCACGATTCAGAATGCTAGGATGATCAGAAAGGTTATTTATGCATGTTGATTGATCGTGATCCAATTTCTCTTTGTCATTTTAAATCATGTCTGGCCCCCTTTGGCTCAGTAAGAAAGTAGCCATGTACGGTTATTGTAGAAGTCACCCAAATGGATCATGTGCAACACAAGTGTCGCCTGTTTTAATTCATGTATTTAAACAACACTTAGTAGTTGCAGCTGATGAAGAATTAACATTTTGTCTCTTTGTCAGGGATTAAAGGTGGAGCCCAGCCTGATGCGATGCTGTCACATCCCCTGTGGGGGGCGCCCCATCGACTACGCTGTCAACATCAGCAACAAACTGCTACTTGACATCCGTCGCCATATCAAGAAATACTACTCTGTGAGTATTTCTGTGGTTTTATGCAATTACTTCCCGTGGGTGAAATTTTGATAAATACTTCTGGTTCTTCCGATAAAACTCTGCTTTACACACGCTTTAAAAAACACCCCTACACACACAAACATTCATATATTTACTTCTTCACCACCTGTGCGGCCACAAATGGACTTCATTCAGTGTCTAATGGTGCAACTTGTCAGATGAACACAGCTGGCCAGCTGACGAGTTGCTCTCTCTTCACCATTTTCCCCTTTTTTAAAAAACCATTTCCTGCAGAGGTTGCAGTAAGTTCAGCAAAACAAATTTCTTCACAACATGTGGCTTATTTAACCAAAAATATACGCTAAATGTAAAAATCCTTTGATCCACGATTGCTTAATTTTCTGCACTTTAAAATACTGTGTACCACTATCTATTAAGGCATTACTAAAGAAATGAAATTAATGCTTTAGCTGACAGAATACAAGCTCAAGTGAACAGAAACTGAGCAGTATATAATGAAGCAGTCAAAACTTGTAAAAATTGACCTCCCACAAAGTGTGTATAAGTGTTGGACTGTATTTAACACAATGTGGGATGCAACTGATGCAGTAATAGAAAGAGAAGCCATCAAAAAGATGTTGGAGGAGAGATGAAGGGAACCTCAGCAGGGCACTGCGCTGACATTTTCAACCAAAGAGCACATTATGATTGCAAAATGAAAAGAGCACCAGAAAGATTTGATGGAGTATGATCCGTGAAAATACTTAAATGGCCATTCTTTCTCTGAATACCAAGTTTAACGTGCAGCTATTGTCTTCTTTATTTCAGATGCCATTTGTCTTGTTGAAGTTAAATGATGCATCCAGGCAAACTGGGTCATTGGAGGAACTAAAAATACATCAAATCAAACGTTTTTGACTTTAAAGATTGAGTCAATATGTCTCAGTAATACGGATTAGTCTTGGTTTGCAGGAGTCCCTGTGGTGTGGGATTTTAAGATTTAAAGGTGAATTATTTTTGCAGTTAGACACAATCACAGGCTATTATGAGCATGCATGCAAGGTGTGAATGGATCGTTGGCTCTTTATATGATCACTTTTTACATTTAAGATCTTCAGATAGAAAATGTCCAGAAATGTAGCCACATGATCATTTACATGTGAATGCACTTAAACTCAATCTGAAGTTTTAAGTGACATAGCAACACTGAATGGATTGCATTGAAATGAGGTGCGCACATTAATGTTTCACTGAGGTTGAATTACAGCATTGTTGATGGTGCCTAAATTCTTAGCGCTGTCATCAGTTCAGTTTATCCAAATAATTGCGAAACAAACTTTCCTAGTATAAGTGTAGTTATAAATCTAACAGAGAAAGAGGGCATGGTCTATAGTATGCATTATTTGCCTGACATGCTAAATCTTTTTATTTTTATACCTTCATATAACAGTACAGTGCTGAACAGTAATGTGCATGTAACAGATGTAAGCAATAACTTAGATGAGTAAGTTTTCCAAGTCATATTTTTCGATCATTATCAGTTCCTGAGTAACGTAGTTTTGTGACTAATGGTATGTGCGCATTTGCGATTTCACTGTGGAAGCAGAAGCTTGGGTCCTTTTGGGGAACAGAGAGACATCCCAGGGAGACCAGGCAGGCAAGTGTCCCGGTCTCTCTGTAATGTTTGTGGTGCTCAAAATCTGCAAACGTCGAAGCAATCCACCAGCATGCTCACAGTTGTGCTCCTAAACCCGATGTGCCTTATTCAGTCTCGGAGACATTCGGTTCTTCCACGGTGAAGGCTGTTTATTTTTTTTTTCTTTCTTTGGTCTTTGGGTCGTTCGTAGACACAACTCTCATACCTGCAAATGAACCTCGACATGAAGTCTTGGTCCTTCCAGGCCTGTTGATGGTGCTGCTTCTCCTTGGAATACTTGGAACTTGGAATACTTACTACTGAAAGTTATTGCTTCCATCTGCTACATACACATTACTGTGCCGCTCTCCGTTCACACGCAACAGTAACAGTCTCGCATGGTCTAGTTTTTGTTTGCTTTAATACTGATATGATAGGTTCTGGGAAAATACTGAAGGGTCTACCTGTTGCTCAAGTAGTGTTACACTCATATATGTTGGTACATTGTTTGCAAACTGATATCCAGTGACTGACATAACACTAATAGATTGGTTTTGGACAGAGAGGAAACAGATTATGTGAAGCAAACAGTGTTCAGGGCAAGTTGATGAGCACCCTGAGAATGAAGCAGAGTGGATGCTTGTGTTGTCTATGTCAGGAGCTCTCTCTCTCTCTCTTTTGCTCCCTCCTGGTAGCTTCTAACACCTTGGTCCTGAGTGAGTGGAATGCACTGTCTGTGAAAATGCGTGTGTGTGCATGGGGGGGTTACTCTCCCACAGTGCTGAACAGAAATCAATTAGTCTGGTGAATGTGTGGGGAGCGAGCCCCCCTCAACCCCTTTGTCATGATGTGTGAAACAGCTGCTACCAGTGAATACTTACATCTCACACAGCAACTCACACACACACACACACACACACCACTGGAGGCTGAACAGCAGTGGACACAGCACACACAGCGGGGCAATGAAGAGGGGTAATATTGTGTAATTAAGGATTCCTTTCAGGCCGAGGGAGAGTTCAAATAGAGCTGTTTGTCTGGCCAGATAGAATGAAAGCTCTGCACCTCTCTGTGTGTGTGTGTGTGCACCAATATATGTGTATGTGTGCTGGCGTCCTAAGCTCAGACCACAGAGACATTAATCATTAGCAAAATTACCTCCTGTCCCCCCCCACCCTCATCCCTACCATTACCAATAAACCAGCACCCTGAGAATGGGCAAACACTTGTTCACTCCTCACTCTCTCTCTCTTTCTCTCTCCCACGCACGCACACACACACACACACACACACACACTCTCATAAACATGCACACACATACACACTGTTGTCATCCTTTCCTCCTCTCGTCCGGCTGTCTTTGGTAAAATGAGAGATTCGCTTGTTTCCTGAACTACCCAATTCTTTTTTTTCTTTTTTTTTAAAAACCCCTCCCATCTAACCACCGTTGCCATGGCATTTAACAAATTATTGCAATTACCCTCGTCACGCGGGTCGCCCCTGGAAACAGGCTGAGGGGCAAGAGAAGAAAAGGGAGGGAGAGAAAGAGAGGGTGAATGAAGACCAGAGAAGGTGATAATCCTGTTTGGAACAAAAGGTCAAATTGTTGAATAGAGAAGCTTTGATTAAGCGGAGGAGGTACAAAGTGGAACCGTTTGAGCTCTATTCACTGTGTGTGTGTGTGTGTGTGACAGAGACAGAGAGAGAGAGAGTGTATGAAGTAGACCTGTTTTAGATCTGTTCATTTTAGAGCTGGAAGTGTTGACTGCTGAGGCACAAAAAAACAGTTAGAGCTCTTTCTGGCACTTTGTGTGTGTGTGTGTGTGTGTGTCTGTGTGTGTTTGTGTGTCTGTGTCGTAGATTCTTCTGGTATAGGAGTCGTGTCAGAAGCTTCTTCACTGTTAACTTTAACAATAAATTGAGACGAGAGGTATTTTAGTAGATTAACATTATATGCAACTATTTTGATAATTCAATTTTCAAGCAAAAAAGACAAAATCTAACTAGCTGTTGGTTCTCAGCTGTAAATATTTGTGCCTTTTAAGTCTTCTATTTAAGCACAGTGAAGACTTTTGGCCTTTGGAGCACAGGTCAAACAGAACAAACATTTACAGATATGACCTTGGAAACAGTGAAGGGTGTTTCTAACTTTTGTCTTGGAAAGAGCCAATTAAGACGGTTTCAGCAGACCTGCAACAATTTGTCTGGTAATAAATAAACCATTAAAAAATAAACTGCAACTGTACTGTAGATTTAAGTGCCAAACATTTGGATGATTTCAGGTTCTCAAATCTGACAGTTTGCTTCATTTTTAAGATCTGATGTTACAATATATTATATATTTTTACGGCTGTTTGAAACCTGAAATCAGAAACTGTGTCGTCAATAAATTTGATATAACAAACCATTTTTTATCAAACACATATCCTGCAGGACAGCCTTCTTATGCAGCTTGAGTAAGTGTGTGACAGAAGTGACTCAAATGTTCAGGCAGCGCTCTGCCGTATTTGTAGCACGTGAGCACAATCCGACAAAACTTTTTAGTTTTTTTTAAACAGAATTTCTGACTTCTCACATACAGAAACACTGTCTACAAAATTACATCTTGCAAGACTAAACCGGAAGAATGCTGGTTTTCTTAGACACTTGCAGTCTGCGCAGTGAATTTGTCCTCAGTTTGCTGATAGATACATTCACAGTGTGTATACACAGTGGCCGCTCCCCGCTTCTCCTAGGTGCTGAATTTGACTTTCTGCCATGTTGTTCTGTTTCCAAATGAAATTTGATCTCTGATTTGTTGCCCTAGACACATTTTTCATCGTGAAGTTACAAAGTTAAACATTGCAGTGATCAGAAAAACATGTAATACTAAGGTTCAGATGATGATCAAGTGATGCAACTTGGAATTCTTACTTGAATAACTTGCACCTGCTCCATGGACATTACTATGCAGCTATTTGTATGCGTCAGGATTTCAATGACACGTCAAAGTAAAATTATAAAAATTGCAGTTCTCCATAGTAAAAGTTGATGCTTTAAAATAGTTATAATAATATTAACGGTATTCATAACACACCTTTCAAAACTCAAGGTACGGTCAGCTGCATAGAAAGTTAAAGTACTTGTTTCTCCAGCAAACACTCTAGATTGAAATTTTTCTTGAAAATTACTTAATTAATGATTGCTGCATGAGGCAGCAGTTCTAGTCAGAAGTTCACAGGTCAAAGACAGTAGAATGATTGTAAAAAGATCAGGCTTTAATAATAAAGAGGACTTTAAAGTTCCAGACACCATACAATAAGAATGAATGTGTGTTTAAAAAAAGCCAACAGACAAAGAAGAGGAGGCAGAGAGAGGGTATATTTCGTGGTGGGCCCTGTCGTGGCCTGGTCTTGCCTCTGTTTGGTTAAATTATGTGGAACTCATTTGACGTCTGCATTCAGCGTGTCAGGTATCCACTGCTATAATTATGCAATTATGATCCTTTATTCTCTCGCGTCCGACTGTACACCCCCACCCTCGCTCTGCCGAAATGCCTCAATTAGTTTTTTTTTTCTCCCCTGCCTCACTCGTCATGTGCTCCTTGTTTTAGCCCTTTAAATGTGGCTCCCACTGGTCTGCCACACTTAATCTCAGTTTATTTTTATTTTTATCAGTGCGTGAAGTTTGTGCGGATGGGTCATCAGCAGCAAAGCACAAGGGCATTGTGGGTAGAATTTCACTTCTTAGCCTTCTTGGCTTTGTATGTTCCTTGAGTCTTTGATGTGTGTTATGTTAAATTCATTTTATTGCATGTGAATGGAAAACGATTAATATGCTCGTCCTTACACTGAATGGTGTGTGTGTGTGTGTGTGTGTGTTTAAGTCTCATGGGAAAAGCAGTGTGTGCTGAGGCTTGTGTCATAAGGAATACACATAAAAGACAGAGATCGAGCAGCCGCCCTTTGAAAAACACGCTCTCATACTCCTTATCTACCACCTCCACGAACCATTGTCCTGCTCATATTTTTATCAAAGATGCTGAAGCGGTGTCCTTTCCCATGATGCTCTGCTCTTTGTACAAGAGCGGGAGAAATGTTTAGATAATTAGTTCTGGAGCTGGGGTTTGTGGGTAAAGCTGTGAACTCTGGGACTTTCTAATTGAATTGGGACATGTGTGTGTGTTTGTGTGGATGTGCGTGTTTGGTTTTCATTTAGAGGAAATTGGCTTGTGTGTGTGTTGTGTATGTGTGTGTAGGAAAACATTAAATGAATGATGTGCCATTTCCTTTTTAGGTTAAATATAAGACAGATTTTATCTGCTGTTCACAAAGTGTTTAACAGGTCTTTGCATTACTGAAAATAATTTTGGGTTGTTCTGATAACGAAATAACCAGTTCAGGAAATGTCTCTGATGTTGCATTAAAGCAACAATATGTAACTTGACCACAACCCGCGGTTTAAAGAAATGAAACTTAACAATACATGTGAACATGTCGCATACGTAACGTACGTGGCACTGTCCGTCTGCAGCCTTTTATTTAGTGGAGCTGTCCCCAACTAGTACCTGGTGCTGCAGCTTCAGTCTGCAGGGCGCCTACATGTTGCTTTCTGACTAAACACCCTCATATCCATCCCTGTTTCCTCCAAACGAAGTTGTGCTTCAAAATGTGCGCCAAAATTAGAAGTGCAGGGCAGGGTTGATGTTGTAGGAATAAAAAATTGAGGAAAAACCCTGACACTGACAGCTTAATTACACCTGAACTGATTAAAAACTATGAAATGTAAAAATTCTGGAAAAATGAAAAAAGAAAAATGTCTTTTATTGTAGAAAATTCAAATGTTAAAGGTTCATTTTCCCTCTTTATTTGTTTGCACTGTTTGCGATTAGGCTTCAGCTACCTCATTTAAGTGACTGCATGTTTGTCTTTTAAAAGTCTTTTGAAGTTCAGTCAAGACACAGACAGGTAACTCGTCCTTTTAACCAGTTTGCTCTTTTTGCCTCACACTGTGAAAGGTTGTTGAAGGTGTCTACACAGCTGAAAACCATAACGTAGGCGTCAGATTTAAAGAAAGAAAATAATCTTCACTGTTTCTTCTGTAGCTGCTGCTGCTGCTCAGAACTGATCAAGAGACGAGACAAAGCCAAACATGAAAATCAATCAGAGAAACAGTGGCTGCCTGTCTGTGCGAGGGGGATGTGGATAGAAAGGCAGGTGCAGTGGTTTAAGGGGGTTTATTTGGAGTGAATGGAAGGATGGATTGATGGAGCGAAGAAGCAAAGGCGTTGATGGTGGCGGGTCTTATGCTCTGTCATTAGTTGGGCATTAACCCCCTCTCCTTAAAACCCCCCTTAGTAATCACAGGGCATAAGAAGCAGAGGGGGTGGAGGGGTCTGGAAGAATACGGGGAGATTGAGAGGGTTAGACCACAGCACCTGCCCAGGGTCACTACCTCTCCCCAGGGGGTCCTAACTACTGCCGTTTTGGCTGTCCGCTGCTCTGCCTGTCTGACAAGTACTCACAGAGCAGGACTTCGACACACAGCAGCTGAAGATACATTTAAATGTAAAGAGAGAGAGTCGGCTGGGATGTGAAGTCAGATGTAAACCTCCGTTCTTTCCCTGTTTCTTTTTTGCACTTGTTTTTCATTTTTACACCCTCTCTTTTCTACCTCTGACTACTTTTCTTGTCACTTCTGTCGTGCAGAATTAGAGCGGCTAAATGGGAGCAACAATTTTCAGCAAAATTTTCCTCATTACCAGAAAGTGTCTTGAGGCAACAAAAGTGTTTTTGGTCAATTTTTAACAACACATTTTATCAATAAAATGAATGAAGACTCGAACACATTTTAAAAATAGGTAATCACGTCGCGAAGCAAAAGCTTCGATGAATGTTCTTTTCTGCTGTGAGTTCTGCTATGTTCATCTTTCTGGTGGAAAATCACCCTAATCATGGGTGTGTTGAGATTTCCATTAGGGATCCCTTTGGACATGAAAAAGTTTTATTAAAATTAAAGTTATTTCAAAGTAATGTTGCAGTTCTGGAATTTTAGAGAACTTGGTAGAATGTTCTCGCAATCACACAATGAAAAATAGTTAAATTTGGCAGTGTATTTTTAAAACTTGTTTGTGTGACTGTATTGATTAATATTGTGGTGACCAGTCACAGATTAACAACTGAGGAATGACCTGAATTTTAGAGATGCAGCTCATCTGTTCATTATTTTTGATTAATTGTTCAGTCTATAGTAAGTGAATGTAAAAAAAAATTTTGATTTATTTATTTATTTTTTAAAGCTTCCCATTTTTCTCAGGGCTTTTTTGTCTCGGCAATGCAATCCCTAAAAGAATAAGCTATAAGCTACAATAATATGTCAGTGGCAAATCCTGCCGTCTAATTCTCTTTAACCATCGACTAAATTATTCATAATCAAACAGTTGCAACTTTACAGAAGTTAGGAAGCATCACAGCTGGTGTCAGTAATGTGTCCTCTGTCTCTCTCACAGGGCTGGTTGGTGTGCGAGGACCAGGCCTGCCAGAACAGAACCAGACGTTTGCCCATCGCCTTCTCCCGCCATGGACCCATCTGCCCCGCCTGCACCAGAGCCACTCTCAGACCCGAGGTAACAACCACACTCTCACACACACAACTTCACATTCCCTTGTTTGACCGGGGGGGGTCACAAACGCACACTCAAGCCTGAGATTGGGATGAAAGCACACACATTAAAGCACACAGTGAAATTCTGCGTGTTTTGTCCAGGTGATGGTGCTATAGAGCTGAGGTCTCTCCTTTCATATGTGCTGTACATCTTAACTCATTAGTATCACATTTCACCGTATACACACACACAATGATAAAAGTAATCTGCTCATTGTCGCCCGGCATGTGTGTGTTTTGTGGCAGTGTGATCGTGCACTCACACGCCTGACTTCATGTCTTTGCAGTAAGAGCTGCTGGGTAGTTAAACCATTAAAAGCATCTGTCCGTCGGCTCTTGTAGCCGCCTTATGAACGTTTTGTTAGCTTGACCACTGGATTTAAAAGAAACACTCTTCTTTCAATTTGAGCCTGACGTTCAATCTTTTTTTTTTTTTTTCCCTTTTTTGTCCTCTCTTTCCCATTCTTACCGGTCCTGTTTCAACCCCTGCCTTAACTCCATCTTGTCTCTTTTTTTTTTTCACCTTGCGTACTCTGCTCCCATCTGCCCCCCCAACTGCTTTACTGTGTCTGACTCTGTGGCGACAGGTTGTAAACCAGAAGGCCAATTTCTGCTGTCACTGTAGCCACTTAGGCGGCCATTGCTGTGCCTGAGGGCCGTGGCACTTTAAACTGCAGGCTGAATAAAACATTTAACTCCCTGTGCTCACTCATGCACCCCTTCTCTACCTTAAAACCTGTCGTCTATCTTCATTTTTCCTGCTCCATAACTGCACTTTCTGATCTCTACGCTCTCTCATAACATACTCCTTTCAAGAGAGGAAGACTGATGACGTCAGTCTGGAGCAAACATAGCCATCAAAGTTTACAAAGTGAAATAGAGCAAATAAAATGAGCCACATTAAGCAGAGGCTGATTAATAAAAAATTTATAAAAATTAATCTACAGCATACAAGCAAGTCCTTTTTACTCCTTATATCAAAGTTGTCAGTATCAAGTAGGAAATGAGAGAAACAGTGTGGAGTACATTAACTAGGCTCGGTGTGTTTTTTAAAACTTAGTTGTGTCACATCAATATGAAGACTGAACACAATATGTGAAAGGTAATACAACTAATTTTAGCAAATGAATAGATGTTCGAGTGGATTTTTTTGCGTCAAGTTGTTCAAATTAGTCTTATTTATTATTTTGAATCCTCTCAAACCTCTAATAAGGTAGCAACTACTCATTGTACGTAAAATTTACATTTTAGTGACAGTCATGTAATTAAAAACTTACTAAAGGAATAAAGCTAATTTATATTAAAAAGTATCAAAAGGAAATGGTATCAATAACAATAAAACTGCTAAAAACAATAATTACAACAGGAGCCATCTGTATCTAAATAGTCAGTCCTGTCACTTAGTGTCACTGCAGGTCCCTGTCAGATTCAAGGGATTGACAAAAGGAGCGAAGTGAGCAAAACTGGTAGAGTAACATCCAGGGAAGCTACATTTAAAGGAGCATACCAGTCTGTTTCTGACATCTCACCATTAGCAGAGATGGCCCCCATCTTAAATGCTGTTGTTACAGTTCGACCATGTGTTTACTTTAGTAGACCTCAGGCTGCATTTTTAAACCCCGTTCACTGCCATTCGTGTTGAAACAGCATAGAAACACTACAGGACACGTAAGTGAAAGTTGCTATATAAGAGAAGAGAACGTCTGTGTTTATTTGGTCAAAAATCGCTGACAGTGAGAGGAGGGGCAAGAGCCGTTGAGACAAAAGTTATTACGCCTGGAAAGATAGTTCCTTACAAGAGCTGCCTTCTCAGCTTGAATATTAGTATGAAAAAGGATTTTGATACAGACGTTCTTTTTAAACTAATGTTCTCACACATTTTCAGGGACTTTCTGTAACATTTATTGAATATGGGCAAAATATAAACAAACAAGGTATCTTACAGATAAAGCTATTTTGGGAACATGGGTGGGTTTTATGTAACCTATGCTACCAGTGTTGATGACATTTAGTAACACTGGTGTGGTCCTTTTTAAAATAAGAAATTCTGGCTAATACCTGCAGATCTTGTTATGTGTGGATCTGATTTATTAGATACATTAAAACATAAATTCAGTTTATTTAAATTCATTACCTTTTTACATACTTTTGATGACATTAAACTGACCTATTAAAAGAATTCCTTGTGTTTTGGACGACAGCCATGGCACTCAGTCAGGACGCGTCCGTCTGGTTGAAGGATCTCTGTCCTCCACAATATGCTAGTTTGGTCGTGTCAGCGCCATCATGCCACCCAGTGAATAAACAAACAGATGGCACGCTATGAAGACACTTCCGCCCGTTACGGTCAAACAGCACAACATCGGAATGAGTTCAGAAAATAGAAAGCATGGTGTTTGTCCTGTGAAGCTGTTATAAATTCAGCTTGTGTGACATTTAAGCACGGAATAAGCTTTCAAATCATTCATGTAAACAACCTGGGCAAGAAATCGAAAAATGTGTGGTGTCCTGATTTTCCTCACGGCTAATGTATCTGTTTATGTCATAAGAGAGCAGACTTGACATTCCCTATGTTGTGCAATAACTGCAGTCTGTCTAAATAATGATCATAATAATTGCTTAAATATTCAAGTCCAGATGAGCTAAATGTGCTCATATAGCCAAAGCAACAAATTTACCCTCCAGGGCTTTACAGTCTGTACAGTGATTACCTAAACATTAACCCAGGTTTTTCTTAGAATTAATAGCCTCATTCATTAGTTTTGAAATGTTTAAGAACTTGTCTTATGTTTATATTGGCACATTGTAAGCTCTTAACATACTGAAGGGCTTCATCTGCCTTGCTGAAGTGCCCTTAAGCAAGACATTTAAAGGTCTGGGTAGGATGGACAAAGCCAAATGTATTTTTGACCGAATACCTTAATATCCATATTTCACTTTATGGTAAGAATGATTAATGTTGTTTTCACAAAATATTAATAGAATGAGATTTATGATAGATAAACACAGGGAATGTGGATATTAAGAGTAAAACTTTAAATCCAGGAGAAGACAACACTCACAGCCTGTAACGATATAAGACAGTAGCTAATATATTATGAGACTGATATAACATCAGTATCATAAAACTTAAACCCTATTAAATGCTGTTGATCCTCACATCTAACCTCTCTCAGAGAAGAGAGAGTTTTTACTCCCAAGCAACTGGTATAACATGACTTATATCAGGAAAAAAAGAGACTTTCCAGTATTAGGTAACATAGTTATCTGACTCGAGCCAGTGCATGGAGATTAATAGCCCAGCAGCTTACATGTTAAATTGCTGCCAATTATGCAAAGTACTCAAGGGGCTATTCATGACTGAGCTGGCTTTGCTCAAACAACCAGGGAAGACAGTGAGGCATCCACCAGCGCCCAGTCTCTTTTAGTCTTTTGTAAGTTTTTCAGGTTGTTGGATGCTCCATCAGTTTTCTCTGTATCCTGCCAGACTGAATCACTCTGGCTACATTGTCTTTATGTGTTTTAATCTGCCGATATCATCATTGATTACAAAGCTAATATCAGCATCAGCCCGAAAGATAAGCAGGGTTTCGTCTTTGTGCTCGCCTCCCTGAAACGCTTGTTTGTGCCAGAGCTTTTGTAAAAGAGTGTCTTGTTTGTGACTCTGCGCTCCCTTTTCTCTTTTGCATCATGGTACATTTACCATCACCGTGGGTGCTGCGTCTCCTCTCCTCTCCTCCCTCCATCAGTCCCTCTCTCTCACTCTCCCTCTTCTCTTTTTCTCCCTCCCTCTCTCTCTCTCTGGACACAGATTCAGAGCGTGATCTGATCTCCATGTAATGGGAGAGTAATAGGCACTCTGCCTTGATTGGTTGGTAATTTGGGGGAGTTATGCACAGGTGCAATTTGTAATATTTTCAGTAAATTAAATTTCTTTCTCTTCCTCTCTCTCCCTCGCTCTTCATCTCTCCCTCACTCTGCTGCCTCCCTCCACAGCGCTTAACTCAAATGGACCGTTTTTTTTTCTTTCTACGTCTCAAATCTCTGTCCCGACTTTTCTTTTCTCCTCCCCTTTCACACGACGCTTTCTTCCTCCGATCCTTTCTTTTCATTTTCTCTCCCTCCTTAGCTCTTACACTCATTCTCTCTCCTCCTGGCTCGCTCTTTCTCTCCTCCTCTCACCCTCCCTTTCTGTGTCTCTTTTTCTCCCCTCGTTTTATTGATGTACGCTCAGGCGCCCATTAGAGCTCCCTTTTTCCCTCTAGTGGAAATTGCAGCATGTTAATTTTCACACAAATTACGGCAATAGCAGGTATCTCTATTTGATACATTATAGCGGGAGCAATCAGAGATAATTGAGTGCCTTTCAGAGGGAGACGGCTGCATTCACTGCCGGCTCAAAGCTGCCCCATTATCGCCTAATCGCTCTTTAAACACTGAATTTTGCCGAACAAAAATTCTTGTCATAATTTTGCTTAAGTGTATTTGGAAATCACAGTCCTTTGAGCGAGGATAATTGAAATCAAATCCCTTTCACTGGAGCTGACATTTCTACATTTCCCTCCAATTGAAATTAATTTCAAAAATTGAGCATGAATATCTTCAAATAGCAGGCAATTATGCCTTTCAATGGGGAGAAATTACCGGTGCTGAATCGTTGGAGGCTTGCGGGCGAGAGCACCAGTTAAATGCCTTTGTTTCCCGCCGTGTTTGCCTAGTAAAGATTTACATATATTGACTCATTATGGTGTCTTGTGAAGCTGATCGGCGTGACTACCACAACCGGCAATAACGCTCATCGCATCTAAAAAGCTCAAGAGTTTTAAAGCCTTGTGGCCTCACAGCTGAGGGAAAATGTATGTTTGTTTCTCTCCATCTCTCTCCCTTTCTCACCCCCTCTCTCTTTTTGCAGCTGCAGTTGTGCGAGGGCTCGGATATTGTAGCACCAGTATTTACAACGCGTGTTTTTGTCGAGTATGTAGAAAAGTGTGTGAATCTGAGGCCTTGTTTGTGTCACTGCCGCTGCGATATTTTCTTCGAAGCCGTATCCATGTCACTGCATTGAATGGCCACAGTTTTTTTTAGCAGCTTGCACACTTTCCTTTATAAACTGTGATTTTGTTTTTGCACACTTTCCTCACATCCCCACAGAGACATATTGTCTGACTGACTACCTTTTCATTAACTGCTTCAGTGGTGTACTTGAGCGACGGTATAGTGCACAAAAGTTCTTTGGAGGTCGGATGTGTCTTTGCATGTGTGCATGTGTGTGTGATCCCTAAGAGATGAAGACAGGTGTTTTCAAGACTGAGGAAGTCTTGAGTGCTCGTGTTGTTGTGTGAGCAATTTTACACTGTCGCTCTGTACTTTGGATCAATTTGTATGATTTTGCCTCTCTTTCTTATGTCTTACATTTTCCTCTATCCTATACGTCCAGTGTCTATTCTGTCTGTCGTCTCTGACACACGCATATCTCCCTCTTCCTTTTGGCCCAACTGTGCATGTGCCTGTGTACATGCAATGTGTGTCGGGAGGGGTGTCAGTTGGGAGGAGAGGGAGGCAAAGGAGCAAAGGGTACAAGGTGGGGGCTGGGGGGTCCTACGCTCCCGGGAGAGAGGCAATTTCACAGCTGGTTTGCTCCTTAGGCAGTCAGGCTGAAAATGCTGCAGATTTGTGGAGCAAATTGAAATGGTGTCAGTGCAGGAACAAAGCACCGAGCTGAATGACGAGGTAGGCGTGTGTGTGTGTGTGTGTGTGTGTGTGTGTGTGTGTGTGTGTGTGCGTGTGCGAACAGGCTGGTGGATGAGGTCCCAGGGGGCTGGATTACCCCTCTGCATGCCCCAGGCCAAGCAGCTCTTGGGGGGATTACTGTGAGACCTGCACCCTGGCTGGATTAGAGCGCTGGACCTCATTTCCATCTCCTTATTTACCGCGGCCCACCAGAGGAAACGCTCAGCTGCACAAAAACATGCTAATTGATGCTGAGAAAGCCATGGAGAGGTGCAACATTCACTCTGTAAGCTTGTTTTTTGGGAGGGTTAAAGGTTTAAAGATGAGTATTTGAAAAATACTTTTTCAGTTAGTTGCCAGATCCTGGCGGGCTATTATACTGTATGTGCGTATAACACTAGGCAGCAAGTTGCGTGTGTGGCATGTATACATGCCTGCATTTTTACATACTCGTCTATATTTATGATTAAAAAGGTGCATTGTCTCTGCGTGCATCGGGCTGCATTCTCGTTTACGTCGCTGTGTGTGTGTCTGTGTGCAAACTGACGTGAATTTGTTCATATTCTTATTCGTTTTGGATGTTATAAGCTTGTGTATGATGCTGCATTTCACGCTTCGTGTGTGTGTGTGTGTGTGTGCGCGCATGGACATGTGCATGTTCTTTTTTTGTGTTCTTGTTGATTTTAAATGTGTGTACATTTGCTCATGATGCTGCTTTTTGTGTGTGTGTGCGCGCATGGACATGTGCATGTGCTTTTTTGTATTCTTGTTGGTTTTAAATGTCGTGTGTACGTTTGCTCATGATGCTGCTTTTTGTGTGTGTGTGTGTGTGTGTGTGTGTTTGTGTGTGTGTGTGTGTGTGTTGGTGCACATGGGCGTCATGGCAGAGGTCCTCATTACTTGGCGGGGTCGCATACAGACATGGCCACAGCACGATGAGGACAGTTGGCGGACCTATTCCTATTCCCGCAGCTCTTTAACGAGCTAGTGATGGGGAGAACAGCCCAGTTGCCCCGGCAACTAGGGTGAACTCCGACCTCGAAGGTTGGCAACCTGTATATATTAGGATCACAGGCATATGCAAATGGACTGCCGGTTCTTTCCCCCCTTCTTTTCTTCTGCCAGAATGTCCTTCTTGTTCCATCCTCGACTTGACATGTGTGCTAACAGTGCCCTTGCTCTGAAGGGTGGGGGAGGCAGAGGAGGGGTTGCTGGGACTTCCATTAGTGATTGCTGGGGTGACAGGCGCTCACACTCTGGCTCAGACTCCGCCGATGTCTGACCCTCCACCCTGCAGAACAGCCCGAGTACAAGGAAAGTGAGTCATTAGGAGAGAAAGTGTTGTGAGCGTCAGTATGGTCTCTGTGATTAAACACTTTGTCTGCCTGTATTTTTGTACTCTTTGTCCTTCTCTTGCTTTTATTTCTATTCTCCTCTTAAGTATTACCCTCTTCCTTCTGTTGATTGATGACTAAATTAAGTGTGTGCTACCTCCTTTCACATCAACAGCAAAATTACTTAAATCAGTCAGACTGAGAAACCTGATCTTTTTCTCTTTTTTTTGTACCTGGGCCATACAACACTAATGACAGCCGTCCTTTTCAGTGGCTTGAATCTAAGGCCTCTACTTGTGATCGGTGGTAAAACCGCTTTGCACTGGCTGTCCCACTGTTTTTCTATAGAGAGGGCAACACCGCCTGACTAAGCGGTATGGCTACCCTCGGCGTTGCACACCGCTCGGATCCTCCAACACCCTGACCGGTGTGCTCAAAGTTCAGATTATTTGAATTTTTGGCCTAGTTTGCTGCTGACCTTTCAAGGTGCAACCAATGAGGTATCAGCTGTATGTGGCCAGAGATGATCTGGAAGCGATACATGCAGAGGTGTGAGAGAAAGACGGAACTCTCTGATCAAGTTAAACTCTTCGTTTTCATAACATTGAAATAATGTTTCATGCACAAACTTGTTATGGTCAATTTTTCTGCCGCTGTGTAATTAGAATGGCGAGTGCAAGAGCCCTCTTTTGAGACAACGTTAAATACATAGTGAACTAAGTCTTTTCCTCCTCTCCCTTGTCTTCTACTTCCCAGGGTGACAACCAGCGTGGCTGTTGCCTAGCAACAGTGACTGGCTCCGAGCCTCCACTGTGCAAGCGAAGGGTAAAGTTCTTATCATGTGAAGGCCGCTTTAGGGTTGCAACATGCGCTGTAAGAAAATAACACCTCTGTGGCCCCTTGCCTGGGGGACACAAATAAAGTGGATCTTACCCAAGTATCCCACCGGTTGCGTGCGCGTCCTGAAACGGCCCCGCTGCGGGTTTGCAGCGTGCTTCATCGTCTGTAAACACCCAGCGCTGCGTTTTAGTGCGCAGCATGGCGGGACGGCTGACGCTGCAAGATGACAAGTGTTTTGCAGTATTTACAGAATCATGTGCAACCGCAGACTTCAGACCTGGTTTCGCACATAACAATGTTCTGTTCGGTGAAGTTCAATGAAATATGATCGGCTTCAGTGCGGAGTGTTTTCTTCTGAAAATTAACCACATGCTTAAATGTTGTATCCGTGTCTGACTCCCTGTTCTGCTCGATCTTCTCTGTGCTGAATTGCTGCATCTAGCGAAACCAGAAGCCTTGCGTATCTGCTGTGGAGTGTTCTGGATCACTGGAGCTGCAGCTGAGTAGGAAACGCAACGCAGCTGCTGCCAGTGGAAGCACGCATGTTGACTAGAGTTGAAACGTATAAGCTCCACTGCCATGGCACAGTGCAGACGGACCATACACGCATCTGATGAAATTTAGGGGTTAGGGTCCTCCTGCAGTACATGCTGAGTTTCAGACACTTCCTCCTACATTTTTGGTAAATTTTTATACATCATTTTCAAACTTCTCTACTATTCTCAACATGTATGCAAAGTAGTTGCAGTAATAGAAGTAGTAGTAGTGGACCTTTTCTTTTTTATTTTTAAGGTTTTTTGTTGGGAATTGGTGCAAGCAGAAATTAATACTAACAAGCACAACCCTGAAATTAAGGAACTATATGGATGCGTTCTTTAAAAGGGGCATTTACTTAAAAACACCAATACCACATTTATCCAATCTACCGTAAAGGGTTGAATTTGAGCGCTGACCCTTGAGAAAAGCTTTTACCTCAACACACATGCACAAATATGCATGAGTGTTGACAACTGACAGACAACTGCCCTTTGAATGTACAGTGGTGTGAGTTCAATCCTAACATAGCTGATCAGCAATCAATAATCACTTCAAAAAACAGGCATTTATCGTCAAACTACAACACGAGCAGTTTTAACACAAGCAGCTACACTAACAGGGGTAACACTGACAAGCATGTGACACATGGGTATGCGTGCGGTGAGACAACAAACAGAGAGGGAGAGGGGCGTTTAAAAATGGAGGATGTGCTTGCATGTTCCTAACAACTAGATGGTGCGGAGCACATGAGCTACCCTACAATGCTATCGCTACATTTAGGGTGTGTAAGTGTGTGTGTGTGTGTGTGTGTGTGTGGGGTTAATACTGAAAGAGAGAGAGAGAGAGAGAAAGTCACCCAAGCAAGGTAAAACAGATGCTGACCATCATGGAAAAATCCAGGAGTCTGTTTTATCACCAAGTAACATAGCAGTTGAAGTGGCGCTCGTCAGACATGGTACTGCTCTTTAAACCGATAAAATGCAGCGAACCAATTTTACACAGGCGCATGACACAGTATAATTTGCTAAGCACTGGTAAACAAGAGGCAACTTTGCAACAAAGCAATTTAGCTTATACAGCAGTAAAGTTTTAAGTTTACATACTGTCACTAAACTTTCTACACCCAGACAAAAGTCTCTTCGTTGGGATTGCTCTAGGTAAGTCAGTCTGCATTCTTTGAGCTCAGATAACAATGAGGCTGTTGTGTCGCTTAGCCTGAATTTAATGGCAAGCTGGTCCTTGTAGACAGCAGATGGAGCAATGGAGTGCCAGTGTGATTGAAAGAGAGTTGGGCCTAGAAGTCAACCTGGCCCCTCTCGAAGAAACTGATGGTCCGTGTCTTCCTTTTTGAGCTGATCTACTTTGAGATCCAAATGTGTTTGGTGAAAACAAAACAGTCGGTGGCTTGTCCAGCGAGCTTAAAACTTTTCCTAATTAGGGTAAAACAACAGAGTCAAATCTGATCAAAACGAAAACCTTTTAGCAATGGCAGATCAAAATGGAGAAGGGTTTTCCTGATTCTTAAATACTTATGGACCTCACTGAGTTCCCGTCTGCGTATTTTAGCAGGCATGCACAAGGACAGCAAATTAGCATAATTAATGCCCCAATAATACCAAAAAAGGTCACACTCCTATCCAGTAGGAAGGAAGTGTTCTTTCATGAAATGGCATCAAAGGGTAAGAAGAAGAACTTTATGAGTTCTAAGTTTGAAGAATTGCTCTCAGACCCACAGAGGAAAATCTATATCGGGTTCATACCAGAATATTGGTGTCCATTATTGGTGGTGTATTGCTTGCCACAGAGACAAATTTATTTTTATTTATTTCTTTTTTTAAGTTATTTTTGGGGGCCTTTATTTCTTTGGACAGGACAGCTGAAGAGTAGACAGGAAATGGGGGGGGGTGACATGCAGCAAAGGGCCACAGGTGGAATCGAACCCTGGGTCCGCTTCGGCGAGGACATAGCCTCTGTATATGGGGCGCCTGCTCTACCAACTGAGCCATGGGGCGCCCCGAGACAAGTTTATTTTTAATTAGTGCATTATTTAAGTATTTCTGTAGTTTGAGATCTTCATATTAATGTTGTAGTGTTACATAATAGTCAATATCACAGTTTCTTCACTCTATATGTATTACTCTGCATCATTGCTTACGCATTGCCATGGCAACATTCTAATGTACAGCTGCGATCAACAGTTACACTGTAACATTAATTCATTCAGCTGCGGCCAATCGACCAGCCTGAAACATGGATTTCTTTCAAAATATATCGTTTGAACTGAATTATGAATGGTCATCTGATGAGGTTGAGGGGAAGCTGAATCCAGCTGTGCCAACATCCAGGTTTGCCAACGTCTGATCAGCCGAACTGGACGAACTGGAGAAGACCAAGAATGAGACGAACACTGTGAGGCAGACAGTATGGGCTGTCAGCTGCTTTCAAACCTGGCTGCGTGTGAAATCAATCACCCTCCACTTCCAGTCCGTTGAGAAGGCAGAGCTGAATGAAGTTCTGACACAGTTTTATGGACCACCAAAGGAGAGTTTGTACGGGATAAGTTGTTATCTTTGACTGCGCGCTGGTATAAACCGCTACATTAACTAGCCTCCTATCAGCCAGTCATGGAACCTAAAGCAAGACACACCAACTAATAACGTGTTTCAGGGAGTGGTCAAGCAGATCAGGATATTCCCTGATAAAATACCTCAGCAAAATCCCACCCTACGCAAAAGTCCTCTACCTGAAGCCCAGGATGACAGCGGCTCCCACAGACAGCGTGTGGTACACCACAGCTCCGCTGGAATCAACACACTGGCACAGATGCTCCCCAAGATGTGCAGGGAGGCGGGGACACGGGCTGTTTATACCAATCACAGCCTCAGGGCCACTGCCATCCAGAAGCTGTCGGATGCGGGACCTGAAGCGAGGAAGATCATGAGGTGGGGCACCGGTAAGATGTTACTTGAACTATGTAACATTACTGTAGAGTCGCGATGGCCAGGTGTGATACTAATTAGGCCTAATGATAGTCGCACCCTTAAAAAATAACATTTGTCTTGCAGGTCTGAGGGCTCATTGAAAAGTTGCTGGAAAAGATGGAGCCACACACTGTCAGATCGGTCCTCAGAATCGGCAGAGCCTGTCAAGTGACAGTCAACTCTGCATTCACCCGACACTTATTTCACTGGCTGCACAATTAACGACAACGTGCAGATCAATTTGTATACTGATACAAACTAGCGTACTTCCTGCTGTGAGTGCCTGGCGCAGCGACAGCCTGTATGCACTGCGTTGCCAAGGCAACAGTGAGAGTTTAATCCTGAAGGAACTGTTTTTGCTGGCAGAGCCAAATAAAATCACCTTTCTGTCACCTCACTTCAACATTTTCTTACTCAGCATCACTATTTAAACTGTTGTTGAACTGTTGTATAAAAGCAATATCACACTCGAGGTCTTGATGCTGTGCTGTAATATCGTCACGGCTGTGACTGTTTATGACCGAACCACAGCCGTGACGATATTACAGAACAACATCACACCCTCGAGTGTGATATTGCATAATATTGTTATGATTTGAATTGCACAGTGAGACCCAATAATGTCAACATATAGGCTTTAAATTTAAATGTAATTTTTTTTCAATCTTTAAATTAATTTTATAATTGTCTTAAAGTTATGAAATATACAAGCTATTAGCAAAAAATTTGATTTGAAAAACAGCAGACTAATGCTACTTGACTCTACCGACTTCATAGAGGACCACAATGGAAATGAGCCCTTGGTCTTTCTTGTGTTTTCATCCTCAGTGATTTTTCATGCATGTAATATTGTGCGGTGCTAGTGCTATGTTCTTTTAAAAGATCATCAAATAAATTCAGTCAATCAGTCGAGGACATTTCTGGACCACTCGTAAAATGCTTTTGTACCTGAAAGAAAATTGAAAATACTAGAAAAAAATGCGGCAAATTCTCTTAAATCACTTGTATGCACCAGATAAGAACAAATCTGTCTGTATGCCTAGTTTTTGCATGAGCCCAATGTCTTTGCAATCCATTCAAAACAAAATGACCTTGTGAAGTAGCGTGACATTATATTATTTGATTCATTGTTATAAAGGCACCATTGCAGATGTAAAATGTATTTGATTGACGGAGGCATAAATGTTCACAGACGAGGTAAAGTAGGCCATTTAAAAAAAATAACACATTACATTTTATTGTGTTTGTTGATTTTCTTTCTCACCCTCTGACGGGTCACATTATTGTGAAACTAAGTAAAAGATCGAAGTATTTTCTTCACCATTGCTTTTAAAAAAATAATGTGACCAGAATTTATGTAAAAAACATTAACTAACACTTTTTATGTGATGTGAAAAATGTGTTTTTGCCTGTGTGACCCTGACTACAATAAACTATCATTAAACAAGATTACTAGTAGCTCTTTCATTGACAACATGCCTTTATCCACTGCTGGCAATCAAAAACGTTCAACGTAGCCTACAGCTTCTGTGTGTTTACTTTGTTTTTACTTTGTTTACTTTCAGTAATAGTTCACAGGTTTGTCCACTTTCACATCACCTGCTACCAGATGATAGAAAGCTGGACTCTATTTTGATCATATACTGTTTCATGCCTGCATGTTCAGTCAAGTCTGCTTTGTGCCCTGCACATTTACACATTTATTCATTAATTCGTCTTTACTAAGAATGCACTGTGACTGACATTGTTTGTACTAGTTCAGTTTTTGTACCTTTGTGTTGCACTGAGCATCTTAAGAGATTTAAAAGCTTCTTTCATATGTTGATATTGGATGTGATTAGCTCTGTGTGAGAGGATTATCATACGGTGAGGCTTGGTGTGCTGTGCATGAATCCAAGGCCACAAAAATAGGAGAGATACAATTAGCTGCATCTGATCTGCCTTTCTGCCTCTTTTATCCTCTGTAAAACAGAATCACCAAGAAAACACAATTCCCTTTTTAATTGGCAAACAAATACTAATCATATGCAATAATACATATTCTTGTATTTACTGTTGTTGTTTAAAACCTTTTTTCGGTGTACTCACCGTATGTCTGCCTCTTATAGGAATAAGTAATTAAAATTGTGCATACAGTTCCAGTTTATAGTGCTAAAAAATGGAACAAATAAACAGCCAAGGAAAACAAGGAAACATTAAAATAAAAATACATATAAAATTTATTTTAAATGATGCCAAGGGAGTATAGAAAAGAAAAAAGGCAAGACAAAATAGAGAAATCCCTAAAAAAAAAAGTCAGGGGATAGTTCAAGGTGAAGTAACAGTATCTTTTCCTCCTTTTTTTTACTTTTTTTTTAATTTGTGGTTGGCTTTAAGTCTTAGTTTCTATCATGCCACTTTGTTAATGTTGAGATGAACAAGGCATCTGACCAGACATAAGCTCTAATACACACCACATAAAGAACATGTGACCAATTCATGTACAAAACTATGCTGAGATTTACATGAGAAGGTCAATGCCAGGCTCTTGTCTGTCTGTTGATTATAATGCAAAAAAAACAAAACAACAACAACAACAAAAAACCACTAACAGCCACTTAGCTTAGCATACATTGGAGTGTCTGTTGGTTGTTTGGCAACCTCAGTGTGACGTCTCTGTATCCTCTGTAAAACCACAAATTGTTGGCCTGACACTTTGATGTTTGCTCTTGATAAACAACAAAGAGATCATGTGGACTGAGCTCCAGAGGTGCTGATAGGTGGGCTAGATTTAGTTAGCTTTGGACAGAGGCAGGCAGACTGTTTCCTAGCCGACTGCTAGCTGTAGCTTCGTATTTACAATACAAACATAACAGTAGTGTTGATCTTGTCATCTGGAAAGAAAATGATTTAATTTATTTCAAAAATATATTACATATTCACTTAAACAATAACGTAACATACTCACAGCCAACTCATTCAATGTTGATGGAAGATCAGGTGTAGTTTTTTAGTCTGTTCTTATTTTTTAGTGCTGTTTCACCGTATAAAAGATGTGTAATTCAAAGCAACAATATGTAACTTGACCACAATTTGATGCACGCTGAAACGCAGAACAGCAATTTTATTGAAACTGGGTCATATTTTATGGGGAACATTTCCTCAGGTTTTCCGTCTGATGTTCTACAACTGGTCTGCCTCAACTCTGTGATTCACGGAGGTTCCTGAAAGCAACATGTAGGCTGCCTGCGACCAAAGCTGTAGCTGCAGCAGTGGATAGTTGTTGGGATTGGGGCTCCGATGAATAAAAAGCTGTAGACAGACAGAGCAGTTGTAGGACATCAGAGGGAAAGCCAGAGGAAACTTTCTGTTTAAAATATGTTCTGTTTTTACTAAAAGTGATGTTTTCTGCAAGGTATTAACATGCATTGTTAAGTTTTGTTTTCAGAGTCTTAGTCAAATTACATATGGTTACTTTAAAATCATAAAATGCCTCTATATTGCTTGTCCAAAATATTGGAAAGATTCACAACAAGCACAGTTTAAAATTGGACTTTTTTTGTAAAGTGCTATCAAGTCCTTTGGATGCCACTCTTTGCATGTGCCTCAACTCAGGAGGCTGAATATTTTGTCAAATAAGGGATGCCACATTTTCAGAAAACTGTTGTCTCTGTTAGTGACTTTACAATGAAGTCTCTCCAAGTGAAGCGCAGACCCCAAATCTCTGAGCCATTGCTAAAACGGGGACTAGCTTCTGACTTTCACTGTTGAAGAATAAGACGTTTATCCAAGAGTGTACAGAAGAAAATGGCTTGTCCCCCATATTTATTGATGGAAGGATTAGCTACCACTGATCCAAAGATGGCAAGAAGACAATCAGGTGAAATAGTTTAGCCAAAGGCTTTGGATATCTAATTAAATATTAGAGACCAAAATGAATTCAGGCAAGACCAACACTGGTGGGCCAGTGTTCTGGCCTCTTATTTACACTTAGCACATAAAGGAGAAGTGTTAAGATACATGGCATGAAGCTTGGTCTTTGAATAGTGCGGTCTGCGGACAACGTTGAATTAAATTCAGGTGTGTCTGGTATTTTTTGAGGTGTGATGGATTTTATTAAGAATACTGTCCGATACGTCTTCAGGGATCTCAGTAACAAATCTTGCTCCCAATCTCTGTCTTTGTTTGTCACCGGTTACTTCGACATGAGCCCGTATGATATCATGAAATGCAACGCCTTTTTCCTGCAAGACTCCAGCAGAGTTCTGTGGTCTAAAAACTTCACCCAGCCTTCCACTGGCACACGGGTGAGTGGACGATGACTGAATTTTCATTACTGGGTGAACTATCCCTTTAAGCAAAGAAGCAATATAAGATCAAAGGTCATCTTACAGTTAAGAGTTTTGATGGGGGTGCATAATGCATGGAGAGGTTCCCACCTCCCTTTGCAAAGACACTCTGACCAACCAATAGGACTCACCAGTGCTGCAACAAATCCCTCACCGTCTTCCCACCCACAAACACTGTTCATTATGATGGATGGAGTGCCTTGCCAGGCCGGCAGCAGTGCTGTGGGAAATGAACTGTAAATTGGTCTCTGGGGTGGACAGTGAGTGCTTTTACCCACTTTTGGCGAAATTCCTCAATTTCTAAATGTATGGTGTTGATGGACACTACCATCCCACAATACAGTAAGTACCACGAATTAGGATGCCTCTCGCCGATGGAAGGGCAATCTGCCACCGCTGCCCAGAGCACTCACGATTCCATATAGTGAAAATATTATATTAGGTTTTTGTATGTGATACCAGGTAGTTTAGCCATCATACTTTTATCCCACAGCTCCACAATGTGCAGCAAAGAGAAGAAAGCCAACTCCCAATCAAGTTGTCTAGTCCCTTTTGTATTCAATATTGAGGTGAATACCCAGGTGTGGTATGATTGTGTTCAAACCAACGCAAAACACTGCACCAAAAAACAAAAACCTCTGCCCCCTCACTCATTTGAATAAGAATGGCAGCAGCAACTAAACAAAACAATAACCATAACAACGGCAAAAAAGTTCTGGTGAGTGTTCATTGCGCTCATTGTGAGTTGAATACTTCAAAGAGCAGCGTATTTGTATTTGCAGCCCATTTGGCTCACCTAATCTGTTGTTCGTTTAGAAAAGTGTTGCATATGTCTTAGAAATTATTATTGTTATTGTTATTATTATTAGTATAGTATGAAATCAGGGTTATGTTTGCAGCTTTTAAAATTTGTTGATTCGTCTATTGAGTATAATGATAAGCTTAACTTTGGTAATAATTAAATATTATCCGTTCAGTCCATCGTGTTGCTGTGTAATTGGGCTGAATCTAAATATTATTATTCCTATAAGTTAAGATATAGATTAATTTTCTGATTATTTTCCCAATCAACAGTTCAGTTTTTTTGATTGGTCTGTAAAATATTAGAAAAGGACACAGACTTGCCATCACAGTTTTCTTAATGCTTAAGTAAAATCTTTAAATGCCATATTTTGTCGAACAACAGTCACATACAGTTTGATAAAGTATAATAGCTAATCTTTGTGTTGGGAAAACTGGAAGCTGCAACTTCATGGGATGTACATGAAGGTAAAAAAAAAGTGGAGCTTGAACATGTCTCTACTTTCTGTCTGAATGCTCACTAAGAGTAAACAATCTCCGTGCCCATTCCCTGGGTGCTCTCTGGTGTAGTTAGTCCCGTGAGGTTTTTCCCTCCACAGATCCACCACCAGCTCCTTGGTTTTGCTTGCACTGAGCTGCAGCCTGTCGCTGCTGTCACTACTATATTAAGTTCTCTGTCAGTCCTGATTTTGGCTTAAGAGAGCACAACAACAGAGACTCTGGATTGTTTGACAACTGTCAAAGCAAGTTGTGTATTATGCTTTGTTAAGTACACAGTGGCAGAGTGGACTTACATCTTCTCATAGTCAACATAAATTCATAGGGGTTCAGTTTAAAGTCTGGTACTGGACACTTTGTTTTTCTGCTGTTTGTTCTCCTACAGAAGCAAAATGTCACTTAACACACATCGGCAAATATTGATGGAGAACAATATGTATTATGTTTCCAGCTACAGTCATTGTTATCTTTTACCTCCATACAAATAGATAAACAAATGCAAACTTAAGATTTAGTCTCATGTCCACAGTGCAGAGCACTTGATTTGTTCTCAGGGCCTCGTTCTGCAGCACTGCACTCACCTTTCAGGTAGTGGGACTAAGTAAGAATTTAATTCTGTTAACAAACTGTTCTCTGCACACTGGACAAGCTGGACTCAAAGGGGCCAGATTTATGTGCTGACAGGTTGTGGAGGCTGCAGAGGCTTGGTGTGTTGTGTGTGCATTGGAAGACATATCACTGCTGGAAGCTAAATAAAAAATCAATCAGAGTGAGGCTGGTTGGTTAGGGAGAGCGTCCGCTCCACTGGAGTTTAATAGCATTTTAACTCTCAGCTGACTGAGGCTGGGGGAACGCCCATTGATTTTCTCCTCCCACTCGGACTCCATCACCCCCTGCTTTTAATAAATCAGTTTGATGTGTGTGTGTGTGTGTGTGTGTGTGTGTGTGTCTCTGTGTGTGTCTGTACAGTAAGCTTTCATTTCCGTCGATAACACTAGGATGCAGCCCAGGGTAAACACACCTTAAAAAGAGTTTAGTCATCTTTTCGTGTTCACATCCAAGCCTTGACTGTTAAAAATGTGTTTGTATTGTTATTTTCAGAAAAGATTGTGGTGCTTTTATTTTGAAGGCGGAAAAAATAGGGGGGCGGGGAACCAGTCAGTAAAGAGAAGACCAGTAAACAGAAAAAGAGCATGAGTGTCTTCCGAATTGCA
>JAQLOL010000013.1:12870930-12886121 GCA_029783665.1 Naso thynnoides
GACTGCGACCCACTGCTTCGAAAAACGAAACTTGCACATCACTACATCACACAACACGGCAATTTTGACAAAATCGGGTCATATTTTACAGAGATAACGCCCGCTGGTTTTCCCTCTGATGTTTGCCGACTGCTCTGTCTGTCTGCAGCCTTTTATTTTAGCAGCGCTGTCACCAGTGACGGCCCAGCTTCAGTCTGCAGGAAGCCTACATGTTGCTTTCAGGAACCTCCGTGATTCACAGAGTTGAGGAAGAGCAGTCGTATCACATCATCTCCATAAAATATGACCCAATTTTACTCAAATTGTTGTTTTATGCGGCGTATGAACGCGCATCATTAAGTTTGTTTTTCGAAGCAGTGGGTCTCGGTCAAAGTCAACTAGTGTTGCTTTAAGATCATCAACATCTCATGCGATAACTGCACAGCAGCTTACCTGAGATTTGACTGGAGCCTTCCTGGGTTTGGTGCTCAAAGTTGGCGGCGCCATGGATACTTCACCGAAGGGAACATTATCTTCACAACAAAAGAACATCACATGAGCGTACAAACAAGTCTGAATCTGATTCTACTTAGACAATTGAACCCACTTCTACTACTTATAGTAATTTTGAAGGATTTAAGTATTATCAGTGGATGTTTTGGCTATTACGGTGCGAGGAGAGGGCGTTATAAACACAACTCTTTCATCATCTTATTAAACTGTTATGGCAAATGTAGTCTTGCATAGTCAGTGTTTTCTCCGCAGTGAGTAAAGTCTGGCTGCACCCATTATAAATCTGCTTTAGGGGAAGAACACTTTGGCTTGTTTGCATTTCTTTAAACAAATCCCAGTCATCTTGAGCGCGTTAAGACTAAAATGAGCTGCCTGATCTCCACCAGGTTTTATAATAAATATGTTGTTAGCTGGTATACACTCAACAATATTCAAGAGCTAGCAGCTTGTTTTATCTGCCAAGGTGTGGTGCTGTCCACATTCGGATATGGGGGTTTATAAAAGCATTTGTGCTAGAAACAAGGTTGGTGCGTGCAGAAAAACTAAAACAACACTCGAAAATAAAATTTAAAAAGTAAAGAGGCATCAAAACCAACTCAATATAAGTGAGAAGAACTAGTTACTAAAATAAGAGCAACTTCTGTTGTATGGACATGGTTTGGGTTTAGAAAATATGAGACAGCTTTCCTAGAAACAGTCAGCTAGCAGACAATTACTTCGGCCTGTGAATGCTTGTGTTGAATCCCTCTTTGTCTTGTTGCAGCAAATGCAAAAAAAAAAAAAAAAAAAGGTTATTACCAACAAACATCTCTTTTTCCATCTCGACCTCGAGTTTGTTCAGCTTTTTCTGCTGTAGTCTCTGTAGTCTGACTTTATCGTGCCTGTAAGCAAGACAGCAAACATCACACAAGTTAGATACCAAGGAGTTTTACCCACTCGATCCTTCATTGACATCCCATGTGATGAGCACAAACACAGTTATCGGTGAAAAGCTGTGTACTCACTCCTTCTTTTTCTCAGACTTGCCCTTGTCTGCGGGCCTCTCTTGTTTGTCTGCATCCAGCTCAGGCTTCCTGTCCACTTGGTTGTTGGTGAGGAAGAGGACGTGCTTGGTCTCATTCTCCATGCGCTGCAGGTATGCTTTCACACTTTCCTTCTTCCCCCTCCTGAAACGTGGGACAGGTATATCATCAGCTCGGGAGTCCTCTGGTTTACCTTTAGGAGAAAAGCCTGAAGAGACAAAAACAGGTGTCTTGCTGGTTATACACAATCTCATACCTGTAAGTATGAGCACGCATGACAGGTAAAAAATCTATCTACGTACCCTGCTTAAGCTTCTTGGTCGTCAAGTGACCCGATTTCATCCTCTCCTTGCTTTTCATGATCTCTCGGAGTCTGAAGGGGATGTCTGTCAGGTGGTCTGGCTTGGCTTTCTTTGGTTTACCATCTTGTTTGAGCTTCTTATTACTGGAGTTCAGCGTGCATGAAACAGTAATGTTACACATTAGCTTATGGAAACCGTGTCTAACACAGCAACAAGTCCTCACTTGAACAAAAGAATGATGTCAATAAATAAATCACATTTTAGCTCGCAACTAGCGTAGAGAGCTATAAAGCTGCGACGTTCAAAGTTAGCGTTAGCTAGCTGAAGTTAGCAATGTTTCCGTTAGCTTCCTTCGTTACCTTGGACGTTTTCCGGCTTTGTTCGCTTGTTTTTCTGACACGTTCGTTTTGTTCGGCTTATTCTTCCCCATGTTACTGCGAATAATTTTATACATGAAAAAAAATCTTTGAAAACCACATAATCAACAATAACACATGTGGCGCAGCGTATAAGCCTTTAACCTACGAACTTTAACCTCGGTTAACCGGAAGGGAGGAAATGTAGAGCTCTCACTCTGCTGCTTTTTTCTCCACAGAGGCTTAAAGCACATCCATTAAAGACAAAATAAACTAATTCGGCGTACGTGTTGTAGTCAGTGTCGTTTTTGTTTTTTGTTTTTCAAATGATTTATTTGTTTATTTATTTTACACCTTGCTGCTGTCCTGTGCTGGTTGGGCTGTGTTTTTAAGTAGTGAAACTCCGCCTAATTGGATATTAATTCCAGAGTGATACATCAGTAGAGCAGATGATGTTTTCTGGAAAACATAACTGCTGCTGCTTCTATCTGCCACCAGTAGATGGCGACCTTGCCCCAACTTCTGCACAAAACTACTTCAGCGATGGTGTCGCATTTGGAAGACGGAAACAATGCAGTGTATTTGACCATTCAGGTTGTGTGCTATTGATTGATTATTGATTGATAACCATGAATTGCACTAAAAGGAAATAGTATAGTATAGTAAGTACCCAAAATTTATGGCAGTCTCACAGAATTCTGGTCCTAGCTGATTTGGTGAAACCTGTGGTTACTGATAGTAACGGAAAATGCAGATTCATACAGCAGTTCACGTCTCTGGAGATCACAAAAACTGATGTTGCACTTGAGTAGGAGTCCCGGCTGGCAGTTTGCATGTTCTCTCTGTTTGCGGGGGTTTCCACTGAGTGCTCCGGTTTCCCCCACCATCAAAACGTGTTTGATATGTCTATCTCCAGTCAGTACCTTTGACCGAGGTATTGGCTAAGATCTGGAGCCAGTTGGATAAATAGACCTGGTCTTGGACTTCAAGTTAGACTTACGATAGATGCATGAATAAGCCAGTGGCATAAAGCCTGTGTAAGACTGACTTATATAGCCTGTCACGCTATGCATCATGGGTAAAATAAGACATTTAACAGAGGAGAAAAACATAGTGGATGCAGCACCAACACTCAACAAAGGTGGTGGGAGATTATTGCATTTTACAGTATCAGAAAACCTTTGTCTGTTGGACGAATGTAATACAGAGAAAGTAGGCCTATGTTATTTAGTAGTTTTAATCCACTGAATGAAAATGTGAACGATACTGGATGTGATATTTTCTTGAGGAAACCAAAATCTCTTCGCTCGCTCTTGATTGTTGTACCTCTCAGTCGGGCTGATTCTATCCCTGAAGATTTTCTGTCTTCTTTGAGCTCTTTCCAATATCCAAATATTTGCCATGACGCAAGAAACATATTCTGTTTCCAATGTTAATGTTTTTTTTTCTGTCATTTTTGTTAGAAATATAGTAAACATTGCTGTGTCGTTGTGTCTCCTAACAGATATTCTGACAGTTTGTTGCTAAAGCAACAAAGATCTCAAGCTTAACCAGGAGAGAGGTGGCTAATTTTTCTGTCTCAGATTAAGTCTGTCTCAAGTTTTATGCAACAGTCTTAATTAAACTAGTCTAACTTGACAATTTGAGACCAGTCTAGTCTAAGGCTTAGACTAGTCTTAAACTAAGTTTATGCGGAGTGTCAGGTGGCTCAGGTGGTAAAGCAGGCGCCCCATATACAGAAACTGTGTCCACACTGCAGTGACCACGGGTTCGATTCTACCTGTGGCCTTTTGCTGCATGTCGTTCCCCGTCTCGCTCTCCCGTTTCCTGTCTCCTCTTCAGCTTTCCTATCCAAGAAATAAAGGCCCAAAAAGCTCCAAAAATATCTTTAAAAAAACAACTAAGTTTATGCAACAGGCCCCTGTTGGTCCTCTGGTGCAGCGCTGTGGCTGCCATTTACTCCTCTGGAATGCAGAGACCAAATTTCACTGTACGCTGTATATGTGACCAATAAAGTACCTTTAAGTGTGGTTTTGTTTATGTATCTAATGACTGAAAGTGAAAGTGTGTGTGTGTGTGTGTGTGTGTGCGTGTGTGTGTGTGTGCGTGTGCGTGCGCGCGGGTGTGTGTGTTAGAGAGAGAGAGAGAGAAGAAGAGTGAGGTGGGGTTGAGGGGCCCTAAATTCAATAACAACCCCGTAACATTTTAGCCACGCCTTTCTGACACCTGTCAGTCAATCAGTATGCCGTGACAGGCCCGCCCACAATCAGCATTATATTGTTTGAAAGTAAGTGTGTGTGTGTGTGTGTGTGTAGGTGTGTGTGCCATGTTTCATTTTCGAGAGAAAAAAAAGTGGTGTGCGTTTTTTTTGTGCCGACCGAGCTTGTTCAACCTTGGCAACCGTAACCGAGGTTCCATTATGGGATGTGCATGGTTTGGTTGTTGACTAGGCAGTGCATCAACGGTCAACAGCTGTGCATGCCATGTGGGCAGCCATAGAAAGCCATTAAACACATATACACACATACACACACACACTCTCTCTCTCGCACACACATCGCATAGTTTGCATTTAGTTGCATTAGATACTCTTGCCACTTGATTATGCCGCAGCGGTAAAAACCAAAATTACAATTATGCACATTGCCGATTGGCAGGTATAATGGGCACACACAAATTCTCTCCTCTCTCTGACACACATACACAGATACTGACACACAGAAATTGTCAGGGGATTCTTCCTGGATGTAATAATAAAGCACTCGGCGCACACCTGATGGCAGTGTGGGGTCGGGGCTTAGCGTGCCCTCTCCAGCATAGCAGGGAAATGACGAGCCAATAACTGCAATTAAACATGCAGTATAATGGCTAATCAAATTGACAGCCTCGGCTGTTCGCATGCCTCTCTCACAATGGCTTATCACAACAAACTATTATGAGGGAGGGTATTTCAGGCCTGATCCCCTCTTTTCCTGCTCTCTTTCTCTTCCTCACTGTCTCCAATTCTCTCTTTCTCTCACTTCTTTATGTATCTGTACCCTTTCTCTCTTTTTCCTTCTCTTTCCCTCCCGCCTCTCTGTCTTGCTCATCCTCTCCGTCTCTTTCCCCTCTCTCTCTTTCTCTCTCCCTCGCTCTCTCCCTCTGGCAGGCTGTCGTGCGGCTCCAGTTAATTGCAGTGGAGATTAACAAAGCAAGCAAATTTGTTTTCTTGCTTTACTGTGTCACAGAGGAAGTGAGATGTTTTCAGCGAGGTATAGTGAAATGAGTGGGGCGCGCGCACGTGTGGAGTCACGCTCAGTCTACCTGTTAATAAGCTTTGCTTATCTGTTTTCACATATTTGTTTTTGTTTTTGTTTTTTATCTCGACTCACTACTCTCATTAGACTAAAATAATGCAGATGAATAACTCACTTATTCAAATCGGAGATAAAAATGGATCAGGAGCATTGCTGGTGTGTTCAATGCATATAACAACTGGTGAAATAATGTATGTGTGGAGGTCAGCAAAAGTTTGAAAAGAAAGAAAAGAGTAACATTACCCAACATAACTTCACAAGAACTAAGGCAGACAAAGCCCATCACTGCTTCTTTCATTAAGTTGTCAGGTGAAAGAGCATTATGCACCAAGATGGCTAGCTGAATAATATTGCATATATTCATTTGTTCATGTTTGAGGCTCAGACATATATGGGACTCTGTATACAGGACTATGATGAGTCCTTTGTGCATCAAAATAGGGGACAAGTGGAAGTGTCAGAACAATAAGAGTAGTTAGCTTCTTTTCTTTATTTATGGTGTTTGTTAGCTTTGAAGTGGCAGAGACTGACACAGCATTAGTGGTTATGCTAATGCTAACTCGCTGTCTGAACTGAAAGTCAATACAGACACTGCACTGGAAGTTTTGAGTTCCTTCTGTTTGGGTGTGATTGGCTCTGTACTTTGAGATGTAACTAACCTTATCATCAATCTGTTTCATTAAAAAAAGCCCTAACCTGACATCTATAAGCTCCTCTAACATTTAAAAGCTTGTTGTGTGGAGTGGAAGGCTGTTTTACAACATGTCAAGCTGAATCATGAGCATACTGAAAAAACAGAGTTCAGTAATGAAAGGAATGGCTTGATTTTAGTCAGTGAAGTATTGCCTCTGCACAGCAGATACAGCTTTATTTTTGCAAGTAATTTGAAGCCTCTCACTTTATCTCTCAAATTTCACCATAATCCAGAAGCATTGCTGGCATATTCAGCCATTTTGCAACAAGGCTGTTTAAACTTCTTTCAGGGATGCACTGATCTGATATGACAAATGGGTATTGAAACCCATGCTGTCCTTGTTCATTTTTCAAAGTATCAGTGTTTTAAATTGTTTCTTTTTGTTTTGTCTCTACAGTACTCCGAGAAGGCCCTGTACAACCAGCTCTGCTTCTACAGGTTCATCTTTGACTGGGAGTATGCGGTCACAAAAATACTACAGGGTGACGAGAGAGGTAAGACTGAGCACACGCATACATGTTGCTTGTACCAACTTTCAAAAGTCTTTTTCTATTTCTTATGGCTTTGATTTCTAAAGTTTTCTGCAGTGTTAGTTGTCAACACAGGCATGCTTTTTTAAATTTAAATTTATTCCATTTTTTGCTGTCTTTATTATTCTGCAGTACCGCCTTTGGTACAGAAATCAAGTTAGTAGAACGGCCACTGAGGTTTGAATTTTGATGTCCTAACAATGCTTCCGCACAAATACACATACAACATAGCATTAGCAATCAATGGCTCAACGTAAACCTTTTACCCAGGCTACACTTACAATATTCCCCAATGATGTGACACACACGCACACACGAGTATGGGAGGATGGGCATTGGATATGGGGAGGGGGGTTAAGGACATTCAGCTCCTCGAGTCGACAGCCCTAATTTAGGAGACGGATTCAATCACACACACATACAGAATGCAAAACGCTCCAATCACTGGAAGAAAGAAGGAAAGAGCCCTCGATCGCTCTCCCTCTACCCCTACCCTCACTGTCCATCTCTACCGCTTTCTCTACTTTGCTCTCTCTTTCTCTCCCCGTTTTCTCTCTCTCCCTCGCTCTCTTGGACAGGCACTCGTTTGGTTGTGTTGATTGAAAACAGGTTTTAGATTTGGGGAAATGATAGGGGGAGTAATGGGCGCGCTGACGAAAGGATAGCCCTTCTCCTATAATGGGACATGGAGCGTATATTTCCCCCCTTGGACTCAAATAGACGCTACTCCAGCGCTCTGGGCGCGCTCAGTAGGCGTCAGCCACAAGGCCTCTTTACCCATAGTTCTCCCTGATTGATGTCACTTGATTAGAAAGGGCCGCTGGGCCGAGTGATTTATTTATTTGATTAAATATTTATGTATGTATGTTATTTATGTATGTATGCCTGAATGCTGCGAGTGTGTATGCGAGCCAGGACCTGAGTGAGGCAGCAAAAGAGTGAGACAGCAGAGGTAAATATAACGTGTAATCAACAGATGACCACTCAGAAGATGGAGGGAGCTGAAATGGAGGGATTGGGCCGCTGTAGAGGAGGGGAGGTGGGTTGGGGGAAGTGGGAAGGAGTACTAACATGATTATAGCCTCCATTTTTGCTTTCTTTTATTTCTTTCTTTGCCCAGATGCAAGAAATCATCGCCAATCAATTCTTGACTCTCCGCCTTTCTTTATGTTCCTGTGCTTTGCAGTGTTAGTAATCTGTGCCGAGTTTTCTCTTCCTGAGTTCAGCCTCATTTTGTGCCTCACAATGCAATACAATACAGTAATTCTATACGTAATGTTAAATCCTTTTGTGATCACAGTTTACTGTACATATAGGAGGCACAGCGTGCAGTGTACTAAGGAAGTTACATGGTTTTAGAGCAGTGTAGCATCTTTTGTCATGACAATATAACAATGTTTCTCATCAGCTGACACCAGATCAGTGTCTGTGACCTGGAAACACTCCTTTCTCACTACCTGTCCACTTTCTGTCTCAACATTAGACACATTTTAAATGCTTAACATTGCAGACACACTGTGGTTATCAACATTTAGTGTCAGAGACCCCGTAAAATAAATTAATATCTACTTGTGATACATTTCAGGTTGCATATGTTGATGAGCTGTGGACCAGTGTCCTGTTCTCACCTCCCTGATTGGTTGATTTTATCATTTTTAAAACATAAAACTGAAAAATGAAATGATAAATCATGAAGTCTGCCTAACCTCTATCATGTTTTTCATGGCTAAACTATAATTTCATACAGAAAACAGATTAGAGAGGAAAAGTAAAAGTAATTTTATGTTTTTATTCCTTCCTGTTTATTAACTCATTACCCCTCATATTTATCTCGTGACCTGTTGGGGTCTCCAACTCTCATGATTGGCAACTTCACCCAGTGACACATACACACAGTACCTGAGCTCATGAACAGTGCATGCATACTGCAGACATTTTCAGTCAGATTTATTGTAAGTTATTATCTCTTTCCAAATGTATAAAGCAGTAATCTCAAAAATTTGAGTTCCATTGTTTCTAATAGCACCTTTAGCAGTAAACTCTAAACGCAGAAACACTTTTGTATGCTCTTTTGACATCATCTCCCAGAGTTCATGTCGAACCCAGACTGTAGGGATACGGGCAACTAGTCAGTTAAACGTTTAAACACCCGCTCCCTCACTAGTCGGCACTAGATATACTAGTGGCTTAGTTATTATTTAGTCAAACCCACAGATGCTGTGATGCGGACCGGTCAGAAAAGTTACTGCAACTCATCACCAAAATGACCACCTGTGATCTGCTGCCACTATGTTTTGTTAAAGACAAGGCTTCTGCAAGTTAACGCGCTATATTGAGCCCGAATACACAGCACTGACCGAGTCGCACAACCGTAACATCGCAATTGGAGCTCAGTCTCATGTTTTCCAATGTGCACAATATTGATAATAAATGACGCAAAATGCTGCACGTTGCGACAGCATTTAAATTAGCGGCTTGGTAACGTTAATAGTCTTAAAGAATTTTTAGGGCTAAACAGCTCCCAAATACATGCAAAACTTTCCTCTTGAACACTTTAAACTTATACATTAAATTGTGCTCAACTTAGATGGTTTTCTGAGTGTTTTCTTGCTAATAGACTAGTTGATGTGTTGCCTTTAAAATTTCCTTTTAACCATCAGGAAACTTAGTGGCTGTCTGTACCCCTAGTCAGTTATGACATCAGTAGATCACCTGTTTCCCTTCCTCAGAACATTGAATTTCGTCATCGCTTGGATGCTATATTTTCTTTGTGCATTGATTCGCCATTGTAACTCAACAGTAAATTAAAAGCACCTATGCTGGTCAGACACAACTAACGCCTGGGACACACATCTTGCGTCTACCTCTGTAGCACATCTGTGTCGCTGATCTGCTGCAGCACTGCTTCTGCCAGATCTGGCTATATAAAGTATTTAAAAAAGCCCTCTCTTTCTGTCTGTTTGTGCCTGTCTGTCTGTCTGTCTGTCTGTCTGTCCTTCGCACCAATGAGTGTTTACACAATAGTATCCCACCAGTTCACCACACTGGGTTTGGTTTGACTGTCATTTATCTTAAAATAAAAGCCCAAACCAATTTAAAGTATGGTCTGTTTTACACAACAAGACACTTAAAATGTTCCACAGTTCAATCTTTATATGAAGTTGTTCTCTGCACAAGTATGCTTGTGAGAGGTTTTATTTTGAAAGACAACACCCAAAATGCTAAAACTACAGTAAATGTTGCTGGTATGACATCAATATGACTGTCAAAAAGTTATTTTTCCATCTATTTTAGCAGAGATCTGCAGTCGTCCTGCAGAAAAAAATCGACAAGCCTCCTGAGCTGAAGTGTTGCGTCACTGCCGGCGTGCGTGAGACTTTCATCTGACATTCCTCTCCTGTGTGCTGTGTGGCTGCTCTAATCTGTTTTAATGTTGCACCTAAAAAATTAGCAGATGTGCTGCAGATGCAGGGTGTGTGTTCCAGCTGTAAGAGCGAGCTTGTGGCGTTATCTCCACCTAAACCCTCTGGAAAGACCAACCCGTGTTGACTGACGTAAAAGTCACCACTAACTGTGCACTGCTACTGATTTAGCGAGGGAATGTCGCCACAGACTCCCAGATTGCAGCACTTGGCAATGCTGCCAATACAAGTGCTTTCATCAGTGGGCAGTCAGCATTGTTTTAACTCACTGATAGGGACTTAACAAACATTAACTAAACAAAAATCTTTGAGTTATCCCTTGAAGCTCGAACTCTACCATAGAGGGTCATGGATTATTGGACACACAACACAAAAGGCTGCTGGGGGATCACCCATCAGCTGCGAGTTTTTTTTTAACACCCACACCTTGTCCAGACACTATCATGTTCGCTTGTTACCAGCTCTGTCAGTCGAGAGGCAACTTTTCTCCATCCTCTGAGCTGCCAGTCCATCAAATCATTACCCTTCCTCTTTGATGGTTCGGTTCCCTAAATACGAGACCTCCACTTTCCCTATGTCGTCCCTCAAAAACTGTTTTGAAAGACTGAATATGTGGCTGCATCCCGGCTGAAACACCCAGTGCTACTGTTCAGTAACCAGTGTTCAGCTCCGCCCAGCACTCTGCAGAGTTAACATTCACAACAAGTGCCCGCTGACGTGGTGTCACAGTGAAAATGTGTAGAAAGATCAGACTGATGCAAGTTGCATTTGAATGTGTTTTTAGTAACATCAAGCAAATTTACGTCCATGCATTAATGGTGGAAGTTTGCATGAGTGCTTGTTTCATACTTACCATAGCAAACAAAATCAAGTGTAAATGAAATCCACTTTTATTTCAACAAGTAGTGACAAATATAATTCAGGAGTGATTTATGCCACATCTGAGTCACCGTGTCGTCAGTAAAGGTTTACAATGTGTGACTCTGTCCACGATCATCTCCGCAAAACGATTAATATCCAACACACCCGCAAGCTACTTTTTTCTTCAATTGGAGTAGGATGCACATATACACACACTCACGCTGCTGTAAAATATAGGTTTAAGGTGTTATCCCTCTGTCCTGGGGCAGTAATACCCCATATTACTGCATTACACACCCAGGGGCCTCACTGCTCAGATTACAGGGCGGAGACATACAATCCTATACACTCTGCTCTGTTGTGACTGTTGTGCCCGTGGGAGCATGTTGCATACATACTTACAGAGATTTATGAGCACTGATTGTGTATGTACAGCAGCTCACATTTGTAATGTTTTTTGTTGTCTTTCTGGCAGTGCGTGGAGAATGTAAATAGCTGCATCTGATGCAAGAGAACTGGTGAGACACTGTGCTGTCTGAAACCACTATTTAAGATCATAAACAGTTAATGCTGGTCATCAGTGGACTTTTGATTAAGAGATACTATTACTTTAGCTATTTTCTTAGCTAACAGTATTATTGTTGTCTAGCAATCCCATGAAAACACTAAAACCAACAATGAATTGATTACACTAGCAAGTTTAATCTGTGTAGCTAAAGTACAATAAATCTTTTAGGGCCTGACCAATATGGGATTTTTGGAGCCAGTGCCGATAACAATATAAGGAAGTAAGAAAACTCTGATATATCAGCTGATATTCTATAACTAATATTATGAATGTGGTTATCAAATATCTGTACAAAAGACATGCTTTGGAGGCGGGAAATCCAACAAACTTTATTCCAAACATCAGTGTACTCACCAGTAAACGCTTCACTTACTTCATTACCAATTAAATAATGGACTGCCCTCTGCTGAACAAACTGTGTGATGATACCATTTTAAATCACTAGTCCAGCCTTAAATAACAGTTTTAATATCGGCACCTACCGGAGAACATGTTTGCTGATATCTGTGATAGGCCAATGTATCGGTCGGGCCCTAAAATCTTTTTCCTTTATAAAATGGTAAGCTTGTTGCATTTTACTCTCGGTTTAAGTGAACCACTCTGTCAACTGACAGACATCTAACCAATAGAGTGGTGAAAGCAATGACATATTTTTGTAGTTCAACCCAGAAGTTAGCGTCGCACTGGTTTCCTTGGCAAAAAGCTTATTGAGTCTTTGAATGGGATTTTGGAATATCACTGAAAATAGGTGTGACAAACACAAGTATATGATACTTACACATTTTGTTCTGCTTGATCATTTTTACAGATGTAAAAACAGACTTTTTTGTGTTTTGAAACGTGAATGAAATCACCAGAGACAAAAAGCTATTGTTTGGCTGTAAAGGATCGACATCGTGGTGGCATGACTAAACATCACCACCCTGAAGCGGTCAACTTCAGATTTGTTTTAGTGCGTTTATGTTTCTATAAAACTCTTCTCTCACATCTTTTTATCACAGTTATTATATATTTTATTCCCTTTTCATGTGGTGACGTCTCATTTAGCCACTTATTAGCAACCGCCTTTTTTAGAACGCGTAAAACTGTAAAAGTTCAAAATTTGAGTTTATGATGGCATATTTTATGTTGCAGAACAAAACTCTTAAGTATCTTTAGCCCTTGTTAATTAACAGACTTTATTTCAGGTATTAAACTGAAAACCCATTTTAAAAAAACAAAGACTTTTGGGATGCCCTGGTAGTTCAGTCGGTACAGCATTTCATGTCCACTCCTCAGCTGTCCTATTTAAAAATAAAGGCACAAAAGCCCCCCTCAAAATATCTTTAAAAAACAAACACACACAGACTTTGAGAAGACAGAACTGGAAGTGCCAAAATGCTAACTGACTCATTACTTCACAACTCTACAGCCTCTCGTCAAGGCACATCTGACTACAGGAACCTTTTAACCCAAACTTGCAGCATACTCCTTGTAGTAGGTCAAATTGAGGTTGGATTATGTTCCTCACTACAAATGAAGCCCTACAGAATTTGTGTCAGACGTGGACTGAGACTGATTCCTCTCAAAGTGCTCTGTTTGACTCTTTTGCTCTGCGTCTGAGTGTGATTGCTGTTTAAATTTGCCCAAATGAATCATACCAGAGGGAGAAAACAAACGTGGAGATGCTCAGAGATCCGCTGACAGACTGACAAAGTCTTCAAGTATTGAGAGACAACTGACATGTCACAGTTTTAGGTGTTTTTATGGAATTTGACCAACAGTTACATGAAAGATGGATCATGTATCTTAATTTCCAGTTGGCACACAGTATACTGGAGCAAGAGACTGAAGATAGAGCCTCCTTTTCTATTATTTCAATTGAGAATCGTATTCCCAAAGATTCACAGCCCAAATGACAATATAGAATACTAAAATAGTACAGTTCTTGTGCAGATGCATTGTTTAGATGATATCTGGTACATCCAGCCAATCAGAAAACATCTGAATGTGTATGTTTACATACAGACTGAACACACAAAAAAGCATATCAAAGTAAAATAGCTTTACACAAAAGAGCTTTGAGTTGAGGCTGAATGTAATTTGATCAGTGCGTGTGTGTGTGTGTGTGTGTGTGTGTGTGTGTGCATGCACACTGTGGAGCTGCAGTGTGTGTGTGCACATTTGCAAGCCAGCGCCTGTCTTATCTACATGTACATTGCATTTTTGTGCCTGATTGCTGCGACTGAGTAAAACATGGAGGTAATTTCATCCGCTGCAGGAGATCTCTAATAGATTATACACACACACACACACACACACACTCTCTCTGACAGACAGACAGACAGACAGACAGAAGCGCACACACACTACGAAAAAAAGATGCTGTCCGTTCCTTAGCTGAGAACATCCCGTATCAATGACTTTCAAATCATTTCATGTCACTTTTCTTCTCTCCATCTCCCATGCTTTCCCTTTTTATCTCCCCCTCCCTCCCTTCCTTCCTCCCTCTATCTGTTGCCTTTCTCTTCCCTCCGTCACCCCTCCCCTCCAGGTCTCAATCTTGAGTGTGGGCAGTATGATTGCGTGTGTGAGCAATAATGTAATTTTGCCGCATTGATAAAATATAAATTGTCCTTGAGCTGCGCTTTTCTAATGATCCATTTACCGACAGCTTCGCTGCCACCTCTCAGCACTCTGCGTTTGCTCCTCTTCTTCCCTCCCACTTCTCCTCCTCCCCCTCTCTATCTTCTTTCTCCTCTCCTTCTTTCCTTCTCTCCCTGTCCATCTCTCCCCTCACCATTTTCTCCCTTCTCTCTCTCTCTCTTTCTTCGTCTTACACGCTCCCCTCCTTTTCTCCAGCGATACAAAGCGGGGTGGCAAAATCCGCGGGTGCGATTGTCAAATCAATTATTCATTCTGTGCAATTACACTCACACAAAGAAGTTTCCCTGTGCTCCGAGTGGTGATTAAATTAACTGCTATTCCAGCTGCCCGTCGCTGCCAGCCTAATAGAATATTCATGGAGGCGGCCGACGGAATGGCCGATCTCCATTAACTTCATCATGCTCACTTAATTACAGGCTTGTTATTGTATTTACACCTAGTTAGAGCGTGCAGAGCCCCGATCTACTCGTGCCCAGGACTGCCAGAGTATGCGCGAGTGTGTGACAACACCTAGTTAGAGCAAAGATAACCCCTGATACACTCACTGTGCACGCGTGTGTGCGTTGGAGTCCATGTGATTGTGTGTGTGAGGATGAGAAGGAGGATGTCTAATGCAATCAATTAGGCAAAGTTTTGGGGATTTAAAGCAGCGGTATGTTTTCTATCTGTGCATCATTTTTCATCCTTCGTTGCAGTCGTCATCTTTCTTTCTTATTTGCCTCTTACTCTCTCACGTCTCGGCCTTCCCAGCAACACCGTCTTCCTCTCTTCTTCTCCTTCCACCCCACGCTCGCTCTTTAAGGGAGGCTATTTATTTGAACTACACTCCCCACTGTGCTCCCGACTTGCAGCAAGGTCTCTCCCTCCTTTTTTTCCTCTCTGTGACTCTCAAATCATTCTTTTATCTGTTCGCCACACAGTGATTGAGGTAGAAAAGGGAAAGTAACAAGGAAGGGGGGGGGGGGGGGGCTGGTGTGGGGGGGATTATTTTCTCCGACCTTT
>JAQLOL010000013.1:12903393-12921244 GCA_029783665.1 Naso thynnoides
AAAAATTATATATATAAATATATATATATATATATTTTTTTTTTTTTTTTTGAGGCTGCTTCTTGAATCCTTGTGCCAAGAAAAATGAAAATCTGGCGCGGAGTTTGCGTTCAGCCTCAGGCAGCACCTGCGGCAGCCTTGTGAGAGATTTAGTCACACAGAAAAATCAGCTTTAGACAAATAATTTGGCCTAAAACGATTTCGTTTAAAACCTTTGTTTTTTTTTCCCTATAGGAGACAAATAAGCATAAACAAGATCTATCTATCTATCTATCTATCTATCTATCTATCTATCTATCTTTTTTGCTGCCCTCTCTCTCTCTCTCTCTCTCTCTCTCTCTCTCTCTCTCTCTCTCTCTCCCTCTCTCTCCAATTGCTTGCTCTCTGCTGGAGTTGTGGATTGACTTCAAAAGTGAGGGTGGCGCGACGGTGATGAGACGCCGCACGGGGAGCCGGGATAGCACGCAGGGACTCCGCTGTGGAGAGGGGGAGAGATGGAGAGATGGATCGAGAATGTAATTTTAAATGAAAGTCTATTTAACCCGCTGTGAATGGCATGACCCTTATCCTCGCCTCAGAGCCCATCACTGTTAAAAGGATCATTTTCAGAATTCAATCCAAAAACTTCAGCAAGCTGCAATTTACTCTCTCCTTTTTCTATCCCTCTCTCTTTCTCTCTCTTCCTCCCCTCCCTTGTGTATCTGCCCGGGCTGGAGCGTCGCAGTAAACGAAAAATAACAATAAAATATATGTCCAGAAAATTGCACAAGTTATTCCTTTTTTTTTTCCTTTTCTATTTTTAAGCTATAGCTTTATGACCTTTCTGTGATTGGAACTGGAATAAGAGCGCCATTGATCTGTTTAGTTAAGGCGCAGGCCGCTCAGTAGATTTAATGCCAGTAAACTCAACTATCTCAGTTTTTAACCTTTTTTTTTTTTTAATTTAACAGCCTCGAAAAAATGTAACCAACATAGATGCTATGAAATGTACCTGCAGAAAAAAAGCTTTTCTGCCCGTATAACCTTTTTGTGTTGCACATTTCCTCTGTGATAAATTAATTTCACGTTGTCAGACACAAAAAGTCAATGTCTCACTTGTTTCCTTCTGCATTCAGGCTGTACTCTAATGGTATTATAAGCAGATGCACAGTGTCACCGCACGGATGGTGTCAGATTCAATCCACCCGCAACTTTTTGCGGTGTCACAAACTTCCGAGTTTGTTTATTTGCACGCAAATCAATGTAATGAGTGTAATAACAATATAAAATGTAATGCCTTTTCCTGCGCGGTCACAAACAGACGCGCGTAATACAGACGGGTATTTAGAGTCGCTCTGTAATTTGGGGGCCACAATTTGATTCATTTATCCGCACACTGTTATTAACCCTGTGGAAAAAGAGATGTCAGCCGCCATTTCAGCCAGCAGGACATCCGCGCTTTGTTTAAATGCACTAATTACGCGCATACATTAGAGGGGGACGGAATAGTCAGAACGCAATTTTCACATTTTCAATTTTCCGTCTATTTGACGTGCAGGTGAAGAGATGGCGAAGAGAGGCCGCCTTCCGTTTCAGCACCACCTCCCCACCACCTCCCCTGTATTTGCATAACATCCTAACTTGATGATATCCGCGGGGAAACACCAGGTTGCTTGCTTTCTGTTCGCTGAAAGCTCCGATGCTGCTGCTGTGAGTCTGTGTGACAGACTGCATTGAAGTCCACAGGCCTCTCTGGCTTTCTGGTGTCATGCACATTGGTAATTTACTTAATTAAGCTGTAATTTATTCAAGTCAAATTTGTATTTTAAACTCATGCTATGGGAAGGCTCGACGTTGGGCTGTATTTTCTCCCCTTTCCCTTGCAGGTTATTCTCCAGCCTATGTCTCCCCTCTCCAGTGAAGGCCATGGAAATGACACTAATGAAGTCGATCATATTGGACCAGATGATTGGACTTTGCCTCGCAGGTCATTCAACTGGCGCCATCTCCTGGCTGGAATAACAAGGTGCTCTGGTAAGGCCCATATCGTAGGCCCTGATGTAAAAACAGATTGTGTGAAACAATGTTCCTCTGCGTCCATTTGCACAATCAGATGTATCATATTCTCTCTATTTGCGCTCTTCTCTTGTCCACTTCTCCATCTCTGCTATTTTCTGCCTCCTGCGTCATTTGCTGTCTGACCTATTTGAGCACAGACACATCTTCATTATTATTATCATCCCCCATCCCACCCCACCCACGTCCCTGTCCACCTGTAGAGGATGTGAACATACCGGGATAGGCCTGTTTTTCTCTCTGTTATCCCACAAGCTTGTCCCTGCGCAAACTGGTGGTCCCTCAAAGGCACCAACTGGCTCGTGGCCTTGCGACTCATCCTCCATCCTCCATCCATCCCCGCGATCTGACATAATTGGACACTTGCTCTGCTTGAGAGGTCGAGCAGGAAAAGAAGGAAAAAAGGGGGGGGAGTGGGGGAGAAGGAGGGAGAGGGAAAGAGTGTGTTAGTTGGGGTGGGAGGCTTTTAAGGCGCGCGTAAGCAAAGTTAATTAGCGGTTATTAACAGCCCGCATAATGAGAGCGAGAGGGAGTCAATTTAATGACTTTGTTAGAGCGAGTTCAGAGCGACAGGCGATGATCGAAACAACAAAGGCGAGCGCGCACGCAGCCATCATCCGTAATTTCCAGCGGTAATGCGGTCTGATCAGAAACAAAGGGTTCTAATTTCGTTCAACTGACTCGATAATTTGTCCTTATGTAAGGAAAATAATTAATGACTTAATGCTTCAACAGAAGTGGCGTTCTTTTGGGGGGGATGGGGGGAGTCGGATGCCTCGTTTGCTGGAGAAGGTCGTAAGGAAATCAATTTCCTGGCCTATAATTATTTACATCATGAATTTAAAACGTGGACGTGTGCTTTTGCTTTGGTTGGCGTGCGGATCTGTTGCGAGAGGAGAGAAGGAGTCTCCAGATCTTCTACTCTCAGACAAAATTGTGTGTGGCAACAAATGAGCCACTTGTCACAGTGTAGCTACTGTAGAAGCAGATTTTGTCAGCAGAACAAAAAGAATATCACGCAGAATTTGGAAAAAAAAAGTGGCGTTTTTAAAGCCCAATCTAGAATCAATCTCAAAATCTAAACCTGATCCCTCATCAGACCGGGTTTTGGAGATTTTGGTGATATATGATAGCCTACCTGTTCACATCTTGAAGCTCAGCTGCATTGATGGCCCTCGCGCCTGTACCTGTTCCCGACAATGCGCCAGGTTATTGTGGCTGCCGCATTGCAAAATTATCGAGGCGTGCGCGTCTTTACGCACGATTTCATCATTCCACAGATGGGTTGAGTCGGAGGAAAGATGTGAGCTCTATTATCGATTGCGGGGACATGAGCCGCCTGCGGGCCACTCTTGGATTCATGGCAGGTGGATAGGTCACCCACACCAGAGTGGCAATTTCACGGCCCCCATTGTCTCCACTGATTACTGCTTTGATCACAGGAATCAAGAGCCCGAGACTCTCGTAAACCTACTACGGAGTCCAGGAGCTCGTGAGCTGAAGAGATCATCATCATCATCATCATCATCATCATAACCGTCATCATCATCACTAGTTGACCATACAAACCTGGGGTGCCTTGTGTTTTCACAGCCGCGTTGCCCTTTTATTGATTGCGTGCCTTAATTTTAATTCGATTGCGCGAGTGTCAAAAATTCCGCAAGAATCATCCTAGTAATGAGATAATCAAAGTAATATATGCAAATCAGTTATGTTGCCAGCTTATCAAAACCGGAGTGCCCCCCCTTGAGTCTGAAGAAGTCCATTTATTCAGTTAGTGGCAATACCTTGCGCAAATGGCGCGATGCAAATGACAGTTGATTAGACTAAATTAAGAACCTCGTTTCTCCCTGACCTTGTCTGAGTTTTATGTAAATTCTTTTATTCTTGCTTTAATGTGATAAAAATGCATTTTACACCCTGGCCTTCGTACATCTGAACAATATTTTCCATGAGAGAAACAATGGTCAACCTCAAATAACTCACTGTGTCAATAGCTTGGATAATTCTGTCTGTCTGCATCTGTCTGTCTCCCACTTCTGACTGTCTGTCTCACAAATCTCAGTATATCTTGACCCCGGTGCAGCTCCCACAGGGACAGAAAGTGTGCCGCTATAACTTCCTTGCTGTGGGGGAGTGTGCCTTGAAGATAGACTAGGTGTGTGTGCATCTGAGTATGTGTCCGCTTGTGTGTGCCTGTGTGTGTTTACACGATTATGTGTACTCATGTGTGTACCATAACATATTGTCTTAGGGGACAGAGAGAGTGCAGTTGAGACTTCCTCTCTGTGGGGTGTGTGGGGCCTGTAGATGGGAAAGGAATAAATCCAATATAGATTGCAGGGCTGCGCTGCCTCCCGCTGGGGACCCTCAGACTTGCAGGCCAGGATCGAAGTGCTTTTCTCCCCCTAAATTGGCCTGAGAGGCCGCAGGAGCAGCCGAGCTACACCCCCAACACTGGGACTGCCTACGACCTAATGATGGTGCTGGGGACAGACACACATATACACATGCATACACAGAGACAGAGATGCACGCGTGTGCACATACACACCAAAACTCACACGCAATCATCCCCCGATTGATATAGCATCATTCGCACACTTGCAACAGTCAAACACACACACTTGGACAAGAAAACCACACAGATATAAACACACCCTCCTCGTTCTGTGATGTTGAACACACTCATTCCTTGTCCAAAGACCATTCACCTCAAGTTTTCCTCTTCACATCTCAGACCACCCCTCAAAACTACCCTAGCTAAACTACAGATTTAGAGGAGGCATCCTCACTACCTGTCCACACACTCCAGAGGGAGGAGAGAATAGTATAACTGGCACCACACTAAGTGTTTGGACTGATACACACTCCTGCCCTTTGGTTCCCCTACAAGGAAAACACCACTAGCACCCCAATGCCATTACGCTCAAACACCCAGCCACTGTCATTTTGCTTCTGTCCGGGGAGCTAATACTATTTGTGATGAGGAGTCTGGTGTGTTGCCGGGTCGGGTCCAGAGACAGTGTGACAGAATATCCTGTAGCTGGACATTTGTGGCTCAGTATGTCTCGTTAACTGCTCACAGAGCATTTTATGTTAACTACAGTGTGCTGCCAACTCATCTGTGGAGGGTAACAGATTGCAGAGGTGAAAACAAAGGTAGAACCATGCATACGTATTAACGACTCTCCTCTTTTTGAACCAGTGTTTGAATGCTTACGTGTGTGTGTGTGTGTTTGAATACCAGATTATTACAGTGACCAAAGCATCTCCATTTCCAACTAATACTACTCATCCTTCCATTAATATACAATAAATACGGTGTAATTATTAAGATAGCTTCATCTTTTTAAAATAGATAATGTCGTTTTAGCACTTAGCAAAGGAGATGAGCAAACTACACTGTGCAACCGAGGCTGACAGCAGAAAAAATGAGAAAAACGGTTTAAGTTGTCTGCTAGGCCAACATATACATACAGTAGGTTGTAGTATCTTAATTTTCAAACCTGTATCACAGCAGGATTCATATACATGGGCACAAAGCTATTTTTCATGACACTTTCATCAACAGTTAACTGAAATCACAATCTCTCCCAAACCTTAGCCATAGTAAATCCTACACATTAAATGTTGTAATAATACACAAAATGAAAAATGTTTCCCAAGTCTTAACCAAAGTGCTTTAGTTGCCTAAATCTCACTACAGATTGGATTCGACCATGGAGTTTGTATGCGCACCATCCATCCCTGCCACTTCCCTCTGACTCATAAACAATCAGTCTTACAATCAGTCTAAGAATCATATTGTAGTCATGAGATACAGTCCTGCAGTGACAGCAAAAAAACCTGAAAATTTTTGCCCTTAAATACTAAAATTTTAATTGCATGGCCATTTCATGGACCACTGTGATACTATGTTTTGGTTTTATGCCTTTTTAACTGATCATTTCACATCCAAAATTGCCATAAACCTTATAAATACCTAAAATTAATACAAAAAGATAATCAGCCATCCTCTCTCCCCTTCCCAACAGAGAGTGCTGGGGCAGAAGAGTTGCTAAGATTAATACGTCAGCCTTGTCTGCCTGACTCATTGAGGTTTGTGCAAGTTAAAATCCACCTCTTAAAACCATGGCTCTGAAATATGTGTAGCGTAACTTTGGTGTTTATTGATAAATCCATGGTGCTGTCTGTGGTGCTGAAGCATTTTGTCCCATGAGCTTTGGTTGTGGCTGTGTTCCAGCTCCACAACACATTAACTCAACCTTATTAGTGCACAAAAGATTCTAATGGAATTAGTTCTATACATAGAGACAGAAATCTTGGGTCACACTTTCTATGAAGTCTGTCTCTATGATGCATTATAACACATTATGAACATATAAAACACATTATAATGCATTATGAGCACACTCATGATGCATTATATGTGGTTATGGTTATGATTAGGGCTAACCTTGCTTAGAACTACAATTATACAGCACTATAAGCGCATTTTATAGCATTATAAATATGTTTATAATGCATTATAGATGTATGCTTTAAGTCAAGTGTTACCAAATCTTACTTTGGGTCACCCACGCATCCAGTGTAACAGGCCTGTGTTTGTGTCCGATGGTAAAACTGCTCTTAGGCTTAGAGTCAAGGCAGTTAAGGTTTGCTCTAAAACAAAGTCAATTCTCATAGAGCCCCTTATCAAAATGAACCAACTTTTAAAGTAATGCATGGGTAAGGGCATGACAGCAGCCAGCTGTGTGCAGGGTGTCACACAGTCATGGGTAGTGACATGTATCCTCCTCAGTTCCACCCACTCTCAAATTATTGCCATTTGTGGCCCCTTAAAACCCAGATGACAATGGCCAAACTCAATGCTTCAGATTTGTAGTCCACAAACTAATGGTTGACATCGCAGTGGCCCTATGCACATTTTATGTCTCATCATACATCATGGGCGTAACTCATCCTCTCCTTCCTTGTCCACTCTAACTTATCTTTGCTACACCATCTTGTTTCTTTTCTCTGTCTTCTCTACTATTTTCCACTTTGAATTTTCTCCCTTTCATCTCCATCAAGCCTCTCTTGTCTCTTGACGCTGGTGCACCTTTCACCTTGCTGTCTTCAATTCTCCTCTCAATGTCTCTGTCCATCACATTAGGCTTTTCTTACATCTGCCCAACAGTTTGGCTACTTCCAAGTCATGTTTTGTTTAATAGCTCATCTGTGGCTGTGCAGAAAGCAACACTGCTTTTCATGTGTACATTGTATGCTCTGCTGTAATTCAGCATATACACGCATGTAGAGCAAAATGCATGCTAAATACCTTGAATGCAAAGACTAACACATGCAGTACATAAACATCGGCCACAACAGATACACAACAAAATCCTTTTGACATCAATAATTGGTAAATCCTCTGATTAACTTGTAAGAATTGTCCTTAGAGTGCTTAAGTAATTGTGTTTGTGTGTGTCCTTTTTTATTGCATGCACCCCCCTCTCTTTAAAGCACATCTTTATAACCAAGCAATTCCAAAGCAATTTTCTCTGTGGGAGGAGAGTGTAATTTTCTATTCTGTGACACTGTGATGTGTAAGAAACTGGGAGCTGGCGCTAAAAGGCGTCTGTAGTGTGTGTCTTGGTGTGGGTGTGAGCCGCTTTAATGGCCAACGCGGGGCGGGTGGCGGTGGTGGTGAGCGGGTGCATGTCAGGAAGGCCATCATTTAATGACTCCCAAATAGTGCCCTCCTCGTTAGAGCTATCGTCCTGGAAACACGAGGCTGTGAACCAGGAGAGCGCCACACGCTGCAACAGTCTTTTATCTTCATATTAAACCATTTGCATAACATTACCGCCATAGATAGGATTCAGGAGATACTCAACCTACTCAGGGAGAGACAGAGAGGGTATACTACATGTCCTTGCAAATCTAATCAGCGTTAAATGGAGCTGTCAAATGCGTGTGTGTGTGTGTGTGCGGGGCGCTGGATGGCTCATGTCAGGAGTCATTTAACATTAAACTGCAATAGTGTGTAACAGGGCTGTAATTACAAAATACAAGAATCCAAGCAATTTCTTGTTAGATGTGACATCCAAATACAGCAGTTACCCACCAGTGATACACAAGGTAAGGCCAGGTGGCAACAATTCAGATGTCATGTGCACTTATGTCCTTCACAAAGTTAGGTTTCAATCTTTTTTTTCTCTTGCAATCCTGATCAAAATTTTATGTAGGTGTAGCAAATCTAAAGAATACAAAGGAGTAGCCAGTTAGAAGAAATCGCATCACTATACCATTTTTCAAATTGCTGGTGTGGTTCGCAGCGGCTGAATGGTTGAATTTTGTGTGATATCAGCAGGCTAACAAAAGACTCGATCAATCCGTGTTTTGTGTAGATTCAGCACCTATCTATACTGCGTAAAATGGTGTTTTGCTTTGCTTTGTGTCTATACGCGAATACCTGGCAGCTGCTTTTCCCCCCATGCTCAAAGAAAGAAGACAGAGAAGATGAAAGAGAATCTCATCACTGTGGAGAAACAAGAGCAGCAAAGTGTGTAAGCACACACTAATTAGTTGTTGCTACTTGCTACTGCCTGATTAATTTAATCAAAAGTACACTTGATCTATATATAACCACCAGTATGGGTGTAGTAAATATTACAAATTGGCAGATACGGCACAATGCACCACTCAGGCTCTGGTAGACTCATTCTATACTTTCTTTATGTTTTGACAGTCATTTGATAATCCCTGTGTGAACTCTGGACCATATAAATGCTGCATATTGTAAAGTAAATTGTATGTGTTTCTTCAAAAAAGCTACAGAACATGCTGGAAGCCTCAGTATTGATAAGTAAAATATAACATCAACATTGTGATCATGTAAATCGTCCTGCTGGTAAACCCAATCAGGTGACAGCTCTTTTCAAAATTGCACTGACATTTCCCACCTTTTGGAGCACTACAGATGTCACCTTTATAATTCCTTTTAATGCATTAAGTGAGGACATAATTTTAGACACATACTTGTCCAACTATAACCTAAATGAGGGTCTAATAAACCAGAATAATTGACAACACCTGTCTAAGTGTGTGGGACCTTTGAAGCATCAATTCACCCATAATAATAACACCATTAGGAAAAATATATTTTCTCAGATTTCCATGATAGCACATAGGCATGCAGATGCATAAATCAAACTAACTATACCAATATCTGAATAACAACAAGCAAACTCAAGCTTTGGACGGACAGCTTTCTATATCGGGGTGTGTTTTACGGTGAAGTGACCCTCAAATTCAAAGAAGGCCAGACTGTACCAGAAGGGGTTAAAAATAGCACAGGCATTGCAGGTAAGTATAAAGATTTGTGCACTTGCATGTGCTTTGAAAGGCTAAAGATGTCATCACATCACAGAATAGGCATGGAACTGTGTGTGCATGTATGTGTGTGTGTGTGAGAGAAAGAGAGAGAGATTGCTTGTTTATGCATATGTGGCGAGACTGTGCCAGGTGAGTGTACCATTTACCATCAAGCCATTGAGTTCAGCAGGCATCTAATAACAAAGCATTTATGGCCCACTTACGCATGCATAGATATAACTGTCAGTAGGCAACAACAGTCTCTTCTCTCCCGTCTCCAGCTATTCCTGCCTCTCTTAAAACACACAGGCACCATCCGGATTGGACCCAAATACTCTAGACTTCTATCATCAGACTCGGGGATGAAATTAAAATCGCTCATTTTCTTTCTCCATGCAAGGAGCAGATCAATTTCCGGAGACTGGGACGTGATATTTTCCTGCCATTGGGCTTTCTCGTCTTAGGCACAGCACCCTGACTGGCTGCCAGCGGGGGGCCCGGGACTGACTGCACGCCTCGCCGGAGAACAGTTACTTCTGCCGCGGCGAGTTTATTTGCGCCTCGCTATGAGAATTGCCATCATTTACCCTTCCCCAACACCTCCCAAAAAGAAAAGAAATAGACAAGAGGGGAAGCGAGGCAAGGATGAGAAAGACGAAATTGATTCTTTTTGATACATGCTGCACGGGGGACATTAGGTACCCCTCGTTTGACCATCTATTCCATGAAATGAACTGAATAAATTTTGCGTAAAGTAATGTATAGGCCTTTTTGGAGGCCTTTTGCTGTTGTTCATATCAAGAACCAATTGCTTGCTCCAGCATGCTGAGGTCATCTGATGTATTATGCTGAATTTAAGAGAAATCAATTAAATATGCAGCTGTACAGGAGCTTTAAATAAAACCGTAACACAGCGTGTGTTAAGCATCACAAAATTAAGGGCAACTTGATGAACCAGTGGAGCAGTAAATCCGGAGAGATGGAGGCTGCAGCGTTCAGACTGGTGGGATGTTGGCCTCTACACAGTGTAGACATTTCACTTTGTCTTCAGCTGTGGTAGAACAAAGTACATTTACTCAAGTACCGTCTTGAGTAGACCTACATATACAAGGCACTTGTACTTTGCTTGAGTTTTTTCCATTTTATGCTAAATTGTACTTCTGTTCCACTAGCCTACATCTTGTAGAAGTGTATAATACAGTATTATATAATATAGTGTATTTTTACCCAAACTACACTTGTCTGTCAACTTTAGTTCCTAGTTAGTTTTCATGCTCATACCTGTCCTGTGCAGTGAAAATTATGTCTAAATTTTGTTATTTCTGCCTTAAATTTTCAAATAAACTGAAGGATTAACTGTTCCTTTATGGTTTGTTTGTTTTGTTTTGTTAAGTGATTAACTGAAAACATGGCTGTACATGCAGCAATATTAACAAGTAAATACTGAGGGAGAGACCTTTCCTTTGTAGAATGATGCTTTAAGTAAATTTTATTGATGACAGTACTGAAATACGGTTCAGACTGCAGTGCTTTTACTTGTAGAGCACTATTTTAGATCTGAATACTTATGCTTTTGGTTGTCTTGTGTTTAGAAATAAAGATATAGCCACTTACACTGTAGACTACCATTTGTTGTCTAGATCAGAGATGCCCAAATGTTTTCCCTTGGAGGGCCAAAACTGAAACTTAATCATGGGCCAGGGGCCAAAAACGAACTCCTCTGTCATTGTATCATTAAGATGCTAGATTGCACAAGGATCCCAAGTTCCCTTTCAGTGCATAGTGTCACTGCCCACCATGCCCGGATTATGAATAATTAAAATTATGGATCCTACATACCTTAGGAGAATTTTTACCTCATGAAAACATAAAGTGCTTTATATTATAGTTTACCTTAGAATTGAGTTTTAATTGATACTGACTAGAAACACCTGGTAGGCCTAATCAAACCTCATGGGGGGGCCAACTTTGGCCAGCAGGCCCCACTTTTGGCAGTCCTGGTCTTGATGTTTGATTTGCAGGACGTGATGATTTGCATGACACTGTTTACACAAGCAAGTCACAGATGAGGACACCACATATGACCATGACAAAAGTTCCTTTAACAAACTAATGCTTGTCTGTTAGACTACGCCACAATTTATATGTTCAGATGTAGTTTTCTTTACTACATTATAGACTATATATTTATATAATATATGGTATGCTCACTATAAAGAGTTGAGGATATTTCGTGTAGTTTCTTCTCCATCAATATAAGGTTACCAGGTCATGTCAGGGTTGCAGAAACCATTAACCTGAGATATTCTTTCGTCTTAAACTGTATTAAAACAGTTGTATTTGTTACCTTTATTGTGCACTCATCATTTTAAAACGTAGTCTTGGCTCTTGTTTGTCTTGGCATCACTGCTAGTCCAGTGTTTGCGCACATTTCGGCCACCTGACTCGTCCTTTCCACTTCAAATGAGACCCTGCTGTTGCGTCATAGAGTCTGTCGAGGCCTAATTGAACCCACATTGAGAAAGAGTGAAAATCCAACCCCCTTTCCCCTCTCAGCTCATAAAGCGGCGCGCACGCACCCTGCAGTGGATTTTGGCCGAAGACTGCGCTAAGAGTCAGACAGGACAGCTGCAAGTTAATCTGTGACCAGTGGAACACTTCCAACAGTTTAAACTAAGAGACAGAGTTAAACTGACAGCACAATGGCCGGACTCAAGGTAAGGCTGCGTTTATTTGAACTCAGCACTGTTGTCAGAAATGTGAATTTTCTGGTAGGCCTACTTTGAAACTCGCTTCTGAACTCCAAAAGTTTCGGGTGAGTGTAACTTAGCCAAAGTTTGCAGGAATGCTCAAAAAGAGAATCACTGGCAGAAGTTTTTTTTTTTTTTTTTTTTTTTAAGAGATACAGCCTATATTCTGCACCTAAATGCGCAAAGTTCAACTGTGCATCGAGACATCACTATACAGACTCAGACCGGCTGAAGGGCGGGGGTGCCTCCGACCAATCAGAGAGCTGCATTCAGCAGCTGCCCAGATGTGGTGGAGGACGCCTCGAAAGTTTCACAGAACAATATTATTGAGGTGGAAAAGCCTCATTTCAGGATATTTTAATGAACATTTTGCGATCATGTAGTTTTGCAATGATAGAAAATAGATCCAAACCACCGCGTCCAGTAGACCAAATGATTCTCTGTGGAGTTGATATTCTTTCACTGATGCTTGTTAGCTGATCTAAACGGGTTTTTTTGTACACTAGTAGGGTGTAATGTATAGGATAAGACATTATGAACAATTGGAAATCTGTCAACTCGTGTGGAAAAGCGACCATTTAATAGTTTTTTAGACGGTCATGATTCAAATATTCAACTGGTAGTTGATGCGATTTTATCAAAAGTGTTGGGAGTGTTTGCTACTCTGACACGAAATAAACGTCTTAGCCAGATGTATTAACATTCTTTGCTCGGGACAAACTGGAGCCTCAAAAACGTTTTACGCACCAAAGGCGCATGAACACGCACATGTGGAAATCATCTATGCCTTTGAATGTGCTTTTTTTGCAGGCTGACAATGACTCAGCTAGATTCTGAACACTGTGCCAGATTTGTGCTTTTCTGTAGTAGGGAAAACATTGTTGCTGATGATCAGTGCCAGTGTGGACGGATAGTAGAGAAATAGTCCAATTACAATTCATATATTGATCCAAAAGTATTGTGGAGGAGGCTTACACAATTAATCCATTTCTGCACCACAATAGGCAAGAATTATGGGAGACTGCGAGGGGGGAAATTTGGCATAACTGCAGTTTGTTTTATCATAGATCTAATGTGAAACAATATGACAACAATTAGCAAAAAGACAAGCCTTAATGACAAGCCTTCAAATTTAATTATAACCAGCATGAACACATTTATCCTGCATTACAATGAAGCCTCATGGTGTTTACATGTGTTTTTATTTATTTTTTACTTTAACTTGAGTTGATGTCTCTCTTTCTCTGGCAGTACATGAGCGGCTTTGGGAATGAGTTTTCCTCTGAAGACCCTCGCTGCCCTGGATCTTTACCTGAAGGACAGGTAACACAGGAAACGACACAGAAACAAACAGATCATGTTGGCATTCATTCATCCAATAATTTGTTCACTAATTTTGCTGTTATTAATTAGTCATTTGTGTAAGTGACCTGCCTGAATACTTAATGTGACACCATGGGAGGTGTTCTTTTCTGTGTTTCACAGAAAAATATAAAAATTTGATCACAAGAGGCTTTATCAAATAAAACTCAGCATCACATCCTGTATTCTGTTTGTATTGTGTCTCTACAGAACAATCCTCAGGTTTGTCCTTATGGCCTCTATGCTGAGCAACTCTCTGGCTCCGCCTTTACCTGCCCACGACCAGCCAATAAGAGAAGGTATTCATCCCTTTCTGATATTTAAATCAAGTCATTCACCGTTGTCAGAGCAAATGGAGCTTAGACAAATGCAATAACTTCACTTTGGTCCTTTTTCTTCCTCCAGTTTGTTGTATCGCATCTTACCGTCTGTCAAACACAAGCCTTTCACCCCCCTGCCTTGTGGAAATCTAACAGAGAACTGGAATGAAGTGGAGCCTGACCCGAACCAGGTATTCAGAGACTCAAAAAGAAGAGTTATTGCACATTTGGTATTTTCCTTAAGTTGAGAAACTTTTCGAGTTTGGTTGCTGGAAACAGGGGGAAACATGTTCCCTGCTTTTCTTGAAAAGAGCCACCGTACTCTGCCTCTGATTAGCTTACCCTGATACTCTAATGCTAACCCTGTCTAAAGAAAACCACTGTGAATTTAATGTTATTGTCATGTATTAATGGAAGAACAGTGCAGCTCTGGAAGAGTAGAGACCTTGAGCAGCAGCAGGCCTGCAGGAGGGATGCGACAGCTGAGGCAACCAATCAGAGGCAGAGAAGGAAAAGCCTTGCAAGAAAAGCAGTGGGCTCCATAATAGCACAGATATTTGTGACATAACCTTTTTCTAACTGATCCCTGCCCGCTAAAAAACAGTTAAACGATTACAAAAAAACAGAAGTAAATAATTCTCTAATGTGAAATAACTACAATCTTTTTAACTTTAACAGAAAACTGTATGCTCATATAGAATACCATTGTTTAAAATAAGAAGAAAATTAAAAAAGTAAATGCTTTAAGGACCTTTAAGAAGTCTCTTCACCAATTAATTTCTTTAAAATCTCTGTAAATACTACAATCATGACTGTGAGTTTCCCTCCAGCTGCGTTGGCTGCCGTTCACCATCCCCAAATCTGCAGAGAAGAAAGTGGACTTTGTGGCTGTGAGTTGATCTTTTTTGTTTTGTCTTTTTCTTTCATTAAAGTCTCTCAGTTCGCTGATATGAATTATAGAAATCTCTATGTTGCAGGGTCTGCATACTGTCTGTGGAGCTGGAGATACCAAATCTCGCAACGGCATTGGCATTCACATGTACACCTGCAACACCTCCATGGTTGACAGGTGTGTATGATTTATGTGCAAATATTTCTCATCATGAAACAAAAAGATGCATTTTCAAATTTTCAAACAGCTTCAAAATCTTTGGTTACGCTTTGATAATAATTTCCAAGCTTCCCCTGTTTTTTTGTTCCTCTTCCAGGTGCTTCAACAACTCAGACGGGGACTTTCTGATTGGTGAGGGAAAGGGCTGTTGATGTTTTCGCTCTCATATATCACAAGAACAATGATAGCTCAATCCCCAGTCCTTGTTCTCCCTCAAATTTCCTTTCCTGCGCCTCTCTTTGTCTGTTTGTCACTCTAGTCCCCCAGCAGGGCGAGATCTTGATCACCACAGAGTTTGGGAAAATGATGGTCGAGCCGAACGAGATCTGTGTCATCCAGGTGAGGTCTTTAATCTTGCCAGTTTGACACAAAAATCCACAAAAATCCACCATTTTGTTGATCATCCATCATATTTTAAAAGACTTCGTGGAGCTAGAGAAAACCTGACCTGTGTTTTATACATTCAACAGTCCATGAACCCGTATGTTGAGCTAGCATCACATCACATTTGATTCACCGCCATTTCATGTGTTTTGTCCAGCAAGGGATGCGCTTCAGCGTAGATGTGTTTGGAGAAACCAGAGGCTACATACTTGAGGTGTATGGAGCCCATTTTGAACTTCCTGACCTGGGACCCATAGGTGTGTGTGTGTATGTGTGTGTGTATGATATTTGTGAGAATGGAGACGAAACCTGTATGATCATCCCTCCTTGAAATGTGCATCGCAGACTCTTTATATCCGTTTCATGTAACTACCTACACTCTCCCCACATCTGTCATATGTGGCACAATGCAAGAGATTAAAATGTCACTCAAGTGTTCTGTCCACCACATTGGTCCAGACTGAAATATCTCAACATTACTGGATGGATTTCCATGAAATTTTACAAACATGTTCATGTTCCTTATAGTTGATGAATCACAATGACATAAATGATCTTCTGAGTTCTCCTCTAGTGCCACAATGAGGTTTACATTTGTGGTTTTGAATTAAATGTCCAAACTATTGGACAGGTTACCGTGAAATTTGGCAGAGATATCATGTTCCCCTCATGTTTATTTGTACTGACTTTGATGACCTTTTAACATTTAATTTAGTGCCATCATTAGGTAAAAATAAACCATCTGATACTTTTGTTTATGACCAAATAGCTACATAGCCAGTTCCTATCAGCCATGCCACTGTCTGCATGTTAGCATGCAGACGTTTCAGCTCAAAGAGCTGCATGCACAGCTGTAGTTTTGTTTATAAAAACGTAATTTTTTTTGTGTGTGTATGATGATATATGCTTGTTTCTCAGGGGCCAATGGTCTGGCAAATCCAAGAGATTTCCTGTGTCCGGTTGCTTGGTATGAGGATCGCAAAGTGGCCACAGGTTACACCGTGATCAACAAGTATCAAGGGAAGCTCTTTGCCTGCCAACAGGTGAATTTTTGGTGATATTTCAATTTGTGTGTGTCAGTAAACTGACATGTACTCAGACAATATATGACAAGGGCCCACACATATGGCACACATGCCCTATTACCCTATTTAGGTGTGTGTTTGCTTCAGCAAACACCACTGAACCGCAACAATGTCTAACAGGAAACTGTCCAAGTGAAGCATATGATCCATTAGCTGCTCTCACCAATTGAATTGCCATCCCTGATGATTTAATATTGAAGCGTTAACTGTTATCCGTTCAGCAGGTTTCCGCCTCGGCTCCCTTTTGAGTCTTAATCACTCATAATTAGTTAAGGCATTCTGGAGTTACAGACAGTGAAGCTTTGCTTTGTATGAAAAACCTTTCCTAAGTTAAGCATTAATTTCACCATATTTCACTCAGGGAATGATCCAATCCCTCCCAAAATGTCCTGTTGGGCGCATAATTGGATCGACACATAATGTCTGACAGGAGGTTTTTTACTGAGACAGGGAGGAGGTGGGAGGAGAGGTTTGTCGGGGGCGGGGGCGGGGGGTTGTAACCGTGGAAACCGTGTCAAACCACACTGTTATTATTCATCGGGGAAAGTACACAAGGGCAAGATACTGTCTTTTTTTGTGGCAAAACAAACATTTTTCTGTCTCTCTTGGTTCCTCGACTTGAGTATCCGCCTCCTGTTACGTGGTGGGTGTCAGAGGTGGAGGCTGCGGTCTGCACCTGACACTCGGCATCCACCCATCTCAGAGCCAGGATGTTGAGGCTGCAGTGGTAAGAAAATAAGGTGGGGGATGCAGGCCTCATCTTGGGGAAGATGCTGCTGCTCCCGTCTGGTCCTGCTGTTTTGTTCCCCCGCAGAGTGCTGAAATTGCTCAAATTAACTTATTATTTGCTTGACTGGGCCAATATGTTTGTGTTTTGTGTGCATGTGTGTGCAACTACTCGCTCTCCTACATTTTTCCCTTCATTTTAATCGAATGTAGTGGAGTTGCCACAGACAAATGTCTGTTTGTGCTGGGAGTCCCAAGGGCGCTTTGTGTATGATAACAACTGTAAACTACGTGTTTAATGAAGGAATTTCTTGTTTGTATCAATTATGTACATGTATGAATTAAGTTTATGTATGCATATGTGTACGTAAGGTTTGACTGTTAGTGTGTAGGCTATGTGCTGTTCATGGGCGGAGGTGTGTGTGAGCATGTGTGTAAAGAGCAAGCAGGTCACTCAGGAGGCAGCTCGAGTTGTAATGAACTATATTGATTTTAGAGCTGCTGTTGAATGTCTTTTTCGCAGTGACATTATCAGAACAGAGAAACTATATAAAATTGCTGTGGTTTTAACAATCAAGATAAAGAAATATCTCTGCACCCACTGTTAGTGCTGCTCCCTCCCCACATAACTGCGCCGCTGCGAGCGTCAAAATGCTCAAAGTTTGAGAACGTTTGATTGTGAAGCCAATTACCCCA
>JAQLOL010000013.1:12921441-12940658 GCA_029783665.1 Naso thynnoides
ATTTAAAGTCTTTTGTGTTTGTTGCCGCACTAGACTCGTCTCATTTGTTTCGTTCTGTGCTCTGCATGTAGGATTTCTCTCCTTTCAATGTGGTGGCTTGGCATGGGAACTACACACCGTACAAATACAACCTGAAGAACTTCATGGTTATCAACTGTGTGGCCTTCGACCATGCGGTGAGAGTTTAAGGACACGGACACATTCCAGCAAAGACTTTGTTTTCTGCATGAGAAAAACCCTTTCATGTCACATATTGTTTTAATAATAATCTTCCTGTAGGATCCATCTATCTTTACTGTGCTGACTGCCAAATCCACGCGTCCAGGCGTGGCCATCGCTGACTTTGTCATCTTTCCCCCTCGATGGGGTGTGGCTGATCACACCTTCCGTCCCCCGTACTATCACCGTAAGACCATGATAACACACACACTCCTTAATCTCTATTATGGTTTGCTGCATTTTGCAGGTGGGGAGAAAAGACTTTAACAAGCAGAAACAAAGAATTTTGAGCCCTTGGTTGTTAAGAGGTTGCTACGTTGAACCCAATTTCAATGAAAGTCTGAAATTCTGTCCCATGAGGCTAATTTAAGTCTGTCATAGAATGAAACAAGGATGTCCATTTACTCAACCGGTGTCAGGACAGTGGGTGATAACAGTCCACCTGCTGTATGACTCTTCTCAAGGCTCCACAGCACCTTTTGTCTGTTTTCACCACAGATCTATTAGGCCATCTGGTGGAGCTCAGTGTTACAGCTTGCTCTTTACACTGCAAACTGCACCCTGAACTGTGCTGTTACAGCTCCTCCTGCTTGTCACTCTAGGTAACTGCATGAGTGAATTCATGGGGCTGATCAAAGGCCACTACGAAGCCAAAGAGGAGGGCTTCCAACCAGGAGGGGCCAGCCTCCACAGCATCATGACCCCACACGGCCCGGATGCTGATTGCTTTGAGAAGAACAGCACCGCAGAGCTCAAACCTGAGAGGGTCGCAGAGGGAACCATGGTAAACAAAAAACAAACTTCTAAGGTTAACGTGTTTCAAGCAACAGTAAAGATTTAATTTGTACACTATAAAAACTAAACTGTGTTTCATGTCTTTTCCGTCCTTCAGGCGTTCATGTTTGAGTCGTCCTTCAGCATGGCAGTGACCAAGTGGGGTCTACAAACATGCCAGAGACTTGACAAGAGCTACTACCAGTGCTGGGAGCATCTCCGCAGCCACTTCAACCCCAACTGGAAGCCCAGCAAACAGCAGTAAAAAACAGAACAAATCAAATATGAGCAAAGATAAATACTGTAATTTTACTTATTAAATAGAACACTCATCAATCCAGTATTTGTAAAATGTGGCTTTCTTTGTGTTGTTTGATCAGGTCTTTTTAAAAGGGTACCAAAGGAATTAAATCATTTAATCTATGCAAACAAGCAATATGAGAGTTGCACACTGAAAATTGGAACTTGTGCAAAGATTTGCTGTTTGTCACGTTAGAAATAAAAATCACATCCAGGCTGCGCCAACTGTTATTGCACATGTAACTGCACAGCTCGGTCATGCAGAACTTGTATGCATTTTCTATCTCGTTTTAAAGGTTAGAGATTAAATACATCATGAAATGGACACTTCAGTTTCCTGAGATTGTTTAAAAATGATATTATGATTTATAAATAAACAAGCAAATTTATGAGCAACAAAAGGCCACCTCTCTCTTTTCAATACACTGAGGTTCTGCTGATAATGGTCTGGTATTATTCTTACCTGCTTATGCCTCTGTTACACAGCAAACATCATAGGAAAAGTTATATAATTTTAAATGTTGACTTGCTTTTAGGTAATTTAATCTACTTTGATAAAGGATATTTTCTCTTTTCCTGTACCTACATTCATTTTTGTGTCACTTCTCTCGTCTGCAGACATATCAGGTGTAATCACATTAACAGTACCATGTTTTACCACCATCCCCACTTTTGCTTCAACATTCAAAACCACAAGATTATTTTCAACAATATCATTTTATTTGGATAATAATAATTACATGCACCAGCATCACTAGAACATAAAGGAGGTCTTTGTACATTGGAGCTCATGATGACAAACTGAACTTGCGCTCGCGGGTTCCAGCCTTAATCTGCTCCTCCTTCCTATCCTGTAAAATAGACGACAAACAGATGATGGTTTAATGCAGTTTCCATGGCAACAAAGTCATATCACCCTCACCCTCTTCACTTTCCAGACATTTTTCCAAACTGCATGTTTTATGAGGGAGTGCTTTATGATTTTCAAGCAGTTTTTTTTCCCTTCCAGCAGAGAGAGGGAGACAAACATGACGGCCCAGTGGTGTGACAATTGCCCCAAATTCTCAGAGTTTCTATTGGCGAGGATTTAGAGGGTAAATCTAAATGACAATGGGGAGGGAAATGAAAGCAGGCAGCTTTTCAAGTAAAGCATTTATTTCTAATGTGCAGGGAATTGTGATAAAAAAACAGCTCACCTGCACACCTACATACAGGGAATGATGAGTCCTATCTTTAACTAAATAGCTTTTCATGTATCTATGATGCCATTCTTGACTAGGTATTACATTTTTAAAATTATTTTAAGCAAAAAATATTTTTCAAATTGAACTGTCAGTGTATAGAAATGGTGGATAAAAGTAATATTAGGGGTATAATGAGTTTTTTTTTTTTTTTTTTTACACACAGTGTCCTCATGCTAGTATTGTGTTATTCAAACCCTAATATTGAGTAAAATCATGGATGTTTTATAAAAAATTTGGCATTGTGTGTTGTTAAACACAGCAGACAGAGAACACAGCAGTAAGGGTTGTAAATATAACAACAATGGTTCAAATTAGGCTGGAACTTTAACCTGCATCAATACGTTGGCAAATATAGTTTCTGTATTTTTTCCATTTCAATTTACGCTATTTTGCTTCTAATCAGTCAATCTTGCTCTTTAGGTTAAAGAAGATCTGTGGACAAAATCTATTTTTAAAAAATGGTTCTTCAAATAATATTTGTGCCCCACGTTGATGTGTTGGTTCTGGGTACAGACATTTACATATGACAGTGCCTGTGTATTGCACAGACGTTTTCTGCATAAAAATAAACAAACAGGTGCCGTGCCCCCCGACCACTGCTGCTTGTGCTAGGCTGACCGATGAAGAACAGTGAATGTTAAGATGGCGGACGCTGTTTTGACCTGCCAAGGGACTACAGATGTGAATTAGCTTGCAGCTATAATCTGGTAAGGTGCATCAAATGGTGACATTAATGTTTGAACTGTGCATTGTCCCTTTTAGATAAATTAAATAAAAAATAAAAATAAAAAAAAACCCCAGAAAGATTCAGTCACAAGTTTAAACTTTAGTTGGACACAGACTCAGAGGAGAAGTCTGTTGTGCACCAAAACCAATAACTAGCAGACATATTAGATTGGTAAGTGTATTAGTTAGTTAGTTGTTTGTTAGCCTGCAACTTAGAGTGGCTGACACATTGTTAGTAACTGTACTAATACAAACTCACACTCTTTGCCTGTAAATTGGCTTTTGAATTTGTGACGCACTAAATCTACTTTGCTTGGTGTACTTTTGAATCTCAGATTTTAGGGAAATGCTAAACTCGCCCTCAGCAGAGGAAAGCGAAAACATCTCAGTCACTACAGTCACTACCAGAGTCCTGCACCCGATCGGTTACCTGACGGATAATCTGTGAAAAGGCTGTGTAGCAAGTGAAAAACTATGCATAATAAATTCATGGGTACAGGCATGGATAAAAATGAATCAGACCCAAACAGGCAGCGGCTGAGACCAGAGCTATATTTCTTGTTTTTCCAGAACAAAACAAATTTAAAAAAACATGTAAAATAAATCACTATTATTCATCCACAACTTCTTTTGTTCTGAAAGTCAATTACAAACGGCGGCCCTTGACCTCGTCATTAATTTTGTCACTGATCTGACAGAGATGTAGCAAGCCGCTAGTTGTGGCTGGTTTATACTTTGTAGTATTTCATCAAAATGAATAACATAAAGGCAAAATTAGTCAGTGGAGAATACTAGCTTGTAGATGACACACTGTCAAGGACTAAATCAGACATTTGGGAGAAGTTAGGTGTGATAAGAGACAGAGATAATAACACTGTCAAAGCCTTTGCCGCTAGCAAGAAATGCCAAAAGGTGAGCGATCAGTTTGAGTGACTGCAGCCTGTGTATGTGTGGGTGTGTGTGTGGGTGTGTGTTTAAGCACGGATATGAGTCGGGCCACAGGATTTTTAAAAACAGGTACAGGCAGGTGCAGCTTTGCCTTGGACATAATGACGGGTAACGAGTTGGTTCTGATATGAAGCTTTACAGATATAGGCAGGTTCAGGTTTTACAAAAAAGACTCGTGCAGGACTCTCGTCACTACAGTCAAGGTCTGACGTTTTAGGGGACATAAACATTAGAAAAACATTTTTATATGGAGGGGACTTTATAGGAGCCACAGGTAAGTCATGTGTTTTTTTGGTTAACACTCTGGGATAATCAAGCAAAGAAAGGTCAGGGCATCTTCTCTCATACCCTGTCTGTCTTGAAGATGTAGTAGAGGGTGAAGAGAGGCACAACTCCAAACAATGCACCCAACAGAGACGTCTTGAATGTAGGCCTGAAGCCTAAGTAGGGGTTGGCGCGTGCATGAACCCAGCGTGTCAGGGCAGGGTCTTCCTGTAAAGACAGAAGCATACATTAAATTTTATTGATCACTGTCTGACAACTGATTTTCTGCAGTCAAAAAAATGAGTGAGACAATTACTCACAACCTAACACTACAACAAAAGCAACAATGGTTTAAAAGCTAGAATATAAAGGCAATGTATTTTCTGAAAAAGTTTTATAATTAAATTTGCACAACATACAACTGCATTTGCCCTAGAATCTTTTATTTTAATTAAGTTAAAAAAATAAAAACTTTTACTCAGAATAAAAGGAAGAAATCTTGGGATAACTATGAGCATGTGGAGAGAGCCATCTCCTGACAAAGGCCTTTGTATTCCGGAGTATTTTTTTGATGTCACACAGTAAAATGCACGTATTGCGCATGGTGGCTCACTGTCATGACCTACTAGGAAGCTTAAAAAAGCTTGGCCAGCCTGAGTGTTAAAGCAACACCATGCAACTTTGACCACGACACGCGGCTTCTAAAACCAAAACCAAATAATGCACGTTTAAGCGTTGCACAAAACAGCAATTTTCAGTGAAAGTGGGTCATGTTTTATGGAGAAACTTTCCTCTGGTTTTCCTGCTGATGTTCTACAACTGCCCTGTCGGTCTGCAGCCTTTTATTTGGCGGAGCTGTTCCCAACAACTACCTGCTGCTGCAGCTGCAGCTTCAGTCTGCAGGCACCCTACACTTTGCTGTCAGGAACCTCCATGAATCACAGAGTTAAGGCCAAGCAGTTGTAGGACATCAGAGGGAAAACCAGAGAACATTTTCTCCATAAAATACGACCCAGTTTTACTAAAATTGCTGTTTTGTGTGATGTGTTAACCTGCATCATGAGTTGCGTTTTTTGAAGCCACAGGTTACGGTCAAAGTTACACAGTGTTGCTTTAATAGTAACACCTCTGTGCTTTTCCTGCTATGGCAAATCAAACTGCATGCTGAGAAAAAGGCCACAGCGTGCTCGGAAACGACACAAGGTGCAGCAGTTGAGCTACAATAGAAATACATAACAACGATACTGAGAAACTTGGGTACATCGATGAATGTTGAGTAAATGATATTTCTGTTGAGGAGTTTGAGGCAATAATAAATACTACTACTAACGTTGTTTCTGCAAACTGTTGACAGATTAATCGCAATAAGTGATGAAAATAAAGCAGTGTAGAAAAAGCAGCTGCAGGGCTGCAAGAAACAGGAATGTGGCAAATAACACATGACGTTTCTGTTTAGTAAAATTAAGCAGTAATGTTATTTTATGTGTATTTAGTATCTCTCCTGCTCTTTGTAACACTGTAGTACTTGACTATATTAGATACTGGCTCCCCTCTACATACATCATATGGCGTGTGTTACTGTGGTTGAGCTTAACCTGGAAAAAGTAGATGCGACAGTGAATGCCAGAGCAGAAGAAACGCACGAATGAAGATTTTTTTTAAAGTCTGACGGGGGTTTGAATCAGTTCAACCAAACGTCAACACCATGACCTAACGTTAGCATGCAAGCTAATGTTACACGCTGAAGTTGGTCGGGAAATGAAACAATGCCACACAGCCCCGCGCGTTAGTACAAAATACACTGACACGTCACACTATGCCGAATACTAACATACTGAAATAAAACTGAGTCCGTTAGCTTGTGGGCTCTGACATGCTACTGTTAGCGGTTAGCCTGAGCCATTTTCAAGGGTGACATTGCTAGCTAGCTGGTAGCCACTTACAATGAGCTCTTGTCTATGCGGGTTGTTGAGTTGCGTTTGATACTGCCTCTTGAGGTTGGCTTGTATCGCTGCTCTGCTCTCTTCGGCACGCCGATATGCAGTCGACACGTTAAAATATTCATTTGGGTCCAGTGTTTTTGGCCGAGTGGCCAAGGGCGCCTCTTGGTAGTCCGCCATGATTGTTTGATGACGGATGCGGCGGAGCAAACGTGAGGTCGTGAAATCTCGCGTTGAACGGTAGAGTCGTCACCATGGCAACAGTAAATTTACATTCCAAGGAAGTGTCAAATGAAACCATGAGCGTAACTAACGAAAAACAACACATGGACGAGAATGCTCCGGCTAAAAACGATGTTGATTTAAAATGTGAGGATGTACCTGACTTGAATTTGACAGAAGGGGAAGAAGATTCGGAGGTGATGGTGAAAGTTATCGAAGTCCAGGCAGAGGCCGATGCTGCTGCTGCTGCTGCTCCCAGGCCCAGCGCAGCTTCCACCATACACCAACCCGAGGCCGTGGATGACTTTTTACGCGACTTTCTATTCCAAATGAACATGACGGAAACCCTGGACTGTTTTGAGACTGAATGGACAGAAATGGTGCAGAGAGGGCTGCTGGCTACGGAACAGGTTGATGTGGTACCGAAAGTGTACAGTGAAAACGAGCGTCTGGACAGGGAGCTGAAAAACGCGCGGCGGGAGGCGGAGGAGCACAGACTGGCCCTTTCTGCCGTATCCGATACGCTGTCGAGGCTCCAGAAAGCCAGAGACCTCCATCGGCTGCAGCACAAGCGTGTAGTTCAGGAGAAAAACAGGGTAATCGAGGAGATAAGAAAGCTTAAAGTGCAGTGCAATAGCTACGAACCTGTTGTAAAACGGATGAACGAAAAATATGAAGCCGTTTTAAAGCAGACCATGCTGGCCACCATGAAGATGGACAAGGCCTTGGGACGGGCGAGTGGCCAGTCAGCTGAACAGGACAGGAGAGCTGAGTGTCAAAAGGGCGACCCAACCACGACCTCCAACATCTGCAAATATCCCAATAAGACAGACCACGGTGAAGCCAATGAGGAAAACGTGTTGAAATAAATATTTGATCTCACATAGATGCCTTTATGCTGTTAAACCTCATTGCACTGCTCAGCTGGCACCAGCACACAAACTTTCTGACTTCACTTACAAAAGAAAAGTGCCTACTTTATACTACACTAGATTTACTGACTGTCATCATCAGTGTTTGTGTGCAAAATAAGATTTTACACCTGAAATTGTTCCATGCAAATGTAAAATTTGGCACAAATTATTATTCATTGGAATATAGACAAATAGCTCCAACTCACTGCCTTACATGAAATTCCATCTTTTATCTCGATTCTTCTGCCTGCATGTTAAAAGTCAAAACAAAGTTGATTATTTTGTTTTAATAATACCCTGTCTCAGCAAGGCAGCTTTAAATATGTGATAATAATTTTACACCGACTGGTTTTGCATAAATAAGAATAACATAGAATAGTTCTCTCCACTGAATAGATGTGATGATAATGGCTTTCAGGATGAACAGACTTTTTGGATGTAGAATGAATGTATTATTTTTGGTCATTGATCAAAGTAAGGTCTATGCACTGAAATGTGATTGATCTCTCTCCAGGGTTAAGTGGTTGTTTTTCTAATCAAAATGAAAAAGAGGACTAATTTATCAATTTGCCATGGCTCTGTTGTTGAAGTTTAGACATGTTGCATTATAAAACACAACCACAAGAGGGCGAACTATGGCAAGTTTTGGTCGCACTACCATGGACGTTAGTCAACTGCAGCTCCAAGTTTGCTCTGAAAACAAAAATTTCAAACAGCAAGGAGGAGGAATCTGCTGAGCAGCTCTCAAAGATAAACCTGTGAAACACCAGCGTCCTTCCTGCTCATTGAAGGAGTCTTTTTTTTTTCTCTTTGATCACCACAACAATGGTCACATTTGTCAACATGGAGTTTAAACAGATATAAGAAGAGCTGTTTTATTTCAACTAGAGGGAATACGTGTTGGACTCAGGCTGAGGGGCAACGACAACAAAAAAAAGACAAAAAGATGGAAATGGCACCAGCTTAATACAGTGATTCATCAGTGCGTAGAAAGTCATGATGCAAATGATGAAACTGTTTCAAATGCTTTCCCAGCATGTGGGCTAGCCTTTGTGGCTCTGCCTCATGTTTGCTCCACTGGAAGGACATCCTATGGAGGGCACTACGTTGTGTTTTCTCAATTTTATCGGCACCCATAGTGCACTTTATCATGTTTTCACCACTGAAGGGGCTCCCTAGGGGACATTTTATCATGTTTTTGTTTTGTTTTTTGCAGTTTGAACCACCTGAGAGGGTACTTGACATGTAATCCTCCTTCAAGGCCCATTTGACAGTGTTTTGTTTTCTCCTTTTTAAGATCATTCCTAAATTTTCTCCACTGGAGGGAAACCTTGGAGCGCAATACCTTGGAGCGCAATTTGTCACATTTTCTTTGCACATTGGATCATTGTTGAGGACACTTAATCATGTTCTATCTATGATATCTGCATTTTTCTTCTCAGACATTGGTCACCGGTGGCCAGTCGGTACCACAGACAGTAGCTGTGTAGAGCTAATATTCAAATTTCAACTCAGGCTGTGTGCTCTGAAATGCTTCTGCTGAAATTCTTGCAGATGTATTTGATCCTACTGAGTTTTTTTTTTTTTTTGCTGGTTGTACTGTTTTATTATATCAGAGTGATGTAATTTAAGTGAAGCTGAACTGTCATAAATCCTGTTCGCAGACATCTCAGCGGCATTACAAATGGATGATGCAATATACAAATATCATCTCTCCCACAGAGAAGTTCTCTTTCTCTCCCAAACACTTCATACCCGGGTGGTACAGTACGTGGTGCAGAGATGCTGAGAGAGCTCTTTGATCCTGAGGCCCAGGCGTAGCTACAGTACGTGTGACCAAATGATTTATTGTCCTCTCGGGACTTCTAAAGCACCACCCGCTCTGCAGTTTCGAAACATCCATTTATGACTTCAAAATTCAATGTGAGGCGACACTCTTGGGCTTGCAAGCCCTTCCTTGCGCTCTCTGTAATGTTCTCGGAGAGATTTAGCCTCAAATGAAATATTAATATGTTTCTTCCCCAGCTGGCACCTGGCAGACCTCGTACACTTGGAGTTGAACTTTGCCAAGTTTCTGAGCTGTGGGCACAATAGACTTTGTTTTTCTTTTCTTACAACCTGTGTCCCTCACTGTCAACGTCTCTCTTCACCAAGCAGCTGGCATTTTGTTTTTTATCGACCATCAGTGATGCTGACTGACGTTTATTTTGATGCACTCACTGTGCAAAGCTTTTGACATGACAGTAAAGAGATAAGGATGTGGAATAGAGATGGAGACAGACCGAGAAGCCGAGATAAGGGATGAAAAGGCATTGGTGATTTCTATCGGCAGTCTGTGCTGGCTTGAAAAACTTAATCACTCCCAGTAATCGGAAGTCATTTTGTTTTGGTCTTTAAAATCATTTCTACATGTGAGTCTGGCTTGGTGAGTGGAAGTAGGTTTCTCTTCCGACCACAAACTAAAAGTACTTTTCTCCTTATGCTCCACCAAAGGTCCCTGAAGTGGTTTGAGTAGACTTAGAGACAGTGACCTAATGTGTTATGGTCTTCTTTGGTACTTATTCATAATATTTCCTGGCCCTGAGGTTCCATTACTCTGCTGTCCTTGTGGAATGTTACTGAGGAATTTAATGTTCCTTTCCAACCTTGTTTTCATCTACAGTACATAATTGTGCCAGTGTGGAGCCTTTGTCATTTTCATAAATGGTAACAAAGTCAATGAGGTGGTGGCTACAGGCTATTTCCGGCCAACATTTTGTACCTCCCAAGCACATATTACCTTTCCCAGCCTGCCCTTTCCTCCCTCCTTAATGATTCCTCAGGTCCGAGGGGACAAAGTTGTCTTTTACAGTCTTTAAAAAAGTTTTCAACCTTCTGGCTCCGTCAGGCTGATCTGAATTCCTCCCCTGCCTGTCCGAATCCCTGTGCGGCCCTTCTCTCCTCTCACTGCTGACAGCCCTGTCCACTTCACATCCTGCATGACGACCTTTGTGTCATACCAAAGAGAAAAGAGAATGAGAGGGAGAGAAGTCACGTTTCAGCCCCCTTGAACCAAACCTTCCTTTCATCCTTTTTATCTCTTCGTCTCTGTGCCTATTTCTCACTTTGTTCCTTTTAACCGACTGAATTACACCACCAATTGTGATAAATTCAGAGATTTATTTTGTCTGGTTAGCAGCCATCTATATGATGTGTTGACTCTTTATATTTCTAGCGATATATTTTTAAGAAATTGTGCTTTTTAAATTTATCATCAGTTCTCCCTGCCTTCCTATTCTAATCCATATCTGAAATTGATTCACCATGTCTGGGAGGATTCCCTTCTTAATAAATCAGCTTTCTGTGAACCTGTATAGTGGGCAGCGGGTCAAACTCAGCAATATTTCCTGCTTTAATGTACTGAGCATTGCAGAGATTGGCTCACGGCAGTGACACAGCAGGCATCCATCATCTTCAAGAAGAGCTCCAAAGATGAATTGCCCAGAGACAGAATTGTCAAAATCCTGCATTTTTCTTTTAGCTTTGCTCATCTCAGCGCTCTGTTTTTACATCCATTTTCACATTTCTGTGGCAATGTTCCCCTCAAACTGAAAGAAATTTATGAGTCACTAACAGTGAAAGATGTAGGGGCTCTTGATGCGTGTGAAAATCAGCATCCAGTTTGCTGCGGTTAGCATACAAGCATATTGTAAAAACCAGTATTGGCAAAGACTTTGATTTCTTTGTTTTTATTGGATTAAATAAAATTCCTCAGAACCAAATTTACATACATTTTAGTGAACTCAAAAATGCACATTGGTCAAGCTTAAAACAACACTGTTTTTTTTTTTTATCACTTCCTCCCTGAAATGATTAATCATTTGGTTTAAGTTGGAAACGGCCTTGTCGACCCTGAAGCTCAAATCAGTCAGTATCAGATGATTCTACATGATTTAACCAAAGAAAAAAATTCTTAATTTGGTAGATATACTGAGTTACATGAAAAGACTGATTCTACTGTCTTGTCTATAAGGTAAATATGAAGCTTAAGTCATGGGACAGTTAGCTTAGCTTAGCATTTAGACTAGAAATCGGGGAAAAGCAAGCAACTATCCAACAAAATCCAGATCCTGGCATCTTTAGTTTAAAAAAAAAACATGTTATTATGGCTAATTTGCTTAATCTTTACGAACAGAAAACAAACAAACAGACAAACCCCCCCACACGTTTAAGGATACGTTTAATTGGCGGTTGTCTATCTGGACATTTCTCACCTAGGATAAGTCACCTCCAAACCCTTACAGTCATGACAGTGGCCAGCAACCAGCAGTCTCCACCTGTTAGCAGTCTTAATGCTACTGAAAGCTAAGCTGATTGTCTCCTGGTTGTGCCTTCATATTTAGCATACAGACATGGTTTCATTTTTCCTCATCTAATGCAAACAAGGTGTTTTTCCCAGAATGTTGAACTGTTCCTTTAAACCAACCCTGATGATGATGATGATGATGATGATGAACAGCATATATACAGTGGAAAGCATTGCAAACATCATGCTGAACTACGTGTACTGATTAACCTACTAGCTGGAGCGACACTGTTTGACTGCAGCAACATTTGCATTAACTGAAGGTTAAGGATGTTATTTGAGACTGTGACTAGACAGATTTTTCTAAATGATCACTTTTTTGTGTCAGATTTTCTATGTTTGTTTTCAGTGACAAACTAAGGGATTCTAGATGGCAGACTGCCTCTGATGTACAGACAAAAGCTTTGTTTGTAATAAGAAGCTGACAGGACCTGGAAAAGTCGATGAATTCTGCATCGGACCATAAATAACCCTCCTGCTGCCATACACGCTGAAAGGTCAGCAGGCTGATATATTGAGCTGACATCACAACAATGTTACTGAGCCTCAGTGAGAACACAAAGCGCACATACATCTCTGTTCATTTCTCTCTTTGCCTTTTCTTCATTAGGACCACAGTGATGTGACAGGGCTGCAACGCTTTGACAGCAGTCACAGGGAGTTTTGACAAGCAGATTTAGGGAGGCTGTTTGAGGGGGATGATGTCAGGGCAGACGGGAGTGACACGAGGTGAGGGAACGCAGCCAACGCCCTGTATCTGATCTGATGGGAAGTGGCAGCAGATGAAGGGAAGGAGCCAAATTCAGTCTGAAAGTGTGGTCACAGTCTGAGGTCAGCTGAAACAGAGAATAGACAAGGAGAAGCACTCCAGGAATACTGAGAGGGAAATAGCTTACCCCGTCTTGACTGTCAGTCACAAAGACATCATAGTCTGGCACTTAACTCCACTTAAAATAGGGATTATTTAAACTTTGTTTAATGTACAGATCAATAATGAATAACACAATGCAGCATGTTAATAATAAAGTTTTAAAAGCGTGGACAGGTTTTTTTGTTTTTACCTCTGTTTTCTGTCTTTTGATCAGCTAAGTGAACCAAATAAGCAACTTAATTAATTCCACACTTGTTGCCCTTTTTCTGTCACTATTTTTAATACATGTAGCAAAGTAGCTAGCTAACTATGAAGGAGGCTGATGTCTTATTACCCCCTGCTAAGCATTGATTGATCAGTTGTTTTTTTGATGGGCACAATGACTTGTGAAAATGTGGCTGATTTAAAAGGTTTGATCAAAACCTATAAGATCTTCTGGCTGCTTATGCTTTTGACCTTTTTAAAGTTGTGTCGTCATTTTTGCTGCTTTCAGCAATTAGGTTGAGTCCAAAAGCCCAGTGTGAAACAAACAGACATTAGGACCTGTAAATAGCACGAGTATATTTTCTGAGGCAGAGTCGATCCTTTTTCCCTCAAAAACAAACTGGCTACCCGCTGCTAATGTCCAACTTGTTTGTGACTTGTCGTTTCCCACGTTGCATGTTGTTTGGGAGATGCTCCTGTCAACAGCAACTAATACTTACGTCGTGGTTTCCACTGCCTTAAAAGGACCTTGACCGTAAGCCACTAACTACGTACGAAGCTGAATAAGCTTTTATGGGAAATTCTGACATATCACTTTGCTTGCATCATTTCCGACCACAATCCTATAGATTGAAGGCTTCCAAATAATTTCGTTTCGTAGTGACTATCATCAACTTTGTTCCTGAGAAGATGACTGAGCCCAAACCAAAGCGGAAACAATGCCACACACCATTACGCCACCGCAATGACTGAGGAAAAGCTAGGAGAATTCCCTTTGTGTTGACCACACACGGTGACACATGCTCAGATTGGAGTCTTAACTTTAATTTAACGTTTACGTCACTGGAGGAAATTAGTTTGTATGGTTGATTTCTATTTACAACAAGTCTTTGGACAGAATTAGGGCATTTTAGAATGAATCTGTTTGTGTGCGCACCAAATGCAAACACTCATTTCTGCCTCATGTAGGTCATTTTCCAGGAGTTTTCCAGGTTGCATTAATCCACTTGTGCAGTAAATCAGTGATACCCTGCTGGCAGCTGTCATACTAGTGTGTGTGTGTGTGTGTGTGTGTGTGTGTGTGTGTGTGTGTGAATGCAGGGGAATAATAAGATCTTGGTATTTATCTGAGTGCTGCTGTTTCTGAGAAATCACACTGGCATCCTCTGGTGCTTTGTCACCAAGACAACACCAAGATAGTTCACAACCAGCTCATCCAGGTTATCTGATGATGCAATCTATCAGCAGCTTGGGACCTTACGCTACTCTATATATTCTCCCTGAGTAAGCTGCAGAAGCATTTCAGCATTAATTATGGGCTTCAGGCGCAATTTCAAGTTTATAAATAACATTTTGTTGTGTTATTTTCCCACTTTTCTCTGTTTGTGCCTGTAAAACCATGAAAATAAGATTGTGTGAACTACACACCTACATCATGAGCTGAGGGCTTTGATCAGTAAATGAGCGGAGGATGAGTCATCCTATTCACTTAGAGTGCCTTACACTTTTACACAGGCTCATTTTCCTCGTCAGACTGCCTCATACTACATTTCCTGGTGGCATCACTTTGGGTGGGCCCGAGCACAATTTTAGATATAATTTCTGCTGCTTTTATTTTTAAGCCGGCATGCACTCACCACAGTGTGCTACTGTTTTTTTTCCCAGAGTTGTGTCACAGGTGGTTTGTTTAATCTGATATGCTGTAAATAGGTAGAGACCCAGATGCAGAACAGCCCACAAAGATCAGATTTTGTGCACACATTTACGTCAGCGTCCTGCAGAAACACTCAAACAAATATGCTGCTCCAGGCCACACTGTATTTCCATTCCTGGCCAGATGAATTAAAATGACACAAGATATTTAAATAGAAAAAGTCTGACTCCTGAAACAGATGGCCTGAACTACATTTGGATTTTTTTTTCTCTCACACACATGCAGGCTATTTTCCCTTGGCTGCTGTAACGTTAATGAATTAAGTCTTTCAGAGAGTTACCTGCTGGTTTATCCTGCTGCCGCCTTTGCCAGCCATGCACAATACCTGTACCATTTGCCATCAGTAATTGGGACTTAGAGGCGTTACAACCCAGTTTCACAGAACCTTTTGTGGTAAACTGCGTTATTCCAGGAAAGGGAGGAGGAGGGAAAGACTGAGTGGCGACAAACATTGCTGCAATTTCCTATTGCTGCTCAGAATGTAAAAACTGCTATCAAGTTTTATAGAGGAGGCTCCAGTGGAGCGTAAAGTGTTTAAAGACTTTCACAACATATGTCTCCACTAAACGTTTATTGAAATCTGATACAACACAAGAAATATTTCTGCAAAAATATACTCCAATCTTCATAAGGAATCTGTGATTAAATAGGTTACAAAATGGCAATCTAGAATATTAATATGGTATCTTTTGTTATGTAATAATAATATAACATGCAGGAATATATTAGGTACTTAAAATATTGAATAAAAAGTATCCATAAGTGCAGACTGGCTGATAAAAGTAAGCTAGCTTACAGTTGAAACAGCAATGAGGACACAAAATTAAAATTAAACCAAATAAACACAGAAGTACTTAGTCCAAATGTCAGATTTTCACATCAACCTTCAATTTGTTTACATGTTTGTGGGTAAAATGTGGACATGTTTGTTCTGTTCACACTCTTTTTTGGCGTTGCCAGAATGAGAGAGCATTTTATTTTGTAGCACTCATCTTCTGTGTGCTTCTTTTGGGTCTGTCGTTCTGTCCTTCGTTCTGCGGGTCTCCCTGGAGAGCACAGAACACATCATGTAAATATTCATCAGAAGTGTTAAATTTGGGTTGAAGAGAACAAACACCACATGATGACTCACCAGCACAGAGAAAGCGCCAGAACGACGTGAGTTGCTCCCTTTATTTGGTGGGTCGACCTTCACCTGTCGCCTTGCTCGAATCACCTGGAAATGAAATGCCATACAGGAGGAGTGTTTACTTTAGCTGACATTTTCCTTGAGGACATCAACTTTTTTTTGCATCCAGATTATGTGCCAAACTGAAAGGACATTGTCTGGATGTTTGCCTGATATCAAAAGGCCATTTCAACAAACAGATTAGACCAGTGAGCAGACCTAACGGATCCAATAAAGTAAATAAAGTAAGGTGGCTGCACATCTGGCCTCTTTGCCCCAGCTGTTTCCTCTGCTCGGGGGGTTGCCATGGAGACTCACCTGTAGGGGGTTGGCTGTCTTGTCGTTGCTAAGGAGCGAGAAGGAGCCAACGCGGGATTTACGCTTGCTCTTTTTCTTATTCGCAGCTTGAATCAAGTGTCGCCTGGACCTGTCAGCCTGTGAAACCAGAGATACAGGGATTAGTATGATACATACTGTACACACGTGTGTGTTTGAACATTATTAAATGTCTCCCTGTCAGTGCAGTGCTATTGTAATATTTATGCTCTTATACAATATTTTAGCAAGTAAGGGAACGAATAATATGGTTTCTGTGAATCATTTTTGTGTTTAAACACATACAGATGACACAGTGTGACTCAAACTTCACAAGAGCTTTGGCAGCAACAGCCACTGCTGTTAACCAGTCTCAACCTCCCGCGGCTTTTGCTCACTCTGACTCCTGCGTGACTAACAAGTGTGGTTTACCTGGATGAGAGTATTAGGGAAGCCTTTGACAGTGACGGCCCCGGGCAGACTGGACTGGCTCAAGTGGGTGGCACCCCTCCTCTCCAACTGTCTCTTACGTCTGAACAAAATCTAACAAACAGGGGTGAGATGATCACAACCACATCTGCAACCTCAGAGAGAAACAACAACTCCTGTGTGGGAAAGGGCATCAAGTCTTATGTCCTGTGCTGCTTTGTACTGAGCCTGTCCTCACTTTCAGGCTGACTTTTATTGGCAGTCAAACTCCACTATTAACAACAGGAAACTGCAAAATTATTTGCCCTGTCATTTCCTGCATTTCCCATTGATCTGCGCCCAAACGAAGCGTTGGTATTGATCCACTCATTTCTCTAATAAATGGACTGTCACTTTGAGAAACAGCGGGTTTCAGTTTGCCAATTAGGACTTTGTGATAAATTTGTAACATTACCACAGGGCCTCATGGCATCAGTGCTTTTATTTTTTCTCATGTTATATAAGAGTGGATATAAAATTGTTTCCATTTCATTACAACTTTCTACTTTTTGTTTTTCCATTCAGTTATAAACAAAGATAATTTCATTAGCTGCAAAATATTCCCCTCATGGTGCTGTTTAAAGTGCTCAGAATGATTGCGGTGACCTACATTTTGGCTAGATTTTTAGTTTTTATGTGGAGTGAGCTTTGTGGAATATTTGAGATTTCGCTGTGGCACAACAGCTGCACAATTTTCAGTCAAAGTATAATCACATTAAGCACACGTCATTTCTGGGATGCACATGATGCTAGTGTGTGTGTCTGAGGAACTTCAGTAGCTTTTGTGTGTCTGTTATGGTTTCACAATCAGACAGCTCTGTTACAATTACATCATATTATGAATTTCCACCTGTTGTTTGTTTCTGCATCATCTTTCTATGGTTATGATTTCTTTCCCATTGTCTGACACCTGCTGTGGCGTTCCTATGACAACCAACAAGACTCCTTCCGTCCCTCAGAGTAATGAAAATGAGGTAATGAAGCTGTCTCTTACAGAAACTGAAGGATTCAGACTTACAATAACCCTGAGTTGGAAACTAAGTGAGTAAGAGGTGGCACGTACCATTCCTTCAGTTAAGGGTAGCGCCCTCTGCTGCTTCTGATCGTCATACTGAGGAGAGAAAGAGACGAGAGTCAACGTTGTTTACTCATCTTTTTCAATATGCTACAAGTATGGAATTACATTAGTAAGAACAAATGAATGTTTTTAACTCTGTACCACAATTTAACACTTAAAATTTGCTTGTACATTGTTAAATATTAATGAATATGTGACCGTTCAGTAACAGGTTCACTCGCACTGGTAAAGACCGACAACAGTGGCCCAGACAAATCACGTCCTCTCAAACAAAATGTCTCAACTGATGTCAGAAGATGACAAAACAAATAATAAGCCAGTACCCAAGTCACGAAACATGGCAGTAATTTTGGGTGGGTGCCATTGCTTTAATCTTGTGAAGCCTGTGGCTGTGTTGTATCTGTGTGTATGCAAGTGGGTTTTTAGGATATTAAGCAAAACTCAGCCTCCATCAAAACCTGGCACAGCCCATCTGGCTTTCTGCTGTTGTGTGTCGCAGAGTCCCATAAATTACCCATTCAATATATTCTGCTCTATTGTAAACACAAATGACCTTGGTGGGAAAAAAGGCAAAAACAGTAAACAAAACCAAATGCAGCCTCTGAAAAGATGCCACATCATGCATTAGTTAGTTACCACCACATTTGAAGCTTAAAATTTTACATGCTGTAATTACAATACGAGTTACTGCTGCAGAAAAAAAACACATATGAGGCACAAATTCCCTCAGATGGAACAGAATTCCCAAAGAAAACTCATGTGTTGGTGAAAATTCTCCTCTCTCCTCCTGCAGCTGTTGAATCTGTTGTCCAGATGAGGGTGATTATTTTGGACAGAACATGAGGATCGTCTACAGAAAAATGCCAACCACAAGTTTAAAGTATAACAGCTGCTATCCACATGAAACGCCAAGAAAGGAGCTGAAAGATTTTGTTCCAGAGAGGGGTGTATTTTTGGTGTGGTGGCATTATGGCTGTAAAAACCATTACAATGAAACTTTGTTTCTGTTTGGAAAAAAAAAGAAATTATAAGTCTTTAGGTCAGAGTTAGTCTGTACACGTCTCCATGCTGAAATACGTTTTGCTACTATTATTGTCACAACAGCTCCTTTGGAAAGAGTCAGAGTGAAGTTGCATTCCAGCAGTGTTACTGGCTTCCTCTGACCTGCGCTACTGTATAAACACTGACCACATTGTGTCTACACAAAAACTAACTCAGTACGCTGCCAGTCATTCAGACTAAGCTGAAAATATAAACTGTTAAATATTGTTTTTCTTTCTTATTAATTATACTGACTCAATATATGAATCCTAAATAATTCCCATTATTTCCCTTTATGCCAGTCACATTAAGAAAAGTTTGCAAAAAAAAGAGAGAAAAGTTAGAGAGATTTTTTTTTCAAGTTTTGAGTCAACTATGATGAACTTTTACAAAAGAGACTACAGAAAAATCCAAACTAGTTTGTAAAATCACAAATCTTCTAAATTTCAAACATGCTATTCT
>JAQLOL010000013.1:12962569-12977363 GCA_029783665.1 Naso thynnoides
ACTATAAAAAGAAGACCTGAATAATTACCTTCCCTTGTGGCTATACGATAATGGCCATACAGTAATGGTGCATTAATCTCCTCTATACATTAGGAAACTAACATGTACTGCTTAGGACAAATATGTTAGAGAGGCCAGTTGCCGTTGGAGTTGTAATATGTTACACAGCAGCAAGGTTGATTTTTTTTTCAGCTGCTAATTTTAGACATATAAAGAACTGAGTAGTTGTGAATGTTTTGTTTTGTTTTTTCACGAGACTTGAAGGTCTACAGTGCAGTGCATTGAGAAAGGAGTCATACCCTCTCATTTCTCTGGATTTGTGCAGAAATTTTGCAATGAAATCAGCTGGGATTTTGACAACCCTCTTGGCAAGCGTCCTCTTCCAAGAGCCTGGTGGGCGTTTCAGAGGGTCATCAGCAAACTGGCTACACCTGCCCTGTGTGCCAGTGCTCTTTAAAAACCCTCCTGGAACTTACTATTCTCTCTCTCACGGTTTTCACTGTGTTTGGTTTTGGTGCTTTGTCTCGGCTTAATATCATTTTAGCCCATTAAAAGAAATCATTTTATGTAAATTGTCTTGCGTTGTCTCCCTGCTTGTCACATTCCTTGAGCCAGTTTGTGACAAGATGCAAAAGAGACACAATGATAGTTATGTAGATGTTGCGCTGAGTTAAATTTTTTGTAGATATCGACCAACATATCGTTTTTTTTGGATATTATCAGCCAGTTTTGGCCTATTGGGGATATATTGGTATCGGAGTTAGGCCTAGGCGATACAGCTGAAAAACCTATCATGATGGTTTCATATTGGTCGTTGTGACTGATGACTTGTTGTTGAGGTGGGGGCGGCTGAGGTGATAAAATGAGTAAATATCATAATGCTTCTGACCAAATACCTTGATACTGAGACAGTATTGTACGGATAACATTCAGTAATTTCACAAAATATTCACCCAATGACATTTTTTTGATAAATAACCATCAGTAATGTGGATAAGTGGGTAAAGGTTAATAAAAGAATAATGAAAACAGCCTGGTAAGTTCAGAAAAAACACATCACTTAATTTTAATGAAGCTTTTTCAACCAGGAAAAGACAACACTAAAACCATATTATGATATAAAGACTCCAAATCTGTCATGATCTGTCTAATCTCATATCATGATATGATACAATATTGATATATTACCATCCCTAATCGGTTCTCCAATATGTGATGATATTAGAAATGTTTTTTTAAAGTCAGAAAAAATGCTTTGACTACTGATTTACATTGACGAATTTACATAGTTTGTCCAGCAGAGGGTGGTCTGTTTTTTAATGACTATAAATGAAGTACCACATTGATGTTTGGAATAAAAGTTGTTGAAATGAAAGATATCCTGCGTCCATAACTTATATTTGTCACAAGTATTTGGAAACCAGATTTAGCTGATATCCGTATCGGCTGAAATATTGAGGGTCAGAATTTCCTTGCTCCCTAACATTGGTATCTGCATCATCCCCCAAAATCCCATGTTGCCCTGGCCCTAATTTTTTGACGTTTGAATTTTCTGTTTTCTGTTTTTTGGGGGGAATATTTTTTTGAGAATGTTTTTATTGTCAACAACCTTAAAATTCTCTCACTCGCAAGGTTAGCATCAAGATGGAAGAAGACTTTAAAATTGCACCACTTACTGCAAAGAGCGTTAGGTTTGTGCCAACATGGGGTCAGGTGTAGCCCACCTCAGCCACATGCTGACACATACTGCCACATGGACATCCACATGTGACTGAGTGTGTATTTCAGCAACTGGTTAGACTTTCCTGCGGCGAGGGCAAGATCTCGTATCACAGCATCTGAATGAGGAGTGTTTGTGAATAGCATTGTGACAGCCTTTGTATTTACACTGTGTGATGACAGACGACTGAGACTGACAGACTTTCCCTCTTTTTTTCCTCTGCAAGACTTTACATGTGATTGAGTTCGTGTGTTTGCCTTTGTGGATTGTATACCTATATACAAATGACTCATAAAGACTTGGAAGGATGAAATAAAATAGGATGAATTACATCATTTCTTTTCCTTCCCTGAGGCTTTTCATTGCCACTCTTCAATTTTAGACAATTAAATTCAAGTTTTTTTTTTTTTATTGCATAGTGGCTCCAGGACATCCAGTGGTGATTTAAAATATGAACACGTATCTTTGGAACTATGGAGCATAATATCAGAGAAAGAATTGCATTATAAAATAGTGCTTCCTGAATAGCAGGATGACTTCCTGTTGTTGTTGTACAAAAGCTGGGTCACTGCCTCTGTCTAGAGAGAGAATCTGAGCTGAACTGCAGGAATGAGCGATATGGCAAGTGAGAGCAGAAACGCTCTGTCGATGGAGCTATTGGCCCAATAATAGAACGGACATAATTGTCTGGCCCTCTGAGTCATCGCTGCTCTCTCCACTGGCAGTGCTCTCCCATCCTGTTTAGAAACTGCAGTTAATGGACCTTCTTCTGTCCGTCTCTCCATCTGCCTCTGCTTCTCTCTTCCTTCTGTCGTCACTCTTTTTTTAGTTTTTATGGGGCGACTTCCCATCTTCCTTTCTTCCCCTCTTTCTTGTGGTCTGAACCCTCATCGAACAGATACAGCTCAATTACAAATGTCTCAATGCTCCAAAAATTAAATTAATTCATTGTAAAATATTGTTGTCTCTCGAAAAGTAAAACACAACACAAGATGTCACTAACACACATTTCTCTGCCCTCAATTTATTTCATTTACAGTAATCAGATATTGTGTTCATTAAGGAAAGTCTAAAATCTTACAAGGTTTTAGTTATACAGAAGTCTGTATCTAATGCACATTTATTTTCTTGCTACATTATTGCTTGTGGCTGCTTTAAATCCCATCTGCGCTGTGTTTATGTCTCCTTTTCAGAGGCGGAGAATTTTCTTGCACTGACACAAACAGCATGATCTCCGTAAATCCCGGCAGAATACCAAATCATCTTGGTTTACTAACATGGTTTTTAGTGTTTATCCTCTGTTAAATGCATATGTAATGAGACAGAAAGGCTCACCATTCGGACACTCAAGCAAATGACAAGCAAACTGCAGCTCCAGAATGGAACCATGCTGCATGTGTATGGGTGAGAATATGACACAATTATGTCTGAAAAACAGGTGCATAGGCCTCAGTGAATCAGGTCCCTAATGTGTTTGTAGTGCATTTGGCTACTACTTAGGAGTGTAGAAATATTATTAGCATATTTCAAGTTTTGTTTGTTTGTTTGTTTTTTAATTTTAGCAAGTTTTCAAGTTGTATTTTTTTTCATACCAGGGGTTTGTTGAATGTGAAATGTGCTGCTGTCTCTCAGTTAAATCAGTAAATTCAATGACATTTCACTGTTAAACAGCATTGAAGAAGAAAATCTAACTGACTGACTCAGGCAGAAAAGTTTATGGAAAAAGAAATATGTTTTATTCATGTTACATTTAGTCATGTTTGCTGACTTTCCTCTGTGAAGTTGGCGACAGGTATCTACATGAAACAGTGTTACCTTCAATAACATCACAGACTTCTCTAGAGTTGAACATTATTGAAAATAATAGGTGAAAGCTGAGGTAGGCAACATTTAGATATCAAGCTAGTTGTAGCATGACTCTGCCCTCTCCGCTGCCTCTTCCCTTTCCCCCTCCCCTCCCTGGTTTTGCTGATGTTTTAATTTGTTATTTTTCTCTATTATTTTAATTCTTCATTTTTATGTATCTATTTTATTTAGCACAATTAAAACCACACAAGACAAAATACAGACATTAGTGAATGGTGCATGGTAGAGACAAGAGACCTGAATGGGCCTCTGCGAGGCCTCTACATACTCCCTTTAAAGTCCGATATACACCAAAGATTCACGAGACGGAATGGTTACGGGGAAAGTTGGTGCGGCGTAAACTGGTCCGTCTCAGCTGGAATCAAACTGATGGGTTAAACTTCAACTCGGCATGTCAAGTCGCCAGAGGCCAGTTTTAGAATGTAAGGCACGTCACTTGTTTCACAAGCCAATCAGCTCATTGTGATGTCACCTGTCGCTAAGAAGCACAGCGTAGAGCAGCCAATAGGAACACATGCTCTCTGGAATTTCCCTCACTGGCCAAAAATACCCCGTGACGGTCTGAATACAGAGCCAAGGAGAGATGCAGGGGTCCAGTCTAGTTCTTTTAGAATAACAATATGCTTAAAAGTTACTATGGAATTTTAACTCAATGACACCAAAGATAAACTGCCTACTTCAGCTTTCATCTGGATTAATGTAACTGCAACACTCAAAAAAATATATAACAAATATAAATTAAATTTTTTTTACACATTTTATGAGGTAATATTACATGTTATATGTTTAAGTATTCAATTCGTGACGACCTGAAATGGTACACAGTCTCATGCAGTTTTCAGCTGCCCAGAGATCAGAGTCCATGCTGCAGGCAAGCAACTGGCGCCACACTATGTTTTGATCACAAGTCATAAAAGCAAATGCTGGAACATTACTTGCACAGTGAGATTGTTGCTTTTTAATTGACAGTTCAGTTGAATAAGTTGAATGCCAGCTCTGTTGTGAAGATGTGACCTTTATTTTTCTTTTCATTATCCCATAAGCTGTACCAAAGACCTGTTGATGCTGTTACTGCTTTGATAATGGAGGTTAAATGCTAACTGATGAAAGTCATAAATATCTGAATGCTAGGTGTGCAAGAGTTCTTTCAGACACTTTCAATGCTAATTTGATTTCACAAATGCTCACATTTTAAATTTCTGCATCCCTCTGTCTCCTGCCAGGGTTGTCCCAGCCTCGGCCCCCAGAGCAGCAGCACCCGTGCTTCTCCTCGTCCTCCCCTCTTTGACCAGCAGCTCAGCTCAGGCGAGGCAAGGAACAATGGGCCGGAAGCTGGACCTGTCGGGCCTGACGGACGACGAGGCGGAACACGTCTTGAAAGTGGTGCAGCGGGACATGAAACTGCGAAAGAAGGAGGAGGAGAGGCTGAGGTGAGATGGAATTCCCCTGCCAGTGCTTTTTCTAGTACTTTTACACATTTGAGGTGACACAATCAAGGCGACGTGAGAGAAGCTAATAAGGAGAGACAACTCATGCCTGTGAGCAGAAATGACCAGACACAGTGGTGTTCAGCTGGCTAAGCTAACACTTGGGTAACAGCAGGATTTAAATCTCCCTTGTACATCCTCAGACTCTTGCTTATACTTACTCTAATAAAGCAAAAACACTCACATATCTGAGATGAATTGCTATGTTAATTGACTGCTTGCTAAAAGCTGCTTCCGAATGCAACTGTTCAATCAGAGCTTAGCACCTATACCTAGACATGTCAAGGTTTATTATTATAAATCATATGCATATGGGCTCTAATAGGAGCTATACTCTGCATTTATAGAATCTGGAGTAGTGTGTTTTTTTTAGCATGTACAAGACCAAAAAACAAGTAAAAAGGTGTAAAGAATCTGCTCTAACATAAGCTGCCAATGTTAGCGTGTCTGGCTGACTAGCTTATTACCTGCAGTAGTAGCTGTGTTGTGTCACTTTCTAAGAAAAAGACACGTCATTAGTAAACCACTGGCTAGGCTAGAAAAAATGTTTTTTCACTGAAACATTCACTCTCTATAGAATGTCTGAGGTCACAACCGATGGGGAGTCTGACTTTGGACTTTTGATGCATTTTAAAGAGCCAGTTTTTGGATATTGTGCTTGATCTTGTAAAATTTGGTTGAAAAGCGGAAACATGTAGATGCCCGTGCTTTGTTTTCAGCTGCAATTATTTTCTTCACAAGATTTCCCATCAGTTTGGTTTCACCAGGCAGAGTCAGAGCTGCACAGGGGAAGATGCTTGTCTTGTATTTTCCACTCACAGGCTGGCAGGTCTGTGGGGGTCAGTGGGTCTGGGCCTCAAGGCTCTGCTCCAGTGTCACAGCCTCTTACTTAACATGCCACAAGCACTGGCTGCTCCTCCTCCTCAACTCCTGTCCTTCACTCCCTCCCTCCCCTCCGTGTGACAACCCGTGTCAGGGGGATTCGATTTGATTGTGACAGGTCTCTATGGGGGCTTGGCCATCAAATGTGTGGTCAAATCAGTGTTGGCTTTGTGTTGTTTCATGCGGACTGCAAAGGGAAGTTTTGTTATTAAAATGCCAGTGTATCCAATGTCACTGAAAAATCCCAAATATGTTTCAGTTTAGCTGTTCCCTATAATTTTGTAAACACAAATATGCTCCTTTGACTACCTACCAAGCCCCAGCGTCAGCTATTTTGTTTTATTGTAGAGATTTGATGTCTTTCTTCACATTTGAATGGTGATCCTTGTGGCTTTGGTTTCTTGAGTGGATGCCATGAGTGATTAGGCCGCTTTAGAGCACTAAACATCTTGGCTGTACTCGATGGAGCATAGCAAAGTTGCTTCACAAACCAGAGAGCAGGCATTGGCCTGCGCTGCCTGAAACCCAACTGATTTTCCCAGAATCAGTTTCAAAGCAGAGATAGTGTGTTTCCCAATTATTACCCTCGAACATGTTTTCCCATTGGTCTGATATGAACGATGTAAAAGAATCTGTGCCCCTCAGGCGTTTATTACTGTTGTTTACCACATAAAGATGAGCAGATTAATGCTGATGTAGCAAGCACATATTTATTAGGCAGCAGTTGTTCATAAAAGCAAGCAGGCTCTGCATTTGTAGTCTTATTGAGTTATATTGTATTGTAGATGTTTTAAAAGCAAAGTTATTGAAGCAGATATTTGATGCAAACTGACAGTCAAATTAGCTCTAGCAGCTAAAACATAAGTGAAGTTAGATGATCACACATCTGCTACACATTTTTCTAATTGTCTCGCCTTCCCCACTATCAGCATTTGTCACCTCTCTCATCTGTTTTCAAAGCTTACTCACATCAAATAAGGTTTACTAAGTTTCTAAAAACAGACTGTAAAAATACTCTACGCAAGTGTGTGTGTGTTTCTTGGCCTTTTGCATACAGGCCTCTGCTGTAAGTGTATGAATGTGTGCAAATACTGACTTGTTTTGTAAAGCTCTTTAAGTGGTCAGAAGACCAGAAAGTGTGTATGAATGCAGTTTATTTACCAGCAAATTATTCTTTATGCATCAAGTCACCCCCACCCCCCCCAAAGATAAATAAATAAATAAAATCATAAATATGTATTAGAAACTGAGGCATGAATGTGCATGCAACATTTTAATTTAGCTGATTAACATCATACAGCAAATCATCAATATGTCCTAATTTGTCACATGTTTGTAAGATAATATTATTTGTGTGAAAACTCTTCATTAGGACAGAATTAATTAACCAACTACAGTTTCCGAAATGAAGTGGAATGAAAATTACAATAAGTTTTTTATTGTCACTGCTTTGGGATTCACTTAACACAGAAATTAAGATAAAACCTCTTTTTGATCCCAAAAATCCACCCTTCAGTATTTGGCTGTAGATCAGGGCAGAATCTGGTGTGGCTCTAGGTGTTTTTTCCTCCAGAGGCATCTCATTGATGCAAGAATCATCAGCAGCTGTCTGCCGGTGTCTGTCCTTTCTCCATAATTTAGAATTTAAATGCCATGTTATGAACAAAACTTTGAAGCTTTAAACCATTTATTTTAATGGAAAAGTTCATCATTTAGCAAGCTAGTACAAGCTAACCAAAGGTGTTTGGCACCTATGTGTCTGACAAAAACAGGCCAACTCTGAGTCACTCTTCATCCCCAGCCTCTCTGTTAGTGCTCAAAAACGATTGAAAGCCAAATTGAGATTCACTCTTGTTCTTGAATGAGCTTTATCCGCTTGCCATTTTGCCTCACAAGGACTGTTTCCTTTTCTTTGCAGTTGTGTCCACATTTGCAAGTTTTCCTGGTCTGAAAGGTATCCAGTCGCTATGTTTTATCCACTCTCAACCTCACTTGCGTGCTTTCATTTGCTGTGAGAAATGCACCCACTCCCTGCCCAGAAACATCCCGATTAAACCAAAATATCAAAATACAGGCAGAGGGCGGGACTCTGCAGACACAGTCATCACCACATATGTCTAGGGGCTCTTAAGTGATGACTGATCCAGATTAATTTTGTATAAATCTATATTTTGTTTTTCTAGAAGATGCTACAGACTCTACCTTTAAGAACAAGGACATGTCCTCCATCAGGCTCAGGTTCTGGTGGCCTTTTTTTCCCCATTTCTATCTGTTGAGAGTGTTTGCAAGAGTGTCTTAGTGTTGGCCTTCGCACAATGCAGCTAGTTAAGAAAATATTATATACTGGCCCTCAGTGTTGCTGTAGTCGGTCAGGTTACAGAATGAGTCAAAAAAGCTGATTGACTTTCATGTGAAATGAGAAACGTTTCACAGTTTACTCTACATGAATATAAAAGCTTGCCTACAACAGATGGTGGTTGAGGTTTTCAGCAGATAGCTCTCCCCCTGTGGAGTTTCCTCTTCCATGCACGGCTGGCGTTTGTTTTTCCTCCTTGAATGAAGTCAGCCCTGCGCAGTTGTAAATTACCTTGTTGAAGGATTCATGATGTAGTTTATAAGCCTCAGTTGGCGCGTTAAAGTCTCCATTTTAATTTCCCTCCCATGCTGAATAATAAGAAATGCTGAAACACTTAAGTAATATTACCTTCTGTCCCATAAATAATGAACTGTAACAAAATTGTGTATAAAATGATGCACGCATCTCTAATTATTTTTTTTGTTGGTTTTAATGTGGGCAACTCTAGCTAGTTTATGATGTGTCTGCACTTTCAGGCTTTTATCACTGTGTGAGGGACTTTTTATTATCATGTTGTTTATTATTTTTATAGTATCAAACTGTCTATATCTAATATGTTAGTAGTCAGTAACTTTTGTGATTAAACTTTTAGAATTGTCATCGACGAAAATGCTGGTATCAGTATCGGCAAATACACCAGTCTGTGCACCAATCACATACCATACCATGTTATTTATTAGCAGTAAGGAAGGTGCGCAACTACTTCCCAAATAGCTCAGTTAGCTCAGACTGACATTACACACCAGAAGTCAGTTCTTCTTTGCTGTTCTAAAACGCACTCAGGAGGTTGGGTTGTCCTGCCTCTGGCAACTACTGTTTTTAACAGCGGCGGAGAAGAATGGAGAGAGCCGACAGAGCTTGCAAAATTTCTGCATTCTGCATTTCTGCAATATTTTACACTGGAAAGTCAAAGAAGATGTGTAAGGAATTGTTTTTTCTGCGCTGGTATCAGATCGGTACTCAGTATTGGTCAATCCACAAGTTTGGTTATCAGAATCAGTATTGGGAAGGAAAAAGTAGTATTGGAACTAGGGATGTCCCGATCACAATTTTCATTCATTTGAGTCATTTGATTTTGAGAATCTGCCGATACTGAGTCCCAATCCGATACTTTGGCAATGTATTAATGCTGTTCCATCTAACCTGCACATCCTGCTGCAGGCATTTGACTTCCATCTTCAGATCAATCTGGATATCTTCCAGACGTGAATAGGCCATGGGAGAATGTTTGAAATGTCCTATAATCTTCCTTGCGTTAACTAGTGTGCCTGTGACACTGCACTGAGAGAGCAGACCCTCGTGCACAACAAGTTTAAGGGTGTGCGCGACACAATGCATACTTGGTACTCCCTGGCTTTTTGCATATTTCGCACATTGTCCCGCAAAATTACAGGGACCCGTAGCCTCTCTTTCCCCCAACTGTTCAGCATCCATCACCTGTTTCACGTGCTCTGCCGTATGAGATCCGCGGAAGTGCTGAGCATGCAAGGCCACACGTTGTAAATTAAAACTGGAGTCGACCCACTGTGCAGTGATGCTAAGCAGTAACATCGGGCAAATAGATGAACTCCATATGTCTGGTAAACCAAAAAGAAGGCACGTGTTTTAAACGGACTAGCTGGTGGTCATGTAGCTTGTTGTGAAGGGCCGGCAGAGCTGTTTAGGTAAAGTAGTGTTGAAAAGGCAACTCATACCATTGCTCCAAATGCTCCAGGAGACGGCGAAATCCCACGTTTGCAACCACAGACAACTGGTCATCCAACGTGATAAATTTTTAGCTATCTTGGTTGTGATCTTTTTGGCCTTTTCGCTGTCCTCTGGCAATTTCTCTTTATTTTTCAAAGTCTCTTTCAGTGTCGGTTGGCTCAGTGTCTTTGCCTGAGTTGCCGCAGTAAACTCGGAGTACTATGAAGGGTGTTTGTTTTTCAGATGGTGTATCATATCGGTAGAGTTAAAGGCAGATTTGTCCTTTCTGACACGTGAAATGCCCAATTTGCACATTACAAGTGGCTGTTGGGCTCCCTTTGCTGTCCAATTTAAAATACTTCTGAACTGCAGACATTTTTGCTGTCCCGAGGCGCCAGCTTCATGTTTGCTCTGCGTTAACCTAGTAATGACCAGCTCACTACTACTGCTGTTAACTGAGCGTTAGACCTATTCCCCACCTGCTGTAAGCTGTATAATATTCACAGCAAAACGTTACATTTAAAAAAATCATTTCAACCCCGATACCGATCAGTTGAAAATTACGTGATCAACCCCGATTTCCGATCACGTGATCGGAATGGGACATCACTAATTGGAACATCTCTAAAAAATCTAATATTTCTGTGATGAAGTATGAAGTATTTAGATGATGTAATGTTATTTTTTTTCTATGTTAAAGCCCCCTGGGCGTCTTAGTTTGACATTTTGAAAATATCATGTTTTTATGCTGATGACACTCTGCTGTACTTCAGTAGAAGTCCACAAAGCACAAATAATTGCTTTTGAGTTGTCTTTGATTTTTTTAAAATGGAATGAAGATAAAACTGAGGTCATCTGTTCTGAATTGTGTTCCATATTCACACTTTCTCAAATCTAATTTCTTCTCTAATGTTTGGCTAGTAGTTGCCCCGGTATCTCTGCTTGGATGGTACTGAGACTGTAACTATTTTGTCTTTGCCTCCTGAACCCATAACCTTTGTTTTTACGTTGAGATCATTAATGGTTACGCACTGAAGTTTTTGTTGTTCTTGGATCGGTTCTCATTTTCGTTTGTTGTACTATTCGTTTGTTTTGATGTTTCCTGACAATGTCTCTAACCGTTAAGTACTCCATGACTTTTTTTTTCCAGAGTGAATAGTGCTATAAAAATTAATCATTAGCAACTTCTGTGTGCCCCCTGGTTGCTCTGCTGCTAAAGAATGAGAGTGTGATTCAGCCAATTAGAGAGCGTGAGCAGCTCAACCTCTGGCCTCTGCTGTCGCTGTGGCCATCCAGCTGGAGAGGCTCATTATGGAGCCGCAGGAAACTCAGGGGAGCGCAAACGTGGGCCTACTTAACAAACAGCACAAGCACTCCCAAGGGAATGAGACTGGGAAATGATTATAGATAGAAATAGCTACCCACCACTGTGTCTGTGTGAGTGGTGAGAAGATGGCTGAAGCTGCAGATATCTGTGACTCTTCCGTGTAATTTGCTCTTATTGTGAGGAAGAATCCACTTTGCACATGTGTCTAGCAAGTGCTCGTATGGATAGGCCAATTATTGTACCTGCGGTGCTGACTCCAAAATCTTTTCAATTGCAGCTGTGACAAGTCTATCCTTCCCATTGAAAGGTTCTGCCTTACTTTGACTTCTCTGTGAGCGTCGAATAAGGCAAAAATAAAAAGATTCTGAAAGCTGAACAATGCTCCCTGGATAAGACTCAATTATTTGTGGAGCTGTGTGCCAGTGCACTCCATAGTCATTCTCTCTCCATCGTGATCTTTCTCTCTTTCTTTGTGCAGGGTAATTCCTGGCTCAAGAATGCAGCCCTTTATCAGATGGGGATATTTTGCATCAGCAGTTTTAATTAGTCTGTAAAACATCGGCTGTTTTTGTAATGAAGTTTAGTTTGAACAAGTGAGGCGGAGCAGTAACCACAGACATCTTTGTATCTTCTTATTAATGTTTGACGTCGTAGCTTTAATCAAACCATCTGTAGCAGTTTTATTGTAAAGCTGCCTTGTGCATCCAAAGGCTTTAGCTTCTTTCATCCTTTTTTTTATGTCTGCTGGGGTTTTATTTTTGCTCTGAGTGCTGCAGACAGGAAGGTACAGGGAGCAGAAGTCAACCGGAGAGGCTGGGATGTTTTTGAAAGAAGGTGGCAGTGGATGCCACTCGGTCAGGGACGGGACTGACCTCTATTTCCTCCTGAATTTGTTCTCCTGGCTTTCTGTCTGGAGACGACACAAATATACACACACTCAGCTGTCCATTAGAAGAGACCGACTTTAAAAAAAATATATAATTATTGAGCAAAAAGATAAAAGCCAGTCGTTTTCTGTTTGGCCTATATAGCTCTGTCTTCATGTGGATTGATAAATTGGTGTAATTGGATTTTAAAGCACGAACAGTCAGAGGACATTGCCCTTCGTCGCAGGACAGTCCCTTTGGGCTGCAGTGCCATCTCCTCTATTAAAGCAGCACTAAATGGGGACAACTCAACCTTCTGACATCAACTTTTGCGCCTGAGATTGCCCTCGCACAGAGTCGGCTCAGATTTCACTTTCTGCCCACATTTATTAAACATGCCTTGTAGGGTATAGAGTAGTTTTTGTATTAGCTGGCGTTCTGATTTGAGGATGTTTTTCTTTAATGCAGCAAGTTTCCCAGACTGAACTGTTGACCTGAACTTGTCTCCGTTAAGAGAAAATCCTGAAATCGTGAAACTTGTCCAGCGTAGCTTTGCGGGTGGTTGAATGAGCTCCATTGTGTTAAACAGACGTATTATTCCTTTCTTCTCAATGTCTAAGGTGTTTATTCTGTGCCATAATCCAGCGCTGGGTCCTATGTTAACATGTGATGTTCTTTCACATGAAAAAGCCCAAAGCTTTGTCGCTGCACACACACACACACACACACACACACACACACACACACACACACACACACACACACACACACACACACACACACACAGGAGACTCTTAAAAATAAAACAGCTTTATGTGGTTAATCCCCTCACCTCCCTCCACCTTTAGCATTAATGTATTTTTATGTAGCAGCAAGAAAAGCAGGTCTGGATAGAGTTAATTTCAGTCTGCCTGTTGTTGTGGCAGTGTGTTATCTTGGCTGCGGTTCTCTTTCAGGGGGATTAGCCGGGTTACGTTATTGGTGTGGGTTATTTGTCTGAGTCATGTTGATGTGGATTGTTTTTGATGTGGAAGTACTGTGTGCGTGCGTATGGATCTCGTCAGCCGTGTGTGTGTGTGTGTGTTTGTGTGTTTGTGTGTGTGTTTGTGTGTGTGTGTGCGCAGTGGGCAGAAGGACGACTCCTTCTGACCTTTTTTAATCACAGAAGCAGGTGCATTACTGTATCATATTGTGAGTCATCCCGTTTCATGGTGTGTAACATTATGATTGACCGACGATAGGCTTCAACTGTTTAGAAATTTTACATGGCCTAATTTAATGTATTTTTCCTGCATGTAATCCTGCATATAGTGTTTTATGTCAAGACCCTCTTTTTCCTCTCTCATACTGAGTGCAATACAATAAAATTCAGTTTGTTTTTATTTAATCAGAACTGATCATGTGAGTTTGTTTTGGCCAAGCTTTTCTGAGTCACGTGGTAAAAATAAATGTTTGTGTTTACTTTTCTGCAAATCACTGATGTGCTACAACTATACATTTTGTTACATGTCCATCATTCATTTTATGTTGACTGTTTAAGGTCTGGTTAGGTTTAGCATAAACTATTGCTTGTGTAGGGTTAGAGAGATGATAATAAAAGATCATGCTTTGGCTGAAAGGTAACACATGCAACTTTTAAAAAATTAAATAAATAAAACTATAATGACACAATAAGACAGGGCTCTTGATACAAGGAATAGCAGTTTGCAAGAGCTAACCTGATTTTTAGATGTACCTAAATTCTTGTGTATACATTTTGTAATGTTTATTAGAGACACAAGAAAAAACAAAACAAAACAGGACACTGCCCATCTCGACTTTGTACACAAAAAGTCATTTATTAAAAGAATTACACAGTGCAGTTTTGTTGTCACAAGCTGTAAAATACCCAGACAAAATACCTGGTTTTGTCACTTAAAATGAGCAGTGATCAGGTCTTGAACTGGGGTCTTCTGCCTTCTGACCCAGCTGCCATACTACCACCCTCCTCTTCTGGCCTCCTAATGAGAAAGAAAGCACATATAGGCCCAAATTTATTGTGAACTACATCACTTTGACATGCAGTATATCAAGCAATATTCTGGCCACTTGGCTGTTTAATCATGTCGTCCTCTCTCATGGGAGAAGACCAGACAGGACATGAGCAGACTGGTAAATAAAAGTGTCCATAACCTACAACAGGAAATGTTGGTTTAAGTTGGTATTGTGTTTCTGATAAATTATTGAAATGACACCGACTTTTCAAACGATAACCCCTTGCTGTTTTGCATGCAGGAACTGAAAGCACATGAAAACAGAGTAAGCTTCCGTGCTGACTTTTGATCAGCTCAGTTGTGCCTTAAACTGATTTCATGTGTTCAGGGCTGTTGAGGTGATCTATGCAGCTGCCACAGACTCTCTGATTTCTAATTAGTTTTTAATACGGCCCTTAGTAGATGATATTTAATATAATTAAACTTAATTAGCAGACAGAAATACAGCCCCCCTGACCGCGGCAATTATACATGGGCATGCTCATGCATACTGCCTCTCTCTGTCACACACACACACACACACACACACACACACACACACACACACACACACACACACACACACACACAC
>JAQLOL010000013.1:12996816-13014063 GCA_029783665.1 Naso thynnoides
TGTGTTGGTTACTGCTAACTGTCAAAACATCTTAAATATTATACCTCCAATGAAATAAAATGAAATGTAATAATATAACCAATTGTCAGATAAGGCAATAACATCCCATTACTGCTGTTAACAGCAATTACTTAATAAAGATGAGGCTGACTTTTAATTTCCAATGTAGTAATAAAAAAAATCAAGGAATATTATTGCACCAATTAAAAAACATTACACATACAGCAAGATTTCAGTTCATTACATTTACAGTTTCTGTTGCATTATATCATATATAAGGACATTTTATTGCATTTTGATACCTTGTGTGTGTTTATTGGACCTTTTTGCAATAAATGTTATACGTTTTTTGTTTTGCCTGCTGTTAACTCTCATCCATCCTGTAAAACACACACACACACACCTACCCACACACACATTCATGTGGACACCTATGAACAAGCAGCTGTCTCTCTGCTCTTTAAGGCCATATGCTACCGTGTGACCTATGAGTCAATGTCAGGTTACTGATGAATGGGGATGGATGGAGTGTCAGGGCTGTGTCGGCCCTTGTCATTGCTGTCTCGGGGGTTTGTTACTTCATTAAATTGAACTATTGAAGAGATGACTGGCCAGGGACACGCAAGATCCAGAGCTGCGTTCAAATCCAGCATGCACTAAAAGCCCTAGCTGCCAACAATCTGTGAAAAACTTGGAATATTTTATGTCGAATGAAGGCCCTCTCCTTTCAGCTGCTGTCATATGATCATATTCTGAATTTAAATGTACAAAATTGAAAATAACATACCTATTTTAGCTTAATTATTAGCACCTATTCTGCTTGCCCTGAATGCATATCACCGATGACTTGCACCATAAGCTGACAGGCGTTTATGCTTCGATGCATTTAGGCATTTTGCCTCTGCAGCTGAATGCCTGGACTGTTCTGTAATGGATGAGCCCTTTTTTGCCTTCAGCTGAATGCAGTATCATTGTTATTCTTTGTGGCTCAGGTGTCTCCTGAGTGTGTGCAGAGTGTGACCAAACTATGTGATGTTCATGCCAGGATGCATGAATCTGTGTCTCTGTCTTAGCTTATCTGTGTGCATGTTTTTGGCTGCAGCTCCTCCTCCTGGCATGGCTGCACTCTGAGGGTGAACAGTGAGTTAAAACGCAGTAATTGCTGGAGCAAAACACTTATAAGTCTGCTTTCATGTAGCGTTAATCTCTCAGGCAGTCCCGGTCATTCAACCTCTGCCTCAGCTACACCTGTCCACTTGTGATAAATCTCTTTCCCCCTCTCAATTTTTCCTCTCTCTCTCTTTCCCTCTAACTCTACTGCTACAAGGAACTGAAGGTGACCGAAGCAAGGACATAGTGATGTGATTTTCTCTCTTTAAAACCTTTTCATTTTGCAGTCACTCTTTCTCGCTCGCTCTCCTTAAATCCCCAAAGCCTGTCTCGTATGATTATATGCCTTCGGAGTGTTTTGTGTGCATGTGAGCATATGTTTTGGTCCGGTTAAACATAAGTGCCTCCGTGTACACTATATTTTTGTGCTACTGCAAGATCACACACATGCACACTTCCACCTTAGATGAAAAATAAAAACCCTTATCGGCGAGAGTGCCTCAGGAAATTATAACCGCTCTGGAAATGCGTGGCTTGAAAGGACAAGGCCGCAGTGTGGTCTGGACTCCCTGTGGTGAAAGCGGTCCAGATCTCATAAATAGAGTATTATGCATATGTTGCGACTGAGGTAATTGTATTTAATAGTTCTATTGGGTTATCTAAGGACGCTTGAACATCAGATAGCTCACTGCAGCTCACAGCATTATATTTGAAGAATGTTACAAGGTTAAGGCTATTTCAGTAGAGTGCAAAAGGACTTCTGTATGAGAAAATGGAAGTTGTTGAAGCTAATTTTATTAAAGATTGCCTCTCTCTTATCAAACTTAATGTTATAATTTGATTTAGTTACCAATATAACCAATGCTCAACTCCTGTCAGTTTCCTTCATGTCTGAATGTGTTTTAGTTCTACAAAGCAGATATTTGGAAATGTTAGCCTGTGCCTCTGTGTGTGTGCTGCATGTTCTCTTAGTTCAGTTTGGATTAAACTTTCTATGAAAATAAAGATATTGTCTTATTGCTTTTTGTATCTTTACATATTGCAGGTATAAACAGCCTGACAGATTTCCTGACATGCACGTCAGGCGCAGTTCGAGTGTCTCTGTCTTGTTGACTCTATTGATTTGACACCTGCACCGTATTATCATAAAGCCAATATGCACGTCTGTAAGCTGTAGGAAGTGCTTTAGGCCAGAGCTACACGGACACATCAGTCAGTATCATTTTACCATTTTGTTTGTTCTTTTTTTACTTTTAATTTGTCCACAATTTCTTTAAATTTTGCTCCTAAATCTTCTTAACTGATTTTCTTGCATTCTGTCATCTTAAAGTGACTCATTTGCAGGAGTATAATCACTGGATTTACTGTCGTATTGAGGCACTCATGAAAAATGCACTCAGCGCTGATAAAATTTGCTGCCTCCCTGCTCTTCGTCATTAGCGGTCGTTCTGGTGCTCAGCTCAAAAGTGCTGTGCAGTGACAAATCCTCTCCTCTCTGTGACTGCAATCAATAGCTTTTTTCTTCCGCATTCAATACCATATTCTGCCTTCTCTCTTCCCAAATCACCTCTGACAAACAGGCTCCCACTGGACCTGAAAATGAAGCACAGTGGTGGGTTTCACAAGACTATCAGTCACAATGAGTTCAATTGTGTCTCTCTCTGCCTATGTTGAGTAAATGTGCCCTCTTCCTGTCTGTACCAGAATGATTTGATGTGTGTGTGTTTGCAGTTCTGTGGTTTACTGTGACAAGTGTCAATCTGTCATGGATCTGTGTAGACACAAAAAACACATTTGTTCGCTCATTTGTTGAAAAAAATAAATAAATCCTGTCCACACAATTGCTGTTTTGAATAAATCTCTGTACAAATGTAATTGTAAAAACACAACGGAAGCACTGTCATGAGCATGACAAACTAACAAGTGGTGAGAAGACCCTAACTCAGAAGCCATATTGGCCAATCAAAGCCTGATGAAAAGCTGTTACTGTAAGTTTAACTGCTTTGTTGATCAGTACGGTCAAAGAGTGGCTGTACATTCATGTGAAAACATTTAAAAAATACAGCTAGCAAAATTAGCACTAGCCCTGTATTGCCTCATGTGAACAGAGTAGAAAATGGCACCCACTCTGACATCAAACATACAGCGCACAAGCTGTCTCCTCAAGCCAAGAAACGGCATTTTACCTGTCGAAATGACAACACTGAAAACTGAGTTCTGAATATCCTCATCCTGGCCAGAGCTTTGCAAAAGATCTGTGTTCGGTGACCAAAAACTTTTCTGTGTGGACGAAAAGAACAAAACAAACAACAACAACAACAAAAACGCTATGTTTTGATAAATACTTGTTTACATGTGGACAAATCATAAACCATCATAACTGAACAGCAACACAAACCTTAGTCTAATTCTAAACTTAACCCTAAAACCCAAGTCATAACCCTGGCACAGAAATTTTAACTTGTAGTCCAGCATTTCGGTCACTACAAAGCTGTCAAAATCGACAAGTATAATGGGCTCCTGGTTTCTTCGCCTCACTGATATTGTACAACAAGCCAACACACACATGCTAACACACACTCACACACTCAGTGACAGCAGGTGGGATGTGGCTTTCTGTCAGGCTCCCTCAGAGTCTAATAGGGATCTGGAGTCTTGGGCAGTACAAGAGCTTTGGGCCACCAATATGTCAGAGCCACAGCCAAACCCTCCATCCCCAGTAATTGATTTGGCTTCTCCCAAAAATAACTCCCCTCCTCTTTTCTGCTTGGTTCAGCCCTAATCATCTCCCTACGTCTGTCTTATCCTTGATCATTTCTTCTTTATTTTCCCTGCATGCAGCTCTCCTCTCTCATCACAGGGGAATTTAGAGAATGAAGCTCATCTGTAGCTCTGCCTCTTTGTAGCCACAGAAATAGCCGGTCATTCCCTGGTGGCGATCTCAGGCCTCCTCTTAACATACAGCAGCACTTCCCCTCGCACCCGGCAGCTTCACACCATGGCTAATGTGCACCACAAAGCATATTGTGGAGCACAATGCAGCTAAAGAGAGAGGTTCAAAAGCTGCTGATGTAGATGTAGATTGTAAGATCTCGGGAAACCAAATGTTGTGTTTAAATTTAAGAACACATATTAGTTAAAATTCACTGGAAGCATCTTACTTTATACTGGGAAAACTGTTAACATTTAAAAGTGAATCACATGTATTTCTGTGACTGCTGCCTCACTCTGCATGAAGTGTCCATATTAAACGTCTAGTAGCACATCTGCAGCATATTGTAGACTGCCGAGGTTCCCTTACGGCTGCCTAACAGCAGATTGACTCTCCCATCGACTACAAACAGTTCATTCCCCCCTTGATGGAAGCAGTGGTGTTGGATGTGTGTTGAGTAGCCACCGCCTCCCTCCCTTTTCCTTCCTCGCTCAGTATCTCTCAGTGCGGTTTGCGCTTAAGGAGCATTCTTGGCACATTGGTTTGGATTTTCCTGTGTGAATAGAGATTATTCTGCAAAAGAAAGAACAATACGTGCCTGTTATTGTGGCTCGTAAGGGCTGCAGCTGCTAATCTGAGATGTGGCTGGACAGATTGGATGAAGGGATGAAAGGAAAGCAAAGAGGCATGATGGAGGTCCAATAGAGTGATTGATAAAGTGAGTGAGGGGGAGTGAGATGTGGATGAAAGGATGTGAATGTGTTGAAAAATTCAGGTTTATTATGAAAAAAGTACATGCACACTGAGTAAAGTAACTTTTTGTTTAGTTTACTTTCATGATATTTTGATGTCAGTTTGTCTTTCATGTATTTTCAGCTCCCATTTTCCTTTGTCCATTTTCTCTCTTGACACATGGTAATCCTGTGCATTGCTCTGGCTTTTAATTTTCTGTAAAATTATTGCACCCATTGCACAGACAAGATGGTCAAATTAAACCCGCATTCCTCTCTTTGAATTTAATCTGTCAGTTATAAGTATTTCCAGGCTCTAAACAATAATACCAGGAATCAAAATGAATGAATGAATTCCCTCATTTCCAAATTATCTCTGCACCTTGCTGAGTTTGCAGTAAACTGTCTCTGCATGTTATATTCTCCCCCTCTTTATCTCTTTCTCATTTTCTCACACAGTTGCCAAGCAGGCACGTTGTTCTGATTGGAAGCGTTATCAGCGGAGCACACATTTGACTCGGATTGTTTCCCAAAGTGAGGGCTCATTATTGGCCCGTTGGATAATCGTCAGCAGGCAAAGTTGGTTCAGAGGGAAGTCTCTCCATCGCCCAGAGGCTTCATTTTAGCTTGTGGGTTCAGAGAGGAAAAGAGATGGGGTGGGGGTTAAAAAGCCTGTGGAGTGCCGACGTATAGAGATTAGTGGGTAACTTTGCCGTATCTGGAGTGCATAACGCCCAATTTTACACACTTACAGGCTTGAACTGATGGTAGCACAGATTTAAAAGGTATCAAGAAGTCACAAATTTTCAGGAAAAAAGGGTGTGGAAGGTTGGATGTCTCAAAAAAAGAGGAGAAATCTGGAATGCAAAAGAAAAGAGATGAAGCTTGAGAAATTCTAACTAACTATGTAGTTGAAAAAGACAGTAAAGAGTTAAAAGTGAGCTTGACGCTAACTTAAAAAAGCGTTAGTCTGATAATCTGCCTGAAAGCTGCGTGTAATTGATTCTCTTCCTGCATATAGTCTTAATAATTACTCTGACTTTGCTGTAAAGCTGTTGGTATCAACTGCACATTAAAAATGCATTTGGCCGTGTCAATATTAACACTCCCTGTACATGCATAGGCTTTAATAACATTATTACTCTATGTATGCACTTACTGTGAGAGCCAAACGGGAGTGTCGCTGCCAACTTTTTTAATTAAAACCACATTACACTAATGCAGATGATTAAAACTGCAAGTGCTGTGAAAATCCCTGCAGAGATGCATCACCTGTGTTAGAGGACTGTGTAATTAGTTCAATATAGTGTTGTGAATGACAGATGACTGCAGTTACAGTATATCATGTCAATTAAGCAAACTAAATTGAATGGAACCATTAATAATCATGAGCCGCTTTGTCAATTAAACACAGAGCCTCAGCCACACCTATAGATCAGAAGCACTTGCTTCTTCATTTACATGCACTCGTTTGCTTGCTTTTACAGCACCATCACTCATTGAACAGTCTATGTCGCCATGTGTCTTTTACATGTGTGCATGTCTGTGTTCATCCTTGCATGCTTTGGCGCTTGCATATGTGTCTTCTTTGCCATTGTGTTTACTAACATGCCTCTTAGCTCAACCAACTAGAAAGCCTGCATACTCGATGTGGTGTATGTATAGGGATGGAGCAGGTCTTTATGTGTGCTTGGCGATGCTGCAAGAATGAGTCCCCGTGGAAAACTTACCAGGGGGATCAGGAGGGGGGTGGGCATTTCTATTCAGAGCTTCTGTAGGAGGAAGTCAAACCTCAGGTTTTAGTCTTATGCGATGGTTCTGTTATACATAATGAGTGTAGCATTTGCAAGCTTAGGTGTGCAAGTTGTTCCTATAGATACAACCTATAGATACAAAGCAGAACGGCTAAGAATATATTGCATATAATCAAATCTTTACACACACATGCAGTAGCACCAGCATCAGCAGCAGCCTGTCATATATGAGAAGAGGGATGTTCTGACATTAAGGGATATGAACACTTGAGATTTATTTTCTTACTCTGACATGGAAGCCTCAGCTTGTAGGATGTTTAATTTTGTTTTAATGTAAAGCAATACAAACCGCTTTTGTATGAGATAATGCTATACAATTAAAATTAAATTTAAATATGTGAGATGAATGTATCTGCATGTGTGTGAAAGAGAGAGAAAATGAATGCAACACTGGCAGCAGCGTCATATTGTCCCTGTTGTTCTCAACTTGAGCTCCTCTAAGAGACATATTGGGCATGACAGTAAAGAGCATCCACTGTGGCTGCTCTTCAATATATAGTATACTGCATATTGAAGATAGAGAGACAGAGAGAAAGCAAGGAACAGAGAGAAAAGAGCAAGTCTTTGTGTCCTCTTTATTCATGCAGTGGATGAATAAAACACACCAAGGCCACCACAGAAAAATGAACATGATTAATAATGTATGCTGTATAAATTAGCCACTTTCCTCCACAAAATACAAAAAAAAGTTAGAGCTTAGTGTTGAAAACTTGTCTTCTTTAGTCCCAGCCGGATATTTTTTAAAGAGATTTTTAAAGTGTAAAGAACCAAAAAGGCGTTTCAGAAACCTTTGAGCCATGCAAGGCTCTACAGAAGTGGCAATGTAGCAACATCAGACTTTTGCTCCTTTGCTATAATGAGGCCTCTTTTCAAATTCGTTAAATATTTTGGTTTTTGACCAAATATCCAGCCTTCAAAACAAATGACATCCCCGTGTACTATCTTGTAATTGTTTTATATCATTATTTATTTATTTACTCATTTATTTATTTAAGCAGAAACATTATCTCTGTCTCCTGCCCGGGGACTACAGATGTAAATTAGCTCATACAGAGGCTAACTCTGGTGAAGCCAAGAAGCTGTGCATTGTCCCTGTCCGATAAACACAAAATAAAGAAATATGTGCTAATTAGCAAATGTTAATGCCAGTTCCCTAAACTAAGATGGTAAACATGGTACACATTTCACTTGAGCAGCATGGTAGCATAGTTGTTCCCCCACGCCTCTGTTCTTATCATCGCACCTTGTATTGCATGTTCTGCTTTATTAGCTAACTGTGCAAATGTACACAGCTCTGCAAAACGATATGTCTTATCTTATTGGAAGATATTTTTTATCAAATAAAAGTTAAGAAAAAAAAGATTCTGTTACATTAAACTGTATATGAATTAAATTTAAGTAAACAAAAATTACCTGCAGTTATGGTTTCTACTATGAAAACTGGAGCACCTCTGTGCTACGAGTGAGTAACCCAGAGGAGCTAATGACAGTCCTCAAGATGTGAAACAGGAGAGTTTGGAAGAAGATGACAGGCTGCAGGGATTATATCCCTCCATCATTTGTCATCACTCAGCCCGTGATTTTACAGACAGCACTGGTCAGAGAAAAAACTGTCTGAGCTCACAACTCTCCACTTCTGTCAGAGATGTACTTGCAGCAAGTTTGTGTCGCCCAGAACTGCTGTTTATCAAACCTCTCATGGGTGAGTGTTGTTGTACAGTCAATCAGGCGCACTGTGCAGCGTGGAAGTGATTTCACTGGGCTGAGTTTTGTGGTTGCTTCATTTTCCTTTGCGGGTCATTCAAATGTTTATTCATTTGTCACTTTAAGACATTCAGAAGCGTGTGATGTATACAGATACATCCCTGCAAATGAGAAAAATGTCCCCTCAGCCTACAAGCAATATGATTTCATCTCAGCTCACCCTGCACCTGCACCTTAATCAACAGCTTGTCGACAATCCCAGCAGCCCAAACGCCAGAAATTTATGACCCACGTGCACCTCTGCCACTGCATTGCAGAGGAGACAGACAGTTGAGACTTTATACAGTGGTTCTTACTGCTCTCGCTTGGAGCTGGCATGCAAGTTGGATGAACTGTGCAACTCGGCTTTACCCAGCCGGGGTCCAAATGCAAATTTTGCGCTTCGATTGAGCCAAAATTTGCTCCCGTTTTCATTGCTTTTTTCACCCAGGAGCAGATAAGAATTCTTCCAGCTCTAATGCACACAGGGTGCACAAAGATAGAAATGCATGCGTGCACACGTAACACACACTCACAGGCACATACACACACCGCAGTGTGTTAATGTGCCACTTGAGGCTGAATAGCAGCAGGAAGGGATGCCTATACACCTGGACACCCAAAGATCTACACAAAAAAAGTAACATCTTTGCACTTAAAATTGCCATCTTTCAATTAAAAGCATGTTAAGTGCTTGGAAAGCCCTAGATCAATTCACAGTTACCAGCTGCATTTAGCTACCATACACTTGAGAACCCACATTGACCCCTAGTCAATACAAACACACCTGAACACACTCAGTAAACACACACTCAGCCAGGTGTACTCCCACATCTTTCTGCTCCAGGGCTGTGTGATTTACTGGTGTAATGGTGAACAGTAGATGCTGGCGTTGTGGGTTTTCTGCTGCAGCAGGCAGATCAAAGCGCCCATCAAAGACTCTTTGGTAGATCCTATGCTCGTTTTCTCCAGAATCCTCTTCTCAGCTATGCTAACACTGCGTTTAACATTCCTTCAACTGGGCTGCCTCTCTGCCACAGTATGCTGTCTCCTCTTTTATTTATCCATCATTGTGGTGCATGGCTCTGCAAATTACCACACAGTCCTGCCACGCTGAAAAATCCATGTGCAGCGTAAAAAACACTTTAACAACACCCTGTGTGGTGTTAAAACGGGGATCGATTTATGCCATTTCAGATTTTAATAGCCCCTCAGTATTTTCTCAATAATTACTTTCCATTCATTATGCATTAAGGTGGACAGTTCTGCTCTCTGAGGTTATTTGGTGCATCACAAAACCTAAAGGTATGTACTATTATTTTTTTAGAGTTAAATGATTAAACTGAAGCTGTTAATAAAGTTTTACTGTCGTGAGTTTTACTCTGATGCTCAGTCTTAGTCAGTCAGAAACTTTTCCTTTTCTTCCCCTAGATACAATATTGCTGCTGTTTGATAGCCTTGTCTGCTTGGTTATAAATATTGTCTTGCTATCAATTTTTAGGCCTCCGCTGAGCTCTTAGGCTTTATGTTTCCTAGTTCATCCGTCTGAGTCTCTTGAATGCAACATATCAGGAATGCCCTGAGGGAGTTTCTGTAGATTTGGCACCAACATCCACTTGGACTCAAGGATGAACTGATTGGATTTTGATTGTCAAAGGTCACTGTGGCTTCACAAGGAATTTCTTTGTTTGGCCAAGACTCAAAGATACTCAGAGTAAATATATAACAAAATTTCACACAGATATTGAAAAGGATAAAATGATGAAGTGATGACACTTTAAAACCAAAAGGTCAAAGGTCTTCCTCACTAAGACATCATAATGTTTTACAGAAACACTTGTCCGACCATTATTCAATGCCATAACTCAAGAACCAAAAGGGAGAGTGTGACCATATTTTACATTTGATTGGATACTGAATTGGTTACATTATTCTTGGTGGCCTGCCTTGAAACTGGGCTGATTGTCTATATAGTCTGTGCTCACGAGTCACAGTGCGTTGTAGAATTTGTAGCTTCTTTGCAGCAAAATTTATACTTGAAGCATTGTCAGCCATCACAAGCTCATTGGTTTTGCTGATATTTAGCTTCAGGTGATTGTTGTTGCACCATTTGACAATTTTCTTTACTGGAATCATTAATGTCAATAAATTGATGACTTAATTTGACGAAAATACTCTTAATGCATTACAGTAAATTTTGTTAAAGTCTTCATAATGTATTTGAGTCTGGACAGATAGGCTACCAATGTAATCTGTTGTGAGGTACACACTACAAGATAATCGAGAGGATTTTGTGCCTGATAACCCTCCTCCAACCAAAGTCAGCAAAGGCCTGATTATCTGATGGTTCCACAGATCATCTTGCCAGATTTTTCTGTGGTGTGAGGTGTGTTAAGAGTGATTTTAGCCTTCCCGCTCTGCTTAGAAGACAACTGAAGCCGCCACTACTTGAAATCATAAATATTAAACATGTTCAGTATATATGATCAGAATTCCTGTTGTAGGGGGGGAACACTGAGGACAGCTGTGCTCGCACCCTGTGGATTGTTATGTGGAATGGAACGATAGCCAATAAGGAAGCATGTAAAGGTGGAAGCACAACAAACATAGCCATGGCGATGATCATGAATGCAGGGCATGAAGAGGGATGGAGCTCAGAAATGGAGGACCGCAATTGCTACCGGAATGGATGTACCAGGAATCTAACAGTTAGCCACATTTACCTTGACCATCATAACATTGGCTTGATGATAGATTCATGAATGTGTGTATGAGTATGAGAAAGAGAGATATTGCCACTTGTGTGTGTGTGTGTGTGCTCTTGTACTTTCACTTAAGTGAGGACCAGCGTGAGTTTTTAACCAACAGAGTGAGGTAATTTTTAGGAAGTGAGGACATTTTGGCCGGTCCTTACTATGTTGCCAGTTTTTTTTAGTTAAGACTTTCAGGTTTAGAATGAAGTTCAAGTTAAGGTTAGGGTAAGAGTTAGGGTTAGGCATTTAGTTGTGATGTTTAGGGTTAGGGTAAGGGGCTGGAAAATGCATTATGTCAGTGAGTGTCCTCACAAGTATAGCAATACAAATTGTGTGTGTGTGTGTGTGTGTGTGTGTGTGTGTGTGTGTGTGTTGTTAGGTCATCCACCATGTTTGCTTACTCTAAGGTCACATTTGACCGTGCAAGATTTCGAGTTTTGAGAGTCGAGACTGGTTGTTGGTGGATGGAACCTGTTAGTGTGTGGTGCACTTTGTTGATCATCTTGTTGCGCACCACACACTAGAAGAACAAAACTGTTAAATCTGTCATTATTTGTCATCATGTGGGTCTCTCAGAATCGATTTTCAAAACCTTTTAGTGTGTTCCAATCTTTAACTGGTTTATGGTTTACTACTAACATGAGCTACATACATCATGTAGGTGTTTTTCTTGTGTGCTTGTAGTTTGTAGTTGCAAATATGCACACAAGTGACCAGAAAGTTGAATTATTCTCTATTAAAACCAAACAAGGTAGCATGAAATCATATATTCTCAACGCAGTCGTGTTTACTTTGCACCTGAGCCGATTCGTCACATGGCTTTCCAGCCACGTGTTGTTCAACACTGCATCAGTTGTGAGAGGAGTAACTCTTAAACACGGCACTGAGCAGGAGAACAGCTGCTGAGAGGGTGATACATCATTTAAAAAAACTGCAATTGTTTTCTGGCCAGGCTGCCGCTGGAGCTCAAAATGCCATTATCTTGATTATAAATCCGGCCATAACATTAATTCAGCTTCAAACTTAAGACCTAGTCTGTCTGTTTGTCAGCAGAAAGAAAGAAAGGAGGGAACTCTGACAAATGACTATGCTAATAGATTGCTAGCAGAGAGAGTGAGAAAGGAGAAACAGGGCAGACTGATGGAAAATGAGAGATGAGAGAGAAATGAGTTAATAGATCTTCAGCACAAATAATATTTGCCAGCAGTGACAGGCTGTCAGACATACAGCGATATCATTAAAGCCACATCTGCTGCCCTGATTTTAAATTACAAAATGAATTGGTATTCAGCTGCATGCACTCTTACACCCACTGTACCCTCGACACATACCACTTATTTGCATAATCAATAGTTATTAATGCAAAAGTTTGGTTTCTTATTAACTTTCAGCGTCCAAAGATCTTTGTTGTTTCTCTTAATTTTGTCCAAAGCTGAAGCAATAAATCATGTTGACATTAAAGCAAGACTTGAGTGATTAAGTCTCTAATAAACATGTTGAACACCACGAGGCAGTGTACTGGAAATGTTAACTAACTAAACAGATTGCACTGTGCATGTTTTTGGTGTTCAAAGCTTTTGTCATGTTCCAAAATGGCAGTGAGTGGATGCTTTTGTCAGGAGTTAACCTCAAAGCGGAGCATTTAGCAGATGCTGAGGAGAGAAAATTGGCTTTGATTTGTGGTTCGTCGCAATCTTTCATCGTCCTCTACTTGCACTTTTTTTTTTTCGAAACTGCAGACATTAATGGCCTGGTACCTGACATCGATTGAAATAAAAGTTTAATTTCCTTGTCTCAAAGCTGTGTAGCTGCATGTGCAGCAGTCCTGCCCACGGGAGTAGGTATTGATTTGGTGTTGAAATGTAGCTGAAATTCTTGTGGGTAAAAGTTGACTGCAGTTGAAACGATTAGTCGATCAATCCAAAAGTTGATTTACAAAAAATTACATTTCTCTTTTCAGTGTCATTCAGTTTCTTTGGGTTTTGCTCTATTGGTTAATCAGACAAAACTTGTGCTTTTAACATGTCACCTTGGGCTCTGGGAAGGAATTTTAATTACAAAACAATTGATTGGTTAATCCATTAAATAATCAACATAATGACTGATGATGTAAATAGTAGTTGCAACCCTACAGCTGACCATCATCAAACCTTAATCACAGCATTTCAGTGCGCATATTAAAGGAGCCGCATTTGACTGAATGACTGACCTTGTTGAATAAATAAAAAGCTGGTTTTGCTTTGACTTATGAAATATGAATCACAAATAAAAGGTGTAATAAGCCAACATGTGTGTATGTGTGTACTGTATGTGTGAGAGAGAGTGAGTCTGATACATCTGTTTTCCTCTTTAGAATTAAAGATTAATGTCCAAGTTAATTCTATTGCTCACTCAATTACCACTTTCTATACAAGTGGTGATTGATAAGTTCACATCCTAAAGTAGAGGGAGTCAATTTTTGGAATCCCAGCACTTTTTATTTTCAACATAGTCCTCCTCTATATTTATACACTCAGTCCAGAGTTTGCCGAACATATTTATCCCTTCTTTGAGAAGTTAACATCTTAGACCTTTAAAAAGTGCTCCCCAACAGCAATGACATTGTCATCACTGTCAAAATGGCAACCACAGAGCTCCTTTCTCATTTTCAGAAGAAGGTAATAGACTGAGGGTGCGAAATCAGGAGAAATGGTTGGCTGCTGGACAAGTTCAAATGGGCATTCAAGCCATTTCTGACACGAATTGTCCATTTTCTCCCACAGTGCTAACTTTTTTTTTTTTAATATTCTGATACCCAAAACAGAAATACCACAAAAGTTATTCCTTTCAAACTTTCTTCTCTTTAATCATTCAAAAAATTGTCCTGCACATTTATGAAGCTAGAGCTCTATGACTTAACACCATCTATCTTAAACCACAAGCTTATCAATCATGCATCAACAAGTTCACTGTGTAGTGAGCAGTAAACTTACATTTCAGGCTGTAATACCTTATATAATTGGATTCACAGAACAAAAATTTGAACATAATCTAGACGGTAAAGGTAAAGCAGCATTATTGTCATTATACAGTGAATTGTACATTGAAATTGCAAGGTTAGAGTGGTGGGTTAGTCCTGAGCCACTGAGTGCGCCGGCACACTGGGCCAACGGAAGCTAATGCCTATCATGCATGTTTTGATGATGGGAGAAAACCAGAGCACCCAGAGGAAACCCATGCAGAAACGGGGAAAACGTGCAAATTCCACACAGAGAGATCCTACCTCAGCCAGCACGAACCCAGGGCCCTCTTGATGTTAGAAAGGAGGACCTGGATTTGAACCTTTAGCGTGTTAAAAGCAGACACTGAAATAAAATGTTGGACACCAAACATCTTAAATGGTAAATAGTGAATGATTTTGGACATAGGAATCGCTCTTGGTAGACAGCTCAGTGAAATGCTTCTTTACGTGCTTTTCAATATATAAGTATTCATATGTAAACATGCAACAAATACGTCAGTGCTTCAGGGGCTTTTGCTCATGGTGCTTGGTCTTCATCAGCAGATGATGTTTTGCAAGCTGTGATGAAATTGGAGATGTTTTTAGATATACATTTTTTAGGAATTTTCTTTTTAGGTATAAAGTTTACTTAAGTTGTTGAGAAAAGAGTTCTTTCACAAATTTAGCATTGAGTAGCATTTTTGTAGGCGTTATTTAAAGACCTTTGCATATGTATTTTTATCTGTATCCATGTGGGCTCCATTGGTCTGAATGCCAAATGCTAAGATTTAGTGGTGTGAGTAGAAATGGTTGTTAAAATTACAAATTTATGTAAATCAAAAGGGCAATTTGCTAATAAAGAGTGACTACTGTTATTTCTCATGAGCTAATTGCACCTCACTGGCACCTGAATGACCCACATGTTTCTACAGTCATGGCTGCAAATGAGCACAGGTTTTCATGTCTCATTAAAAGAGACAAGAGTTAATGTGATGGGACGCCAGGCATGAAACCCCTCCTCCCCTCCCCTACTGTCCTTGGATATATGTGTATTTTCGCCCACTTATTTAATTAAACGGCCGAAGCTAGACGTTGTAACTGGACTGTTCATTACAGCCGTATCGCAGACATGGAAAAGCAACATGGAACCTGATCTTAATCAGCGCTGAAGGAAATTATTTCCAGGCAGCAGCTTCTTCTACTTATTGAGACATACAGTGAATGTATGCTGCGGATATTTGGTTTGCTCTGTTGTGCTTGTGCATACATGTTTTGTGAGCCAGATGCTACGGCTCAGACAAGAAGAGTCTCTTTCATGTTGCTTGGGGGTTTGTTTGAATGGTTTTAATTCGATTTGAGGGCCTCCAGCAGCTGTGACCTTGTGTACGAAGAATAGAAAACTTCCCTTTGATCATCTCACTAAATGATTTTTTGCATCAACATATATATACGCCAACCACAGCTCTTCGGCCCCCCATCCAATCTCACATGCCACTGTATATGAAATGGTTTGTGCATCTTGTTAATATCCTGCATCTAATGATGCATATGAAAAGCAATCAGTGAGGCAGCAGAGGATCCGCTTGAGAAGCAGCGTTAATAACGTAGGGAAGGAGATTGCAATGCCCCCGCTGGCTGCACAGACACACGTACAGTACACATATTACACACAGGAAAATCACAACGTGCCGCATAGAGCTCTCAGTTTAATTTTCATTTAAATTTTATATGTAAGACTTGGTTGGTTACACCCATCTTTTGCACAATTTAGTATGTTTCTTTGTATTTAATGTGTTTTGCATGTGTCACTGAAGGCTTGCGTGTATTCTCCATCGAAATGATAGTTTCCAAGTCGATGTATTGCATATATCTGTTAGCATATACCGTAAATGGCATCTTCTTTGTAGGATCAGTGAGAGCAGTGTTCGTGTAACCTAGCCGAGCATAGTGTAGAAGAACAGCTTAAATAATTTACTCACCTCCTATTCGAGCTGAACACACTTTTTGCACCTTCCCGGCAGCAACAGCTCGATCTCTGCATCTCAGCCTCCACTCACGCCTAATCATAACTGCAGTGTAAACATGGCTAAATGTGTCACTTAAGCCCCCTTGTTGCTATGTATTATTTTAAATATCACTGACACAAGTGTAATATGTACTGATTAAAGGTTTATGCAAAATATTCCATAATTTATTGTAGCCTCTGCGTCTCCGCATTGCTCCGTCAGCACAAATCCTACAGAGGGAAAACCCATGTGCATAATTTATGTGAAGAGTTGAGTACAAGCAAAGCTGCTTTGCTGCTAAAACACTGATTAACTTTAGTCTTTTTTTCTTTTTATCAGTCATTAAGTAGCAAATCTCGTTTGATAACTGTGTTACGCTAAGTTGAATTCATATAAAATGATGCACAGTTAGTTTATGCAGCTGTTGGAATGTAATTGTCAGCCGTGGCTGTGGATTTTATTTGATTTTTAAACAAGCTCTTGTCAGGTATTTCAGTCTATAATCCTAATAGTTCATTAGTCTTAACAATTCTCAGAGGCGCCACGATTAGCCAGACTGTGCTTCCTTCATTGCTTTAGTTTTAAACTGTCCTTTGTGGGCTGACGACCAAACATCTCTCCAAAAGACTGTGGAGGCTTTTCATCGATGCTGCTTTTGTCTCAGGCTTGGGTGTGTGTGTGTGTTGGAACTCCAACTTAAAGTGCCTTTTATGCCAGTTTATTATCAACATCCTCGCCCTTGGAGTGCTGCCGATGGATTAGTTAAGAGAGATGCGATGCTTTTTCACGTGAGGGTGAAGAGGATGAGCATGCCGTGCTCTCTTCAGCTGTGTTTTGACTGATGTGGCCATACAAGGCATGACAGGTCATCCCAAATTGAAATGTCAGCCATCACGTTAATTCCACAGAATCAGTGTAAGTGAGAGAGAGAGAGAGAGGGAGCGAGGAAGGGGGAGAGACAAATGGGGAGTGTTACTGGTGAGCCCGTGACCCCCTCTGCCCTCCCCCTCCTTTCTTGTTTTAATACCCCTCTCCTTTAAATTTTCATTTACCACGGCATCTCCAATTATTCTACACCTTTGCTGTTTTCACTCTCTACCACTTGATCAGACGCTCACCACCCTCTCGCTCTCTCCCCCCCTCCCCCTCCCTTCCCCTCTCTCTCTCTCTCTCTCTCT
>JAQLOL010000013.1:13024209-13069536 GCA_029783665.1 Naso thynnoides
CTCTCTCTCTCTCTCTCTCTCTCTCTCTCTCTCTCTCTCTCTCTCTCTCTCTCTCTGCTGCATATCAATGGTTGTGCATCACTCCAGGCCTCTGTCTCATTGCACTGCCTCTCCCATTTTTCAGCACTTTAAATGAGGCTTATCCGCTGCTTTGCTGCAGAGCTCACTGCACTCTGCTCACCCTGTTTAGTCATGATTTCCCACCTGAGCGAGGAGTGCTGTTTGATCTCATTTGTTTAAAATCATCTGTTGTTAGAAAGTCTGTAGCTGTTGGGCTTCGGGGACTAGCAGGTTGCTGCTGGCCAACTTCTTACTTGCCCCTGTTGTCAGGTGTAAGAGTGCAGTCTGGAATGCATATTTTTCAAGGCCTTGCATGAATATGCCCTCTGGCATTTGTTGAGTCAATTTGGCTTACATGGTGATTTTTTTCACTTAATTAGTCAAGTTTAATTAATCATAATGATCATGAATTCTTAATTTTAGCATCTGTTTTTTGGAGTGCATGCTGAAATAATACAGAAAGTATTTGCCATAACTGGAGGCACTCCATATTGAGAAATGCCGATGGGCTTTTCATGATCTGTACAGTCAAAACAGATGTGGAGATGCATTTCACAACATGTTAATATTTCAGTGCATGAAAATCATTAAGCATCAGCTCTATATCAGTTATAGACTTACATCAAACAGCTGGTCTAATGTAGCCATCCTCTACTGCAGAGGATGAGTTAACATGCAGAAAGATGAGGGTTTCTGCTTTAGCTCAAGTTGTATGTGCAAAAATAAAAGCCTTACTATACAACAAATATGGACAGTACCGGTAAAATACCACTGAGCATTTTGCGGCAGTCAGAGTGGCCCGGAGCAACCAAAACATCTGTGAAACAATAAGAATCTCCCTCCCTCCCTCTCTCTCTGTCCCTGTGTCTTTTGGGCTATTTGTTCAAAGCAGCAGCAAAGAATCTCGGGTGATGCTGTCTGATTCAGACGGGATCAAAGCAGCCGTTCATATCAGGGCTGCCAATGGGAGAGATATCAAAGCAGCAGGCACACACACACACACACACACATACATATCCAGTTGATAAACACATACGAACACAAAGTGAGGCAGTGTGTGTGCATCGTGCACGAGAGCTCACAAAAGCACAAGACTGCACGGATACACAAAGAGACACGTACACACAAATGCGCCGTTCAGAGTGTATCTGCTCTTGTGGTCATTTCAAAAGGAAATTAGACCTTTAGAGTTTATTACATAGAGCCAAGACATTTTATGTGAAGGGATTATTTGTTGCTGGATGTGATGCAAGAACACAACTGTGAGTGTCAAACACCAGCCTGCAGACTCTCTAACTGACCGAACTGCTTCTTATCAAGGCGACAGATTTCAGCCACAACATTTCCTCTGTGACATAAGATTGTAAATTGATGAAAATAACAGCAATTTGGAGACAGAACATTTGACTGTGCTATTTTGCAATAGGTTTTACTCAGTAAATTTAACATTTCGTGACTCAAAGATTAATTTAAAAAAAAAAAGCTTTTCCCAATTGAAGGATTACTGATGATGGAAATTAATTGTTTTAGCCTTAATGTGGATCATTGCTTGAGCTTCTCAATGCAGCGTCCCAGATTTTAATGCTTGAGCTGATGGTGTTTGCAATGCAATGTTACAGGAAAGTTACATTTCACCATTGCAGCAGTATTTGTTGGCTGGACACTTTTACTGTATCACACAACGGCTAACATATAGCTTTTAACTGGTGAGTGTGAGTCCCCTTTGTGTATTTGTTCTTACCTGCTGAGGTGAGCTGTGGAAACAAGTTCAGCAGTGGTGGCCTGAGTTCGACAGAAGTTGTCTGTATATATTATGGGTTGCCTCTTTCTCACTCTCACTCTTTTTCTCTCACTGTCTGTCCTTCTCTGCTTGCTTCTATCTGAGCTGGTGGAACTTCTCCACTCGACTTCAGCTCAGCTAAAGTCGAGTGGAGAAGAGAGAACGTTTTTTACGCCACCAAACAGCCGCAGGACGCACACTTCTACACTCTGTTTCTGTTTACTTCAGCCCTATCTGAAGTGTACACATCTTGGTCAAATTGGTTTCGGCAAATACTTTTCCCAGCCAGAGTGAGTGGGTAAGTGTGATATCCCCTGAACTTGCCTCCAGTATCAGATTTGCTGCCTACCTGCAGAGGACATGCACTGACGCAACGCTTCCACCTGGTGCCACTGCCTCAAATACCTGCAGGCAGATAAACACACACATCTCTGCTGTGTACAATCACATCACTACTCACACACACACACGCATGCTCAGGCATGCACGACTGTAACACGACATGTAGAAGAAAGTACCAGCTGCAAAAAGCGTATTCAGACATCAGCAGATGCGGGAATTTGAGTACAAGGAGAGAATGAAACAAACACAAAGACAGACAAAGACACAAGAAGACAAACAAGAAACGGAGGAAAGAAATGAGGCTGAGTGGAGGCTAAACACGTATTTTGGTAAGCCTGTCATGCACTCTAATCCCTTTTCTCACTGCCTCCACATGTCACAACACAGAGCACTTTGCCTTCATCTTGCATTTCCCTGGATTCACAGCGTAACGGCATAAAGGATGCTGCTTTCGGCCAGCAGTTTGATTCCTAAGTCAAGCGCCATCCATTTGTTTCTCTCACTTCTGTCTATACTTGCATCCATCTGTGCTGCTGTAGGCTGAACAAAGGTTTTCCCTTCAAGACTCATTTAACTGCACCCAGCATTTACATTCCTCCCTGCGGTTTGTCGCTTCAGCCTTTCCTTGCAATTAGCTTTCCAGTATTTACATTTACATTTTATACATTTATGTAACATTTTCTTTCAGTTAGTGGTGCAGCAGTCAAAGCCACAGCCCAGCCACAGTTGTGCTACATAAATAAACTTGAACCCAGCAGAAAACTTAATTTTCGGGGTCAGTAGTTCATTCTATTTTGTCACTTGCTAAAAGGTTTCCTGTGCAGTTCTGATGTAAACAAACATAAGATTTATAGTCAGTTTACTCGCTCAAGGTCATGTCTTACAAACTTGCCCAACAAAACATTTGCAAAGCCTTTTTTGAGTATGTTAAATCTAGTATGTTAAATCTATCTGCTTACAAACTTGCAGTTTTCTTCTGTCCTGTCTTTGCTGGTGTATTGCAGCAGATCTTGACATGCTAACACCACCTGCTGAATAATGGGAAACTATAGACAGGAATTTGTATTGTCACTTACATGTGCATGTATGCCCTTGTACTAAGACAAACAAAAGGGACCTACTCATAAAGACACATCAATAGCACTATTAGAGGTCACAAAATTTTTAAGGCATCTATGACTTAAAAATTATAATATAAACAAATATTGATTCAACTTTTTAAATTTTGTTTTAGGTTATTCTATTGATATAATCATAATGATATTCTTTCTTTATTCATGCAATCCTTTTTAACAAGCAAAATTAGAACATATGACACATAAAAATATTACAACAATCAAAAGGTCATAAAACAGATAAGAAGAATAATGGTGGAAAAACAGAACTGAATCATACTGAACTGAAAAAAATTTCAAGCCTGTTACACACAGCTCAGTATCGCCAGGTGGGTCTGTAGTTCCTGTCAGACATTCACCTTATTTCTGAAATGTGGTGTTGATTTTAGATTGAGATTCAGATCAAGAATCTGAATCAAGATCAGACCTGTTAACATTTTCATGACATTTTCAAGACGGCAGCATGAGCCCTAATTAAGTGTCTTCATGTTAACATAAGAGCCGCAGCAGCAGCACACTGTTAAATATGCACAGAGGGAGATTAAATGCATGCCTTGGTAAGAGTAATTTATCACTGAAGTATCATCTCTAAAGCGCAGAGGAAATTTAAACCGAGAAAAATGTAGATGAGACTGAATTTTCAAGTTCAAGCAATGACAACTGTGTTCTGTTGGATTTAATATCAAACACTCAAACATACTACATGTGGGCAAATACGAGTCTGAGTTTGATGTCTTGCCTGCATGTAAAACACTTTAGACTTCATTTTAACATGGATCATGCTAAATAAAGTATTGTTATGCAATTATTGTGCACTAAAGTAGGCGGAATGCATTTGATGATGCGGTCGATGAGAAAACATGTTGACATTGTCATGGTGCTGAGGATGGTCATCGGGCTTCAGGGTAAAATAAATATTAACATGCATCAGTTGTGCAGCCTGTGACAGAACAGAAAACACTTTTTACTTCATGCATCACTTCACTGTTTCCTCTCATGCATCAGGTTCCAATTATTGTGGTTTCTTCTGTAATGGCCCTATTATGTCCCAGATAATCAATGATAAGCATTGATTTAAAAGTCACCTACATGTGAATGACAAGAGCCGTTACTTGAAGAGAGGACGCCAGCATTATTTATTTTATATTTTCAGTAAGTGACTTCAGCAGCAGTCTGCACTGTAGCTGCATGTCCATCCATACATTAGCTTCCACTATCTCTATCTGCATTTACTTAGCCTTTAGATGGAGCGGATCACCTTGATGTCTGCGCTGATCACACTCAGAGGTCACTGATAATGATCAAAACAATTTCTTCTGAGAGGCAGAGAAAGAAGGTGTCTCCCACCCTCCACCCTCTACCCTCCACCTCTCGTGTTTCATGGCTTCAATTACTCAGTGTGACGGCATCAGCATGAATAATGCAGTGGTCGCCTGCCCTGGCCTGGAGGGCGATACACTTCCGTCTCTGTGTGCACACGGACATTAAAGAGAGAGGGCAAAGGTTTTTATGAATGATCAAAGCCAAGCTGGAAGAAGAACAGCAGCAATTCAGAAGCTGAAACAGCAGAGTATTTTACACTGTTTTTCCAAATCAGCTTAATCACTGAACTTTTAAGTTCCCCTGAACATGCAACCCCATGTGATCTTTGTACTCAGCTGTCATTATTATCCAGCATTTCTATGTTTAATAGTGTTTACAACTGAGCTTTTTTTGGCCCTGGGATGTTTTTGCTTCCGGCTCCTCTGCTAACGCTGATGAGGGGTGTTTTATCCTAATGAGGCTTACACGGGTAATTAAAATTCTAGATAAAATGTACCGTAGATTAAAAAATCATAATCCAACCGCATGTTGAAATAGTTTCAAGGCCAAATTTGTCCGCTCACGCTGTGGTACATTCTTTCCAGGGCTGCACTGTGATCAGTGAGTCCCACAGGATGGAGTTGACTGTCGCAGGGTCCCATCGGTTGATTAATGGGGCTGTATTTCGTCTATATGGCCTCCATCTCCACATGCCGTCTGTTACCCTCGCTCCTGCATCACCCCTCTCCAATATACAGTCCTCTCATGTGATCTCTAGCCTGATTATACGCTGTAGCCATCTGTGCATGACCAAACTGTTACATTCTGACCATCATTTACCTCCAGCATGAACACCAACCTTTTATAACAAGAGTATTAACTGTCCTGCCCATTCAACAGAAACGCACACGCATTACTAATGAATTTTAAGTTTTAATTTGTTTCGTTTTACTGTAAGAAACTCTGTCATTGTGAACACTCATTCCAGCAGATGTAAAGTCACTTCAGGTTCTGATGGGAAATAAAGACGGAGAAGAATGAAGTAATGAAAAAATGAGCAAGTCAGAAAAACACGGGCCAACAGTGGCTATTAATGTTGTTTCAGACCAGAGTAAAAGGCAGAGGGAGATTTCTCCTCTTCTGCTGCTGAGCCATTCCCCTCTCAATCCCTCCATCTGCCTCTGTCACCACAAAATCAGGGATGGCACAGAGAAAAACACCACGCTCTAAATGGGAAAGGACGGATGAGTGAGAGAGAGGAGATAAATGTGTGTGCGCATGCATCTGGCTCGCGCTTGTGTGTTTTGGTTGTGATTTGTGTGCTCGGCATCAATGATTCATCGTCATCCGTCTCCCACGCCCTGTCTGCCAGACTGAGTCGGCAGAGTGTTGTTTGCTCTGTACCAGTGTGTGTCATGTTAGACCTCAAGCTATGGTCACATTTGCCTCTGGTCCAATGAAACCGTCCCGCTCTCAGCAGTGCAGAAAGCATGTGGTGTCACAGGTCTGATGGAGGTAATGAAACAATATTGAGCAGAGCGATGAGAAACTGAAAACATTCTGTGAGAGCGGTGCCACAATTTGTAGTCTAGTCGAGTGTAAATTGAAAAACAGAGCGATGGCACACCACAACAATAATTACCCCTTCATTTCCAAACCCAATATGCATCAACACAACACTGTTTCTTTTGATCAACCGTGCAGATTTGTAAGTTGTATTATGGTGAGCTTTGACCTGCGGGTCAGCTGGATTCGACATGAAAACAGAAAACACACGCTTGAATTTCTCAGTCGCGTGAGCTTTAATTAAAGACTGTGTGTGCGGTTACGCCTCTACACTCCACGCCAGGGAACGGATCCATAATGCTGGTTTCAGAATACACGATATTTATGACCATAAAGGTGGTCTCTTGGTCAGATGACATGATTATAGAGTCATAAATTCTTGCCATGAAAGGCTACACAATGGTCCCAACCAATCATAGCTTCCTGTAACTCACAAATATGTGTGATGTCATCAGGAAGGAGGAGCTAGAGACTGCCTTCTGGGAACAAGAATGTAAATAAACTAAGGCTTCTTTTTTTTACCAGCTGTTTCTCTGTTTCACAGAGAGGATGAACATGTGGTCTGAACCCGGGATGAAAGATGCCAATGTGGTAATGAAGAGCATGATCCCTCACTGGCTTCCCAACATGTTAATGCAGCTAATTGAGAGGGAAGTTTTATCTCAAAAAAAGGACAGACGCGTTGTTTCAGTTTTTTAAGCTTTTAATTTTACTTGATCAGAACAGAAGAAGCGTGAAGTATCCGTAGACATTAATACCAGGCTAATGATGTCACATGCTTCAGTCTGTGTTTTTGTATGTTTTCTAAAGCTAAATATATTTTTCTTGAATTGTCTCTAACTCGTCAGTAGTCTATAATATTGGATGTTTGAATTTATTACATGATGTCTAATGTTTATACAGAGGACTCTTAAGTTCATACCATCTAGAAATTAAGCACTGATCAGTTTTACTTATTTAATCAGCATTACAGCCAGGACTTTTAAGGTAAAATACAACTTTTAAATGTGTTAGGTGCAGTATTTTTACTGAATATGAAATATGAAGCCTCCCTGCAGTTCAACCTTGTTATGAACTTGACCTCTTTTCTTGTATTTGTATGACTTCTTCCCCCAATTTTTTACTCATTGAAAAACCATCCATCTTGGTGTTAGTGGAAGGTTTTCCTGACAATAATTTTATCTTATCTCTGCACGAATATTAGTGAACCACCTGCTTTTTCTGCCTGAGAAAGTGTAAGATCTGGATGAGAAAGTCCTCTGCCGCCCACCACTATCTGATCTGGCTGAGTGAGATTTACAGCTCTCTTTAACTCACACCACCAGTGACTTTGTTGCTGTGTGAGGCTGAGTTGCTCTTCTGTTGCCAGCACGCCTGCTGTTGTGTGTTGGTGTTGTGACTCATGGTGAGAATCTTTCAGGAAGTACACAAACTGTAGTTGATTACTGTGTGCATATTAATAGAAGCTGGGGGAACGTGGGTACAGTTATAATTTTACATTGTGTGATGAACAAACAAGAGAAACCTTGCTTTACATTGTTTTTACATTAACTTTACTTTATTTGTAAACCGCTTTTGTCCAATTCTTTTAATCTGTGCCTCAGTGTGACCTCTGCGTTTTATAGGTTTATAAACTGATTAGAGATTGAAATGATTCCCAGCAACTCAAATTTTTTTTGGTGATAATGTCACTGTGGTTGACCTGTCAGTCATTTTGGGATTGATAACATGTTTAATCCTGTGTTGTTCTTTGGGATTTAGTGTGATTAATCATTCTCAAGCTGGAGCTGAGTGAGCAACTAAATGACACCCATCAACGAGAACTTGAGGCTGGGAAAAATCTTATGCTGTAAGGATGAGAGTGGATCAGGAACTGATCCAAGGGCTGAGGAATTAGCAGGATACCTGGAAAACAGGATCGGAGGACTTGACCTCAACCAAGCTCAAGCTTACAACTAAGCTCAAGCCCGAAAAAGAGGTCAGTCGGACCCTCCAGAGAGAAAAACCCAGCTGAGGAAAGAGCTGAAGGAGCAAAAGGCGGAGTCCCTCGCTGTTTTGCAGGCCCTCAAAGTGGTTCAGATGCTGGTGTCTTTGGAAGAAGCTCCAAGAGAAACAAAAAAGATGCTTAGTCAGGAAAAATCTGCTTCTTCAATTTGAGGAAGAAGAACAAGGAGAGTTGGTGGACAGAATCCAACTAAGACCACAATACCTTCAACAGTTGTTTGCTGCAGGGTGGCATGGTGGCCCAGTGGTTAGCGCTGCGACCTCACAGACAGACCTCAGCTGACTGGCTTTTCTTTTTGTGGAGTCTTCATATGCCTCCAGTGTCTGTATGGGTTCCTCCCACACTCCAAGACATGAAACTCAGAAGAATTTGACAGTCTAAATTGCACCCAGTCAGTTGAATATTTGAGAGCAGCTGTAAGGTTAAGATGCTAAGTGGTACACGTTAACGTAAATGATCAATGTTTAAAGACAGCGGGATTATTGGAGACAAAGATTTCAAGATGTGTTTGATCTACACTTGGTTTGACATTTTTCAGAGTAAGACTGCAGTGTATCTCTTTTTCAGTGATTTATTATGTACAGTAGCGCAATATATTTATCTATTTTATTACACAGACGACAAGAGAGCATAAACAGGAGACAAACACGTAAGGAAAACACTGAATTAAGCGATCATGACTACTTTGTTGTTCATCATATTGATTTTCACAGTCTCTTGTCTCCAAGTTGCAGTGATCTCCATTCTTCTCTGTCCTCTAACTGTTTTGTCCTAGTACTCATTTGATATGATTGGATGAAGTTTGCTTGGTTCTTTGCGTGGATTTATGAGGAGAACTTAACCATCTGCTCTCAAACTGTGCACCATTAATCCAATGAAAATTGCTCACTTAGCCAAGAGATTTTCAAGCTTATGCATTCCTGCCTCATTAAAAATTCATGCTAGTGTCTTTCTCTGAGTATGGCCCAAACAAAACCAATACTAATTTTGCCTGCTTTTAAATGTGTGTTTGGGCCAATGGTTGGCTGGTTAAATATGGCATCAAGCAATCTGCACCTCAGTCTGTTCTGTGCAATCCTTAACTGTTCTTTAAAGTCTCTGGATTTTTCTTTTGCAATTTTCAATTTTAATATTTCAAGCCCTATCCTGGGCTTAACTCTTTTTCTGACCGATTAAAAAAATATTCTCATGATCTGCATGATTGCAAAATGTGTTTAATTTCCAGCTGTTGTTTTCTAACACTTATTTTAAGAATCTTATGCTTTCTATGCATGTAAATACTAATTTGCATGGGGGCATTTCAGGGAGAAGAAGAGAGACAGAGAGAGAAACAGCCAGACAGCAGACATGCTGTGAGCCTGAGAACAAAAACAAAGACAAAGACAGGAGTTGTATGAGGAGTCTGCTGTTCCAGCGGCAATTCTTGTTTCTTGGTTGGCGTTGTGTGACTGACTTGATGGGAACTGCTCCCAGGATGAGGGCAGCCAGAGGCTTGTTTGGGGAGCAGGGCCATTCATCGGTTTCCTAATTGGTGGGAGTGCAATGAAATGGCTGACTTCATTGGCCTGTTTTTTGGCAGAGTTTCCTCCAATGAAATGTACTTGAGAGAGAGAGAGAGAGAGAGAGAGAGAGAGGGAGAGAGAGAGTATAGGCTGTGGCCCTAAGGTTACAGGAAAATACTTGCACACACAAACACATGCATGCTCACAGAAACACTTAAATTTAACAGACAGTTTTGTTGGGGCTATAAAAATGTCTTCATTAGGGGAAATGGGGTCTCCTTAAGGCGCTGCCATTCATAATATCCTTGAAAAGTAAGATAAAGCCAGTCATGCTGGTGTCAGAGATCAGATTCGTGGGTCGGCCTTTGGTTTGAAAGCCACGTGTCTGCATCTTTATTCCCCATTTTTGTGTTTAGATTTTAGACAAAAAACACTGCAGTATTTCAGTCTTTGACAGACAGCAATCTGCACTTAGAAACATCACAAACATTCAGGATTAATCTGATTTCTATTCAACGTCATACATGTTTAAAGAACAGTAAATCTCTGCTTAAGTAATAAATGACACCAGTGCATTAACGGTTTTCAAAGCCAAGGACGAGTGCTCTCTGCGCAGCACAAATGCAACCTGAAACCTTTCTAATCTGGAGAGTGTTTCATTTCTGCTCAGGCAGCAAGCACTTTACAGACAGTTTACCATCAAGCAAAACAGGATGTGAGTCAAACTTTTACTTTTTCCATTCAAATCAGCCTCACATGTCATTGCTTTAGACAGGCACCTGCCACAGCTGTCAAACCTTGACGTCTGGAGCTGTTCTGTAACCTTCTATGAAACATTTCCCATAGACTTCTGTGGGAGAAAAAACTCTCACAGCTTTCTGGCTTATCAGGCACACACACACTCAAACAAATCTTAAAAGAGCAACTGCAGCCAAAGACGGCCCTTCTGCCTCCCCCACTTTTCCACTGAAGGATGATTCACATGGATTATATAGACTGGGAACGAGCTTTGAAAGGGGACTTCTAACAGATGTCCCCATATGCTGAGGCCCCGCGATGCCATTCAAAGCAATGACCTTTTTTCTTAACTTGCTCATTATGTCACTCTTCCCTCTTTGTTTGCGACGCTTTTCCCTGTTCTCCTCTGCCCTCTTTCTCCTTCGTTGCTCCTCTCCTCAGTCTCTAACAGGTGACATCAGTATATGTAGCTTGGTGTTGTCAGGCTGGCTCCCTAACAGGCTGTTAAACCTGACACTTGAGTACACCGGGCTCTGGCAGCTTCAGTATGCTATTCCCTCGTTGTCCTGTGTGTCCTTTTCTCAATGTGACTTGTGTACAATGTGCAGGGTTTGAATCAAGTTAATGACTTTCACTCTATGCCTTCCTCTCTCACTCTCCACTGACTGCTTTTACATTCTATATACTGTAGCTCTATACTGCTCAGTTTACAGAGAATGGGGATCAGTAACTTGCAGAAGAGTATTTCTGCAGGACAAGCGATTATTAAAGGATTCATTGCAGCTTGGATGACTGATCCTCTGAGTACAGGACAATCTCAATAACAGCTTGGTCTTTTTTAAGTACAACCCTGCTGTTGTGCAGAATATTATTTCTTAGAAAAATAATATTTCTTAGAAAAGCCTTCTCGTGTGCTCATTGTGTAATCGCCAAAAATCCTGTTATTTCAGTGGATTTTCATTTCCTGGCTGAGGTGTTTGATGACATTAAGAGGATAAAACCAGGGTTCCCATTCAGACAGTGACCTATAAAAGCCTATAAAAAGCCAAACATGCAACCATATTGAGATTTAATTACCATTACAGGCTTTGTACTTTCCCTCAAGACCTTTTAACAAATTAATTTTGTTTACAGACATTCAACCTCTAATGGTATCATGATTTTGACTGCATTGTAATTGGCCAGATAACTGCTGCAGGGAGGTGCAGCTTTTGTTATCCACAAAGAATAGCAAAATGGAGAATGACTTGTCTTGTGCAAAGTGTAACCTGCAATCTATTTTGACGCCTGATTTCCCACATTGCTGGGCTGCTGCAGAACTCTGCCTCTCTGCGTGCTCCCCTTCAAATCCCATGTGGTGCTCTGGCTGTGCAGGAGCAGGAAGCCGATTATCTCACCTCCCCATATGCTCCATACAGTGCATATGCAAATATACTGCAGCTGCTGATAACCTGTCTGTGCAGCTTTGTCATTGTGGAGTGTTTCAAAGTGACCCATATCTGACAATGCTTTGAACAGACCTCCATCCAAAAATGACCCACATCTGCAGCTGAACAACAACAAATGATGTGACATCTGGCCAGCTGTTACCGGAGCCAAATTGTGGTCCGTGGCCTAACCTAATTGTCTCAAATGCTGGATGACAATGCTGGATGGCTGTATGAATGCCCTAGTTTTGTTTGAACTGAGTCACTACTCTAAATGTTAATTACATGCTACTTCATACAGCAAAAACAACACAAACTGTGGTATCTGGTGGTTCAGACTGCAGCCACAAGGACACAGATAAGACCAGATAAAGTTCAAAGCATAAATAAATGTTCAAAAGGCCAAATTCCTTGAAAATGAACTTAGGGCCTGTGTCCACATAGTCCTTTTTTTTTCAGAAAAGAACTGGGATGAAAGAGTTGTGTGGTGAGAACAAAAATGCTGCTCATGAGTTTTGATTGGCATTACACAGATAGCTCACTAAAAGCAACCTAATAACTGGTTTACTACATAGCTAACATTAAGCTTATAAGACATAAGGTGATAACAGCACAACATGCACCCGCAACATTCAGTATCTAACCAATCTGCTCTCAAAAAAGGGTTTTTTTCTCTTGTGGCAATCTCCGTCTAAAATATCATAAAGGTCAGGATGAAAGACATGACCAGAGCTAGCGTCTCCTCAATTTTCTTGGTTATCTGACTCAGAGTGAAAAAGTCGGAGTGCTCTGAAAAAGGTCGCATGCTGCAGCAACAGACTCCACCTCACTGGGAACAATTGTAAAAAGACACTGGCGCTTAGGGAAAAACAAAAAAACAAACAAAAAAAACGCTTTGAGGATGTGAGACCATAGAAAATTTTCTGCTGCATTTTCACTTCATCCAAAGTCTTTCAAACACATTCTCGATGAGTCATTGCAAGCTGACAATAAGCTTTATACAGGAGAATCACTCTTTGTACTGAGAGGCATTCTTCTACTTATCTGACTCAGATAAAATGTGTCAGAAAAAACTGAGATGAGGAGGGGCTCTTCAAGTAAAACTACTGAATTACAGCACAATGACAAAAGTACAGTTTCAATACTCTTATTACATTCATATTCTGATCTACAGTGATTGGTTGGGTGTTAGGTTCGTATCCTAAAACAGGACATGATATTGAAGGATTTCCACTCAACTGAGTGAGAGTTTTATTAGATATATGATGTCTCTTATGAAGAAAACTGAATATATATATACTATTTAGCTTTCATGTCTATTTTTAACCCAATGCAAGGGTCAGTGTTAAATTCAACTTTCCAGTAACTGATAGAGAATCTGTCTTGGTGGTTTGCAGGTTTAAAATAGGTCTGACAGTCCTAAAAAACTAGAACCACTGCTTTAGGAAACCAGACAGCATCAGAGCACTTTGTAATTCACCTTTTCCCCCTATCCACGCTCTGTCTGACAGAATTTTGTCCCAGTAGAATTCATTTCGAGTTCTCTACGCTGTGCCACAGGCTCTCGCTGCTGCAGACACATTCATCTGTTAACACTCGATGTGAAAGTCTGAAGTAAAAGGGGCTGGTTGATAAAGGGGGAGTAACAGAGTCAGAGTTGGAGAGTAAAGTCGTCAGCTTCAGGTCTTGTAAGAAAATTTGGAAAAAGAGATGGCTGAGTAAATAGATATTTTAAAGACAAAGGTAGCTAAAGCAAATGTAACAGTAGCTCTCCAAGAAAGCTGCAATACAACAGAAACATTTTTAAACTGCTGTGAAACACACGCTGGATGCAAATGTGTCTCTGGTCTTAAGAGTTGGTTCATTTAATGACCTTCTGCTCTGCATGGGAGAGCCTGCCAACCGCTGGGTTATCCATAAAATACAGTCCGTTTTTCCTGCACACCCTTCTCATATGGCCATACACTGTATCTTCTAAATGAGCAGCATGTAATGTGTTGCTTTGGTTGCAGCCGAGGCATTTTGCCAGGATTTAAATGCACAAAGAGTGGCTTTTCCAGCTAAATGTAAAAAAAGGGGAGAGGCAGAGGTAGAGTTTAATAAAATGACAGAAGGCAGAAAGAAAGTAGGAAGAGAAGAGTAAGAAAGAGTGCATAGTCACATATACACTTGCCACCATCTTATTATGCAGGATGAGCTCTTTTTTTATTCCTTATCCTGCCAATTTGAATGTCAATCTCAAAGGGACCTGCAGGTGATCAGCATTCCAGCTGCTTTACTGGAAAGGCTATGTGCAGAGTCACTGCTGCGAGAGAGCTGTTTTCCTCCCTGCTGCAAACAAGATGCTGTTTTAAATCATTCTGGCAGGTTAGTACGGCTGCGCCCTGAAAAATACTCAAACTGTAGGCTTTTCTGCAGTTGACCCATGACCTTGTCCTTTATCCTTTGGCCTGCTCTGCCATGAATGAACATATTTTAAAACAGGGTTTTCATGTGCTGTGCTTTATCAGCACAGATGGCATAGCTTAGAGAAAAACTCTGCAATGAATATGTAAAACAATGCCTTGACATTTGTGCATACAGTACATGAGAACCTACATCCGTAATTAGTAAATGCACATGAAGACGTGAACATCCAGGTGTAATACTGGTAAATATCATTATGCATATTTACACACACAGTCTCCATTTTTTTTAGAAATACACATTTTCTTGGTCTCAGTTTTCTTTAATTTACAGCCTTTATGGAAATAAATCATCCTTTTCCTGCTTCTCCCTCCTGTGCAAACCTGCTCTGACGTATACAAATACATAACCACTGAAGCGGCAGGACATTTGGATGAAAGACTATTAATTCTTGTTTGGAGTTAGATTTTCTCCCAGTTCTCATAACAGAAAATTAATCAATACTAATACCCCTTCCCTGTTGTGTACTATTTGTTTTTGAATAGGCCCATCGTCAGCTGAGGACATATTTGGGCTGCAGTTTACATATTTGTGTAACAGATCAGTGAGAGCAATGTAGAATAGTGATAAAGGAAAGTTTTTTTTCAGAGAATAGGACCAAATTAGATTCCCCACCATCATTTACACTGTGCTGTCACTGAGCAAGAGACTGAACCTCCTTTGCTGCTCTGATCTTTGACCTCCCTGTAGAGGAGAAAAGGGGCAAAATGCCTATTTCCTTCATGGATCTGTAAATCTACAAAGTATAACTAAATACATCACAGAACATTCTATTCTTATTATCCTTTTAAATTGTCTCCAGGAAATTAAGTGGGCAATGCAGATGGTACAATAATAGATTTTTACCAATTAGTTGAGTCGTTGGATAGAGTCCTGTAGGTATGACTGAGGGTCTTATAGGAACAGTAACACATCATCTGCATAAAGAATCATTTTGTTTTGTCTGTTAGATGTTTTAATACCCTTAATGATATGTTTTGAGGGTAAGGGGTGGATTGAAGTGCTAGTGGCCCCATGGATATTGTAAAGAGTGAGGGAAAATGTGAATTTACATTAAGTCAGCCATTTAGTATCAATATGTTGTTGGTAGCTGATCTTTTTTCATTAATAGCACTTTCATTAAAATGTTTTTAGTACTCTTGCATTTATAACCCCTATACATAGATCAAATAAACCTCTTTCAGTTTCAGATATCTCTCTGTTTTTCACATAACATATTAGCTAAAAACTAGAACATCATACTCACATATTTTTAATGTGTGCAAAAAAGGTTTGTTTTCAGTAGAGTGATACTGCCTGTAGAAGTGTGTATTCTCTTAATTTATGTCTCTAACCCATTATTTGAGGAAAACCAATAGGCACAAGCTGGTAGTTATTTAGAAAGGTAACAATAGTCCAAACCAATGCCTGCATTCACTGTATTCACGACAAAGTTTTTTAGGATAGTTGTGACTTGTTGCTAGTTTGTTTTTTCTTCACAGCAAACAAGTAGGCTACCTTCTTCTTAAAGATATCTTTAATTTTACAGCCTTTGTTGGGACTTTCCTCTTTGGCATTTCTCTTTTTTCCCTTTAACATATACCTTTTCTCTCTTCCTTGTGTCTTTCTCCTGTTTTGTCCATTTTTAGCCACCCTACATGGCTAGAAAGTTGTGCTAATGTGACCAATTTCCTGTGATAACAAAGAAGCTGCCATCAGGTTAAAAGCAGGCAGGGGGTTGATGGTCCACAGTTCTGAGGGACTGTAACTGTCATGCGTTGTTTTCCCCTGATTTACTCATTTTATAAGACATTTTAACACTAGCCTGACACTGCAGGAGAGTCAGTCTGCCAGGCCACCAGGAACTCAGCTGGTGCTCCCAGTCTGGTTCATACTGAATTATTTGCATCGTAGAATTGTGCATACCCTGTACTACACCACTGTTTATTCCTGATATATAGTTAAAAGTTGATATAAAGAAAGCAAGACTGTTCCAGATATAGTACCTTCTCCAGTTTTTCACTCATTACGACCTCACAGCTCGCGAGCTAACTAACTTTCTAAACATCAGGTGCTTTGATCTAACCCTGAAGCCAAGAACGATCTAATTTTTCTTCTTATTTTCATCTGTTAAGAAGAACAGTCACTCTGCAAGTCTTCAGAAGAGACTACAGTGTATTTGATGTTCTGTTAAAATCAACCCCCTTCCTTCTTTTCTTCTCCCTTTGCTCCCATCCCTACAGCAGCCTCAACAGAAGCTGAACCAATTCATTAGAAGGCTCAGAAAGTCAATTATGGTAATGGTTCCCTTTGCCAGGGGAGGTGGAAACTCAGCAAAGCCAGATACTTTCTTCTTCTACATATTTTCTATATATTTTATTTAGACTTCATTTAGATAAGCAAATCAATCGTCTGAAGTATGAAGGGCAAAGGGGTTAGAGATGAAGAGAGGATGAGATGGGAGGTGAATGTTCCATGAATCCATGCAGTGGAGCAAAGGCGAAGCGAAGATAGAGGAAGGGTAGACCCAGTGTCAAGAGACTATCCACAGGAATCCCTCTTACTTATTCATGCAGCAGCTGAACATCAGGGAATCTCCCAGCCTCATTATGAAATGTGTATTTGCAGAAGCTTATATGGCAGTGCAGCTCCTGCTCGACAGCCTCTGCTTATCCACTTCACTCTCATCCCTTCCTTCCTCTGCTTTTTAGATCAGATCACTCTAGGGAAGCAATGTCATGCTTCATTCATCGAGGCGCCTCGCCCACTGTCCTAAATCCCTCGCTCTCCTTTGCCTCTGAAAGGCAAAGCTTGGCTAATTTCAACAAGTTTGTGTAGCTGGCATGAAAGGGAGCAGATGCCTGAACTGAAGTTTGCATTTACTTATCATCTGTTTTTGTGCCAATTTGACTGACAAGCAGAGGAACGCACGAACTGCACCACTGAGCAGCTACTTTAAAGCCAAAACATGCATGCATGCTCATTAAAATATGCCAAAATAAACATCTTTAGCGAATTCTTTTTTTCTGAAGTTAAAATGTCATATTGTATGTTTATTTATAAATGCTACAGGCTCCTTCGTTAAACTTTTGTTAAATCTCTCTCTTGAGCAAGCAACTGTGTATGTGGTTAGCATCTGCAGCCAGGCACCGCAGGCCCGTCAAGCTTTGGTTTTCTCCACATGGTTGTGACACAGTGTGCTTTAACTGTAATTAGACCATTACTGAAGTTTTTTAGGCCTTCCAAATCATCTCTAATGTATTATTGATAGGGTGACCTTTCAGCGATTTCTGGGAAAAGTCCCCGTTTTGGGTGACCTTTTCTTGGCTAGATCTGTCCCCAGAATTGTCTTAGATTTCAACTGCAGTTAAAACAAAAACAAAAAAAAACAAAACACAAAGTGAAACAGATGCTGCAGCTGTGATCTTGGTTGCGCACAGACTAATGCCGTACCCCCTTTGACGACAATGTAGGTTGTAATGGCAGAATAGTGCTGTTTGTATTTTCACTTGTTCATCCATGGACAGAAGAGGAAGCAATCAGTGTTATTTATGAGGACAGAAGAAGAAATAAGTCACAGTTGAAGAGGACTGAAGACCTGTTTCGCTGACAGTAACATATACTGTCTACTATACAACTATACTGTTGTTGGTGTGGTTGTAACGTAGTTTACCGTAAAGATTACCATGTGATAGCTACTACAATATTTTGTGACATGGCTCTGTTTTAGGAGAGGAGGATTACTGATAGATAGAAAGAAGAGTGATACAGGAAAAGAGTAACGTTAGAAGAAAGTGAGTATGAAAAACTAATAGAAGAAACAAGTCAAGGGAGCAAAATGTGCAAGAGTGAGGTGAAAAGTTAAAGTATAAAAAGGATGAAGGGTGAAGAAAAGGAGAAGGAGAAATTAAGAGGGAAGAGAAGAGCAGACAAAAGGGAGACATGGTTCTCATACAGAAGCAGAAATGTCATTTTAACGAAAAGATAAAAAAATATATATATTATATGCCCATTACCCAGACCAAGACGACACTATGGTCCACTGAATCCTTTGCAAGTCTTCAAAATGTTCTATATACTATACTGGGTACTACACTGAATTTAAAAAAGAATTAACTTTGAAATAAGATTTCACATATTTCCTTTACTCTCAGGTGTTAATAATGATCAAGTGATTTAAATAGAAATATTTCCCTACTAAAGTTATTGCTTGCAGGTGCCACACCATTGTTCCGACGGCCCTTTGATCCGCCCACATATTGTGAGATGCACCAATTACATAGACATCCAATTGCTCACTGCCTCCTCCTCCATTCCTTTCAAGGTAAACAGGAACAGAGAGAGATGGCTGCTCTTTTAGGCTGTTTGAATGGCTTCTGGACTTCCATTTATTTGCAGACTAACCCAAACCCTTACCCTAACCCCAACCTTAACCAATTTATGCCTAATCCTAACTTTAAGCGAACCACAATTCATACCTTACCTCTACACTTGGTGCCGTGTCACTATTCCGCCGGCCCCGTTGGAACAACAGGCTGTCGGAACAATGAGTGGGCCCCACTTGTAGCTGCTTCATGCACATTACTGTGAAGCTCTTCATTCATGCACAACAGAAACAGTCTTCAAAGTTTTTGATGGAACCTCTTATCATGGCCAAGACCCTTTTTGGAAATGCTGAAAACACAATTGACGACCACATTTTTGAGCAATACGTGCAGCTAATGGTAGCATACCTAGCTGTTACTACAACCAAGAGAATCTGTTGTTGCTTCAAAATCCTTCAAATCCACGGTGACTGACTAAAAATGTGAAGCCTGCTTTTGTCAACCTCCATGTGAAATCTAGCCTCAAAATTGAGTTCAAAAATGTGCAAGATTTCTTACAGTAAATCTCCCACTGTTGTTTAAAACAGCATACAAACTATCCTTGAATGAAGAGGTTAGCAGCTGTGAAGGTCGGTGTGATTTCAAAACCAGTTACTTTTTAATCTTCATGTTGAGTGTGTCGCCATTGAAAGTGCATTAACATTCCACTCACGCAACAGCATCTGCACAATAACCTTGAAGTCCTCTCCTGTTCTTCAGTGTAACTTTTCAGTTCAGCAGCAGCTCATTTCAGAGTACAGGTGCAACCTATTTGTATTTCTGAGTCTTGTGATGGCACCTTGTTGCTAGTTTGCTATTCCAGATTCATTTCTCTGCCTCCGTCCTCGGGCCTAAAGGGAGATAAAAAGAGCCAGGCTTCTTTACTGGAGCTTGGCAGCCACCATTAGAGGGACTAGGTTGACCCGTGGCATGAAATTAAGGAGCTGAGGCCCATTGAGCAGCCCAGCTGATAGAGGCAGAGGATAATAAATCCAGTGAAAGATGAAGGGAGGAACGGGTGGAGGGTGGTTGAGAAGGAGAGGGGAGGGATGGATGTAGCAGCCGATGCAGCCTCAGGGGCTCTCAGGATCCCTTTATTAGCATGGCTATTTTCACCCTCGCCTTCAACAGCCTGTCTCCTCTTTGAGCAAAAGCATCACACACAATAAAACACTCTGTCATGTACAGTGTGTTCCCTCACACTTTCTTCTTGCTCTTTCATAATGAGGGAGATGGAGGGAGAAGCATCTGCAGTGTGCATATTAAAAACCACAGAACACTTTTTTGACCTTTGCTGGATGTGCATAAAATGTAATATAGTCGCGTGGACTCCACAAAAACTTTAGAGGTGTAGGAAGAGGATACTAAGAAATTCTATATTTAACAGCTATTTAACACTTATTTTTTTAAAAATGGAAGGGGGGGGGGGGGGTGTCACAACACTTATAGCACCTTTAAACACATAAAATTGAGAATAAAATTGTGTAGAAAGTCAGAAATGTCACATAAAGTGTCCAAGTTAATTCATTCTGTTAGTACGTACACTACTGAAGTAGTATTATTGTACTGTGGCTGACTTTAAAGCTGAGGTAGGCAGTTTATTTTTGATGTCATCACACAAAAATTCCATAATAACCTTTCAGCAAATTGTAATTCAGGTGGTGTGAAAAAACACTAGACTTCCACACCTCTCCTTGAGGCTTTGTGAAAGGAAAACCTTTATGGACACTTTTCAGCCTATCAAGGGTCTTTCTAGAGAGTTAGTTCTCCTGTTGGCTACTCTACACTGCACTTCTGATTGGTCGTTAAAACAATTGACATGACCTGCGTTCTTAAACGAGCATCTGGTGACAAAAACGTCTGCAGGCCAGTTTGAGTCGAGTTGAGATGGATCATTTTACACCAGTGCAACTTTCCCTGCAAATGTTTTGTCTCGTTGTGAATCTTCGGTGTAAACTGGCCTTTAAAAGAGAGAGAGTGACAGCAAATGAAATAAAACCCGAGCTGATGCAAATATAGGGAGGGGAATTGCAGTGGATTTGTTTCCTTTGGGGTCTCATGCTACAGCTTGATTTCCAGACTTTGCCTACCCCAGCTTTAAGTATGAGGATGCTTTTATTTAATGCAAAAAAACCCCAAACATTCATATATAGACAAAGGAAATACACATAGGTTACACTTAAGTATAATCATCTATCACTGAGCATACAGTATGTATACATATATGAACAAGTTTACTTGTAGCATCTTTTAAAAATGACGAAAAAGCTAAAATATGTACATAATTCATAGTAAATAGCAATAAATAATGTTTGTTTGCATGCTTTTCCATCCTAGAACAGCAAATCTGTCTTTGTGTTTTATGTTTGTCCGCACCAACGTGTGTGACAGTGGTACAGAAAAGTGACAGAAGAGCAGGAGGGACTGCAAGATTAAACACAAGTTGGCAGAGTTTCATTCAATCCGATGCAATGCTGGCACAAAGGAGCAGTTTTTCTGAGGGCTTCTCATAACCCTCTCGGCTATGAATTACTGCTTATGTAATTGGTTGGCATTCAAGCACCACGAATTGAGGAAAAGCCTAGAAAATGATTTGACGTCACAGCTGAAAAGCTGGGCATTCACTGCAATGATAGACAAAAAAAAAGACACAGCCTGGATCCATAATATTACTGTGAATTAATATTTCACATATCTTTAATGACACCTCTGCAGAGAAAAAGAGGCACCACTGAATCACCTTTAAAAGCAGAGAAAAAGAGGCACCACTGAATCACCTTTAAAAGCCATTTAATATTAAAGATACACGATAGCGCAAATTACAGTCCCGTCTGACTCAAATTTGTATTGGATTTTATCACTAAAGAAGTTTTTATTCATCCTTGAAAAATCTTTCAAAGAAATAATAATCTTTATTAATTAAAAGACTCAATTTAATGAGATTTTCATAAAAGTCTTGGATTAAATTCATCATTACTATTCTGGTGTAATATTAAAAAAATGTGATTCCTGCCAGTTTCTTTGCCATCTGTTCTATTTGACTTAATTTCATGTTTTCTCTCTTTCCCCCATCGTCTCTCTACCTTATCTGCAGGATTTTGAGGACACAGTCGCTTGAATGGTATTATAACAATGTGAAGAGTCGCTTCAAGAGGTTCGGCAGCGCCAAAGTATTGAAGACACTATACAGAAAGCACATTATAGAAAGAGGAGCGCTCTCTGATCTCCCAGGTAACTTCATCCTCTTTTTTGAATCAGCCCTGCATGGTCTCTGTTGTGCTGCCACTCTTTTGCTGTTTATTTTTCGTCTTTTAATCATTTTGATTGCAGAGCAGCCTTCAGTCTCTGTGCCACGTTGTGTCGTGTTTTGATTGAAGCAATTTCATATTTTGCCGGAGACATAATTTAACTTCCTCGACACAAAAATAAAAATGGCTTTGTTTGATATGCACGGCTCTGGTCAGACGTTCAAAGTAAACACAGACAGGCTCACTTGATTGCTCATTAGTTTGCTTTGTTAAATGATCACTGGCTGTGTTTTACGTGTTGTATTCTCTCACTGTCTGATTCACTCAACTACGAACAAAGATTTTCCAGTGAACAAACACACACAACTCCAGAGTAAAGTTCAGTGTTCAGTGGGAAAATATTGCCTGCAACTTTTTGTATTTTCACTTTTCTTACATAGTTTAAATAAATTATTCACAACATTGTTTATTTGAATAAAGAAAGTTACTTTCCTCCATGACATTTTAATGTTGAAATAGACTCTTTGTTGCTATTATGTGAACATTTCAGTATATTTCTAAGGCAGTGTTAGTGCTTGTGTGTGTGTCTGTGTCAGGAGGGATGATGGCGACAGACTGCGGGTGAGCTGATCCACAGGACTCATCCTGTCAGTTTAACCGCGCAGTGTCTCAGGCCACTTTGTGTCCTCAGTGAATTGTTCCTGTGCAGGACAGCAGTGGAGCAGCTTTTATCCAGCCTCCCCCGCTCCAGATTACATTGTTTTGACCTGGCTGCAACATGATCACTCTGCCTCTGTGGCTGACTACAAGGCATTATTTCAAACCCTGGTACATGGGATTAAATGGAGGAAGAGAGCACAGCGGCAATAAATCAGGTCAGACTCGAGGTCGAACAGGATGAGGTTGAGTTGACAGGATGCTCAGAAATACTTTGGAACCACAGCTAAACTTTATTACATATGTAATGTGTAAAATGATATTCAAAAAATTATTAGCATTTCAATCTTGGCAGTGGTGCAAAACGTCCGATAAGCCTATCCAAAAACGTGTTGATCTTTGTCATGAAGAGTGATCGTGGTGTTTGCATTACAATCTTCAGTCAATTCTGGGCAGCTCACATGAGCACAATTCAAGTGCAATATAGTTTAAATGCATTTTGGTACTGAAAGATGAAGATCATTTAAACACACAGCTGGCCTCACGTCTGTGGACTTGTTTTTCGGAATACATTCTCAGATCTTCAAAACTCATAAAGTTCATTAGCACGTACAGAAGAATTAAAGCCCTCATTTTGGTGGATGAGCCATATGTCACTTTGCAGCCTTGTTGAGAAAACAACAGTACCAAAAAAAATGAATTAAATGATCCATATGTTGTTATTTTTCGTTGGGTGAAACTGAAGCAGTGTAGTGCCGCCTTCACTGAATGCATGCACGCTCCTGCAGCTTGGGACACACTCCCCATCAGAGGCTCCGCTACAGCTTATATCGTCTATGAGGAGATGGAAGGATTATGTGACTCGGCTGTTGGTCTCCAAGCTCACATGAGCCCTACAGATTATAACGCGTCCAATTTTCAAATATTTGCATTGTGCATTGACGCTACAGTGATGTGTATGTGTACAGTGATGTGTTCTTTCGTGTGTTTCCATGAAGATATTGGGTTTTTTTTGTTTGTTTGTTTGTTTTTTGTTCCTTCAGCCTGTGCCTTTATATTTTCTATCTGATTGAATTAAAGAGAAAGAAAAAGAACATGTCAAAAAAAGAGCACTGGATAGGCTTGTCAGAAGTATAAAGAGGTCTTAATTTATTTGCTGGGAAATGCATTTTAAGATCTCTTTTGCAGCAAATAATGGGATATGTCAAGTCATGTATATGAAGATGGCTGTGCTTTCAGTTTAACAGCATTTAATGAGACTTTCGCTCTGCAAGCAAATCAGCACAAGATTGGAAAGAAATCATTTAGATAAAGATGTTGCTCATTAACAAACTGATGTTACACCATCTCGCTTGGTTTCCTTTGCTCCAAGAAAAAAAGCTTTTGTTATGAAGCCCACAGACTCTCGTGTCCTGTTCGCATGCATTCATAAAAACAGCCACAGGAATGCAAAACATTCTTGTAAATTCATTCCCGTCCATATGTGACATATAGGCTGCCTCTATATGTGCTTGTAAAGATTGTTTCATTTCTTTATTTATCACCAAGGGACCAATGCTTGTGAAATCAATTCAGTACGAGTGTGAAATGGCAGCCGAACATGACAGTCAGCGAAAGAGATGTGACTGTTTTACATCTCTCGTGTCCCCAGAGAGAACGTGCGACCTTCAAACCAACAGGAAGAGAACAGGGAGAGAGCGATTTGTACTTTCTTGTCCATCATCTCCGGTGGAAGGGGAATGATGCCCCTGTGTGACCTGTAACAAATACCATACAGTCCTCTGTGTATAAACGTGCGTACAGGAGAAAATGAGCGTTACTCTGCATGACAGATGTGGCCCCTTTAGAGCTTTAACATGAAACATGGGTGAAGTGTTAGTGACCACATCTGAAAATGAAAACTTTAATGGGATCATCCATCCGGCAGCTGAATTCTCCTTTTTTAACATAACTAATCCAAGTAGCCTACCTCATTAAGGGCACCGGCAGATGCCAAGCACCCACCTGAGTACATTTAAATTAGTCTTTAATGCCATGGTGTCAGTATAGCGTGAAATCAAATAAATAAATGTGCTCAGCAGTTGTGTTTACTCATACACTATTGAATCCTGAGCACTCTTGTGTTGCACAAGAGCCTTCATGTCAACAAATTTAAATTATTTGATGTGACAGGAAACAGCAGACAGATTATCTGGTAGAAAAACAGTGCGTCTATGATTATAAGCAAATGGTACATCTTACTTTTTAAATGATAGAATATCAGTGTGTGGCTCAGCACACTGGGATTAAACTAGTTGATTTGCTCAAGAGAGAAGAGTGGAAAATTGAGGTTATTTGAAGTCATTACCTCAAAGTACTTTGCTTTTATGCTGAGAGGTGGATCAAGAGATAGATACCACTCACTTGTCTGTACTCTAAATATGAAGCTGCAGGCAGCAATTAGCTTAGCTTAGCATCCACGGGTCCTTTTCCACTATCAAAACAACAACAAGAACCACCCTACAAGCACATCTTAAACTCACTGATCTACACATTATGACTTTTGTTTAATGTGCACCAAAATCAAAATGTAAAAACGAGCCCCTGATTGAAACAAATGTTGAGGAAGTTGCTGTCTCTGTCCAATGATTAGTCTGAATCATTAGGATATAATGTGTGAATTTGTGAACTTTAGAGGTGCTGGCAGGCAGATTTTGTTCCCTTTGTACGGAGCCAGGTTAGCTGTTTCCCATGTTTTCAGTCTTTGTGCCAAGCTAAGTTTAACTAACGCTGACTGCAGCTTTATGTTTACTGTGTGCAGACATGAAAGTTGTTCTGTCAGGCTTCTTGTTTAGAAAAGTCATTGTCAATAACCCAAAATCTTGAACTTTAAACTCCTCGTATTTAAAATTCACTTTATTTGAAGACTGTAAATTAGCTAAAAACTGCAGACTTTTCTGGTGCATCTCCATTTTTACTTTCTTTTTCATTATATTGCTGTGCTTTGTCTTGGCTTTGTGTTTCCCTTAAATACATCGAAAGGGTCTTGTATTTGTTTCCACCCTTTAAATTAAAGTAAACACACTGGCTAATACCTACTTTTGTCATAATTGTAATGCCTCAGCTCGTTTAATATCTTTATCACAGGGTAATTTTTATAGATCAAATCTCTACTCCTCTAGTCTGTTTTTATGGTATAGCATCATAAAATTCACCGTGAAATGAAATGTGATGAGTTTGTTATGAAGCATCAAAAGCAGAAATGATGATTTTTTTTTAATTTTTTATTTTTTGTACGCTTAAATCTCATTCATTTCAAACAGGGGATTACTGTTGTCCCACTTTTCTCCTGCCCTTTGTGTTTGCTGTCACATCCCTCCAGCGTCTGTGGGAGGCTTCCCACCTATCCAGAAAGATGAAGGTGACTGGAGAAATGTTCAAACATATTATCGCCCTCAGACGTGCTGTTCTCTGTGGTGAGAAAGCTGAGAGTGAGAGAGAGAGAGAGAGAAAGCTGTGCCGTGTTTTGAGCATTCTGTGGCTGCAGCGCCGTATTTTTAGAGTAATCACAAAGAAAGAGATGTTGTCCTTGTGTGCGCACGTGTCTGTGTCTGCACTTTTTGTCTGGTGTAAATACTGCCAGACAGAGACTCGACCACACCTGATGGCATTAAACAAGGTAGTGATGCACTCTATAATGTGGCAAGGCAGGTCTGAGAAATGTTTTGTCTCTAAACTGCAGTTACTGTAGATGTTTTACAGAGAAAAACTGCAAATACTCTTTTATGGCACTGCCAAACCTCTTTTTTATGCTGTTTAGGTTTTACGTGTGCATTTGTGTATGTTGCTACTGTAAATTAAAGAATGAGGAGAATGAGGTTATATTTCCATAGTTTGGGGCGTTTTTTTTTTTTTTCTAGTCAGGTTGTTGTTTGTTGTACTTGATGGTGAGCAGATATTGAATATTTCTTCATCATGACAGCTTATCTAACCATCTCTGTTATGCTTTGTTTATGAGCTAGTGTCACAGTCTTACATGTGGGGGCTCTCCTTTCAGAGGCTGTAATGTTGGGAAACACAAAAATTGTAGAATAAATGAATACGGTTAAAAGAAGCTGCATCCACAAATAAGATTATTGTTCCATGTTAATTAAGGTTTTCTCTTCACCTGATTGCCTCCAAACCTGTTTCTGAAATGCTAATGCTAATTAATTGTGTGAACCTACTAAGGTCAGATAATGAAACTCTGGTTCATTTACATTTTTCTAGCTATGGGTTCTTTTATCTTTTTAAAGTTCTTGGCCCATGCTAGATGAATACAAATGCCTTCATGAAAACTAGGGCCAGAATTATTTCATAACTGCAACATTAAAATAGAGGAGGAAACATGAGTATCAGGCAGAGTGAGAATTGTGTGCTATGCTGCAGATCCATTTCTGTCCAGTGAGTGGTACTTAGCCAAAACTCTGTCAGTCCTCAACAATGGACTACAGGGCAGGAGGTTAAATGTTGCAAATCTTTTGAGTCAGTGCCAGAACAATGTAGACAGTGACCTTGGTTCTCCAGCTGTTCTCCTCTGCCAAAATAGTGAAGAAAAATGCAATGACCTCCTGAATCACCCGGTCTCTCAAGAAATCTGTACAAATCAAAAGCTTTTCAAAGTACCTTAAAAGATAAAACTACTGTAATATGGTCAAGTACATTCACACTCCCAGCCATATTTTCTCTTTTCCACATTATTTCTATTGTTTGTGTCCTTTGAGCTGAGAGGTGACTCTGAGTAAATTCTTTATTTGTAGAAATTGGAGGGAATAATATTAAAAGTCCTCTCTACTCAAATAACCTTTTCTTATGTCTGTCCCTTTGTATGTCAGAACTTTACTGTACTGACTTGTATCCATGCAATTTTTTTAACCAGAGAGGTGTTTTATTTTACTATTGATGGTAAAATTCTAGAATCTGATATTCATTTATACAACAGGCAAGCTAGCTTTGGTTCATCACTAATTCAAAAGCCAATCACAAGCAAAGAAACCTGAAACCAGCAGCACAGAATGGACATGTCAGTACAAAGAGAAAGACTACACATTAGCAAAACCATTTTCACTGTGTTAGCCACTACAAGTTGCAAGCTAACAAGCTTCCAAACAATATAAACAAATTAAAGATGCTAATGCATCTGCTTGCCACTGATTTTTGTGCACAACTGACTCCTTGTCTGAGTGTGTCTGACTGAGGTTAAAACATGTGTAGCTGGTTCCTCTATGGTCCCTCTCATGCTAGTCTCTATAAATTCACTGTATGTAGAGTCTGTAGGGTCGGTAGGGCGATCTTGGTACCAGAAAAGCCCTGGTTTCCAGTTGTAGTCTTTTGTAGTCCGCTTAATTAACATTGGACCCATGAATTGTTAACCGCTTCTAAACTGGCTACTTGTGAAAAGATCCGCTGGTAGATGTGGTCTCTCAACTCCAACTCCATTCTTGTGTTGGACTGTAAACAACCAGCGGCACGCAGAGAATGAAGTTGGAAACACAAATTCGCCTCCTCTAACAGAAGCCCAAGAATAATGGGGTTTGCCCCCAGAGGCATTGCTCCAATGCTAACATTAGCCAACCTGAAATGCAAACAATAACAGAAATTGGACTGCATTTGTGTCAAAAATGTAACTGACTCTATTTTGTGTGGAACTGGATCCATAATCTCATGTCAGCTTCTCTGCACTCATGCAGGAATGTGTGGGGAATAAAGAAGACCTTTATAGACCTGACCTTGCCTCTTTATCAGCATTTGGGCATATATGAAGTAATCTATAGAATGCATTGAAAGTGGAAAATAGCTATTGATTTTTCAATATAATTTACTAAAATTTGTTCTTTCTGTAGCTTACATCCCACACTTCTAAATCTGCAGGAATCACAAGGCATCAGGGTCACATCATCCAGTCCACCATTAAACATTCAATTAGCAGGCTTTTTGTAAAATTGCTGTTTTATGTTTTTGTTTAATGGTTAACGTGGGATTGACATTTTCTATTGGCTGCACAGTGAACATTTTCTAATGCTCCAGGCTGCCTTCTGGGTCTCTCTCTGCACTTTTGTTCTTGCCAAGTTTTATGCATTAGAAGATGGAACCCCATCAGACCTCTTTTATGTCAGGCACAGTGGCCCGCAGGTGACAGTGGTTGCATTATGAAAATGTAAAAAAAATTAAATAGCCTTTGCTGATTACTGGGAACATGCTCCAGATTTGCTCCTTCCATTTGCATTTGCATACCTCCATCGTTTGAACTTTAAAGGACATTTTAGCCCTGAGATGGATTAATTCCACACACACATACGAACACACACACTTGTGAGTGCTGCAAGAACCACATGAATGGTCAGTATTATGGAAAAAAATATATAATAAAGTCAAAACAGTGCAGTTTGGCTCAAAAAACACCGTATTTTATTTGACTTGTAGTTTATTTTTATGACAGATTTAGATTACATTGGCATCTTCTTCACAAAATCTGAGTAAACCTCTTATCTCCCAAATAAAAAAGACAAATAAACTGAGTGCGGGTTTGTTTACTTTCCAATACCTCCCAGCCTGTCATGATGTAAGCAGACACACTGTCGGTTCTGCCGTTGTTCTGAGGACGTTGTTTATGGGACTGTGTGTGCTGCCAGATGCTGCATTGTAATTGAAAGGAAACCGTCTGGACTCTCCTTCCCCCTCCTGCTGCTGCTGGCACTTCAGGAATGTTCACTCTAAGTGGAGCTTTACTGACTCATTTATTTATACATTCTCTCTTTTTTTTTGCTCCCTCTGTCTCTCCACATATTCTCTCTTCATGGTGCTATTTGTTTCACTCGTCCCCACATTTAACTTTTTGTAAAATTTCAGTTTTCTTGGCCACAGAAACAGATTTTCTGATTTTTATTGAGTGAAATGGTTCCATTAAAGCATATTACTTAACTGTACATACATCAGTCTTATCTCACACTACAACTAATAATGCATCTTTTGGGTGGTGGAAAATATTTGTGCATTAATAATAACAGAAAATAAAGTTGTATGTTGTCCATTTACTCAAAACAGAAAGGTAGTCGCTTGCTATTTTACACGCACACACATACATACATCCATACTTACAGACAAACAACAAACATTTGCTCACTACCTTGTAGAGAGAAGCAAGCCACCACTGTCTTCTGTGTGGTTACCATGGTGATATTGAGCCACATCCTCCTCCACTTTCCTGAGTGGCTGCAATGGCAAGTTGTGGGAATGAAGGTGAGACAATGGTTATGGCGAGAAAATACAGAAGTTGGACGTGAGGAGGAATGCACTGGACACGCACACACACACACACACACACACTGACCTGCCATCACCTCAGCAGTGACAAGGTAACAGATCCATTCACTGCTGACTAATGACAAATGCATCACTCCGTTGTGCTAACCTGGTCATTAATCATTGCTGACTTTTCATTTATGACTCGTTGATAAAAAGCGAGCATGAATGGAAAGACTGACATACAAACCATGTGTTACAAATGCTGCAAAACCCAGTTAGATGCATTTTTTCATTTATTTGTGTTAAATCATACATGCTGTTTGAAATATTGTATCTGATTCTTCATTAAAAGCAGCCATTATCAATATTTTCATAATACAAGGGATCAAGTGACAGTGTGTCATAGTGACAAACCCACAGAGAATACTCTTCAGTTTATCTTCCTGCAGTAGCGTCTTGCTGCTTTTTGTTTTGGTTTTACATCCCACAACTTCATTGTTTTTGTTCCAGCTCTCATTAACCTCACTTTCAGACACAGGCAGAAAAAAAGGCTTAAATTAACCCAACATTAGCTACCTGCCTGTCATCAGATACTGAACAGACAGACAAAGTAAGCAACTACCTGTTAAACGCAGTGGAGAAGAAAAAGCACAGACGTTTCCTCCAAGAGCAAAATAGAACTAAAAGAAAAGAAAATTCATTCAGGAACACTCTTGTCATACTTCAACTATTTATTGCAACAAATGGAAATACAGTTATGCTTGTCGCTGATGACTCTGCACCCTGAATTGACCAAGCAGCATGCTGAGCCAACACAGGGAGCACAATGCAGAAACCCCCCATTCAGAGGGAACCCTAGGAAAAACAGGTGCAGTCCAACACAAGCCTGATTCTAACAGAAAAGGGGAGGTGGCTGCAAGCTTGCCAGCAGAAGCATGTGTTCAGCATTGAGAGGAGAGATATGTGTGATGAGAGAGACACATTTAAATGGCCCACCTTGCACAGCACATGCTGTGATGGGTGTGTAACTATGATGTGATTGGCAGGCTGACAGTTGGTTACAGCTGGTGCGTATGACTTCTGTGTCCTGCATGAACTAACGTGAAGCTTCATTATTTGAATTATGTTAACGTGGTGGGCAGAAATACAATAATCAAGTGAGATGCAAAGCCCACTGGAGAGACCTCTAACCAAAGCATCTGCATCTAAGTAAAATGATGGTCAGTAACACACACAGGTACATTTTCTTGCATGTCCAGGATAAATCACTAGCATGTCCTGCGTATAGGGCAGCTTGCTGCAGGCTGTATCCATATGACTGACGGGTGACAGCATCAGCTGACCAAATTTTTCTGACAGGCTGTTGTGACAGAGGTTGATGTTGGTTTGTAAACAGTGCTGAGCCAACGCTGGCATGGAATTAATTACAATGATATTCTGTCCCCAGAAGCTTTCTTGGTCTGTGTATTTGTGTATCAGCTTCCCTGTGTGTCTTTCTCAGTGTGTATGTGCTGCTTACCTGTCTATGTGTGTGATTCCAACGAGGCGGCTCACTTTCTCTGACAGCAGTCCTTTTGTGTCTACATTGTCCTGGGCTGCTGCAGGTAATTTCCCCACCTATTGTCCCCTTCTACACTGCCAGAAACTATAATTCAGCTCTAACCAAGCGAGAACAGTACATCTCTGTTGAACGCCGCCTCACTCAGAGTGAGACAACTCTGGCAGTGAGGGACGGCTGGAGCGTGTAATGGTTTGGAGACTTGTTAAACTGGGAAGACTGGGCCTGTAAATGAAGATACCCGGGACTGCACTAAGCCAAACACACACTCCTCAGAGTGAGGCAACAACTTTTTGCGTGACGCTGCTATTGAGGCAGATGTTGCCTGTAGTCGGATGTGTAGAAAAATATCAAACATTGTCTTTTGTGGTTGAGTTATGTCACTGCATGTCACAGCGAAGTAATGTAAGAGGTTGTGATTGCTGGCTTACAGGCTCTGCACTAAAACGTTGCAGTGCTTTGACAAACAGCAGTTCATCTTCCAGCAAAGCTGACATAGTATAACAAATCTGACAGCTGGCTGTGTTACTGCTGCTGTCAAGGGGGGAAAAAAAGCAGAAAATGCCAGCTTCTCTGATTTTGATGTATTTGTTTTTGTTTGCCTGGCCTTATACATCCACGTGTTGGGCTTATTAAACCTTTTCTGGAATATTTTTTAAGTTTATTGCTGTTTTATGAAAATATGTGTACTTTAGTGAGGTATATTTGTGTGGAAGATACCAGGTCTGCATCCAATGGCAACATTGTGGTAAAAAAAGAGTGATGGCTGCGTATGCCGCTGTATTCCTGGCGGCGTCACAGTCAGCTATGGCAGAGATCAGTAAGTGGCTCTGGCTCCTTGAAGCCGGAGTCACACCAAACCGCCACGAGCGTTTCGTCTGTCGTCTCTCTCGGTGCATTCAGCCAGAAACTGCAGCCTGTCCAGCAGGAGCAGCAACAGGACACTGTTGACAAGATGAATGTAGGAGACGAAGAGTCCGGCCAAGTATGGGAGTCATCGAGTTTGGTTGTGCTTCTGAATGATGTTTGAAGGTTTGAGTATGGTTTCTGTTTTGGCTCCTGTTAGTGGAAATGAGCTTAAGTGAGGAGCAGAGGTGGAGCTGGAGCCAGAGTGCTCTTGTGTTCAAATCTTGTGTTTGAAAATAGGATTGTACCTGACGTGTGATCAATCAGAGGATTACCACCCTCTTTCCAGCAGCATTACATTCCACCTTGGTGGTCTGCAAAATCTTTCCCCTGCGCTGTGTGGCAGTTTGTCTTCTTAATAAGCTTCATGTCCATTTATACTCTCTTCATTTTTACAGCTGCACTGATGAGAAGGCCACAATAAACGGCGACCGCAGGAGAGATGTCTAACAGGAGTTAATGGGCCACTGAGGGAATATGTGGTTTTGAAGGCGGGGATCTTGTAACCGCTACACCTTCTCTGGGCTTTCGCGGCTCTTTAAGTAGACCTGTTTAAAGATTATAATCACAAAGTTTCCATTCAGAGTGGCACGCATGTCCCTTTGCTGTAACTCTAGATTTTTAAGCTTGTTTGAAAAAGATACACAAATAGCACTCACTTGCAAGAGACCAGGCCTGAATGAGCTGTAAAGAAAACATACAGCAAACTATGCGGTGACTCTTCCGTGCACTGAGAATACGCCTGTGATAACTGCCAGCATGATTTGTCTGAGAGGCGAAGGGAATTAAAGGATGATTCATCGTTTTCTTTCAAATGTCATTTTGTTTCTTTGTATGCACAATAGGGAAAGGCACCAAGTAGAAGAAACACAACAATGAGACTGACAAGACGATAAAGTGGAGTTGGGAATACAGTTGACATGAATACCAAAAGTGGTTTGTGGTATTGTGTGCAGTGTAACCTACTTTAAATGTGGCAGCAGCGTGGAGGAAAATGCAGGGACATTAATATGATATGAGCGGAATATTAGCATTTCTCTGACAGGAGTCAGTTTAAAGGTTTCTGTCTGAAGTCTCTCTCTCTCTCTCTCTCTCTTTAGAAAGCAGTGTTCACGAGGGAAGCACCGGCAACGACAACGATGGCAGCGTCTGTGGCAGCGACTCCGCCTTCTACAAGCAAAGTGAAGGTGAGAGATGCGCTGATGAGCCGCAGCGATTTCGTGATGAGAATTTCAGCCACAATTCTTCTTGTCATATTATTATTATTATTTTAAACCTCTTTGTTGCTTTTGTCCATTTTGTTAAAAGGCTAAGCTGTTATGTCTATTGCTCATTTACTGTTTTCTGGTTACATCAGTGCTGCACAACACTGGAGCAGCTTTATTCTTCTGGTCATTAAACTGCACAATAAAATTCAGACAAACATACACATTAACATAAATAGCCTGAATACACACAAAACTGCTGTTATGCTGTCAAATACACACACACAAACATACAAAGATAAAATTCTACCCTCCTACACACCACAGGCAACACATGCTTGCACCTTCATGTGCAAACAAATATGCAAGTAACCAAACCCCCCAACCTAATGATACAGCTAATTTCATTTGTTTACCTGTAATTATGACTTGTTTTTGCAGTGTTTGAGATCTGCCATTTAGATAATGGCAGTCTACAAACACACACACTGTGCTTGCGTCTGTGTGTGTATGTAGGATCTCTGTTTACAAGACTGTGACATTAAAGTGGACAGTTGCATTGTTTTCTACTGTACTTTTCCATTTATTCTTGTCAGTTTATTTAGTTATAGTTTTGCTTTTTGTCCACAAATTCTTGACAGGATAAATTTAAATTCAATCTTTTCTTTGGCTAAATGGTTAAAACTCAGAACAAAATTTGTTTAAAGCCAAGGTTTCCAGCTTTCCCTGCTTATGTCTCTTTTAAAGAGTAGTTCATTGATGTCGCACTTTCTGTCTCTAAGAGCTTTTTTCAAATTTCCAAACTGATGTGGAGAAAACAAGGATTTAAGCTCTTTCATGCCTCGATTTCGTCTTTTATGTCAAAACCTGGTGCCGTCTTTATCTGCAATGCTACTCGACCTTTGACAGATCCATCAGATTCAAATGTGTGATGCTAGAACAGGCTAATGTAGCTTCAAGCCTCCAGCAGAGATGAGGAGCGGGATACAGAAGTCTGGTAACATCACTTCTTTGTAACACACCCACAGAATTTACTCTTTTTCAAGACTCTTTGCAGTTCCCTCGGGGGCCACCAAGGTTTTGCAACTTTTTTCACATATGCATTAGCTCTTCTCAAGACATGTAAACAGACTTTGGTGTGTGAAATCGGTGGAGATCCACTTTAAACTGAATAAGTGTCTACTTGTGAGCCCTTATCACAGCTTGCCTATTCCATCAAAGAGTAATTTGGACCTCTCAACTCCAAAATTTAAATACTAGGAGCTGCAATTGATATTTTCAAGGCTGTTCCTGCTGCCCACAAACAGAGCACTGTACAGAAGCATACATGTAGCAGGGGCAAGCGGTTACTTCCATGAGTAAGTTTCATCACTAGATCATCACTTGAGTTATATGCAATTTTGTGGCCACTCTTACATACTCACTAATGTTTCACCAAGGACCTGAACCTTGGGTCTACAGCTCGTTTCCAGAGACCTGATGTGCCTTTTTGATTTAAAAACTGAGGGCTCTCCCTCTGCAAAGACCTGACATTACTCTCATTAACGGTGTTGATCCTCAACATAATGTTTGGGTCATCCTGGCCTGTTGATGGAGATCCTAAAAGACTCTGCAATATTGCTGTTTCTGGGTTAGGAAATTGCAAATATGCACTTTAATATCTAATTATAATCTTAGATTTATCTTACAGTCTCTTGGAACACTATATCTGCTTTAGTGTCACAGGTTGGGAACCACTAGACAAGAGTAGGAGTTAAAGGGAGGCGATGAAGGTTTGTCTCGCACTGACGTAATCTGAAATGTTTTTGTGTGAGTTTAGGACACAGTATGGCAGAGACGCTCACAGTCGCCCTGCGTGTCGCTGAGGAGGCTATAGAGGAGGCCATCGCTAAGGCAGAGGAGTTCAGTGACAGCTTGGTAAGACTTTTTTTTTGTTTCTCCTCTTCTTTTCTGTCTCTCCTTTTATTTCAATTTGCTCCTCATTACTCTCTTTTCTATCCCAGCTTTCTCTGTCATGGCCTCTTACCTCTCTTCTCTCCTCTTGGTCTCGTAATCAGCGGAATTCAGTCACGGTTTTTGACTGAGACATTCACAGTCGCTTTGAACAGAATATATGATTAGGAATGTCTGTGTGTGTGTGTGTGTGTGTGTGTGTGTGTGTGTGTGTGTGTTTGTGTGTGTGCAGGAGAAGCAGAATGAAGCTCGGTATCTGCGGGACCACAAAGAAGAGCTCATAGAGGAACTTGCCACAACCATTGTCCAAAAAGTAGGTTGAGGAAGAGTGTGTTTTGTTTTTGCATGTTTACTTGTCATTCATGCTTTTAACGTTATTAAACTCATTCAAATGCAATGCACACTAGAAGACATTCTACATCAAGCAAGGTCCCACTTCTGTCTTCTTATTAAAACTTTGAGACTATTAGAATATTAAAGAAAAGTTTTTCCATTGATATTAAAGATTAACCAAGACGGAAGCAGGCACACAGAAAGTAAAAGTTATTTTTCTCCTTCTAAACAGGAATAATGGTAACATTTGAAAAAGGGCAAAAGGTCTTTGAAAATGATATTTTAGCTTAAATGAAGCCACTTTAGTTTTAACCATCTCTTGTAATTTACATACACAAAGTGAGTAAAAGCAGAGTTTGCATTTGTCTGATTGCTCTGCGGTTTTAATTAACATTTGTTGACCGTCACATCTTTGAAGGTGAAAAAAAAAAGGATTTTTTATTGCCTCTTTGAGGGTTTTGGTGCATAATATTGCATGAAAATTCCAGTGGAGACTTCATTATTGGTTTTTAAGTCTCATTATAATGAGTTATCCATGCCTGCATTTATGATTATACTTTATTTTTCAGAAATGAAGCATGTTACACACTGATGTATCTTGCAGTTCTCTTATTAAGTCTTCTTTCACTTAATTTCTCTTGCTCTCTTTCTCTCTCAGATCATTCATAGGAGGAAGCGTTCAGAGATGCAGACAGAGTATGACTTTGTCTGGCCTCAGCCTCAGTCCCTGATCCAGCCCAGTGAGCTGCCCTCTCCGTCTCAGCCTCAAGCTTCTTCACAAGGACCACAGGACCCCCTGAAGGCCTCCTACTCTCTCTGGGTCAGTCTCTGCTTCCATGCAAAGTGTTGAAACTCTAAAAATTGCCAGCCATAGCTGGCAAGTTTGAAACAAAACCGTCCTGTCTGCGGGTGTAAACTGCTGAGTTGTGACCAGAAGAATTTGCCAGTCTATGGCATAACGTGTGTTTATAGAAGCTGGTTTTGGGTTTTGCAATGTACAAATTGTACATTTCTCACTTCTTTGACAGCACAGAGTATGATGATCCTCTCTGTGTGTTTTTGTGTGTGTGTTCCTCTGGGTGAACCAGCCATTGGAATGTTCTGTTTTGCAGACTTACACTTTCAGTAGCATCAGCAAACTATATGATGATAATATGGTCTCATTTAGCTCTCTTTCTTAATCTGATATACTCGGTGGATCTTGCAACCGCTCTGTTAAAGTGGTGAACAGTTTGATTCATGAAATTGTGCACACATAATCCTTATATAAAGTCATAATATTTGCATGATTTAATGCTGCTCTGGATCCACATGCGAGCTGAAAGTAATTAATTTAGAGGAGTGCTTGGCACTCAACGCTCTTTGAGTTTCATACACTGTTTGTTTTGCCATTCTCCTTGGGATGAAGGGTAAAAAGACCATCAAGAAACAAAATAGAGCAACAGGTGCCTGGCTAATAGCTCTTTATTCACTGCTTGATGTGTTTTACAGTGGATTTCCTCCTTAAGTGGGCAAAGCAAAGCATTAAAAGTGATGCAAATTTGATTTGAAGCATGAATGAACCATTTTTGATCATTATCCGAGTGGACTGGAAGAAAATCCAAACATGACAGTTAATTCAGCATTTTCACAAAGAGAACATTTCACACTATTTGGTGACAAAACACAGGTTGCACAGATATAGTACGCACAGGGGCCTACACATGACTTGGCGAAGCACACACACCTGGCAGTGGGATGCGCTGCCTCTCAGCAGGGACTCGAGGAGATTTGTCATCGTCCTGTGTGTGAGGGAGGCATCAAAGCTGAGTTCCCTGGGTGTCACCGTTCTGTTTCCCGCTGTTTCACTCAGTAATGATCAAAGCTTATAAAATACGAAAGGAGCCTCCTCGACTGCTCGGCCCACCATGGGAAGGGCTCTGTTTATCACCTCTCCAAACAAGACGCAGTGCATGCAGCTGTACTGCCTTAAGTTAACGCTGATTCTTAAGGGTGCAGCCCACTCATTGTAAAAATTGGTGGGGTTTTTTTCTCTTAATCCTCTGTGTCCTACCAGACAGTTGAGTCTATACTTGAACGTGCATGTAGCTACATCAGTGCCTTCACTTGGATTTTGACTCAAGATGGAAGATTCACAAGCTTATTGCACATCCGCTAACTTTGACTTTACAGTATCAGACACATAATCCAGCCTTAATCCAACCAAAAACTTTGTCCTAATCCTAAATTAGTTCCTTGCCAGTGAGAGGACTGGCGAAATGTCTCAATTTTTGAGAAATCTCATCAAAAACATACTTGATGGTTGTTGCACAAGATATCCCTCTCTCTCTTTCACATACACACACACACACACAAAAACACGTCAAGAGACATGGGGAGCCTGTGCCATCTGGCTCGTTGTTTTGCTGTTTTCCAGCTCCACCTGCTGACGAAAATGCTGACCTACAGCTACTGTTGTTTTCTGCACAGATAGGAAGATGATTGGACAGATGGACCAAGTGCTCTCCTTTATATTATGTAATTGCTATATGTGGATATTATATGTGACTGTTCCTGGCTGCTGTGCTGCTCACTCTGTCCAAGCAGTAATAATCTTGTCTGGAACTCCTCTGACTAGAAGTTTGTCTTGAAGGGCTTGTTCGGACTCAAGTGAACCAAAGCAAATTAAGAAAAGTGCAGTGTTACAAATTTTCTAAGGCTGCCAAACATCTGTGTCTAATATCTGTGTGTGCTTTAATTTGTGTGCTTGCAGCGCTCGCGGTCAGCATTCTCCCTCACCAGTGACGACTCCCCAGACAAGGGCCCAGAGGAGGAGGGTGCCGGGGCCGGTGGAGGCTTGCAAGACTTTGCTTCTCTGAAGAGGGAGGGCAAGGCCACGTCTTTACCCAGCTGGAAGAGCGTTGACCGCCTGGACAACTCCAGTAAATATCATAATCACACACTACTTAATGTCCTTAATTGGCCTAGGCAGTTTTAATTTGATTCCTTCTGATTCCAGTACTGATGCAAATGCAATTGTGTATTCCATTTGCTTCAATTATTAAAATATTTCTTAATGTAACATGATGAAGCACACTAGGGTCAAATATGGAAAGACAGAAACACCATTTCCTTAATTCAATTTATACAACTTTATCTCTAGAAAAACATGAGTAATGCCTTGGTAGAGTTTAGCTCTAAATTAGTTTAATGTGTACTTATAAAGTATCTCTCTGCAACATGATGAAATGGATGTGTTTTATGCCTTTTTTGGAGATGTAATTTACGTTACGCAAAGATTAGGCAACTTTTTGACTCCTTTATTGTTTTTTCTTAAATAATGGAACATTATATTATGGGTTGGTTTTATGCACTGTCGTATTTTAGTTTGTCTTAGCTGTGTAAGCCTCAATATTTCACTTTAAAGTAGTTTTTCAACCCAAATGCTCACACATGGTGGCTTAAAAGATGACAGTAAAAAATTATTTAAAAGTGCACAGAAACAGTCATTATTTTGTCAAAATATGTCTGAAACTGACTGTTGTGACTGTGCTCATGACCACAATTCCAGATGTCTTTTACTGTAAAACTTTTTATTAAAAATATTAGATTAAACTTACAGTATTATAGCAAAGATGTTAAAGAAATGAGTCACACACTCCGTCCAAAAAGTAAAGTTCAGTAGAAGTTTGTTTTCTAAGTTTCCTGCTGTCTCCTCATGTTCTTCCAGGTGCGTCCTCAGTGCTCCAGAGCCCAGACGGTAACTGGATCGCTCTGCACAGCTCACAGCTGTCTCGACCCAGCCTGCTAACCAAGAGGAAGAGCCTGGTGTTCAGTGTGCTGGAAAAAGAGTCAGGCGTTGTCTCGGCTTACGACGAGATGGGATCTGACTCAGAGGAGAACGATGAAGGTGGCTGGGCCTCAGCACTGCGACAGTTTCGACGCAAACTCTCCGATGAGACGTACTACACAGACTCGCAGCATGACCCAGAGTGGACGTACACGCAGCACCTTCCCATCACATCACCGTCTTCTGGCCAGTACACCAACACAGAGACTCTCAATTCAGACTCAGAGGCCTCATCTGTGCTGTCGGCATGCCCTCGCAAACCCCCTCAAAACCTGCTGAGGAAGAAAGGACCCCCAGACACACACCTGCACCCCCATCACCAGCCGCTCTACCAGCAACACCTGCACCAGAACTTCTCTCCATATCCGCTCCATTCAGAGGCACTGGATGTGAACTTTAACCCTAAGGTGATTTGTCATTCAGTTATAAACTTTGGATTATTCTTTACCAAAAAATGTGATGTAAACATGGTTACTATATTATTAGATGTTATAAATTTACACAGAAAATGTGACTTATTCTTTGTCCCTTTAATTAGCTGGCTAGACTAGCAAAAATATAAGTGTGGTTTCACAGAAACTAAAAAATAATTAATTAAAGTAGAAAAATATAAAATAAAAATATAGACCTAAATTAAAGCATAAAAAGCACTTGAAAAGTAGGACACACAAAAATAAATTTTAGAAAACATGAATTTCTCACAATTTTTTTAACATGAACAAGTAAAAGTACAGATACAAAATGTGCTTCAAGTGTCTTCGCCAAAAGTTACGGTGGCCGAGAAGGGCCAAATACACTTCCAATTAAGACAACAAATGCAAATAGACAAAACACATGCAAACTGAGAAAACATCCTCATCAACTTGACCACAAATTCACTGCAGCAATTTGATAACCCATGAGCAGCATTTAAGAAGAGTGCAGCAAAAACAGGAAACATAACAGAAGTGTTTCTGGGGACACATAAAAGTGACGGACAACCGCTTGTTCTTTGTATTCTCTGCTAGTTCTTGTTACTCCTGCTCAAGAAGTTGGCTATGATCTTGGAAAAAGAGCTCAAATGTAAGTGATTTTGATTTATTTTAAACAAGCGGGTGTCCATCACTTTTATCTGTCCCAGGAAACTCTTCTGTTGTGTTTTCTGTTCTTGCAGCGCTTTTCTTAAATGCTGCGCATGGGTTATCAAATTTGCGCTGCATATATGTTGTCAAGTTGATGAAGATGTTTTCTCAGTTTCCATGTGTTTTGTCTATTTTCATTTGTTGTCTCAATTTGAAGTGCACTTGGCCCTTCTCGGCCACCGTAAAACTCACAGGGACAGTTGTGAATGAGATATACCTCAAAGCTGCACTTGAATAAACTTGAGTCCTGTCCGACCCTGTTCCCAGGTGACTGGAGACAGCAGTGAGGCAGAGGAGCGGCAGATTGACCCGGTCAGAAGATCACGACGACGCAGGAAAAGCAAGAGGGAGTCATCAACAGAGCAGAATAGGGCTGGAGGACAGAGCCACACTCAGTCTATCTACCCATTAGTACAGGTATTTCAGTGCATCTAAACATTTAGTAATCCAGAACAACAAAGTGTTAAAAATTACTATTTAAATTGATGGTTTTATCAAATTGAGATGAGGGAAATGCACATTAAACTGGCCTGGCATGCACATTATATAACAGGCACTAGAAATTTGCCCACCTGTGTCTTTATTTGGTACAGGCCTTTACTTGTTTGTACCGATATATTTACTGTATTTCTGAACCTTTTTCTCCTCTCTTAAGGAGAACAGTGGTTTTCTACTCAACGCCCTGCTGAAGAAGGGTTTAAGTGAGGAACAGTCAGTACCTGACACCATGCCAATGGCCACAGCTGCACCAGACGCCTTTAAAGTAGATGCCATGACACCTGAGCTTAAAGATTTGGACACAGTGGCCCCAAACTCAGCAGCCCCCAGCCCTCCACAGCCCCAGTCTCTTGCTCTCGGGTCCCAGCGCTCACCCAGCAGCTCAAGGCCTGGAGACCACTTGGACGAGGAGCTACAATCCAGACTCAACCAGCTGGTCAGCCGTGCCAACAGCAAAGACAGCAGCTCATCTGAAGATGAGTGCATGAAGCGGCCTAAGGACAAACAGACGGATAAAGAAAGTGACAGACAGAGAGAGAAGATGAGGCCAAAAGATGCAGAAAAAGAAAGGCAAAGAGCAAGTGACAGGTTACGAGAAAGAACCAGCAGTAAGGAAAGAGACAGAGCAAGTGAAACAGTAGAGCAAGTGAATGGACAAGAGATGAAAAGAAGTGAGAGACTAATAAAGAGTCCATCGGTGAGAGAGGATGGAAGAGTTAGGGAGAGGTGGTTGGAGAAAGGAGTGGGAAGTGTGGAAGGGACTGTGGATGACCCGGAGCAGAGGAGAGGTGACAAAAGAGAGCCAAACAGACAAAGTAAGAGACACCATAAAAGAGACATGGAGAGGGAAGCAGAGCAGAAAGGAGGAGTGAGGAGGAGTGGATCCAGTGCCAGTTCACCTGCTGTAACACCTTCCTCTCAGGAGGGGGTGCTGTCTGACAACCAGGTAAGGAGACCAAAAAAGAAAAAAAACTTGTCTTCTGCTTTTGTCCTGTCCTGCTTTGGGTGTACTGTATGTCTGTCTGCTACAATTGTTTTATGTATTTCTTATTTCATCCACAGTATTTGTTACACTCTCACTCCCATCTATTATATTTTTTATTGGTGTGTCAATCACTGTTGTCCTTCTCCGTCCCTCATCTTGTGTTTCCCTCTTCCTCTGTGCTTCCCTTCTTTTTTTTTGGCTGGTGTGTGTGTGTTTCTTTGTGTGTGTGTGTGTGTATGTGTGTGTGTGTGTGTGTGTGTGTGTGTGTGTGTGTGTGTGTCAGGAGGGGCAAAATGACTTGGAGCAACAGCAGAGGCATCAGTTGCTCTCGTCTTTCTTACAGCAGGTGAGATATTGGCTAAAAAGCAAAGAATATCAGGCTCTGACATCTGTAAATTAAGGATGTCACAGGCACACAAACACACACACACACACACACACACACACACATCCACTCCTGCATGCATGGACATAAAATGTTACACATGTAACATGTAACACATTTTAACACACTTTTGTTCTGATTAAAGACAGAAATGCAGCATTTACATCTGATGTAAATGCACAAGTAACAGAATGTTGCACCTGTCTGTGATTTGTTTTGTTGTTTTCATTCTGGAAAAGATCCATCACAAGAGCCAAAAAATTTAACATTTTCGTAAATAAAAGCCTCCAAAATTCAGAATGCAACAGAGCCCGTTTTTACATAAAAAGCAGCTTTTTGTTTTTTGTTTTTTGTTTTCTGCTTCTGTGCTTTTGCATACCTATCACTTTCTACATCTACAGGTACAGCCATGGGTGAATACAACAAAAATCTGTTTAATGTGAAAATGACATTATGTAGAATGTAAGAAATAAGTAGATTGAGATTAAGGCAGGTTTAGTTAAAATGGACATAGTTACACAGCAGAAAAAAAGTTCAGATGTCTCCTTAAAAACGCACAAGTTTTGTCACCCAAATATGGCTGGAAAACATCCTAAAATTCTAAAATTACTCAGCTGAATCTGTGTTCTCTTTAACACTGGTCTTTGTTTGTGTCTCGCTGCCACCATGTCCTCCGTCCTCCAGATGAGAAAATTCCATCCATATGAGTCAACATGTATTGTCAAAGCACTGATGTGTTACACGTGAAATCAAAAAATTGTATGTTTCTGGGATTTGCAGAAACATACCCTGTGAACTTTTTTTTTGTGGTGACTAGGCTGATTCCTGTTTCGATATATTCACATAGTAAACTCTTTTCAAATACAAACTTGTAGATAGAGACATCAAATACACATACACATACACACACACACACACACAGACTTGGAAATGCATTTATGAGCTTTCTGAAGCGTGTGGGTCGATGTTGGTCATTAGCCAGACTCATTAAAAAGGCTTCTTTGAGTCATGCTTGTCTCTGACAGTCTGTATAACACGTGTACCAGTGTGATCTATTTCTGTTGGCTCTCACTGCTCCCTTTGAAAGACACTGGAGCAGCTCCGTCTGATGAGAATAAGAGAAAGGTGAAAATTTTGTTTTTGTTTTGTGTTTGTGTTAAATTTACCAGATTTTAAAGACATTTTTAGAACTTGATGTTAATGATCTACACTTGACAGTAAAAAAAATGATGATGATTCTTATCTCAGTCTGCTGCCTACTGTAGTGACATTCTTATATATTATTAATAAATTAGTAAATAAAGGAAGTTATTTCGGACAAAGCCAAATTAAAAACTTTTGCAAGGATTTGAATGAACTTTAATACCAGTCGTCTATAAATATTGCTTCACTAGGTGCTAACTTTCAGCAAAACGTGTTTGTATCTCTTAATATTTCACATCAGTCAATGACAAAATCTGTTGAAAAGAAAAAAAAACCCAACAGCAATTATGCACTTTTCTGTTTTCTCTTAACAGAAAGGTAATATAGTGCCTAGTTCTTTCACATACACACACTCACACATTTATATTCACATAACAACAGACACATGCATACTCACTCGATAACATTTGCAGATTCAGGCTGTTGTTGCTTTTTATGTGACTTTTATTATTTCCCGTTAGAAAGTCAATCAGACGACCACAGAGAGATATAACATGCGTAAAATGAGATCCAAAATGACCACAAGTGGAGGCAAAACGACATAAAATGAGGTGAGATTTCAGAATACAGAGATAAAAAAAATGCACAATAACAAACAAACAACCATAAAGAGATGCAAAACAACTACGAACAGACACAAAACCACCACAAAGAAAAACAGAACAACCAGGAGATAAAATCAAATACAAAATCAAATACAAAAAGACTAATAATGCAATGATTTTTTGTCTTTTTGTGTCTTTTTCTGTTTGTGTGTCTTGTACCCATGCAGGAGGAGTGGGGGTCATTATACAGGCTTATGAGTGGGTGCCAGTTATATTATAAACTTTTCATGCCTGAGGGCTATTTGGAGTTAGGATAAGATAGCAGTAGTTTTAATGACAGTAATATTGTGTCATACTGGAATATTTCAGGAACTAGGGCTGTAAATCTCATGAAAAAGTTGCTACATTTAGTTCAATTCAAAATTCATTTCTTCATTTTTGAAAAGGGACAGCGTGCATTAATTAACATTTAACTCATTTAAATGCACCCGAGTTAGCTGAAAGGCTAATTTACATTAGAGGTCCATTCACCTGATGTTAATGGGCATCCCAGAATAAAAATAATAACAACAAAAAATGAATACTTTTACAAAAAGTAAAAACATTTTTCATTTTAGTAAAATAAAAAAAACATATATACTGCAGTTAAATGACATGAGAGGAAAAAAACACTAGTACATGAAACAGATGGATCATGCCAGCATCAGTGTGCATCTTTAGGCGTCAACAAACCATTTCTTGACATTAAACTTAAATGTGTGATTTGATGGGGACTCTCTAATTAATTGTGGGATTCCACAGATGTGGTCATCGATTTAAAGTTAATGAAACCGGACAGAGGAAGAGGAGCTAAGCCATGCATAATCTTATAAATTGTAAAATAATCCTGCTGCTGCTATTAACTAATAGAATTTAATGACAAAACTTCACCTCCAGTTCTGGCATCTATTTCTATCCTAATATTGAACTAAACTTATCTATTAATAGGCCTG
>JAQLOL010000013.1:13097255-13114117 GCA_029783665.1 Naso thynnoides
CCCCCCCCCCCCCCCCCCCCCCCCCCCCCCCCCCCCCAGCGTATGTAAGTGGCTGAGAATGCTGGCAGGGAAGAACTATGCATTGTACTGATTTAGTGAGGGGGTGTCTTCTGTTATCAATACTGTGCTACAGAGGGGATATAACTTATCACTCCCTCTCTTTTAACTTCTCTGACTCTACTAAGTTCCAGACTCAGGGTCAGCTCTTCTTTCTCTTCACTATGGCTGAGACTAAGGGGAAATTTGACTTTGCCATCGACCGGGGAGGCACCTTCACCGATGTGTTTGCCCGGCTGCCCGATGGTCGAGAGAGAGTCCTGAAGCTGCTGTCCCGGGACCCACAGAACTACAAAGACGCTCCCACCGAGGGGATCCGCAGAGTCCTGGAAGAGGTAAAGTGATGGGTGGACTGATGGATGTGGTAATGCACACTTTTCCGAAATATTAGCAGTAACCTCATAGTTCATGTCATGTGGACAAAAAGTGTTGTGGAAAACCCAAAACCTTAAAAAGTTAGTTTTTTCTTTGAAGTCTGTTGCACATTAGCGCTTCACTTATTAACAGTTGAATCATGGACCGCCCTCTGCTGGACAAACTACACGATTGCACCAATTTAAATCATTAGTCCAAGCTTTTCTCCAGGCTTAAATAACAGTTTTAATATCAGCACTTAACGGCGAACATATATGCCAATACTGATATATCTGCGATAGGCCAATATCGGCCGATAATATCGGCAAACCGATATATCGGTAAGGCCCAAATACATAGTAATGCTTGGTATTATTATTATGTCAAGTATAATTTTTTGTCAATTTTTTTTAGCAGTAATTAGACATACATATTTTTGTGTATTTATTGGCAGGAAACAGGGCGGGCGTTTCCTCGCGACCAGCCTGTAGACACCTCTCTGATTGGCTGGATCAGAATGGGCACAACGGTGGCAACCAACGCGCTGCTGGAGAGAGAAGGAGAGAGGACTGCGCTCCTGGTCACGCAGGGCTTCAAGGACTTGCTGCACATTGGCACACAGGCCCGGCCAAAGCTGTTTGACTTGGTTTGTAATGGCTGTTTTGTTCATGCCTCGAGTATCTTGGTTGCGGGTCCCTGCAACACCTGGTTTAGCCATTATCTTGTGTTAGAGAGAGAGAGAGGAGGCTGGTCTTGGAGTTTGTCCCTAGTAGAGTAACATCGTAACATTAATGGTTTAATTAGTCACTTATCCACATACAGCAGGTTGGCAGAGACGCAGCAATAAAAGGGTGAAATAGAAAAAACAGTAGACTGTAATTTTTCTCATTTTTAAGTGCTGTTCGCATACTGTTCATGCAAGCTATACTTGTATGGCAAAGACATGGAGGTTTACTCTGACCACCAGCTTAAATTCACTCTTGTTTGCAATACAGGAAGTGGCGGTTCCTGAAGTGCTGTATGAAGAGGTAATAGAGGTGGATGAGAGGGTCGTCCTCAAGCAAGATGGCTGCCAGCTGCCCAGAAAAGACAATAAGCGCATTGTCACAGGTGTGAAATAAAACTGCATGTTCTCTATTTTAGCTGTAAATTTTTGGTCAAAACCTACATTATTTAGCTAAACTAGCAATGTTGCTAATGCCAATATCTATCTGTCCGGCAGGTGGTCTTTCCACCACTAAAATATCTCCACTAATAGATGTATAATAATATAATTTGGATCACACAGTCATTTCCCACTCACAGACAACTTTTCATCCAGTGCCATCAAGTCATCAGCTCAAAATTTCAGCTTGTCTGATAATTTGGTTTTCAAAAAAAAAAAATCACTACACTAATAACATATCCAACAGCTTCTGCTGAACTTTTTTATGCTGAGTGATAATCAGCATATGTTAGCATGCTAGCACACTACCCTAGGATGGTAAATATGGCAAACATACAAGCTAAACATTAGCATGTCAGCTTTTTCATTATGAGCGTGTCAGATTATTTAAGTTAGAATTTAGCTAAAAAGTACTGCAGTGCCAAAGTGCAGCCTTGTAGATCCTGAGGTTTTATTCTTCTGAACACTTCACATGTTTGGTTGGTGGTAATGGGAGTTTAACAAAGGCAAACCTGCATTTCTTTGTTGCAGATATTGGAATGTCAGTCTAGTCTGCTTGGTTAACAGCTCTGTATGCGAACATTGCCTGAATGCTTTACATAATTTGAATTAATCTAGATAATCTCTCTCTCTTTGTCTGTGTGTGTGTGTGTGTGTGTATGCCGGTGTCCCTCAGGCAGTACGGGGGATTCTCTGGAGATATGGAGGGAGCTGGATCTGCAGCAAGTGGAAAAAGACCTCAGGGGAGTTCTGTCTCGCGGGATCACCAGTCTGGCTGTCCTTCTGCTGCACTCATACACGTTAGTAGTTGAACAGTTTGTTTGTATTCTGTTAAACATAGAGTCTTATTTACTCAAGATCTTAATCTGACCTTCGTCAACCCTGTTTTGTGAACTTTCTTTCCCTTACAGGTCATCTCTCCGAATCCTTTTAATCTCTAACTTGCAAGCACTCAAATGCCTTTTTTTGTCTCTGTAAACTCAGTTATGCAAGTTTTTCTCTCCATATCTGTGGTTAATCTGTATCTAATGTCAAATTACCTGTTTCTGTTGTTTATGTGGCCCATGTTGTCTTGTCATGTTGCAATTTGCAGACTTGTTACTTTTAGTTTCTATATATAGAAAATGATCAAAATGATTAAAATTATCAGCTTCATGTTTAACTTGCTGTTTCCAGCTCAACTTCATTCCTCTCTCTCTCTCTCTCTCTCTCTCTCTCTCTCTCAGATGGTCTGACCATGAGAAAGCAGTGGGTGCCCTGGCGCGTCGTCTGGGCTTCACCCAGGTGTCCTTGTCCAGCGAGGTCATGCCCATGGTGAGGGCAGTGCCTCGAGGCTACACCGTCTGCGCCGATGCCTACCTCACACCCAAAATTCATCAGTATTTAAAGGGCTTTACCTCTGGGTTCAAAGGTGGCCTGAAGGTATGTTCCTCATAGCAATATCACATGATCAGGTCACTCATGGTCTCCACACTTAAGATCACAGCCAGGATTTTCCATATGTTCCAGAAGCTGGGTTTTAGTTTAACATCCTGTTTCATCTGATCATTAAAGTGATCTCTTCCATCTCTTATTTCCATCTGTCCTCAGGATGTGGACGTCCTGTTCATGCAGTCAGATGGCGGTCTGACTCCCATGGATCAGTTCTGTGGTTCACGGGCCATTCTGTCTGGCCCAGCCGGAGGTGTGGTGGGATATGCCATCACCTCCTACAGCCAGATGGAGAAAAAACCTGTGATTGGCTTTGACATGGGCGGTGAGTAACTGCTGCTCCTGAGTGCACAGCCAAAGTAGGAAACATATGTTGTTTTGTGATTCTTTGGTTCATCGAAATTGTTCTAAACTTTGTTACATATTGATAATGTGTCCATTTATTTCTGAATATTTCCCTTGCAAGGGCTAGAAACAGTATAAAGTGCATAGATTAATTACTGATTAAAGGAAAAATCTTTCTGTGTTTAACAGAAGAATTGTTCACTTTTACAGACTTCAGCCGTAAAATGTTTCTTCTCTTCATGAGCTTCTGTCTTTTCTCTGCAGGAACATCCACTGATGTGAGTCGATATGCGGGCCAGTACGAACACGTGTTTGAGGCTACCACAGCCGGAGTCACCCTGCAAGCCCCTCAGCTGGACATCAACACTGTGGCTGCAGGCGGAGGATCACGGCTCTTCTTCAGGTCTGTTTGTCAGTCGGCAGTTTTGATAAATGTTTGTCTTTGACTTTGATCAGGACATTCAAAGGAAACTCTCCCAACTTAACATATGAAAACCTGTTTATACGTCTTGTGAAGTTCTACTGTATATTTGAAAAAAGTTATATCAAATCTGATAAATTGCCTCAAGTGGCGTTGCTTGAATCATCATCAGGTGAAAGTATAGACTACAAGTTTTAATATGAAACCAGTCTGGGGGTGTTGAAGTAGAAATAAGTGAGCTTACTAGACCAATGCAGCCCCTGGCTCATCTGTGTTAAGGCTCACAGTTATTTTAATAATTTTTTTTCTCTGTTTTCATTTCTTTTCCCCTTTTAAATGACCTCTCTTCTTTCTGCTCTTAACTTTTCTCTCAGATCAGGAATGTTTGTGGTTGGACCAGAGTCTGCTGGTGCACATCCAGGACCAGCCTGTTACAGAAAAGGTGACAGACCGCTTGTTTTTTCTCCACTCTTACTTCATTTATTTCACTTATCCTGAACATCAGTGATTTCACCCTCTTTTTAATTCATCCTCACCCTCCAGCTGATCCTTCCCTTCATGCTGTCAGAAATATCCAGTGTGTTCTCATGTCCCTCTCCCTTTCTTTCCTCTTTTCCTGGATGAAAATCTAGTTTAAGCGCATCAAGTTTGCAAATTGGAGCATGGAAAAATATAAGAGTGATGTGTGATCCTGTGTGATTTTCCTCAGGTGGCCCTCTGACTGTAACTGATGCTAACTTAGCCCTGGGTCGCCTCCTTCCCTCCTTCTTCCCAAAGATCTTTGGGCCCGGAGAGAATGAACCGCTGTCAGTTGAAGAGACCATGAAGCATTTCTGTCAATTGACCCAGGAGATCAACCTCTTCCTGTCTTCTAACCAATCACAGGCATTACATTTACTTAATTATCAACCAGAGTCTAAAACCTAATTAATAATCTTAGGAAGCTTTAATTATAAGGCTCAATGATTTTTTCACGTTTCTGTTCACAGGTTAGCTCAAATGGGGAAAACCACTCGCACAACAGCACATCACAGATGAGTGTGGAGGAGGTTGCTATGGGATTCATTCGTGTTGCTAATGAGGCAATGTGCCGGCCAATCAGAGCTCTGACACAGGTAGTTTTGGTTTGTAAGCCCCAGCTTTCCCAACACCTTTTGCAACTGTTTTTTTTTTTTTTTGTTGAACAATCATTCATTTGCTTTTTAGATGTTTAATGGTACAAAGCACAATGTCAGTGTGTACAGTAAAAAAAGGAAGAAGAAAAAGAAAGAAAGAACGAAAGAAAACAGAATAGTAATTTCATCACCTAAGTATACAAGCAGACAAACAGACCGAAAAAAAAAAACAAAAAAACAACAAATAAATAAATGAAATAATTAAAAATTGTGCTGTTCCATTAGAAAAGTAAAGGCCAAACATTAAAGTTCCAGTACAAGTGTGTCAACTTTCCATTTAGCAAAGGCTAAAGACAATTTTGAATAATATTTCATATACGGCTGCTGTCGGGTAGCATAACCCAAAACTGCCACTTCTCAGGGAATGTGACATCCCTGTGATTTTAGACACACTGAATGTTGCCCAGCCAACCTTCACATCTGGTATTAAAATGATTTCTGTGTCTAGATAATTAATGAAACGGTCTTGCCTTTGTGTTTACACCTTTTATTTTTGATTTGTCCTGGTAATCTTCATCGAGATCAGCTATCTTTCCTCCAGAGCAAAAATTTCACTTCAGCCCAGACTTCCTTTACAAATGACGTTTTGCAAGTTTTTGAGTTCAGGGAAGCTTTCTATACTTGGTGAAACACTGTCTGTGACATATTCTTAATTATTTGTCCTCTCTTGTAAATTCAGCCAGTGTCATTCACTGATGTTGCAGTGCCTGCATGTAGGCTACTCTGATGTTAGATAAATTATATGATTGTTAAAAAGGATGAATGTCCCATCTTTCATGGTACAGGATCGATGTGTATGAGTAATTAGATGTGTGTGTGGCCAAGCAGATCCAATTGCCTTCGATTAACTTGCCTTTTTCCTCATCCAGATAATGTGTGTGGACCCACAGATTATATTTAATGCCAGATGTAAATAGGGTCTGAGTATTTGGTTTTTAATTCAGTAAAAGATTTAAAATCGTGACTCTTTTTTTCCCCTCTCTCTTCTCCCCTGCCTCCCTCACCCTCAGGCTAAGGGCCATGATACTTCTCAGCATGTGTTGGCATGTTTCGGGGGTGCAGGTGGTCAACATGCCTGTGCTATCGCCAGAGCCCTGGGGATGAAGACTGTCTTCATACATAAGTAAGGGAGATAGGTTTTTATTTTTGAATGTGTGCGCAGGAGACATGTAGGTTCATGTACAATATGTCTGGCTGCGTTATGCATTTGTGTGTTTGTGTGCTGCAGATACAGCGGCGTGCTGTCAGCGTACGGTTTGGCCCTAGCTGATGTGGTGGAGGAGGTGCAGGAGCCGTGCTCGCTGAAGTATGAGCAGCAGTCCTTCAGCGAGCTCAATCGGAGGGTGGAGCTGCTGTCAAAACGTTGCTGGGATACACTCGGTGCCGGTGGATTCAACAGGTCAGCCCCCCGAAGCACAACATGGTTTGGTGTTAACTTTGTGCTTCTCCGTAAGTTAATTCATGACCCTGTTTTTCTTGTCCTCTTTAGCAGTCAGATAACCACTGAGGTATTCCTTCACCTGCGTTATGAAGGGACTGACTGCGCTCTCATGGTTACCGCTGCCGGCTACCCCAGCAACACAGAATCCTGTCGAGCCGGAGACTTCCGCAGTGCCTTCACCAAACGGTCAACTCTTTGTTTCCTCATTTGCTCATTGATTTTGTTTTGTTATGTAATAAGAGTTGAACAGCAACATGTATTCAGTCAAGGGTAAAATAATTGCTACTCACACTTTTGCTCTTCTGGGCCTTCTGTTTACTTTGTATGAGCAAACACACTTTCACACAGTAAATGTGTCATTTCTCCAGGGGAGATAAGCTCAGTACACTTTGGAGCTGACATTTATTTACACTGCTCTAATTTCCAGTTTCTTGTGTTCCCTTACTTATTTCTCCTTCTCTAATGTAGCACTTCCTCTGTTTTTCCTGCCTTTAGTTATCTGAAGGAGTTTGGATTCACCATCCCGGACAGACCCATCATGGTTGATGACATCAGAGTGAGGGGTTGTGGGAAATCTGGTATCAAATCAGTGTACAAAGCAATGACACGACAAGGACAGGCCAAACCAGTCACGGTATGTAGACTCTCTTATACATACCTATACAGTACACACACACACAAACACGCACACACACGGCTGAACATACAGTATAACATGCTAAGAAATGGTCACACTTTTATAACCATCTGGTGACATCTGCATCTTTTTTACCACTTAAATCATTTTTCAAAATGATTCCTTGTATTTGTTTTCAAAGTAATGAAAGAGCAGAACAAAATCCAACTACTTGGAATGAAAACAGGTCTCATGTTGTCATTTTTTCTTTGTTCTTCTCTGTAGACAACCAAGTGTTACTTTGAGGAAGGTTACCTGGACACCAATGTGTATCTATGGGAGGAGCTGCCGTGTGGTCACAGCATCCAGGGACCAGCCATCATCATTGATAAAAACAGGCAGGTCGTTTTCGACTCTTGTTATCACGTGATGTCTTGAGTAAATCCTAGTCACGTCCCATCGTATACTGGTCCTTTTAACTAGACAAAAGAATAGAAGACAACGTGCACGCCACCTGTTGGGTCTCTGTTTTAAAGCGCTATGTCACTTTATGGTTACATGTCCTGAGGAAGATCCTTGAGACCGAAATGTCGACACGTTTTAATAAGAGGTGATATGTGTGTGGGGGAATTTTCCTCTTCTTCGACACCTTTTTTAATTAACACCGCAGTGTACTGTCAGGTTGTGTCACCATCTTCCTTTTAATTGATCATTTCAGAGCTGCATTCTTCCGGTTAAACTTTCATTCTTAAGATAGAAATAAGTTAAGCTTATCAGGTTTATAGTTTTTAATAGAGACATTCAGTATTTGGATCAAGTAACTTCTATAAAACAAGGTTAAAAAATAGAGATTTTTTCAATGAGTCAGGTACATATTTAACCAGCATAAATAAATAAAACATAAGTAAATAAACTAGGTTACCAGACCTGTGGCAGGCAGTCAGAAATAGCGAGTTGGAAATAGCCAATTTTCCCACTGTGGTCTCATTTAATTATGTGGATCTACAGAGGGCATCAGTACAGAGTAGGATAATTTCATAACCAGTTCAAACTTGCAGCCAGTAACTTTAAGATCTATTAAATTTGATTAAAAAAAGTGCTGTGAAATTTAAAGTAAAAGTCAAATCGAATTAAGTGTAGTTGAATTATTGCTTAACTTCCACAGATACTTTCACTGTACTTTTTCCTTTTCTGGCTTGACTTTTTGAATTCTCTTTTAATTCAGGTTTTTAAAATGGCTTAAAAGCCAACAATGTCTGTAAATTTCTTTCTTGTTCTTTCCTCAGTACCATCCTGGTGGAGCCGTGCTGTGAGGCCAGTCTGACAGAAGGGGGCGATGTTTGTATGACTGTAGGCTCTGACCCTCACTGCGCTCTGGGCACTGACCTCAACACTGTGCAGCTCTCCATCTTCTCCCATCGCTTCATGAGCATAGCAGGTAAACTTGCGAAGGGCAGATGAGGTTGGAGTGAAAGGTTGTAAGGAAGGAGCCAGGAGATGAAAGGAAGAAAGCGAGGGAGCAAGGAGTAAAGTGAAGGAGGGATGTCTGAAGCCTTGGTTTCTTTGTTATGTTCTGTCTCTCTTCCTCCACAGAACAGATGGGTAGAGTTCTCCAAAGAACCTCCATCTCCACTAACATCAAGGAACGTCTTGATTTTTCCTGTGCTGTGTTCGGACCGGACGGTGGTTTAGTGTCCAATGCACCACACATCCCTGTCCACCTGGGGGCCATGCAGGAGACAGTTCAGTATCAGGTGAGGGATGTGTGCAAGTTCAGACACACTACTTAAACACTGAAGGGTTTCTGACAGAAGGGATGCTGTGTTTCGTCTCTGCGCAGATCAAATCATTGGGGAACAAGCTGAAAGAAGGTGATGTGATTCTGAGTAACCACCCATGTGCCGGGGGCAGCCACCTCCCGGACCTCACAGTCATCACACCCGTCAGTCTGTTGTACTCTGCATCCTTGCCCTGCTCGATATTCTCATCCCTCCTCACCTCTGCCTCACCTGTCTTTTCACATGCCCCTTTTTTCCCCCAGGTGTATAGAAAAGGAGTGAGCAGTCCAGTGTTCTTTGTAGCCAGCAGGGGGCACCATGCTGACATTGGAGGCATCACTCCAGGCTCCATGCCCCCCCACTCCACCTCCCTTCAGCAGGAGGGGGCAGTCTTCACTTCCTTTAAGCTTGTCACTGGCGGCATCTTCCAAGAAGAGGGTAAGAGAGGAGGAGGAGAACCGAGCCATTTGAAGCTATTTGAAACCAAATAACTTCAAACAGCTGACACTGAACATGACTTCCTGTCCTCCGTGTTTTTATTTAAACGTGAAATTTCTGCAGCAAGTGGATGAAAGCTTTATTCATGTTACATTTAGTCACAGTTGTTGATCTCTTTTTTTTTACGTATCACATAGAGCTTCCCTATGAAGTTACAGCGACAGCCAGTAAAAGAAAATGCATCGTTGGTGAAACTTCATTGTAGTTTGACCAGTGGTTGTTTTGAAAGCAGAGCATGATGGTGCATTCAGAGATATTCTAATCTATTAAGTCAGAAAGAACAAAATAATTCAGATTGCTGTGGTCTAATGTTGGTAGAAACATTTGGGATTATTTAAACTTACATCTTAACTGTATATTTTGTAGACATTTAAATATGAAAAACAGATTGAGGGATTGTATTTATACAGCATCTTTTTTAGTATTTAAACCACTAAATTGCTGTACGGCACATGTCAGTGTTTGTTGTGTCACACACACTAAGATGTGCCTCTCTAAAGGCACTGCTAGGATTTGAACCCAGAATCTCCTGTTTACTAGGCAGACACTTTAACCCACTAAGCCACAGTGCCCCATATTTAATATAGAAAGAGTAAATTCAAGAGTACCTACACACTTTTTTAAACTCTTAGTCTCCCATATGTTATGTCAATTATATGGTAATGCATTTGCACAAAGGGGCAAAACAAACAGCAAGCAGGAATTACAAACTTTACTCTTAGGCAACAAACTGACATTTTGCAAATCAGAATGTCTTTGAGTGCACCATTAAGGTCATATTTTAAAATAGCCGATGTGTTTTAGTGCAAAAAATAAAAACTTAACAAGAAAAATTTGGCAACTAATTGCAAGATACATTATGTATCGAGTAAAAGTTTAAATCTTTCATAAGCTGAGTTTTTTAACAAACTGAAATAAATGCAAACCAGCGCCTGTCTAGAAATTCAGGAGTCAGTCAGTGAAAAACTCTCTGTCTGCTTTGAGAAATGTTCAGCAGTAAACTTGAGCTTTTGTATGCAAACACGGAGTTAATGAGGTAATTTTTTTTTCTTCCATTTGTCTCTTTTCCCTCTGTCTCCGTATCAGCTGTAACTGAAGCTCTGATGGCTCCAGCCCAGTACCCAGACTGCTCTGGGACCCGTAATCTCCATGACAACCTGTCAGACCTGCGGGCTCAGGTGGCAGCCAATCAGAGAGGCAGCCAGCTCGTGGGGGAGTTGATTGACAGTTACGGGTTAGCTGTGGTCCAAGCCTACATGGGATACATTCAGGTAACTGTAGCTTCAAACAAAATGGTAGAAATGGAAAATGAAAGACTATTTTTTTTCTAAAATAGTGACCAGGGCCTTTAATTACCTTTACTGCAGAAAATAACAGGCTTTTACATGAAGGTCTTTATTTTAAACCATATATTGCTGAAAACAGCATTTTAATCTTATTGAATTTATGAAGTTAAAGTGATGAAAATGCTAACCTGGCATGCGTTCTGTATCAGCAGAACCACGAGTTGTTTATCTTTGATTTTTTTTTTTTTTGAAAGCTTTTATTTGAGGAAATAAAGTATTGAGTACTGCTGCGGTTACACTGCTAAAGCATCTGTGTTCATGTGTCAGAGTAATGCTGAGCTGGCAGTGAGAGACATGCTGAGAGACTTTGCACGCCGCCGGCGACACCAGACGGGCTCGCTGGAGGTGGAGTCGGAGGATTTCATGGATGATGGGACGCCGATAAGACTGCGTGTTCAGATTAATGAAGAAGAGGTGAACAGAGAAAAAAGTATAAAACTACAAATGTGCACTGATAAGACATTAGGGGTTGTATCAGGGTGGCTAAACAGTAAGATATGAAAACCTCCATCACCACAGGGCAGTGCGGTGTTTGACTTCACAGGGACGGGAACAGAAGTGTGGGGCAACTGCAACGCTCCACGCGCCATCACGCTGTCTGCTCTTATCTACTGCCTGCGCTGCATGGTCGGACAGGACATTCCTCTTAATCAGGTAAAGTGGTTTATTGTGGGACTGGGATGTGGCTTGGTTTGAAGGAAAGTCAGACCTACAATTACACGTTTTCAGAAGGTTTGCTTACCGTCTGTCTCTCAGCTGCTATAAGTGTAAATTCATTAGTTCATGTTTTTCATTTTTTACATGAGGATTTAACTTTTGGATGTTTGTTTAGCATTTTTGCCTTTACTCAAACAATAAATTCAAATGCTTTTTATTTTCACTTTTATGTGGTTTTGGTTCTTGTGATATCCAGGGGTGTCTCGCACCGATCAAAGTCATCATACCCCCTGGCTCCATCCTTCAGCCTTCCCACAATGCAGCTGTGGTTGGAGGAAATGTGCTCACATCCCAGCGGGTGGTAGACGTCATCTTTAGGGCGTTTGAGGTGTGCGCAGCTTCACAGGTGAGAAAAACTTATTTGTGTGTAAAAAAATTGTTCAACAACACATTTGTTTTTGGGATATTTATCCGTCAGCCCCATTATCAATGCTTAAGTGTTACAATCAAGCATAGACAACTTAATATATATATATTGTCTTTATTAATATATTTTTCAGTTAATTGATCAACTGGCCAAATTGTTGCTGAGATCTGTTTGCATGTATTTGTTTCCTTTTGTTTTGTTTGATTATTAGCGTTTCTTTTTCATCAGGGCTGCATGAACAACATTTCCTTTGGCAGTGAGAGGGTCGGTTACTACGAGACAGTTGCCGGGGGAGCAGGGGCGGGGCCGGGCTGGAATGGGCGAAGTGGAGTTCACAGTCACATGACCAACACCCGCATCACTGACCCAGAGATTCTGGAGAAGAGGTTTGACATGTTAGAGATTTAAAAAAAAACAAACAACAACTTTAATTCTAAATTTGTTGTTTTTTAAACATATTTCTGCTGTTCATCTGGTGTTTAGATATCCAGTCGTTTTAGAGCAGTTCTCTCTGCGGCCTGGCTCAGGAGGTGCAGGAAAACACCGCGGTGGAGACGGTGTGATACGGAAGCTTTTGTTCAGGAGCAAAGTGGTTCTGTCTGTACTGACAGAGAGGCGATCCACCCGTCCCTACGGCCTCCAGGGTAAACTCACATATTCAGCCTGACTGCAAAGTCCTCAGCAGTCATTTCTGCCTTTTTCCATACTGAGACCACATTTGCACTTAGCTTAATCATGTCAGTATTTTGCTTTCTCTGTCCTCCCTTGCATCTTTTTGTTGCTCAGGTGGAGAGGACGGCGCTGCAGGGCTGAACCTGCTGCACCGAGCTGACGGCCGAGTTCTCAACCTTGGAGCCAAAACCAGCGTCAGCCTTCAGCCAGGGGTAGGATTGCCTTAAGTGTATTTGTGAAATATTACTATCAATTGTAAACAATAGCAATGATAAAATGAACCGTGTTAAGTTGCTTAAAAACATTGTTTCATCTCAGTACTCAAGTGTAAGTGCAAACAAACATATCAAGATGTATTTTGACTCTTGATATGAATCATAATGTTCTAAATTATTTCTGTAGTTATTAAAAAGTGTTTGATGTCTTGTTAAAATGAGGCTCATATGAAAAATTGTAATAAAATACACTTTGCTTGGTTCATTACTGTTTATACATTTGATGATTTAACAGTATAGACTGATGATTAGTCTGCTGAAACAGTTCTTTGACTGTGTGTCTTCCGCTACAGGACATGTTCCGCCTCTACACCCCTGGAGGAGGGGGCTATGGAAGGGAGGAGGACACACACAGGAGACCCCACAGCAAGCGCAGGCGCCTGAATGAGACTTTTCCTGAGAGAGGCAGCGTCTATGAGTACCGAATGGCGCAAGAGGGAGTGTGAAAACAATTAAGAAAGAGAGGGAGAAAGTTAACAAACAAGTCATTAAGGGAGAAGAAGAAGGACGGAGGTGGAGACATTACAGGAAGTCAGGCAGAGTGAGAGATGGGAAACAAGGAGTGGGGCTCTGTAACTAGATGAGACAGCACAATCATCTTACTGTGAGAAATAAAGGAGGCACATGCTAAAGTTAGAGGGGAAAACATTTGACACCTCGATGTAGGCTAACAATAGAACTATCACATTATAATGGTGCACAAAACATATTCTGCAGGAAAACACCAGCCCTCCTTTTCCTTTTACTTGTGTGTTAAGCTTGTTTGTGTGGACTATAGGTGATGCTGAAAACACAACCTGACATTGACGCTGCCGAGGCCGATCATGTAAGCCTGCAATCGGACTTCAAAACACATTGGAGGGAGATTCCCAGTTCTTTAATGATAGTCATAGTGGCACAACCCTGCAAAATGTCTGATTTGATCTGAGTTCAGCCTGACAGTGAGGCTGAGCTTCCCTTAGCTGGCCCAGTGACTGAATACTCATACCTATGCATCTGATAGAAGGAAACATAAGATGTTACGCATGTAAATGTAACATTTTACTTGTTAGTTGCAATATTTCCTTACTGAAGGAAAATCTCAGCCAGTTTTGCAGAATTCCATTCCATGTGGAGCAGCTGCCAGCTGCTGTTTTTAACAGAAACAACCACCTATCTTACACCACAGCCACAAAGTGGTTCCTGCATTTCTGTTGTTTTAACAGGACAGACAAATAAACCCCATTTCTATTAATGAGACTGTTCAATTGATTTTAATCCATGGCTTTCAAAGAAAACACCAGCTCCCTTTTTATTTTCTGAGTGCCAGACAGGAGTAAATCTGTAGAGAGCATGTGAAAAATATCTGGGTTCTGTGAGACAAATGTCATGTCAGTAAAGTAATATTATTCTCAGCTCCTGTCACATTTAGCTCTTTGTTCTGTCAAGTTGTACATTACCATTGATTTGGCTGATTCAAAACTATTTTATCATTATGTGAAGCAGTGAAGCTTTTCAAATGTTTTAAATCGTCCTCTACTGCCTCCAAGTGTTTGCAGAAGCACAACACACACTCTCCATGTGTTAGCAGTCAGATTTAAACACACAACCCACCAAAGCCCAGTGTAACAACCAGTCATACATGTAAATTCATGAGTGGGCGTATTGAGATACAACATAGAATGGCCGTATGTATGTATGTGTGTGTGTGTGTTTGGGGGAGGAGGGGGGCAGGTCCTCCTTCAAATGGCGCCCCCTCCTCCCATCTTTTGGCCAGGAATGATGATGGAGAAGAGGAGGAAGGATGGTGAGGGAGTGCAGGCATGCGTAGGCAGCTGATAAAGAGATAGTGGCCACAGCAGTGGAAGCAGCAGGAGGCTGACGGCTGACGGACCGTTGATGTAAATCAGCTGGCTTTCAATGTGTGTGTGTTTGTGTGTGGGTGTGAGTGAGCTGTAAACTGAATACAGAGGCACGGACTGTGGATCAAAGATAGTTTCCTTGTTTATAGATTACAATTCCCGTGGTAAAACAATCCATCATACTGAGAGCATTTGAGAATCACCCCCTGTTGCTGCTATAAAGAATCTCTCGCTTTAGGTTTTTGGGTTCTGTGCTCGTACAGGTCATTAAATTGCTTTGCGACATCAGTCAGTCTGTCTAAAAACGACAAAGCCATAAACAACACTGTGCTGCAGTTAAAAAACAGCATTTTATTAAAACTGTCCAACTTTTGGTACTTAAACATGAGTGTTTTCACTTCAGCTCAGCACTGTACGAACCTTTAACAAGACCACAGGAAAATAGCAAAAACCTCACAAACATTCACCCGTCAAGGTAGGCAGACATTTATAAGCTGTTCCCTTTGCAAGACGATCATAATGACATTAAGGTAGTGCAAATAACCAGCAGTGCAAAGTCCATGGGAACATGTCCCATTAAAAACCTGAGATAGATGCCGGTGGCTGGATAGTGATGGATTGTCTCCAGTGTCCTGACAACATGCAGCATTTTCACATTGACCAAACTGACTTTTATTTAATATGTAGCATGTTGTCTTGGCTAAAAAATAGCCTTTGGGATGTGAAAACCTGTCAAATCCTCAAACACCACCAGAGAAAACAACAGTACACACTAAAATAAACAACCCAGTCTTGGGGCCAAATTACAGTAACACATTATCTGATTAATGTGCCATTGGACTGATGCAGAATGTCCAGATTTACTGAAATTTAAGACAGAAAAACATTTGTCCTCGTCCTGCATAATTCACCATCTGAACGAACAATAAAAGAAATGTGTCTGTACATTGATATGAGCATACAGACGCACCTCGATGAAGAGAAAACGTTTGCTCTGAAATTCTGCTAGTTATTTACCAAAGAATACCGTATTCTGTTTAAAAGGCTGGCAGGATAAAAGGTAAAAACTGCTTTGATTTGTTGCTTTATATTTTGTGTATGTTTAATCCCCAGTCGAGCCGATTGCTGTTAGTCATGACTGTAAATTTAAGATTGAAAAATACATTCAGCGGTCACAATAGGTAAACAACGTTTAAGAAAACGAATTCATGGGAATAAAAAACAGTGCAAACATAATAGGCAGTGCAAAGAGTCTCTTTGAAAGACTGAGGTAGGTACTGGTTTTGTTGTATAGCTGTTAATTTTCTCCAAAGAAAACATTAATACTCCTCACACTGAAAAGGAACAAGAAGGTCTTTGCTTTTGGAAATCTTGACCTTCAAAAAAGAAACATTGATTTTGCTTAAAAAAAAAAAAAAAAAGGAATCCATCGATCGTGTTGTCTGTGGTCCAGCGTCCTTTTGCAGATGAAACAATGAACGTTTCTTCGAGCAGAAGGTAGTATTTGAGGACAGTTTGCAGCAGGAATGTTTTTCCTTTGTGGGTCATAATTAAAGCTCCTGTCCTGCTTCACAGCGGTTTAGATTCTGTGCATTTTTAAAGTGACAGTCTGAGTAACAAGTCAGTAATTCAGAGTCAGTCAGTATTGGGGGTACCTGTTTATGGGAGGCCCATTCTGCAGGGTGTACTGACTGGGTGGTTGATGATGTGAGTGAGAGTTCTGATTGGTTGGCACTAACACATCAAACACACTCTTATTGGGAGGCACAGATTGCAACATGTTGTCCAGGTCCATGATAAGGGGAGGGGCTTGAACAGAGACGCGTCCGCTAGGGAGAATGGGCCAATAGGCATGACCCAAGAAATGACTGGGTGCTACAGGAGAACTTCCATAGCCGTAAAGAGGAAGTCCGCCATGCAGCGGCATTAAAGGACCTCCGCTGAACCGCATGCTGGGTGGGGCAACAGCATTAGGAGGAGCATATTTGGCATATGAGGTGGGGAGCTCCCACGGTGGTGCAACAGTTTCCCGTCTGGCTGATTTGTGCAGTGGCGGTCTGTAGTCCTCATAACCATCAGACCCAGCTTCACCATCAAGAGGAACACGCTTCCCAGACAGGGACATCCCTTTCCATTCCTCATCAGAGGAGGTGGAGGCCGGGCTGGCAGAGCTGGCCGAGGCACTGCGCGCAGAGGAGGCGTAGCGAGGTCGTGGAGGCGGTGAAGAACGGGGGCGCTCCACTTTGCCCCAGCAGTCCCTTGTCGTCACGTCCACATCCTCAGAGGCACTAGGTGGCCGCAGGCTGTGCAGCAGAGAGTCGATGGCGAAGGATGAGTCCAGCTTGGGTCGGTACAAATCCTCC
>JAQLOL010000013.1:13119403-13132817 GCA_029783665.1 Naso thynnoides
ATCTATTGCAGTGTTGTATAGAAATGAAGTAAAAATACTTTGTTACTGTAGTGAAGCAGTTTTTTGAGGGGATATCTGTACTTTGCTATTTCATTTTCCGTAGACTTTTACTTTTACTTTACTACATTTTCCAAAGAAAATGGATACTTGTACTCTGTTACATTTCCCATAAGCATCTTAGTTACTCGCTCCTATGAAATTGGGTAGGCTACTAGCCAATAAGTTTTTGTTTTGTTTCAGTAGCCAATAATGTTGGATCACAGACTGAGAGAAGTTGGATCATTGGGTAAGCATGTTAGGCAGGTGCTCTTAAGCTTTGGTTCAAGTATTTACCATCTTGTTACTTTGAGTGCTGCTGCTGCTGTTGTCATGTCATACGTTTGATTTTAAATCATTTTGTTGTTATGATGTAGTAGCCGTCACCCAATTGCAGATTCAGCTTTAGCTAAACATTTGCCAGTTGTGTTAAAATCAGGACTGCAGAAGTTTAGAAAGTTTAGAAAACTTTCTGAAAGCACTTTTTAAAAATCACTTTATTTGCCTTTTGTTGTATGACTGAGATATTTTGTCCCCATGTAGGCCAGAGGCTATATGAATGAAGAATAAACCATTTTTAAAAAGTCAAACTTGACAGCTTTTTACATGTACTTTTACTTTCAGTTCTTAAGTAGGCCTATTTTTATATTCACTGTACTTTTGATACTTAAGTACAATAAATACCAGCCACTTTAAGATTTACTCAAGTAATATTCTAACAGGTGACTTTTACTTTTACCAAAGTCATTTCCCAGAAAGGTATTTTTACCTTTACTCAAGTATGGCTTTTGGGTACTTTATACAAGACTGGTTTACAGTTTTAGATCAAAAATTGAGGGAAAAAAACTTAGATATCAGAACAGTCATTGTCAAGACACACATTTTGTCAGATGATTTTTGGCCTGCCAAAATATGTATCCCCTCTTCATACTGTACACTGTCTGTCCAACTATCAGTTGTTTGATTTTACACATAACATCATTCCTAGCAACCATGGAGAATATAGAAAAGTTTCCTTTTTCCTTGTCAAAGTTACTGGGGGGAGACTTTTTTTTCAAGGGTGACTTGGCGCCTCAGGTGTCCAAGTGAACTGAGTGGAAAAGTCTGCGGGCTTTGTCGCCCTCTGCTGGCGGCGTCCTGCCGGAGGAGGTGGCGCAGGTCCGGTTGTTATGGTGAAGCATTTCCCCCGAGGGCTCGCCGGGGCAGCAGCTGATTCAGTTTCACAGCCGCAGACCTGCACAGGAGCTCCCGCTGACTGTCAACTCAACAGGTAAGATAGCGCCCACATTGTTTTTATCACTTTTTGTCGACATTTTTCACTCGGCTCGTAGCGGGGCTGCCGTTAAAACGACGCAGCGTTTAATTCACGTTAACATCAGCAGAACTCTGGCTGCCGTGTAGCCGAAATGTACGTTAAGCTAACCTGCGGCTAAGGTAACGTTAGCATGACACAACATCAACGGCAGCGGACTTTACCGCTGCTCGGCAGGTGTGCTTGCTATTTTCTGCCAATTAAGAGTCACCCACGGGATAAACACGCTGCTATTAACTTTACTCGAACCCGGGCGGGATGATGAATGAAGCCAGGTAGCTTAAACGACCTGCTTACGTTACCTGTCAGACTAGCCACCTGTTGAGCCTGTCTGCGGAGTGCGAGCTGGTTAGCTAATCTGCTGCATAATCCTGACGTTACACATTTGGGGGGAACGAGCTAATGTTTCCGTTGTTGTCAAAGCTTTTCAAAGCCATTTACAGTGAATTTACCAAAATGTTAAAGTTGACAAATACAGGCCACTTCAACTGACTTTTTAATGTGGCTAAATGTATCACTGCTTCAAAGGAACAAGTGCAAAGACTGTTTACTTTCAGTGGTGAACAAGCTGACATGAGTACTATTTCAATATTAAAAGCTGTAGCTCATAGTTAAACCAACTGTCAGATCGGTCCAACGCCATCCACGCACACGCAGTCAGATTTAAACAATAAAAGCATCACATAATGTAGGGTTATTTTATTGGATTTAGATCGTAAAGCTCATCATTTTCCTCTTAATGCATGTTATTTTCGTCAGTGTATAATGAATGAGACGAATAGATGCATCAGTAGTTTGCCAGGAAGTTAATCACCAGATATCCAAAACAAAATATACTCAGTTTCCGTCATTTATCCGTCAAAAATGCATCTTGTGCTAGTCTCTTCAATAAGATGATTTGCGCCTTTTCCAAGCCGCTTATTACAATACACTGAAATATTGTCGGAAATTCTTCGTACTAACATAATTTTCTAATTAATCACGACTGAAAATTGTAATTAGTTGCATCCCAAACTGTATCTGTGGAAACAAGTTTTCATAAAAAAACTGTAAGTTATTTTTGTATGTTTTGGTGTTTGTTTTCCAACTGATTATAACTGACTTAAGAATATACATTAATTTACTATCTGACTTCATCACAATAAATAATCAAATTAACCTGCTGCTAATAAACTTGCAAACTATCTGGCTTTGCCCGTCATGCTCAGAAGTGTTGCCCTGTGTGGTCAAAGTGCGAACGGATTTCCTCGGTATGTATGGTCAAATATTTGCAGGTTTCACAATATAGATGAAGATTAGCCTCCAGGCGCCTTGATACACACACCGTGAGGGCACACACACTCGTGCATGGTCATAAAGATCTGTGAAGAAATCCTAAAAAAATTGCATTGCATTTCAGCACAGTACTTATACTTCAATGGACTGAAACTGCTGTGATCTTGCACGAAGGCTTGTTGATTGATTAAGATCCTCCGTCACGGCAACAATAGGTTATCTGAAGTGAACCAACATTTATGAGACATTATAGAAGGAAACAGGCTTTTACAACATGAGGTATTAACTATATAAAAAGATTTCCTTGTCATCCTAATGTAGTTTATTTCTTAAGATATGATAAGAAGCCTTGTGACTGGAGCGGTTCTTTAAAGGTCAAGCTGTATTTGCTAAGGTTTGGCACGCTGTTACATTCCTTCTCTTGCGCATAAACTCCCCCTCTTTTTTCTCCGTCTTTCCTTACTGAGGCATTTCTTTACCCCTCGTGTGTTTCAGTGTGACAGATTCTGCAGGCTGATGTCAAGTGCATCACCTCAACCTATGGGCACCATTTAAAGATTCTTCTGTTATTTTCTCTTTACATGATATGGCCCTCTTCCTGCTTTGGAGCAGTCCGAGGAGTTAAAGCAGGCCAGTCTGTCTGTCTCCTCCCCATCCTTCCTCCTCCTCCTCATTTTCTCCTCTATCTCATTCACGTTCTTTCCTCCACATCCTTTTGCCCGCTCGCTTCATATCCTGTTCTCCAGGAAAAGCGTTAACTCTTTGCCTGCTTGTCTATATTTGTCCAAATCGGTCCAATATGTGTGCATCACTCACGCACTCGCTCTCTGTTATTTCTCATGACCTCTCGATCTCTTCTCACTCTGGCTACTCTGTGGCATTACTGAGATTGCTGAGTGATTATATGGAGCAGGTCAAACCAATACACATGACGGGACTTAATATTGTGCCTACCTCCTTTTAAGTAGACCCCCCTCCTGCTCTCATTTGCAGTCATTTCCATTCTGTCTTTCCTTCAAGGGCAGCAAGTAATGTGTAGATTATTTTCTTGGTTAATTTACAAACAAGTTCCGCAGTTAAATATTGAAATAAAATGAAAAATGCCCACGACAGTGTCCCAGGGCTTAAAGAGATTTGCTAGCATTTTTTTCTTTATGTTATTTGCCTCTCTACCGAGTTTCAGACATGAAGATGGATATCATTCTTTCAACTGTGTGCGCAGTAACAAGGAAGAGACAGGCAGAGCTCGCCCACCGCTAATTAGCTTAGCTCAAATACTGTAAGTTAATGGGAAGTGCTAGCCTGCCTCCAGCTACGGTCATCAGATAAACTTTTCAGCTACTCTTAATGGTTCTGTATGCGTGTTGTGACTTGTTTATTTAAAATGTTATGTTACTTTTGGCCTCAGATAAGTACTTTATGGAATAATAGATTCAAATGTGTACTACCAGTACTGATGTGCGCCAGTAAACCGCAAAGGAAGAAGAAATACATAAAGTGCTACATAAAAATGCTAATCTGAGTCTAAAAATAACATAACATGGAGAGGAAGAAGTCACAACTTGTACACTGGACCATTCAGAGTTATTGGAAAGTTTTTCTGATGACTTTAGGTGGAGGCAGGCTAGCACTTCTTATTGACTCCCAGTATTTGAGCTAAGCTAATTAGCAGTGGGCGAGCTCTGCCTGTATCTTCCTTGTAACTGCAAACACAAATCTGCTTGTTTAGAACTCGGGAGGAAGGCAAATCACAAAAAGAACAAAAAAGTTGGTGTAAAGCTTAAAGTATGTCGTCTCAAAATGTCTTGATTAGTCTTACCAACAACTAATATGAGTAAGTGGCTAACCATTTCAGTTCTTCTTTCCTTTTAGTTTAATTCAAACGTGCACAGTAGCAGCAAAAACCAACTTCTCTGAATATTCAGCAGGCGGTTTTGTAACTTGGCATTGGCTCAGATAGCAGGCGGGATTGTTCCCGAATCATCAAGCTGCATTGACTCAGCATTGTTGGTTTCAATGGATGGGGGAGCTGGTCCTGCAGGTCACATCGAACAGCACACTGAGCCGACGGTTGTACACAACAGCTGAGCGATGTTGTTTCATGATGGCAAACCGTGAATGAAGCACATGTTGCTGTTTGCTTTGAGTTACGGCTGAGCAGGAGTCTGAGCTGTTATGTTCTTTTAAATGCAGTCAGAAACATTTAGGGTGCCACCCACCTGATGGATGTATGAGCTTCACATAGTGTGTCTGTGTGTGTTTGTGTGTGTGTATTTACAGTGGTCTATTCATTCCAGCTGTTGAATGAAGTTTATGTTCCTCAGCAGCTATAGACAGCCCTTCCTGTTGGGTCATTAGGTGGAACAAGTCAGAGGTGTACAAACTACAAATGTCAGATTGATTCAGGGACGTTTTTTTTTTCCAAATACACCAAATTTCAAGTCATATTTCCCGTGTGTGTTTTTGCTGTGCTGCCATGCCAGAGTTTGTACAATATCGGTGATCTCACCTCGCCATTTCCCGTCTGTCTGGGCTCTGCCTGACTCAGAGAATCACAAGGCTCTTACACAGTTTAGCCATCAACACATTCCCCATTTGTGCAGGAGCTTATTTTTATACCTGACAAAACTTAGTGAGACTAAAGAAATGCTGCTTCAGATCGCTGCGTCCACTGATAGCAGACCACAAGTTCTCAGTCGGGCCCAATTGTTGCACAGCTAAGTACGGTAAGATGAGAACATCACAGATACATGAATGTTGCTTTCTGCTGTATTTTGAATTTATTTAATTATATTCACCCAAAGTAACTATTTGTTATCGTTATGTATTGGCATGTATTATTGCTCTTAGTTGTTGTTGTAGAAATGGCCGTTTTCACCTCATGTTTGTTGAAAATAAGCAACCGATTGACTGATTTCAACATGACATTGTGTTGTTGGCAAAGCTAAATGTGCCTGAAGATGCAGGAGATGTTCATCTTTAACTTGGCTACTAGTTTGGTGCTGCTGAACGAGGTCCACTAGGCTGATTAGAGCCAGACAGCAGGCTGAGACTGACTGAGCTGTTCGTCTGTCCGGCCAAGACAGCAACCCTAATGCTCAGAGGATCTTGTTTTGTTTTGTTTTTTTTTGTTAGTTTCTTTGTTAGTTTGTTGTTAGTTTGTCTTCAGCATGCCCTGACTTCTACTTGGTTTAGTTTCGTCCAAATAACGACCACAGTCCACACTGTCCTGTAGGCTTCTCTCAGTCTTTACTTTCAGGCTTTAAAGAATATACTGGACACAAAGGCTTTCTTAAGAGATAAAATTTTAAAATAAGAAGAGCACATGGTAATTATGATGCATTCTGGTATGTTAGTATTGGTTTACACGGACAGAACTCAGAGAGGAGAGAGACTGGAGGAGTAGTGACTGTGGTGCACTTGTTCAAGGCTCCTACACACAGCAGCGTGTGTTAGAAGTTACACAGACACAAACCCAAAGCTTTTCCTCAGGTGGTTGTCAGCTTAAGTTGCCATCTCCCCAACTACTGCATACTTCTTTTTTAATGTATTTGTTTGAGTTTTCTGCCTAATTGAGTGCTTTAGAATTTCTAGAAAGGTCATTTAATAAGAGGAACATTGACGTGTTAGAAACTCCCCTGTGAAACTTCCTCAGTCCAGTTTTAGAATACCCTCACCAGAGAGCAAGCTTACCAACACATCTTACTTGTCATATTTGACATGAGCAGTTTCTTATTTCTTCCTAAACCTTGTCTTCACTGCATGATATGATACAACTCAGCACAACTCACTTTTTCGGTAGGAGGCTGGTATAGAGACTGTAAAAGTAAAATATGCAAAATGATTACCCTAGTTTGTCCTCGTGTTTTACCCTCTTTCCGTTCACTGAAAGGTGGAGTCTGTAGGATTTTCCTAAAAAAAGAACATTTGGACTCAAACAGAAGTAATGCTGCTCTGTCATCATTTCTGGGCCTCTGTAAATGTCTGGTGGTGACTGTGCATGCAGACACACTGCACACTGCCTGTATTTTGATGTTTTGGCTGACTCGGGACCTGCCCGGACTGGGCGTGGAGAGCGTCCATTTCCCCCAGCCAATGACCGCATGCAGGTGAGGTTGAGAGTGGATAAAGCATAAGTGACTGGACACTATTTAGACCGGAGAAATTTATGGATGTGGACGCAGCACCAGAGAAGCAAATATAGCCCCAGTCAGGTGAAACAGCAAACGGACAATGCTCGTTCCAGAACCGGAGTGAATCTCAGTTTGGCTTTCACTCGCGTTGGAGCACAGAAGGAGAGGCTGGTGAGAAAGAGGGATGTGAAGTTGGCAGCTTCCTGTTACAGGTAGGTGCCAAACACCTGCGGTTAGCTTGTTAGCTTGCTAAATTACTGACTTCTCCATTAAAGCAAAATCTAATATTGCAACATAGCTTGCTGTGTAACGTTAGGTACAAGCAGTATAACTACACACAGTACACGCTAAGTCACGATACCTCTGCTGCGTTGAGCTCGGGGCCCAATCTGAATGTTGTGTTTACAAGCTGAAATAAACAAATCCTGCTGACTCCACCTTTAATCTCAGTTATTGGTTAATGGGGGGGATAAATTTCCACACACACTGTTGCAATAGGGCTTGTTGTTAGAGACCAAAAACCATATTTTACTGTTTTCAGACTTAATGGCAAGACATGATATACTGTATTTTTCGCGTTTTGTTGTTAGTTAGAGACACATTTGAGATGTTTCAAGCACTTTTATTTAAAAAAAGCTATGATCAGAATGCAAAGACAGGATTTGAAGCAGGTCTGTATTTAGGAATGGGTGGTGTGGACGCAATCAAATAACACAATATTTTTAACCAAATACCTCTTTCACTTTTGGGTCAATATTGTAGGGATGACTGTCTGTGTTTTCAGAAATATTAATACTATGAGATTTTTAATCATCATCACTAATGACTAAGTGGAAAGAGAGCAACATTTAAGAAAAAGCACAATATAAAGATTTCCAAAGTCTAAGACAATATCTGGCCTCATATCAGGACATATTAATATAACACTTATATATTTTCAACCAAAACTCAGCAGCCGAAGGGGAGATTGTGACCACATTTCACATTTGGCTGAATACTGAATTGGTGACACTAACCTAGGAGCCCACTGCCCTCCTCCTTTGTAGCAACATCCATATTTATAGCATGGTGGTCGACCACAAGCTCTTTGGTTTTGCTGAAGTTGAGCTTCAGGAGATCGTCATTGCACCGTAGGGAAAAATTCTCCGACTGTCTGTCCTCTGTACTCCTCTGCAAACAACCACAATGCGGAAATTCTAGTTTTCTGTTTATCTCATGTTGAGTGATGAGGAGATGAGTAACCTTAATTACTGTTGACACTTGCGGTAACTAAGAAATGACCCATCAAATGGTTTTATTGGCCCACATTCTGTAAAGATCACTTGTGTAAAGTAGCTGCATATCAGCAGGTGTAATCTCCCTCAGCTGGCTGACACAGCCTCCATATGGTCCAATGTGGTTATTAAGACTCACTCAGAGGAGTCTGTGGCTTTTAAATGGTATTTAACTTATCGGCCAGATCCTTGGGCCTTTTTGACATGAGCCTGTGTTGGCTCATGCTGTCCTTTCAATATATCCTGTTTATGTTAACATGAGCTAAGAATGAGTTTACTTTGAAATAAAACAACCTGTAACCAGCCAATTTTTTAAACTTTGTTTTTCTCTTTTGAAGGAATAGTAAGACAGAAGTAATAACGTTGCCATTAACATCCTGAAAAAAATCACTTTGATCTCTGCAAGTCTCAGAGATGCAAACTGGATTTCTTTTTGTCTGTGCGACACATGAACTCTGCATATTCAGCCAAGTGTTCATTTCAAGAGGATCAGCACAGTTCCTGCTGTTGGGGCGTCAAGAAGTCCTGGTTGTGGGCGAAAACGCTGCAAATTGCTTTTATTAGCATCTTGATCACAAAGGAACATGCATTAATGTCTGCTAAATATGGTGCCACACTGTAGACCAGTTTACATAGAGATCTTAAAAATCTCATTCTTTCCTAACAGAATATTACTGATTTTCAAACATTGCTACAAATTAAGTTAAATTTATATTACAAATCCAAACCAGACACGCCATTTTGGTTCAAGCCATCAAAGTAGAGGCCTGTGTGCTTCACATCCCTGCCTCTTTACACTGTCATTGAGCTGAAGTTACAAGAATGTTTAACAAGGCTTGTTTGTTTTAGCCTATTCAGCAAACTTGTGAGATGTTAATGGACTCTGATTAAACAATATGATGAATAATAGAGGCATCGTGTTTGCAAAAAAGTAGGCTTAACATTTATTGACGTTCCTGATTTATTGAAAAATCAACAAAAGTGCAAAGCAGCAGATGAATTAAGTGGCTGTGTTCTAGCTTAGAGATCTAGTGTTTGCTTTTGTTTATGCCTGATGTGAGTAATCACAAAACACTCGTCAAATACCTCCTCATGAAAATTTATTATTTAATAAGTTTATTTTATGTGCTAAACAATTCAAACTTTAAAGATTGGGTTGTGTGTTCCTCTGATCTTTCAGATTGTGTTCAGCATTATCCCACTAATACAGCAGTTAAGTTCCTGCAGTGATTTTCCCTATTTCTTCATTCCATTCTTCCTTTAAAATTCCTTAAAATCCCGCAAATCATGCTCCCCTTCTCATTTGTTAACTGTGGTTGAAAAAAGTAACCAAAAACAGGTTTTGGCTGATAACTCTACATGGCCTGGCCTCAGTTATTTCTCAAGGGTTTGGCATATAAATGTTTGTTTCCCATTGATCCTTTAAAGTGGAAAAGGTTCTTCATGGCATTTTGGCGTCATACATGAACCTAACATTCATAATCTGTGTCTCAATCCTGTGCTCAAGTGATCTGCCAGTTTATGGGCTAGAGTTAAGCCTTACCTCATTCTAAGGAAATCCTTACATTGTCGCTTGTGACAAAGAGTGAGAGGTTACTAATCCTAAAAATAGAAGAAAGGAAGAAATGACAAGTCTGTCTATCCCCAAGGCAGCAACTTTTGAGTTTTAGTTGTCCAGGTAACGGAAACTGTGAATGGTTGAAAAAACCCACTTATTAAAGGAACAGGTCACCCGAAAATAAACTTGAGCTACACTGGGCTGTATTATTATTATTATTTTTTTTTTTTTTAATTGTTTTTACATCTGTTGGATAATCATTGTATCAGTACTAATCTTTTAAAAAAAGAAAAGAATAAAAACTGTCAACAGAAATCTTGAAAAGAATTCTTAAAGGTAATTTTCAAAAACAGTTCAAAAGCTTAGAACCTTTTGTAATCCCCTCATTGAAATAAAAGCCAGAGGAACCGTGTGACTGCAATGTGATTATTTAGAAACAACTTGCATCTCTTTGCCGTCTAATCAGCTGATTTTTGGAGCTCTGTGGTCTGCCCACCTTTTCAGACAGCGAGCTGCTAGCCGCTGTGGCTCTGTGGCCCAGCGCTACTTTCTTACCAATCAGTCTCTCTATCTCACTGAGTGCCTCTAGTTGACCTTCCTCTCAGCGCTCACAGGGCCGAGCCTAAATAATAAATGAGTAGCTTGGAAAGAGCCGAGTGTGTGTGTGAGCCAGGTAACTCATCTGGGAAGTTAACGAAAGATAATGAGAGCGATCTCGCTGACCGAGCTTGCCGGGGTTAGTACTTGCACTGAAACGTCACGTCACATAACAGCTCTATCCACCTATTCGACAACACTGTCTCTCTCAGTCTTGCGCTGTGTGCACGGCAATGGCGGCGCAGTGTGTGTGTCGGGCAGTCATTAATGAAAAGCATCCCACCATCTCAGGTTTCCTTCAGGAGAGGAGTGGGAGAGGAGGGAGAAGGGGGAAGGAGCTCAGGGGTTAAAGATAACAGGATTAGGAGAGCGGTGTGTGTACATTATACTGTAACACAGCACTCACATTTTCTCCCCCCTCATTCCTGTTTTTCCTTCACAGATGCAGACAGAAGACAGTGAGAAACAAATCTTTAAAACCTTCGTACCCGTCTTTCTTCTGCTAAAGGACCTGCCAAAGCGTGCAAACAGCAACGCCAAGCTGACTTTGGAATAGTCTCCACTCACCACCGAGGAATAATTTAATCCTGTCACCATTTGCGTTAACTAATGTAGGTCTTATGTAAATCTTGGGAACCCAGTTTTCTTGTCATTGCTTAAATTTCCTAGTTGTTCCTTCCCTGTTGATTCGTCATTACTGCCAACGTATTCCACAATGGATTCTCAAAGACTTGCCTCTCTGTTGGATCTCGGTCTCGGACACAGTCACCACCACTTTGGATTGGAAGCTCAGGTGGAGCATCTAACGTGGGAGTAGTTTGATTCTGCCTCTCTGTCATCTTTTCTCTCTGTTTTCCAATTGATATGGATGGGAGGACTGACAGTTTGTTACAATCCACAGCTTGGATGATAATATTCTGGACACTCCTTTTTTCCACGGCACAGTAAGAGTTATCCTCTTAAAGATGGGAAAGAGACATTCTTCATGTTGTTTACTTCTAAAATTCATGGAGATACCCGCTACCAGATCGTACAACAGAAGTTGTATGGTTTCATCATACTTTGGACATTTTTACTGCTTGCTTGAGTTTTCTTACAGATAAACTGCAGCATCTCTGCTACAGGCCTAACAAAGGCCTGCTTGGCCTTACAGAAGGGCTTGTAATTGCATTTTTGAAACCTGAAACTTTTACATTTAATATCCTTGTGGATTAAGAGAAACAAACAGGAATATAGAGGCAAAGCCATCTTGACACGTCCTTGTGTTTTGCTGGCATGGCAGCGGACCACAGCGAGCTGCTGGCCGAGATGGCCACAGTCGGGCGTCTAAGTGCCACTGAACGCCTGAAGCACGCCCAGAAGCGCCGTGCTCAGCAGCTGAAGTCTTGGGCGCAGATGGAGAAGGATGCAGCACGAGGGTCAAGGGCCAAAGCAGATAAGAAGAAGACACGCACTACAAAAATAAAATTCCCAGACGCCGTCACTCTGCTAGATGCAGCTGCACGCAATGACCTGGAAGAGGGTCAGTTGAAACACATAAAGTCACAGAGAAAAGTCATGCTAGAGAGCCTTAAACTTTGAGTCTTTATTAGCTTTGACACTAGTCTTATTAAACTGGAAGCAAATTAATAAAGTTCAAGTATTTAACGAAAGTGTAGACAGGATAAATAATGACAAATCAGCCTCCTTCCCATCTAGACCATTCAAAATCTCATGAAGTCAAAGCAGCCTAACTCTAAAAGTCTAAAACTGAATCTGCATCTGGCTTCTGTGTAGTATTGACTTGCTGTTGACCTTTCCTGAAACATAAACACTTATCAGCCAGAGACTATAAAACACACAAAGGAAGTGATTAATGCATAATTAATAAGAGATACGTCACACTTAATTGTACCAGCCAAGGCATTTTGTTTTCAGTGGCACTATTGTCAGCCGACAGAATCGAGGCTAATTATAGCAAATCATTTGTTAGAGCTATTTAAAGCAGACACATATGTGCCAAGTGTTGTAATGTTAATGTGGGGCGGACTCTGCCCTGCTGGTCAGTTATAATGCTGTGTGTGTGTGTGTGTGTGTGTTTGCTCATGCTTCTTCTAGTGAGAGAGCTGCTCAACAGTGGCGTCAGCCCAGATCTTGTCAACGAGGATGGACTGACAGCCCTACATCAGGTACACACACCTGCGTGTGGGAGTCATCAGTGCAGTGAAAAGGACATGAACCCTCATCAGGCAAGCTAGTTATGTGGTGACAGGGAAACAAGCCCAGAGCGACACCTCCCTCACAACACACCTGAAAAACTTTAAAACTCCATCATCTTCTAATTTCTTCAGTTTGAAAAGGACACTGGTTTGTCATTAGGGATGAAACGGTTCATGGAAAAAAAAAATCTGCACCATTTGGTTCGCTTGTCACGGTTCAGTTTGTATTGTTCGGTTCAGCACATACGCAACATAAGCCTTGCACCAGTAATTTAGTGAACTTTTTTTTTTTTTTTCATTTTGCACAGAGGCAGAGAGGTGAAGTGTCCAGTGCAAACGTAACAGTATATCATTATAAGTGGAGTCACGTCATTTAAACCACCTGCACACAAACATAAATCGATTGTCTAATAGCCTAAAGCTGCTAAATAAAACTGAATTTCCAGCCAACAGGTGAGCTGATTGTCGGAGTAGCTGAAAGTGCGAAGTGATTCAAAGATGACAGGGAACGAAATGCTGTTCATGTTGCTGATTAATTTCCTGTAAGGGGGGAACACAGCCTCCATCCTCAACATTGTGCATCACCTTTAGCCAAAATGCCGTAACGTTACCTTCGACCGTCTACAAGTTAAAAAATGAAGAACGTTGCTATACTTTGTCTCCTGCTGCTGCTGCTGTTGCTCCTTAAAAAAGAGTAATCCACTGCTGAAAGCCGTGTTGAAATCAGCAGGATAAAAGCTAGTTAGCAAACCAAACGAGGAGCCATAAGGTTACATTATGATGTGTTCAGGGTCCTGTCAGTGAAATGACTGTTAGGCAAAAATTGAAAAAAAAAAAACCCACAAAGCGTTATAATGATGTGTTCAAATATAATGTCAAGAACAGATTACATGACATGACCTTGAGAATCAGTGATCTTTTAAATACTGTAAAAGGTGGAATATTTGGCTACATATTATATGCTGATGTGAGCTATGGTATTTCTGGAGTGTTAAAAAAATATAGAAAAACAACAACAACAACATGTCCCG
>JAQLOL010000013.1:13144797-13154898 GCA_029783665.1 Naso thynnoides
CATCAGATATCCGATCCAGCTAATTAGTCAATATCGGAGCCGATATCCGATCTGAATATCGGATCGGTGCATCCCTACCAGCGTACAGTAAAATGTCATAAATATTAGTTCAACAGTGTGATTTTTGAATGCAGAAATCATAGACCCAAAAGATCCCAATGCTGATCACGTAAATAGATAACTATTTTAACCTTACTGCTTAGCCCTTGCATGAGGTAAGAGGAGGACATCTATTGTCACATTATATCAGCTGATAAACAGTAACAGGTGCAAGATGTCGTAACTAGCAAACAGACTTACAGGCTCCCAACCAGAGTGTACAGGTCAGTTAGGGTTACAGGAGTGAGGATAGATGACTTCCAGATTCAGTGGAGCTGAATAATGACTTGGTTTAGATGAGGAGAGAAATCCCGTCATGCGGTTGAATTGAACCAGAAATTCTCGAGTCCACAGCCAGAAACAGAGAGTTTTGTGTCTCTGTGAGCCCCAGCAGCAGTGTCATCGCCGCTCAGGCCAGCACTTCCTGCTCCATGAGCCAAAACAGCCTCTGTGCCCGGGTCTTTGCAAAACAAAAGGCTGCTAATGAGAGAAGATGCATGAGATGAATACAAGTGGTCTGATTTACATGCTGAGCCATCAGGTGACAGCAACGCAGTCGATTAGGACACATGACGTAGTTAATCATCTGTTCCTGAAAGATTTATATTAAAGGGGACAGCTTAAAGCTTTACTCATGCAAAGTGCCTCTTATCATGATAACGCTTGAAAGATTTAAAACACATGTGTAAAAGAATGTCTGAGGCCTGCACCCAGTATCAGTACTCATAAACTTGAAGCTAGTGATGCAGACCGGCTGTGCAGAAAAATATAAACAGGTACATACATGCAGAATTCTGCCTCTGTTTTGCTCAAAGGGCACAAGTGCACATTCTTTGTGCATTACGTTTTTCCTTCAGACAGCCAAAACAAAACAGTCAATTATCTATACATGTGTATTGTTCTGATGTATGTCTGCACTCCAGTGTTAGACAGGATGCGATTACATGTTAAATTTTAATAACAGTTGTCCTTGTATTTGGAGGAAGTGGGTAAAAGAGGGAACAGAAAATTGAAGTATGTGGGAAAACCAGATGCCAAACTTCTCCTACCGTGAGGAGATAAATCTTGAAGTCTCAGCTTGCGTCTTGTTACGTGTCCAAACACGTCCTGAGGTCTAATCGCATGTAAGAGATAAAGTGAAAGTCACCAGGTTCTCATTTTATTGCACCGTCTCTGTTTGGTACACTGACTCCACCTGTTTGCTGAGAGAGACTTGGCTGCCCAGACTCTTACAGTTTGTCTTGATCTGCCCTAGGGAATCAAGAAACCATTTACAGAAGTCATCAAGGCAAACATCGGTGATGCCCACGCCATGGGTCAGAAACCAATCACATTTCTCAGACAGGTGAGTCCTGTGTTTAATAAGCAGGTTTGTGTGAAACTAGATCTACTGCAATTAAACTCTGTGTACTGGTTGTATCAGGATACTTGGTTATGTATCGTGGTTCATGTGGTTGCACCATGACATGCAAGGTGTAGCACCTCCAACAAAGCAGCCACTTATTTACCTATACACCCAGAAATATGAACAGTATGTGCAATGTCATGCAATGACCCCACAGTTTGTTCATTTCACTCTGTAAGTTTATATGATGTTAGAAAAAGTCTGACTATAACTGGACCTTTAAAATACATGTAAATATAATAGTCCGACTGAAATTGTATTAAGTTGAATTTCTTGAAGTCGCACTAACACACCTAGATAACGTGGTTAAGGATCAAATTACTCTCACATGCGTACACCTCAATCGGCCCCCAGCTGGCCTGTTTTGCACATGATCAATAGTCCCGGAACTCAAACAGCATAAATTTGTAGAAGAAATTCGGGAAGGAAACAAAATACAATAAGCACGAGGGGAAGCGTGCATCTCATTTGTACCAAAAATAAAGCGCATGTGACGGTGCTATAGCGGTGTCCATGTTGTTACCGTTCGATTTGGAATTCGCTAGCCACCTGCTGTCTTGTTTGAAGCTTGTTTTATATGTCACATAAAAGGTCAACCAGAAGAAGGTCTCATAGCAACCAGCTTAGCGGGGGGCATATCACCACCTGCTGTGGTGGAGTTGGACATAAGGCTGAGCAATTAACCCAAAATAACGAAAAACCAACATTAAGAACCCATAACCGGCTTGATGTTGCTCCTGTCAGTTAGTTAAGTTAATGTTTCCCCCAAGGTTGTGTTGAGTTACATTGTGATATATTAAAGTGTTGTTCAGTAAAAATGAGGATTGGGTGAAGGTAACATCATCATGATGAGTTCAGTGTAACCTTTCAAAATCTGTTTTTTTATGCTTCATTAGAAAAAAAATTCTCAGCAGTTCAGCAACGTTAAAAAAAAAAAAAAAGCATATACCAAAAATGATTGTTCATTAGTCGTGATCAGGGTTAAAGTTTAAAATAATCATACTGATTTGAAGCATTATCGCCCAGACCTAGTCGGACACACTTTCCATAAATAAATCAATTCTCTCCTGATACTTTTACCGAGACAAGGACAATAATCCAATTAAATGGCCTAATCGAGCTAGAAGCGTAGCTCGATTTGGTGTGTATGCAAACGTACCGACTCTAGGGAACCAACTCATCAACAACTCAGAAGTTAACTTGGCTCCGATGCACACCTTCAAAAACACCACATAGAAGCAGGATTTTGCATTTGTTTCTGCTCAGAGTTTAAAAAAAAAGTCCCTCTTTAAGAGTTGTTCAATATACATTTTTCGTTTGCAGTCAAACAGCTTGAGAAGAAAGAGTCTGTTGTGTCTCGTATCGTCGGGTATGTTGTGATTTGTTTTTGTTTTCCACTTTCAGGTCTTAGCTCTGTGTTCGTACCCTGATCTCCTTGAAGACAACAAGTTTCCAGAGGATGCCAAGCAAAGGGCGCGGCGTATCCTCGGCGCCTGCGGAGGTCACAGTATAGGTCAGAGACAACTCCCCCTCACTCCACCAACCACTTTCTTATCTCCACCCCCTCCTGCCAACAACACACGTCACTGCCATCCACCTCCATCTGTCCACTCATTAAGATTTTATTTGTACAGCCTGTACACTGTTTAAACAGAGCATCAACTGATCAATGCAGAACGTTCGGTTTGAATCAAAGTTCATTTTCATGTGTCTAAGGGGCCTACAGCGCCAGCCAGGGCATCGAATGCATCCGTCAGGATGTTGCTCGCTACATAGAGAAGAGGGATGGTGGAATCTCCTCCAGCGCAGACAACATCTACCTCTCCACTGGGGCCAGTGATGCCATCGTGGTATGAGTTATACTTTTTATTGTCTCTACAGCAGAAAAGTGCTGACATGTCGACAGCAGGCCGGGCCACAAGTTGAAATGTTGGTTTTATCCAGCACAGGTGACATACTTTCTCTATGAATGGCCTATTTTACATTATGTCTGTTCTTGACTCATCATCTGTTAATTATACACTTGGTTGTACTTTGCACGTACGGGTCTTTACTCCGCCCACAGACCTTTGTTACTGTCAATACAGATTTTTCCAGTTTTATCCAACCTCAGCAGGTTGTCTGTTTCCTGCTGTGTTAATCTGTGACCTTTTTGGCAGGCAGGTTCGTTTGTGCTTCTCGCATTGTGTATCCCACTCTCTGGGTGCCAAATTATCATTCCTAATTGGTTGAACATCAATCTTCTTCATAAAATGCCATTATGATTTTTTTCTGACACTGAAAAGAACATCCTGACACTCTGTTCAGTGTAATTTTTTTTTTGTATTATCCTCTGCTCCTTCTCCCCTCTCATCTTTTTTCTGCTCTCCCACCAGCTGTGTTTTCTACTCACCCTCTCCTCCTTTCTCCTCCCTAATCCAGACCATACTGAAGCTGCTGGTGTGTGGTGAGGGTCGTGACCGTACAGGAGTGATGATCTCCATCCCTCAGTACCCTCTGTACTCAGCCACCCTGGCAGACCTGGACGCCGTGCAGATTAACTACTACCTGGACGAGGATAAGTGCTGGAGTCTGGACGTTGCAGAGCTCAGGAGAGCCCTCAGTGAAGCCAGGCAGCACTGCAATCCCCGCGTCCTCTGCATCATCAACCCAGGAAACCCCACCGGTATGTATGCTGACACTATGTGTGATATTTAACAAAAAAAATTGTCATTTTTATCCGTGTGTGTGTGTATTGTCAAACTGTGGTTGTCCCGTGTGATAGGTCAGGTCCAGAGCAGACAGTGCATTGAAGATGTGATCCGATTTGCTAAAGAGGAGCGTCTCTTCCTCATGGCTGACGAAGTAATGCACCAATGTCATTTCCTCAATTCAGGAGTCTTTCAGTTACAGTTTCCTCTGTCTAAAACATCAAAACCATTGTTGTCAAGACAGATGTTTTATTTTTCAAAGGCAGACCACCTTTTTACATGACCATTAGGGGTGTGATCAGAATTATAAACAATGTTTTATGTTAATTATCTCCATCATGCATTTATACCAAACAGTAGCTCATAAGACAAAAAGTGCCATTCAATACAGCAATGCCATTAAAAAACCTGGAAAAGAGAATGTAAAAAAAAAGGATCTCTAATAGAAAGTGGTAACCCAGCTGTCATCAGCCTTGCTGATGACAGTTTTTTCCTTCAAAAAAATAAACAATATATATATTTTTAATGTGAAAGTGGATTGCATGTACAGAAACCGTATTTCTTTTGCTCTTCGTGGCACTTAAATGATCCTTTTTCAGTCAACTCTTGTAGATATACTGCACTTTTCAGTGCACTCTTTTTGTGCAGATTTGTTTTTAGATTTTTTTTTAAGTATAATGATGCTTTTTTTCATTGAGGTCTCATACAGTAAAGCAGTTTTTGGGGTTTTTTGCCATTTTAGGTCTACCAGGACAATGTGTATGCAGAGGGCTGTAAGTTTCACTCCTTTAAGAAGGTATTGTTTGAGATGGGACCCGAGTACTCCAGTACAGTAGAGTTGGCCTCCTTCCACTCCACCTCCAAGTGCTACATGGGAGAGTGAGTAGACACACACACACACAGACTATAGACCTCTTATGAAACAGGTTTTTTTGCATATTGTAATTTGAACTGAGCTCAGTTACTGACGTGTACATCACCTGTACTAAAAATATTTTCTTCATGTTTGACCTTCTCCTTTTCCCTGTTTGCCTTTGTAAGGTGTGGATTTCGTGGCGGCTACATGGAGGTGATCAACATGGATCCTGAGGTGAAAGCCCAGCTCACTAAACTGGTGTCAGTGCGTCTGTGCCCTCCCGTCCCCGGACAGGCTCTCCTGGACCTGGTGGTCAACCCACCGCAGCCTGACGAGCCCTCCTACACCACGTTTATGAAGGTCTGAGAAAAACACACAAAGCACAGCAGCTAGCAAACATCCTGGTACAAATGTTCCAAGTGTATGCAAACATAGAGTTTACTTGTGTAAACTTAACTCTCAAATAACTGCGCCATATCCGTGCACATCAAGTCTGTATTCATTGTGTGTGCTGAAGGTTTCACGGCACTCGCCCAGATGTGCATAATCAACTTTTGAACTCTGTAATGTTGTGAAAAATGCCAACATGTTTGTTTCTGTCGGAACTTGATGCATTATTTAGTGACTTCTTTAAGTGTGGAAAAGATCTTTGCAAAGAGCATCACATGTATAATGCAGGATGTTTGAACTGCAGTGTAGTGGAAGCGTTGTGTGATCGCGGAAGCCATTAAGTTGATGGTCATTGATTTGTCCAGCTGTCTGTGGGTAACATGAGTCTCCAGCTGCAGAAGATTTGTAGATGTGTATGTAGTGCAAGGCTGCGTGATGACATCACCATATAACTTTCCTGGCAAGAGTAGAGATGCATGATGTTGGATTTTTTGCCGATATCTGATACGCTGATATTTTACAACTCAGTTGGCCAATAAGTGATACTGATATCAATGTATATGTATATTTTTTTCCCCGCTCCTAATTACAGAGATCATCATGTATCTTCTAAAGTGGAATTTAAACACAGTATTATTATGCATACTCTTACTGTGTCACCCTACTAGCAAATGCAGGCATAAAATACAAAGCCTTAAATTATGTAATATTCATTCCTTGTCAAAAAAAGAATAAAAATACTTGAACTTATGTTATGTAAAACATGTCATATTTACGACATTTTCTTTTAAACATAACAAGTAAGATACATCCCACTTAAAACTGGATGATGCCCAAACAGACAATCGTAACGACACCCACAGCCAGGGCAAATTTGACCTGTTTCACAAGTGCCAGAGTAAGTAAACATTACATCTGTCCATGGGAAACATGTGAAACATGGTGTTGACTTGGGGTTTAATCAAGGAAACAGCAGCCTATTATTTTATTGGTTATTATATCGGCGTGATGGCGATAGCTAATTTAAAAAGCCAATATCAGTCAATGCCAATATTGTGCATCCCTAAGAGATTTACTTAAAACTCACACGACTGTTGTATTTGGTGAAGATTTATTGCTCCTTTCCACCTTCAGACTGATTGAACTGCGACAATAATATAAACAGAACTTTGTTCAGCATCAGAGTGATTGGCAGTAACACGGCATTATAGATGAAAGGCTGCAGATTGTCATGAATGCAGGGGTTACATCCAGATACAAGGACACCCACCCTATGTAAAAGGCTTCTCCAAAGGCAGCTTTCATGGCCCAAAATGAGGAGCAGGCAACCAGTTTGTCCTTTATAGCGCCCAGTATCCCGCCATCTGTTGTATATGCGTTATATCACATTTATCTGACCATTTAGAAGCCACCGCAGGGTGTAAATAATGCCGTCCAGACAGTGTTCTTATTACCATGTTATTTGCAAAAGGTAAAGATAGAGTATACCATGACATTTATGTATTTTATAACATAAACCAGGAGATGGCTGAAAACCTGGATATATATGTTATAAACTTGTACTAATTTGTAAATGATATTTACACTCTGTTAGCAGTTGCCAAACACTACAAACTAAGGACATCTTGGACTCTACCATGTGAGCATCCAAACACACCATTAGACTGCATGTTTTGCTTAGAGACGAAATGCAGGTTCAGCCTGAGCTCCAGGTCCTCCAGACCCACACAGAGCGAGTTCATGTATTTTTTGTGTGTGTTTGTGGGTGTTGGTGGTAATTTATGTGACCTTTCAACTTTAAGGGCTTTAACTTTTGCCTCCCTTTCAGGAGCGGACAGCGGTGTTAGCAAATTTAGCAGAGAAGGCCAGTCTAACGGAGAAGACCTTCAACAAGGTGCCGGGTATCACCTGTAACCCCGTGCAGGGGGCCATGTACACCTTCCCCCGCATCACTCTACCTCAGAAGGCCATCGACAAGGCTAAGGTCTGAACCACATTCATATCCTTAACCTCAGTGTCGAGCGTCAGCCTAATATTACATGTCTGCGAGAATGTCTCAAAATGCATGTATGTGTCAATCTTTAGGAGGAAGGCCAGGCCCCAGACATGTTTTACTGTATGAGGCTGCTGGAGGAGGAGGGGATCTGCCTGGTGCCTGGCAGCGGCTTTGGCCAGAGAGAGGGAACCTTTCACTTCAGGTCAGTACAGCTAAACTCAGTGCTGCAGTTGCAGCTTCAGTCGGCATGAATCGTACATGTTGCTTTCAGGAACATCCGAGAATCACAGAATTGAGGTAGAGCAGTCAAAGGACATCATCTTCATAAAATGTGACCCCGTTTTACTCAAATTGTTTTATGCAATGTATGAACGTGCATCATTAAGTTTAGTTTTTCAAAGCAGTGGGTCTTGGTCACAGTTACATAGTGTTGCTTTAAGTTAATGAAAAAAAAAGGAAAAAACCAGTTTAACACTAGAGGGACCATGACATTTTGACCATTTTCACATTTATATTACATAACTTTGTTGAATTAAAAGTTACAGTGTTGCTGGTCCCTGACTCTGCCTAAAACTGTATTTTTATTTAAAAGTTATTTATAAAAATTGCACTAAAGGCAAGAAAATTTTGATCATTTCTACCTATTTTGGCCACAGGCAAAAGAATGACCACACAGGTTTTGTCCTTTTTTTGGCAGCTGCATCTTGGTTGCTTGGCAACTATCATTGTTTCTGTCAAAAGTAAAACTTCAGAGCAGCCACAAGTTTCACTTACAGAGGCTATTGTGGCCCTCAAAGCAACGCAGCACAGCAGAGCAGTGCTCACCTGCATCAGCCAGGAGCGGATCTGGATGATCCGTCTCCAGTGAAAATGGTCGTTTTCTTTTCCTCCCTTACATATCTTCAGGTGTTATTTCGTTTTTTAAAAGGGATCCCAACACAATAGCTGCATTACCCTCTATACTGGGTATTGATCATGAGAGTTAAAAGAATTTAGAGTCTAGCGGTCATAATGACCCCTCACAGCCTTTCTAGTTGGTATGGAGTTCTGGCCCTTCTGGTGTTAAAACATATTGTGATTTCCTGTGCCCGAGTCAGCACATTTAAAAATTGCATTGCTACTGGTTTTACTACACCTGTGTATAAATATACAGCACAGTCACTGATGTCTTTTCTGTCCAGGATGACCATCTTGCCCCCCACTGAGAAGCTGAAGGTTGTGCTGCAGAAGATCTCTGAGTTCCATCAGCGGTTCACACAAGAGTTTTCTTAACAACCCTCCACACACAACACCACCTTTTCAACTACATCACAAGAACCACCTCTTTCAGTCCCAGTATCAAGTGCCTTTGCGTGGAGGAGGCAGCAGGTTCAGCGTCACCTCCTGCAGTCTCTCACCTCAAGGCTGAATTTATGCTAGATCTGATTCGTGAAGACATTTTCACATCTGACAAACCTTGAATATCTTATTTAGACAGCTAGAGAAAGCTGAGCAGAGTTTCTGCTCATGTGCACGTATAGCATGTGAACATGTAATAACTTTCAGCACATGATGCACTTTCCCTGTGTATTAATGGGCCAGGTTTGTAATGTTCAAAGAGAGGTCACAGTGCTGATTGTTTGGTGTTAAGATATTTCAGGTGCTGCTACATGATCATCTCTTTCCTGCCAAGGTTTAAACTGCCAAATTAGTTGGAGTCTCAATTTCAATTTATGTTAATTGCTTGATTAACCTGACTGGCTGTTAAACCATTTGTATTACTAAGGTTTAAATTGTTCTTAAATGTGATTAAAACACTTGAATTTCTAAAACCACTTGTTTTTTGAAATGTAGTGCAAGAACATTTTCCAGCTTTACAGTAACAAAGAGACATGTGCAAGTGCCAGCCCACAAAGCGGCCATTATTTTTTGTTTTATTTAAAAAGACTTCAAATCTGCCAACAGTGCTTACATGCTTTTAGAAACAGAAGAAAGCGCAATCTCTTGGAATGAACAGAAACTAAAACGATGATCGAACACTGGAATCATCACAGCAACTCAGTAACACCGTTTATCTTCCCTGCGTTCCCTTTACCTTCCCAGCGTCCTCTAAGACTCTGCCCGGGCGCGGTTAGAGTTCTCAGCTTCCCGTCAAGAGAGACGTTCTCAAAGTTCGTCTCTGTTCTGTGACAGCTTTGTGGCATGCTGTTCCAAGAATTTGCTGAACCCCTCCACTGTTCTGTCTCCACCTTCGAATTTGACGGGGCTCTGCTTGCTGTTGCTCGGGGCAAAGTATATCGTGGGGAAGCCTTCCACTTTGTAGCTATCATTTGGCACGTCGTTGGCTGTGGCGTCCATTTTGGCGATGACCAGGTTCTTCTCCCCCTTATACTTTTTGCCTAGAGCCACATAGTCAGGCTCCAGTTTCTTACAGTGGCCACACCAGGGAGCATAAAACTCAATCAGGACGTCCTTCTTGGAATCCATGACGATGTCGTCAAAGGTTTTTCCTACCACGACTTTAACTGGTCCTTTGTTGTTCTTTGGCACAGGCTGAGACTTGATGATGGGTTTGAGCTTTCCTGGAGGACAAAAGGGGAGAAATTCAGAACAAGGGTGATTTTACTTTCAGCGTAAACCGATTATATATATATATATATGCAAAAAAAAAAAGGGTTACTTGTAG
>JAQLOL010000013.1:13156313-13168392 GCA_029783665.1 Naso thynnoides
TTTACTAAATATCTAATTTTTCATTTAACTCCCCCCCCCCCCCCCCAATACCAGACCACATTAACAGCATCATGACATTTCGACAACAATGATGAAGCAAAAGCAGATCCGCGTCAGGGAGAAATACCATTTAAATATCCAAGCTTGAGGATCACCAGCTGTGTAGCCAGATTTCAGGTCAAACCAGCGGAACTACATACGAGAAACTCACCTTTCCTGTAGTCGAAGCTGAAGTCAACTCCATAGTAAACAACCACCAGGGGTCTCTTGGTGTAGCGCTTGGCATCATTGCTTGGTTTCCTGTGACCCACCAGAGGAATCACATGCTTTCTGAAGAACTCCTGCACTTCTGACACTGATGTCGAGTCCTGTTCATAAATGGAAAATGTCTTGAGTTCAAATTACAGAAAAAAAAGACTATTTCAAAGATTGACATTGTGGTGCTTAAACTGAAAGTGCATTTCAAGTGAAACCCCTCATTGTTAGTCTAGTCTATTTTTTACACTGACACTAGAACTGAAAGACGATGTATGATTTAGAGTTTCACACCCCATGAAACCTATTCAAATTAGAACCAGTAAAAAAAAAAAAAAAAAAGCGTAATGGTTAATCAGAGAGACGGTACCTTCACTGTGAGCTTGTGTGACGCTGGCTCATACTTGGAGTGGAACTTTTCAGGTTGAACGATGACAACCTGACCAGGTGAAGCTTTGAGCAGTTTGGACACTTCAGAGCTGAAGGTGTGACGGAAGGTGAAGTCTTCCCTCAGTGTATTGCCTGACAGACAGACAGACAACAATGAGAAAAAGGAAAATTCCAAGACAGTCTGAGCTCTGACACTGTGATGAACGCCCTTCTAACACAAAGCACCCCTTGCACTGCTTTACCACCTAAATTAGTGGGTCTACACAGGTTTCTTCAACGTGGGTCAACCCGCTAATAATTGTCTAATGACCCCACTCTGACTTTTATGCGAAGCGTCGTATTTGGATGAAAGCGTGCGCTGCATTGTGTGAAAACACTGTTGTGATGTGTGAGACAAATACCGGCCAACTTTAGTATCACCCATGATTAATGAAACTGGCAGATGTATCAGAAATTAATCTTGATGTCACACTTTGCAAAAGATGGATCTGGGTTCGAAACGCTCCACAGTACGTTTGTTTCACTCACAGCTTGTGTGAAAGTGTTTTCAAATCATCCTCATCTGTAAACTGTTGCATCACAAAATAACCTGTGCGCGCTGCACTCTCATACCCATGGCAACAGAGCGATCTCTGTAGGCTGGACGATCTGACTGGATTATTATTTGTTTAAATTCATCGCAGGGAGAGAAAGCGGTGTGCTGGGTGAGCTAGGCTGACTTCTAACGAGAGAGCGAGCCGCGCACTGCAGTTAATTTGAGCTCTATGTCTTTAAGTGTTAACTTCTGTATTTGTGAAGTTCATCAAATATTTAAATCCTGCACCGCACCTGGATGACATGATGCCCCCGGTTAAAAAAAAAAAGAGAAAAGAAAGGCACTGGGAAAAGTCCAAATTTAGCGTGTTCACTCGGATTTTACACTTATATTGACCGCTGAGCCGAGGTGAGGTGAGAAAAACCCGCGTCTACTGCAGGGTCAGTTGACCCGGGTGTGAACGATGAGTGTAGCCATTCCCACTGTACACAAGACCCTCATCTTAACAGGTTAACGTGTTTTTTGACCAGTGGAAAAGGGGGTTTATTTAGCACACACAGGCTAGAAGCGACAAATAACTACAGTTTAGTTTGGTGTCATCCACATACTGCATACTGACGTGCCATTATTAGCTGCACTGGACACATTTCCAGCGCGTTGTACTTACAAGCCTCAATGTAGATCTCATAGGCTGCATCCTGATCGTCAGAGAACACGCCCACTATGACAGCATCATCGCCATCCTTGATGAGCTCCTGCACCTGCTTCACTGCCTGCACCTGCTTGGAGGGAGGCCCTGCCTGCTCCGTCATGTGGTCAACGATGCCTGGTTGGAGAAGAGGGAGATGAAAGAGGCGAAATGGGATGAATTTCAACTTGTGAGCAGAGATTAAATTTGCACACAGGCCTCCACGTGTGTGACCAGAGTGTGACGTACCATACTGCTCTCTGGGTCCGTTGTAGTCGAACACCTTGCCTTTCCTGAAGATCTTGAGGGTGGGATAGCCCGTGACTCCAAACCGTGAGGCGATCTCACTCTCCACAGTGGCGTCCACTTTGGCCAGAGGAATGGGAGGAGAGCGCTTGCTCAACTCCTTGGCTGCCTTCTCGTACTCTGGAGCCAAACGCTTACAGTGTCCGCACCTGAAGGTCAGTTACATAACAGGCAAACAATTAGGACTATTTTAATAGTTTTAACAGCTGCTATTAAACAACTCAATTATTACCCCAGCGGACTTAAGTGTGTCGTGTCTGTGTTTTATATCTGCTCACTGACCATGGAGCGTAGAACTCCACCAGGATGATGTCTGCCTCGTTCACAGTCTCGTCAAAGTTGTCCGTGGTCAGCACCAGCGTCGCCTCAGGAGGGGGCTTCCAATCTGGCTGAGCCACTTCTTTCACCTGAGCCACAATTGCTGCAACAAACAAGCATCCACCCTATTAGCGTCAATTCTTTAGCCAGCTTTAGTTTGAAAAGTGCCGATGCTGAAATGAAATGTCCGAACCTTTCTCTGTCCTTGCTCCGTCATAGTCCACAGGCTCCCCATTTTTCAGGATCTTGATGGTGGGATAACCCGACACGTCGAACCTGCTTGCTAACTCAGTGGCTACTGTTGCATCCACTTTGGCCACAGGTATAGGAGGGTCATTCTCCTTCAGAGTTTGGGCGATTTTTTCATACTCTGGAGCAAACTGCTTGCAGTGTCCACACCTAAAGCAAACAAGCGTTGCAGAAATTTTTATTGAAACAATCAAGAAGCGTCTGAAAAACACCTGAGGGATGTTTGTGAAGCTGTGGCGTGACGGACGTACCACGGGGCATAAAACTCAACCAGGACTGTGTCTTTGCCCTCGATGAAAGTTTCAAAGTTGTTGTCAGTGAGGACCAGCACTCCATTTTCTTCTTTCACCTCTGTGCCATCATCTTCATCCTCGTCCTCCTCCTCCTCATCATCACTGTCCTCTTCCTCTGTCTCCTCCTTCTCTTCAACATCTGACAGCAAACAAGGGAAATGAGACAAGCTGACTGCAGCAATTACAAGCTCAGATGGTGTGTTTTTACCATCCAAATACTGCTTGTGTCGCTCCTTACAGATAAAGGAAACGAGGCAGGACATTAAGCAGCGTTAACAACACGTTTCCTGTTTGTAAAAGATGGGTATGCATACAATGCTGCACATGAACAATTTTACCATTTAACAGGAACAGGACAAACCATATTAACACTTTCAATAAACCTAACGTCACCATTAATGCTCTCAAGCGAAGTAACTGCATATTTGTAGGTGCGTGGCAGCTCTGTTGACATTAGCTGACCTGTCCTGTTAGCTAGCGTGCTAACAGGACTAGCACAAACAACAGTAACTAAGCTAAACAGTTATTGCAGAAAAAGTCCACCAGCTGCGACAGTGCTTCACTTTAGCAACTCATTCCTCCGCAATAAACACACGTAGATGTAAATTAGCCCAGACTTACCATCCTCACATCTGCTGACAGTTGCAAAATGTGCAACGCCGAGCAACACAATCAGCAGCAGCGCAACCTTCTTCATTGTCCTCCGATGATGCGGCCCGGTGTGAATGACGGGATTCTCCTGAGCAGCCGGCTAACTAATTTAGCTAATAACGCTGATGAATGTCATCAAAACACTGTCGTTCGCACAGACCCGCTGTCCGGATCAATACTGATGTGTGGCCCGCGGTGCCTTTGGCTCGTGGTTTCATACACACTAATCACTTCTGAAATCACACACGCCGCCTCCTTCCTCTGGAACTTGTCTGACTTGCCACGTTCCGATTGGTCCTCATCATCGGCAGTCCTCCAATCACAACCCGCCACTCAATTATACGTTGGGCGCTGCTATTGGGTGCTTTTATTTATTGTTTCCCTCCTGGACTTCTTGGCAGAAGGTTTAAGCGACAGATTACACGATAGAGTCCGCATGTTTTCCTTTGATGCTCAATAAATATTCATCACAAATCGGCGTTTTTAGTCTGAGGGGGACAGCGTTAAAGATTTAAATAGCTAGATTTGTTTAATCTGAAAAATAAATATGCTCAGGGTTTATCATCACACATTACCTCAGGAGGATTTTTAACTGTACATTCTTATAAAATAAGATAACACCATCTGCGTTTACTGCAAACAAATAACGCTTTACTAAGCAGATACATGGCACTTTAGTGAAAAGTACATTAATAAATACCTTTTGGATTATTTATTTGCAATCTTGCAAATTATTTTTTTTATGTGTGTATTACAAAGATTTATTTGTGTAGGCTAATAAAAATCGTAGTGTTAGTTTTGGCATTGTTACAAAGTTTATGTAACAATGCCTCTTTACAGATTGCCAAAAAATCTTATTTCTCATGGTTATGCTGACACTCGGTGAATACAAATGAGCAGGCTATCATATGAGACAGTATGTGTAAACAAAACAGGAAATGCAGATTTTTTTTTCACATTTTGTTTACTGAATTGCTTGCAGTGTCCCAGCCTGACCTGCCATCTCCATAAACAACCTACTGTTTGTCTGACGCTACGCTCCCCGGTTTTTCATGGACCAGAACTTCCACGACCACCTCTGTATGAGTGGCCTGACTTTTACTAAACCAGCGACTGTCATTTGTTTTAGTGTATCGGTCAGCTTGTTTCGCCAGAACATCTTCAGTCCAAACCTCGATGAGTGATGCTGAAGTGTGGGGCTCTCTCTCCTTTGGGTCCTCTTTGGCTTTTGTTCCAGGTTTTTGTGAATTATCTGATGCCACAACTAAATCTGAGGAGGAACTGTCTCCTCCTTGGCTTCTCTGCTGCAGTATCTGTATGTCAAACTTGGGCCTGGTAATGTAGTTTCATGTAATGACAAAAAGAAGAAGAAGAAGAAGAAAAAAGAAAGAAAACATTGGAATTTTTAGCACTTTGTAACTTGTATCTAAGTTTTTGCTTAAGAATGGTCTACAGCGTGAGATGGGTTTTCGAATTCAACTACCAAAGCAGGTGAGAGGCAGGCAGAGTTCCTCCATGGCCACTGACATCTGTGTGATCAGTGCCCATTGACGTCTCTGTCATGTGTGTTCTCACATAGTCCTGCAACAGAATCACACTGTGTTCAAAAATCATCAGCTTTCCACGGGACATCTTTTTAAACAGTGCGCTTTAAAGCGTGGGAGTGGAAGTGTATGGGCACATAAAGTGTCTGCATGCGTCTGAGAAATTCTTCTAGAAAGTTGACATTGGGATAACTCACCTGTGTTTCCATGTTGGAGGAGTCCTGTATGGGTGAAAAGACGGGACTGTCCTCCCTGTAGTGATGGGCTTTTGGGGGCAGAGTGTGGTGCAGACTATTGGAGAGGGCGTTGAGTCTGAACAGTAGTTCATCCACTAAGCTTTCAAACTCTTCAAAGTAATAAGTCTAAAAAGAAAAAGGCAAAGTGACATGGTCTTAATTTTAAGAAATAGCAGAAGATCATTATCTCAATTGTTGACACTAAGATAATTCAGTGTAATTTGACAAAAAAAACCCAGATATTTAAGATGCCACACAACAACTTTAATAGTCAGTAAAATGTATCTTTTTTTTTTATAAAGAATCTCAGTTTTTACAGATTGAGCCATTTTTTCTTCACCTTTCCTTCCGTGTGATTTTCAATCCATGCTTGTCGGCTCTTTCCAGTGAAGTCAGAGACCCTCTGTCTGAGGTAGCTGATTAATTCTGCCACAGTGAAGACGTTCCCTCTGCTCTGAGATCTTCTGACATTTCTGACCAATGAGGATATCACACCTTTCACCTTAAAATATACAGCTGGATGTTAGACACAAATCTGGACTCTGACAGGTTGTTTGTCATTGAGAATAAGTTGTGCAAAGGGTGAATGCTTGCATAAATATGTAGATTTGTACCACTGCCATCCACACGACAGTGCAGGTCAGATAAAAGACTCCATGGTAAAGGAAATCACGCCAAGAGACGTGGGGATCTCTAACAGCCCTATGATAGCAGCAGTGACAGAGCAGAGTCTGAAAGGAGCAGAGAAGTGAGCTGAAGCCCCGGGAGCTCTGTGCAAACAGGAGATTCCCCATGCAGGAGAGCGCCACCATCAGGATGAAACCTGAAATCTTGGACAGTAGAAGGAGACAATTTTTATCATTTCTGACTGTCTGGGGAGCTTGGCGATGCAAAATTTAGAATAAAACTTCCTGATATTTTAAAGAACAATTAAACAGATCTTAGAAAGGTGCTTTAAGAAGGTGAAAATCTGCAAAAAGATCATATCAGTTTGTGGTGGGTGGGACACTATCACAAAAAACAGGATTAATGAGAAAATGCACGTGTTGCTGAAATAACTTCTAATATTTTTCAAGTATTCAACTGGACAGGAGTAAAGCAATGACAGCATGCATCATTGTATTATCAGGAACATCTCATTCTGCAGCACACATGAAAGCAAAACATGTAGAATACCTGAGATAGGAAGTACCTAATTACATTTATTCAAGTTATGGCAATTAAGTCGTTTTTTTGTGTGTGTGTACTTGTACTTTAAGTATTTTTTAAAATCTGTAATGTTACTTTTACTTAAGTGAGCAAAGAAAAGCTGAAACAATTAGTTCCTCCAAGTCTTCTTTGAACTGGTGCTGCGGCTGCGTGCCAGTAACTGTCCATCTGATTGGTTCTGGCTGACAAACTGCAGCGCCAGAAGGTGAACAACAGTCAGTAAGACACACCCAGACAGCAAAGGGATGTTTGCGCACAGACATGGAGCAGGATGAAGATGGAGAGATAATATTACAACTCCCCATGATCCCCCAAAAAGTAACTAAGTGACTTTTACTCTGAGTACATTTTAGACGAGCTGCTTTTTACTTTTACTTAAGTACATTTTTACACCAGTAATTTTACTTCCACTTAGGTAGAATACCACAACGATGTTTTTCTTTATTAGATATCCCCACAAACAGCACTACTTCTTGATATGAAGACTTGACTTTGTATTTGAAGACTTTGACCTGCTGTTTCTGGAATAAAATTCACACAGGTGCTTGAGAACACAGATAAAGGCCTTTCCTAACTGTTTGAATTTCTGCACGATGTGTTTACCATTGGCCAGAAAAGGCTGGAGAGTGAGCGAATGAGAAGCGTAGCAGAGGTGGCCAACGTCCTGTTCATCCTTAGCACAGTCACACACTTCATAATGAGGAGGAAGAGCGTAACACCGCGCAGAGCACGAATATGCTGCAGGCACAAAAGAAAAGCATCGCTGTCATCCTTAAAGTGACACAGTGATCTCTCAAGGACTTCTTAATCTCAAAGCTGGACTTTCCTTGTGTGTTTAATAAGGGTGTGCTGGATAAAATCAACAAACGTCATATAAACTATCAAAGCTACAATTTAATTATGTTCTGCTGATTAACTGCTCATTAGAATCTCTTTAATTTTCCAAGGAAGGTACTCTAATGAATTAATTAAAACTTGACAGAAAGCAAATAAACCCTCCTCTCCTCTCTGATTCACCCCCTTCTTTCTCTCACTTGTTCCCAGGTAGCCAGGCGGCTGACATCAACATGTCCTCTGTGATTGTGTCTCTGCAGCAGCTCCACAACCTCCAAGATAATAATGGAGTGATAGATGTAATAAATGTAGTACACCACGGTTGCTGTGAGCAAACTGACCTGCAAAAGAAAGAGAGAGAGAGAGAGTTAGGCATATTTCTACAGCAGCTGATTATGAAAAGGTGTATTTCATTCTCTGCTGTGTGCTTTGAGCTTCATTACTTTACAGGCATGTTAGTTTAAGAGCTACAGGTTGCCTTAACCTTCTGCAAGGTCACTGCAATCTTGTTTGCATTTGCGTGTGGTGCAGGGTGTGTGTGCCTGCCTGTAAGTGTTCCAGTGCCTCTACTGTATATTCAAGCATGCAAGTCTTCTGATCTTTTTGGATTTATTATGTTGGGATTAATATTTTTGGGGGGTTTGTGCTTTGGTGCATATGTGTCAGACTCACTTCCAGCCATTTGCAGGTTTTGCTCCAGTATCCCATCAGCCCTTGCTGCCCTGCTGTGTACAATTGATTGCAGAGATGCAGCAGAGACAAGAGAAGGAAGAGGAGCTGTAGGAGAGGAAGAAAAACACAAAGAACTTTGAGGTTTTTTTTGACAAAAACTGACTTAAACTGAACAGAAAATGTGCAGTGGAAGCACATTTTTGTTTTCTGAGCTGTTGAGTGGCTTGATTCATGGTAAAAGAGACTCATTTTTTTTTCAGGTAAAGAGAATTTGCATTTTACCTGACACACCATAACAACATAGTCCCACACTGCAGGAGTGTGATACACCCTAACTGACTGGACTTTGGCAGAGGGCAGCCGGACACCAGTGGAGCTCTGCTCAGTGAGAAGGGTCACACTAGTGAACAAGTTGGGTGCAGGGCTGAACAAGGTGAATTGGACCTTCACAGCCACCGTCTGTCTGCCCAGCCAATCACCTGAGTGCAGGAGCTTCAGTATGGATGCAGCGTCAGACCTGCAGGAGAGCCGACGACGACTGAATGATCGTGGCAACAACTTTAAATACATCAGGACTGATACCACAGGAAAGCTTTTTAGAAAAACTCAAAAATCCTTTCCACTGTGCGTGTTTCTTACATTGTCTGACCTAAGCCAACTGCAGCACTTGATCCAAAGTGGCAGCCAAGGTGACCACATATTCTTGGATGCGTTTCCATAGGAACTAAAATACTGGCTTGTGTGAGAGTGGATGTTCGGCTGCCAGACAGTAATAAGCGAAGATTTTCTGGTACAAGAGTCACACTGGAGAGCTGAGAAAGTCAGAATACACACATAGATCAACAGTAACATCTGTAGTGACTCCAGAGTGGAAGCCTTCATAAAAGTACAAAATAATAGTCTGTTTTATCTGTTAATGTGATAATTTCAAAAGCTAGTCAGTTGTCTCAGTGCACTTAAATCTGCTGGCAGCTGGGGTCAATGTTTGTGAAACAGCACTCTCTGCAGGAGGAGTTAGTGCAGAACACAGCAGTAGAATGACATCCTAAGTGACAGTATCATGTGACTGATTGTTTGCTTGAAATCAAAGCAAATTAGAGCACATTCTGTTGTTTCACAACACAAAAGTTAGGTTTCATGGAAAACGATTATCAATATTTGTTTTCAGTGAGTGTAGAATCAGAACTGTGTCATCTTTAAGCACAAATTTGACCATTCAACATTTTAAAACATCTTTATCACTATTAATTCAGTTACTTTAATTCTGATAGACACATCTTGTTATAAAATGAGTCTGTTTAGTGAAATTCTACATGAAATTGCAGGTCGCCTTTGTTTCTTACCCGATCCTGAAATGAGGTGGACACGTCTGTCTTCCACAGGACTGGTTCTCCAATCAAGATTTGTGACTGAATAGTGAAAATGTTGTTTGGTATCATAAAGTCAAGAAATTAATTAAGATCTTTCCTTTATTGTGACATTAATTTAAATGGCGTATAAGGACTAAATACACAGTTAAGGTTAAATATTTTCATATTTTTTATCATTCTTACTCCAGTTGTGTCTGATGCATTCTTGTACAGTGAATTTAGGAGACTGGTCTGTGCCCACTTCCACCAGTCCTCATGCTTTGTTATGGACAAAAATACATCATCATGGCCTCTGCTGAAAGATAGAATATAGTTTTGATTTGTGTTCACCGAAGAGCAACGATGATGGAGAGATACTGCATGTGTGTGTGCAAATGCAACCTGATAAACTGATTTCTGACAGCTTTGTTGAGGCGATAATGTTCAGTGAGTGAAATGCCATAATTTATGCACAGCATGAGGAAAAGCATGGAGCCACAGAGAGACAAATCCCTGGATGACAAAGAGAGAGGGATTATTCTTTAAACAGCCTTAAATTGTATACAAACAGTTGCACAAATAGACAAAAACACAAACATACCTGAGGGTGTGATGAAGAAGAGTCTCCTGTCTTTTCTTCCTACGAGTTTTCTTCAGTTCGGCTGGAGTTGGCGGGCGCACGAGACGGAGGTACCGAGCTCGCTGACGAGCTTCGAGCAGCTGTAAGTCAGAGATAAGTGACTTTATGGGTTAATAGAATTTAATAGATGTGTGCAGAATACAATAGAATAGTGTCCAGCTGTGACCTCTTCAATGTTAGAGCTTCTCTCTTGGGAAAAGGGAGACGTCCCTTCTGGTTGATTTTCACCATTGTGGTTCCATAGTTGTGAAGTCTGCGTCTGAAACTCTCTTACACTGGAGAAACTATGAAAGTCTGCTCTGTTCCTGTACCAAAAGGAAACAGTCACTGCCACTGTAATTATCTGGAAAAGAAAGAGAACATGATCTCTGTGTGCGATCCAAAAAAGGTCACGGAATATATTTGTATTTACTCGAAGTACAGCTTAAAAACAGGGGTATTAGTTTACCAAGGCTGGCTGGATGAGGAAGATGCAAGCCGTCAGGGAAAAGAAGAGAGAGTGTATCCATAGCAGAGCCTCACTGCTGCTGAACCTGACACACACACACACACACACACAGACATACAAATTTGGACTCTGACAAAATCAAACAAAAAACATGAAATATGAAACATAATCCACTTCTTTTACCGCGTTCCAAGCATTGCAGAGAGCACCAGACAGGAGAGGGTCGACAGCAGACACAGTGTCCAGGCCAAGTAGTGACTCCACTGAGATGCTGGTCTGAGTCCTCTCCCTTTCAGCCTGTTTGTGACCTGAAAACTGCTGCTGTGACCAGGACACGCTGCCTGGTGATGACTGCCTTCATTCTGATGGCCTCGAGGATCTCCCTCCTTCTGAATAGCCTGACCTTCATCCTTCATATCAGACGTAACAGCTTTCTGGCTTCCATGAAGCTTGTTGCTCTCACTTAAAAGATTGGATTCTTTTCCCTGAGGTGCTTCATTAATATTATTCCCCTCAGTAATCAGCAACATATTTTGAACCTCTGGTCCCATATTGTTCTGAACTGCCTCCTGTCTTGTGACCACATCTGTTTGGATTACAGGTTCTTTATCTGTGTTTTTAGTTTCAAAAATCATAGCAGACGCTGGCAGGAGATCTGTACCCTAAAACACAAGCAGAAGAGTCAGATAGCAATGAAAACTGCCGTGGGAACAAAGATTTATACAAAAGCAAAGAAGAGAAAACAGAAAAAGATTGATGCTCAAAGTGTAACCTGGTATTTCTTCCTCCAGGCTTCCTGCGCCCACTGCTGCAGACTGCTCCAGGAGAGATGGGGCTCAGATGTACTGTCTGTCACTGAGAGAGCATCTGAGAGTTGACAACAATGATGAAATGAGGAGAAACAGATAGGAAAGTGAGGACACAAGAAAAAAACATAAATTCTGTTGTACAGATTGAGCTTTATTTCCCTTTACTTAAGCATAAGTCTTACCCTCAGTTAAGTCCTTTTCAGTATTCCTGCCCTGTGCTTGTGAACCTGACAGCTTGACCACATGCAGCCTGAACAGAAAGGATATTATTGCTGCTGCAGGCAACACTACCACCACACTTATTACTCCTGTCGTCACGGAAACAGCCGATACATCAATAATCCCCACATCAAACAGCAACTGCAAACAAGAGACGAGGAGCAACAGCGTTATGGGAAACATGTTGAAACTCACACACCAAATCTCAAAGGTTTATTAACCTACCTGATCATCCATCTGTGATATAATTACTGAGTTGACACAAGCATACCCCAACAGCAGCAGCAGGCTCACACTAAGTCTTTGAGTGCGTGTGAACGAGCTGGGCCAAGGGCAGCTGTGTGGAGATATCCAGATGTGGTGGTCGGCAAAGTAGTCAGACAGCTTGAGACTCAACATCTGCAACCAAGAATGTAAGCGGAGAAGAGATTAGA
>JAQLOL010000013.1:13175346-13190911 GCA_029783665.1 Naso thynnoides
TTAATGTAGAGGGAAATGTGTTGTTATTATTATTATTATTATTATTATTATTATTATTATTATTACTATTATTATTACTGTTATTTTCCGTGACCAGCAGCTCTGCAGGTTGCTCCGTCAGTCCACAAAAGTTCCCCACAGTTTTCACCCTCGGAAGATGAAGTTTGGAATGGAGGTCAAATGCGTGGGAAAATGTGTTTGTGTTCATGCCAGTTGGCTGAAAAGTGGGCGTGGCAGTGGGAGTGGCCTATTGCAAAAAGGCGCTTAACTTCCAAATGGATTCACAGACTTGAACAAGGTTTAGTGCAAAGGTTGGACATGAGCCAAAGGACGGCTGATTAAGTTTCTATCCAGACCAAATCAGGTGGTCTGTCCAAACGCCGCAGGGTTGTCCCCCGTCATTTTACTGACATAAACGAACCCACAGTGTGAGGTCAAGTTGTGTACTCTCTTCCTTCCCTAAACCACGGGTGGCGGTCAATCACTGGAAGACGGCCCCCTCATGCGATCAGCTGCTGCAGTGTCACACAAACCAACCGGTTTCACCTTTTTACGCTGCAGTCACGCTTAGACCGCCGCAGCCAAAATGGACGGTGCTCATTTAAATGAATGAGCGACCCCGCCTTTTCGCCATTTCGCCTGATTTGGTCTGATTACAGCTTAACTGTACACAGTATTTTGCATCCCAGCATTTTTTGCTGCTGGTCGCAGCTGTTGTGAATTTGTGCTGGTGTACAGAAAAATACAGAAACCCAGTCAGTTTGACTCATGCTCCTGTGAGTGAATTCTACACTGCAGTCGTAAAATGATGATAAAAACATGATGACAACATTTTAACTTATTGCAGATCTGACTTTTGAACATGACAGCTTTGTTTTCACACCAGCTCTAAATACCTGGAAATAAAAGACATTCCTTTTTATTTATATCGGAGCAATGATACAAATCCTACAGCACAAAATGTGATCTTGTCTAACTGAGATATTGTATACTGTGTGTGTATGTGTGTGTGATGTGTGATGTGTCTATATTAGTGAGTGTGTGTGTGATAACCTTGTGTGTGTCCACTCACTGTCACTATCTTAGGCGCCGGCAGTCTGAAGGAAAGCATCTGGTTTCAGCATCTGGACAACCCCCTCTCCCCACACACACACACTCACTCACACACACACACTCACACACACACACACACTCACACACACACACACACGCACACACATACACGGCTGCTCAGGTTCACCTGTCTCTGCTTTTCTTAGAGAAGAGATAGGCTTGGGCTCAGGCTCTGTCAAACCTGTGTGAGGAGGAAAAAAGTGGGTGTTATTTTCCATTTCAGCACAATCTGTTTTCACAGAGGCGAGCACGGAGGTCTCTGTTTTTATCTCACCAGTCACATTTAATTACACACCAGCCACAGCTGGCTTCTTCCTGCTATTCTCCGATAATGTTCCACTGTCAGTCACATTCAGATTTAGCTTTTTACCTCTACTTTTGGAGGCGTTCTCAATCAGAGTGAAAGTACTGACAGCGTGGGTGTCCTGTGAGGCGTCTGTGGCAGGTGGGTCCAGGGTGGGAGTCCCAGCATGAGCTTCCAAGATTGAGGATGAAGCGCCAAGATCCATTGTGTGACAAAACGGGACTAGAACAGAACAGAATTATTTTTCTTGCAAATAAAATCACTGTAATTTACTGCACATGTCAGAGTGCATGCATCTTTTTTTTAACCTTCTATCACAGGCTTGGAGGATGCATTGACCGAGTACATTCTCCAGCTGTACTGGACGTCTTTAGGGTCGATATCACAGCCTTCACACACGGCGCTGACAGAGAAAGGCTGATGCCAGTTCACCCACTCTCCCTGACACTGAGGGCAGTCCACTGACAGCTTCCTGGGATGGAAGTATTCAGACCCACATTAAGAGTCATGACATGTATCAAGGTATAATAATATTGATAGTGACAAATATTACTAAAAACTTCACTTCAATGCATCCAATTTTCCTCAGTGCACTGATGTGAATTTATTGCTCCAAAAATGAAAAAAACAAAGGATATTTTCTGATAGATTTTTTCTCTCACCCAATCACATTTGGTGTTAATGTGAGGAAGGTCTCTGATGAAGCTGAACGCTCACTGCTCTGGATGGTGAGCGTGAACTGGAACTGGTCAAAATTATGCTTTAGGAAGCTAGCAGGAAATACTAGCACAGGAGATGAAGTGGGAACATCTCGGTGGAAACAGGAGCTGGCAATGGAGCTGACTGGTTTACACGTCCAACTGAAGCTGAGAAGAAAAAAAACAGGAACATAGATGTGTTTGAAAGCACATTCGAGCCAAATCTTTCCACCTTACAACCTAATAAAGGTGTTTCTGTACCTGACAGGGCTCATGGGGAAGTCAGGGTCGTAAGATCGCTGCCCGTCCAGAGTTACCACGGTGGAGTTTCTGTTGTTAATGAAGATGTTGGTGCCGCCCTGAATGAAGGCCACAGGAGGGCTCGGTATCACCTGCACTCTCACACTGTAGTTACTGTACACCACACTGCCAACAACCTGAACCTGAAGAGCAAGGTGGGGGCAGCTAATGAGTCCAACAACAGTCACCTAATTGTGAAAATTTAGGAGCGGAACATTAGTTATGTAAAGAGTCCCAGTGCGCCTGCTGCTTACTCTGGCTATGGCAGTGTAGGTGTCATAGTGCAGGAGGTGGCTGGGCAGCACGAGGCTCTGTCTGTCTGTGTCTATGAGAGGTAAAGGCACAATTTGTCCGGCTGAGTTGAACACAGTCCAGGTGTAGCCAAGGCCTCCTGAAATGTCACAGTCAACTTCAGCCTCGTAGGTCACACCAAGGCGGATAACCTCATATCTCCGCACCTGGAAGAGAGGAGCTCATTAGCCACTGTCCTATACAGTACACGCATGTTAAAGTGGACGCAACCGTCCTGCTGGTAACATGTACCTGCAGTTTGTGAGGCCCCATGTTTTTGACTGGAGGAGGCTGACAATGTCGCTCCACAACAAAGATGTGACTGCTTAGAGAGGCAGAGCTGACCAGGTTAGACCCCGTTACTGTCACTCTGAACTCTCCGGTCCTGCAGAGAGTAAAAACACATGCAGTAAATGTACTCAGGTGGAAATACACATGAGAGGGAGACACATTTTTAAGATTACAGATAACAGAAGAACAATGTAAAGACAAGCTTTGCAGGGTGTCATCAAAAGATGTGTTTGATTTGAAAAAAATCTCTTAACTCCCTTTCCTGTGTTTGTTAAATGAGGAGTTAGGAGAAAATTCCAGGTTGTCACATGAAAATGAACCACTAGAATTTTTCTTACGTAAAAAACTGGGCCAAAATATTCAATTATATAAACTGGCTGACACTGGACCTGTAAGAAAACGTTAAAATAATAATTTGCATAATGATGCTGCCATCTGCAATATTGTGGTATTGTTCTGGAAAAAACATGTTTTAAGTGAATATTTGAGAGTTTCTAAATATTTTAATAGCATCTAAAAATATATATATATATATTTTAAATGTAAACAGAACATAAACAGTTTACAAAAGGATCATTACAAATTAAGTTTTTTAATGTTTTATTAAAGAATTATGACCTAGATATGCACTAAAAGAAATAGTTTTGCACTTTACCAATTAACTTTTCAGTGGTCTCTTGTAACAATTCACGTTTTTGAAACACTGTTTCCATCTAACATCTTCTTTGGTACTGATATTGGCACACATATGCATCAATACCAAAATATTTGCAATTAGTCAGGCTTACAAAAAAAAACATCATAAGTTAAATATATCAAAGCTGCCATAAGGCTGTTTTTAATAGTAAGCTGCACCTGTAGAAGATGTGCTGCTCTGTGCTCTGTCCCAGCCTGGACGCTCCGTCCCCAAAGCTCCACAGGAAGCTGACGTCGGTCCCCACATTGACCCGGCAACTTAGTGTCACTGTTTGGTTCTGCGGGACAGACGCCTGATGGATCAGCCTGTTGAGCTTCACTGCTCTCTGGATTACCAGCGGGAGCGGAGCAGAGGTGAGGGAGGTCCGGCTGCTTGATATGACGACAAATACATCATACCTGCATTGAAAAGAGGAAAATACAATAGCAAATGCAGCTGATTGTAAACAGTTTACAGTTGGATACATGCACAAACTGATAGTGCAATATTTTAAATGCATACTTTCTCTGTACTCCTATTAATAGTCTGCAAATTATTTAGATAATCGTGTGCCTTGAATCTTGATTTATCTTGATAATCTGCAGAATTTTATTAGGAGTACAATGAAATAATGCACAATTATATGGCCAAAGAAGGATGTGTATTTTTTAAAGTTTCATCAGCGTCTCATACCTGCCAGGTTTGTGGTATCTTTTAGTGACGGTCCTTGAAGTGGTTCTGGCTGAACTCGAGTCTCCAAAGTGCCAAAGGAACTCAACAGGGTCTGGCACTTCAGCCACAGCCAGCAAAGTTACATCAGTGTTTGTGGGATAAGCTTGTTTTGCTGCATAAATCTGCACTGTTGGGACACAAAACAGGCACAACTGGTCATTATAAATTCTAAAAGTTACAGGACAGAGAGCTAAGAAATTATGAAAGTCAAACATAAACAATTTGTGTTAAAAAAAAAGGGGGGACTGAGAGAAAAGGAGGATCTTTAAATAGTTTAGGAAAGGACAGAAAAATGGTATGATGACATTTTATAAGCATTTATCAAACAGGTTATGACTTTGATATTTCCAATTAATTTTTAGAAAGCCAGAAAAATAAAGTTAGCAATATCACATTCAAGTAAAAGTAATGAAAGACCTTTACTGAACTAAATCTGCCTACAAAAATATGAGAAAAACAATTATGAATTTATTTGAGAAATGTGTCATAATCAAACTGTTCAGGCACTGTTTAAAAAGAGATGGAAGTCACAGACCACTTCATAGATGCTTCATTAATGCTCAGATGTTTCTTGCTGCTCAGTGGGTGTTAGTTAGAAATACATCCTCACCATTGTCAGCCAGGCTGTAAACAGGACTTTGACTGGCAGGTGGTTGCCACGTTGGATTAACTCTAACGTGCGGTGACTGCTTCCTGTTTCCCTCAACGCACAGCCTCACGCTTTCATTCTGAGAAGACACTCGATTCTCAGCTCGCAGCTCGACCACAACGGTCCCTGTGTGGTCAAAGAGCAAAACCACCATCGCTTCCTCTCCTGTCGTGTAGCTGCTGTTTCTGTACAGCAGTGTTGCGTTCACCAGCAGAGAAACTGTCACATTTGACCCTGCAGTGATGCTGAATAAAACAGAGTGCTTTTGGTTTGTTGTGACCACACTGGGAACATTTAACACCAGCTCTCCAACTGGATCTTGAGCAAGGATGTCTGTGCAGAGTGAGGCCCAGCTGATTGGGTTAAAGGCCTCGACTTTCACTTTATAGCAGCCCGCTGCTGCAAGAGACACATTTAGGTTCCACTCTTCACTTGTCCTGTGCATCACAATAACACCATTCAAACTGAAAGTCCAAACTACTGTGGACCCCATTCGGCTGGCAATGCTGAGGACCTCCAGGCTGAATTCTGCATGAGTTGAAACTACTGACTTCCAACTCCCAGAAGGTTTCAGGGCGTGTATTCGCTCGTACACCATCAAGGCTTGAGGCAGGACGGTGGAGAGAAGCACTGACGAAGGATCAGAAGTAGGGAGAACAGAAGCTATGAGGTGATACCGTCCTGCAGTGGTGGGGACGTGGCACTCAAGGCGGAGGCGCAAATGGCAGCTGGAGCAGTTGTAGATGCTGGCGTGGGTATCAGAGTGAAGATGTAAGTGGGTGCCACCATGACAGTAGATGTTATTGTGGTTTTGATCTAGAATATTAATATCACTGGTGTTGTCACTGATGTTTTTATTGTCATTAGTGAAGTCACTCATGTCAGAGTTGTTTAAATGATCCTTTATGTCATGTTCAGCGTTTAGTGTGAGGTTGAGCATGAGCAGGTGTTTCATGGTGGTGAGCAGCTCCACATCCACAGACACACCCTCCCCGGAAGTCAGCTGACTCCGCGATACACTCGCTCTGAGGTCAGAGACGGCAGGCCGCACCACCACCTGTAAGTGGAAATGCATGTAGGAGATTAAGGAATGAGGCTGATCATATGTTATATTTATCATATTGTAAGTAAATCAATCAAAAACAGCAAAAGAAATTTTTTTAAAAAGTAAAGTAAAATCTGACATTTTTTCTTTATCTGTGCCACAGAGCTTCAATTTTGTCCAAAATCTATAAAAACACATCAATGAGCCACATTTGCACAATTTTTTCATTATAAAGAACATGAGTTTTGTAGTTTATTTTATTTTAAGTCACTCCTACATAAACCATCATGCTGCTGTAAACACTTGCTAATGCAACAAATATGTATCGATCACAAACAAATGCTCCAATTACACCTGTTTGGGTAACATTGGCTTTATACCACACTGCACAATTATTTAAGGAAATTTATTGAGCCTTTTTTAAAAACATAACACTCTATAAAATATAACTGCTGTCAACAATAAGAGGAAAACATTATTTCAGTAAACTGAAGCAAATTACTCACAACATGTATTGTCCCCTGTGTCCATCCATCAGCACCTGATGCGTTCACTGACACCATGTGAACTCCCTCCGTTTTAAAGGTCCAGGTCTGGAAGCACAAGAATTAAAGTTTTTGATTTTTTTTCCTCTCAGATAAAGACAACACAGTGAGTTAAAGACGTTGTTTTGAGATTTTTTTTTTAACTTTAGTGCTACCTTTTTCATTTAACAAAAACACAGTTTTTCATCCTAAATTACCAAATTATTAGAACCCTAACAAAGAAAAGCATTTCTTCTGCTCTAACAGAAACCACGATCAATTCTTACATTCGCTTAAATATTTTTTAAATGTCTTTACCTATTAAAAAAATAAGAATAATCAAAACCCTTGTATATACAATGAACAAATGAAGAGACAGTTGAATTACAGTCACAATTGCCTCCAACCCTCCTTGTGTGTTATTACAGTAAAGACTCACGTGCATCAGAGTTTGGTTTGGTTCCATAAAGAGTTTAAGAAATAATTCACTGAATAGCTGCCTATCAGACTGATTTATTATTATGGTTATTTGAACTTCTCAAATCCCAGGTGTTGACCTTTGACCTTTCTGAATAAGAAACATTATTTAATGTGAGAATAACGTGAATTAATGATAATGGTTGCATTCAATAAGTTTTAATAGCACAGCTTCTGTCTGTTTCACAAAAAATTTCCCAGACCTCACTGATTTGTTAGATTACTGCTCTGTACTGAGCTCTCAGACGAGACACCTCTCTAATTATTATAAAATGCACATTGTGACACAGTTTTTCATGATTGTATCTATCAGAAATTTTGAATGCAACAATTTACACCCCACATTTCATTATTTTCAAAAAGCCCTGACTATCTAGGAAAGAAAATGTGCAATATATTCATACTTGAAGCTGCTCAGAGACTCTGAGAGAAAGATGATGTATCTAGTTTTAGGTGGATATTTACTGTCTTGAAATTCCTCATTACAAATTATTTAACTGGTTCATGATTTAGAAAAAAAAGCTATTTTACTGTTATAATACATTATGATCAATTAAGATGGGGTCATTTTTAATCTTAAGTGATGAAAAATAGTTGTTTGTGCATCACATGGTTGTGCTAATTCTCAGTCCTACTCACCACAGAGCTGTTCTGGCAGTCGGAGTTGGGAAGGCAAAATGTCTTTACACCTTCCATGTTTTCCTTTTTTTCCTTGTGAGTGAACCACCAAGAGAACTCAGCTGGATGACCATCACTCACGTCTGCCTGGAGTGTGACATGATTGTCCAGGTACACCGCCCCAGCTGTCACTTCGTCTGAGTCTGTCTGCAGGAGAGGAATGCAGGAGGGGACTCCCAGGGGGCCGTGAAGCACAGAGATCACCAGGCTTTGCGGAGAGGGCTGCAAGACAGAGAGGTGCAGGGAGGAGGAGAGTGTGGAGAGGGGATTGGAGACACTGACGTCTAAACAGAAAATGACAGGATGGAGGAGAAGAAGAGAGAGTTACTACAGAAAAAAAAAATTCTCACATTTAGTTAATTAATTGTTCAGCTTTTTTTTAAATTAAAATCTTTTGGACATACTGAGTTCATATTTTCCAGGAGTTTTTAAAATCCACTCAGATGACACAACAAAGGAGCCGTCTTCCAACAAGATGACACAATGTGAACTTTGACCTTTATGGGTCGTTTCCTGAATCTCGATAGTGACGTAGGAGAAGTTCAGCCCAGTCAGACCCAGAATCCCTGAAAGGCACAAAAAAGCTTCTTTGAAAAAGGAAACATTAACAGATCTGAAAAGTATCAGGGGATTTTTTTAAAAATCTGTAAATAATAAATACATTGACATGTTTTCTTTGTGTGTAAATATATTCTTTCACAAGCACATAAAATTTAGACCAACATGAATAAATTATTTTTAATTATTTTAGAATGAACTCTGAGGCATTTATTTTTTATTACATCATTGCTGATTTTTTATAATTGTATAATGAGCATTATTTTGAAAATGTATATAATATACATACATTCCTGCTGATCACATTGCATAATATAAATGCAGTTATTTAGAAAAAATATTTGAAAACATGTTTCATCGCAAAAAACAACTTCATCAGCTTGTTTAGTTTTTACCCAAAGATGTAGTAATATACTTTTCTCCAACTGTTTTTCCCAAGCATTTCTTTTTCAATAATCAAACATTTAAAGGTAATATTAATAATAATAAAAAAACCCAACTACAATGGGATTTGTCCTTTGCATAAAAAACTAAAAGAAAAATTTTGAGAGTTTGTGATTATTCATATTAATAAATAATGTGAGATAATTTCTGTATTTATAAGCAATATAATTAATCACATGGTGCCACTTTTTTAAACAAAAACCATGAAAAATATACAATACCACAAAAGTAATTCACACAAATGTAAATACATTTTTAGGGTAAAACTCAATGCACAGTGCCACAGTGAGTTTAAAGAAAGAGCGTAAAATACAGCAGGAGCTGACCTGTGGGCTGGTCGGGGCGTCCAGCCAGGGTTCCTGAAACCTCCACAACAAAAGTCCTGCCAGCCTGCACTCTGTCTGGAGAGGCAGACAGACGGATGCTGTGCAGAAAAGGTCCTTCAGTTCTGTAGAGTGCCAAACTTCCCTGTCCATCTCCAACAGGCAAGGAGAGGGCACTGGAAAAGAAAAGAAAAGAAAAGAAAAGAAAAGAAAAGAAAAGAAAAGAAAAGAAAACTTTACTCAGACTTAATTTAGTGACATAAAGGCGATACAAGCACACCTTCAGCCACTTTTGGACCAGGAAATGAAACAATGAGAATCAATGGTTACAGACTGAAAGAAAAGGGAAAAGGCAGCAGTCTGTCTCACCTTTGTCTTCCACTTTCTCCTGTGACATCCTTTGTCCCTCTGTGGGAAGATGTGATGAAACACTCACTGGCCACCAAACCATACTGCTGGTTGCCACAGTAACAACCCTCTGAGGTCAATGCTGCAACCTGGTACCTTAAACAACAAACACTTCAAATGAAAAACTCACTGCAAACAAATACCTCATCCCAACATATTTTGTTGCAATGTGTGACAAATTATTATAAAGAATAAATTTATTTTAAACAAAGTCTGAGTTTTGCAAATGGCAATCAGTCAGTCAGTCAGTCAGTCTGATTGAGCCCTGAGACCAATTCTCACATTTTTTCTTCTATTGGTTTAATGCTTTTTGGTTATTTAAAAAATATATGAATACATGGTTTTACAGGGTTTTTTGTTTTTTGTTTTTCCATTGACCCAAAGGAAAAAAAAGATGGTGGGGAAAAAAATACTGTCCATGTTATTTGGTGTTTCAAAATTAAATTCTAATATTTCAAATATTTCAGAATGAGATCCTAGCTGCACAAATACAGAATAATTGCTTAACGGATATATTAAAGATGTTTTCAAACATAACAGAAGGTGACTCTCGTACAGGCGAATAGTGACGCCACTGAGAAATCACTGGTCCCAGTTGGGTTTGATTTTTAATGACATAATTTACACAAATACAGAACCGGCTTTAGCCGACATGCATTTGACTCAAAGCTGTCTTGAAGTTGCCCTGAACTTACCCCTCATCCAGGCAGCGCACAGAGCAGGTAACCGGGTCAAGGTCACGGGCACCTTGGGGTGCATAAAAACTGCTGCTGCCGGCGCTGACGCAGCCCATGAACCACGGTGAATTCTCATCATCTGGTCCACTAACTGCCACAGACATGCGGTGAAAAAGCGGCTGCAGTAACATGAGCGTGCAGACAGAAACTGTGAACATGTCTGAGGCCGCAGGAGCTCAGGGCGGACGGACAGAGTGTTTGATGAGGACGACCACGGGTTTCAGAATGAGAGGCGAGAGGAGGAGTGAAAGAGGAAAGCAACTGCACCGGCGCCACACACACTCTGTGCATACATACAGAGTGCGTGGGAGGTGAGAAAAAAAGAAAGACTGTATGCAAATAAAGGAACCAAATTAAAAGCAAGTGAGAGTGTGTGAAAGCATTTGATTCAGGCCGTAGTGCTGTGCAGGGCATTTCCTGTAAAGCTGATGAGAGTGAAATGATCTTCACGTTTTGTTTTGTGCTCTGCCATTTCTTGTGTTTTATGTCATTATGTTTAAGGATTTGAACAAGTGCCATTTAAATGTGATTAGGCTGTGTATCTCAAAGGTGATATGGAGTGACGCTCACCGGTCAGCCACACAAAGATGAACGGGCTGCCGATTATTACCGGAGTTTGAGTTTTTACGAGCGAGTACTTCCTGCAAAATAAAGCAACTTCTTGGAGTACAAAGGCCAAGGTTGCTGGAGTGCTGGTTCTTTTGTCACAAACACTGCACAATTATGCAGTCAAACGGTGCAAATGCATTAAACAAAACCCAAGAAAACTGTAGCGAAAGAGATGAATAGGTGCTGTCTGACCGATTTCGTCGACCTTTTACGCGCACGTTCAGTCCAGAGCTTCAGTGTTTTTGGATGTCTCCCACGTGCCTTGGAGAGGCCTGCAGACTGCATGACAGTGAGGAGGTGAATTATTTCCTCAGAGCCACCTGTGTGAGAGCGAGCCGACTTCGAGTCACGAAGCGAATCCCATTATTGATTTGATTCCGTTTTTGTCCAACAGCCTGTTGGCAGAGACTGATGTCTTTTCTTTCATCCGCTTTAAAAACAACACCAATAGTCTTAAAAAGAAGCCAGAAGTGATCACACAGGCTGTTTTATTCAGTCAAAAGGAAGATGGTGTCTTGGGTGTTTTTAGGGACCAACCTTGTGGCCTTCAGCCCATCACCTGCCAGGCCACTTCAGTAAAAACGGTGCAACTGAACAGAACAACTGCACGTGAAAACATATCAGTCTTATTGAGCATTTGTTTTTAGTCCAAGTCTTGACATATTTTTGACACAAGGATCACGGAGTGACACAGCTGATTTTCAGCTGGGTGCCCCGGTGTCTCACGGGGCCGCCACTTAATGACTTCATCTATGGGAATTCTTCAAAAACGTCGTTTTAAACTGACAATGATTGGAAATGATCTCACCAGCAGCTGCAGGCATTTTGAACTTGGTTTGTATCAAAAGTGTGATTGGGAGCCCGTGCACCAAGTCCCTCTGAAGAGGCATATTTTTGCAGAGCACTCAAGACTCACTGGGCTGAAAAATCCCAAAACACAACAGATCTTTCGCCAGAGTCCAGTTTGCCCTGTGAGCCCGTTAGTCAGAAAGCACCCTCGCCGTGCAGCTAACTCCGCCGCGCCACCTTAAAAAACTCTTCCGGTTTCCCTGACATCCCCTTTAAGAGATTTCCCCCCTTCTCGGTTTGGCCAGATGGGGGCGCTGGCAGACCGCGCCATCTCCTCGAACTGACTGTACCAGAGAGAGGCACAGCAAGGGGAATCAAACACATTTTCTCTGTTCATTTTTTATACGGAATACGCGCATATTTGCGCGATTTCGTTTCGTCCCTCCGCTTGGGCACTGGCAGACTTCTTCACATCATAAAAACACTGAGCGCACACACACGAGAGCACATATGATCCCATCTGATTTCTGTAAAACTGGATAGTGTGATTTTTTAAAATTCTGAATTTAATGTAGATTCACCTGTAGTTCACAGCCTGCATGAAGGCGAATCTGTTGTGGGACTGAAACCTGACACTAATATAAAATGTCAGCTCATATTCAAATCGGATCATTCCATGTGAATTCATTTACAGTAAAAAAAAAAAAAAAATCAAAGAAATAAAATGAACACACATGCGCGTGGCTGGAGTATCACTCATTTAAAGTGTGATCTGTGCGCTCACCGGCTCGCACCTGGGCGCATTTTCTAACAAAACCCTAAACATCAATATCAGCGCTGTATTCGTGACGGTGCGTAAAGCCAGCACCGGGCCCGCGCAGCTCCAATAACCTGCTTCATTCGTTAAGCGCCCGCTGTGTTTTCAATGTGCAAATGCGGCGACGCAATCAACAAATGATGAAGTCAACGAAATGTTTAAAAAAAGGAGCTGGTAGATCGGCATTATGCGCTGCGTAATGGAGAGTCGCAATAAACAGACGATGTGTTATGTAAGCGTCTGCGCCCCTGCCGAGGACACGGAGTCCGCTGGAGGAACCAGTTCAGCTGACTCCGGTAGACCGGGAGGTGCAGCTTGAGGTGGAGCGACGCTGCACAGGGATATTGTCGTCAGAGTTTTGTCATAAAAGCGGTGACGTAGTGGAGGAAAATCAGCCCATTAATTCAGTTTCTGTTCGTTTTAATTTGCATAATTTTAACGCGATCTCTGGCTCACATGAAAAACGCTTGAGAGGAAATGAAAAAAAGGGGGCTCGACAGGTTGACACGCGTGTGAGGAGACACGCAAAGCCGAGGAGAAATTCAAATCAAACAGCACTGACGTTGCTCAGAGGATGGCTGCGACGGGAGGTCAAAGCCTTTTCATCCACCTTTTTTATTCGCCGCCGCATCACAAACAGATCAGAGCTCTCCTCATGTGTGAGAGGCTGAGAAATCTTACTGGTTTAGTTTCACGATGGCTTCTCCCAAAGAAAAGATCCAACAGTCCACGCTGCAGCTTCCTCTTTTCTTGCAAAATCATTTTAGGTTTTCTGGAGGAATATTTACCCTTTATACCTCCCTGTTTTTTAGCTCACTTGTTTGAGAATTTCCTGCTTACTATACATTAATTTTGTTCTTTGTCTTTCAGATTTTTTAAGGGCTCATCACACCAGACATTATGTTCCTCAACAACATAAAAAATTCTCTGTGTAGCAGCTTGAAAACTTTTACATAAAAATGTTTCACAAAGAGGACAGAAGATTTTTTTTCTTTACTTTTCTACGAGAGTTTCTCAAGAGATGAACAAAAATCAATGCAGCAGGACACATGAAGCCTTCTGACCGAGCAGCACTCACTGACGCATGCAACAATAAAAATCCAATTAAATAAATGCTGATAAAGAAGCTGCAGTTGTGCGCATTCACAGAGCACTTCCACGTGCGAGGTATCGGGGCTCACCAGCTGTTCACGTGTGAGCTTTGGGATAATTCTAAAGTGGCTGCAGCCAAACATTCTTCTGTTTGGTGAAGGAGATTAAAACGCGTGCATCATGTTGCCAAAACATGTATGAAACAAGATCAGCAGTTTTGGCAGCGAGTTTCCGCGAGAGAGAGGAGACAAGTCAACCCTCAGTTCACGCAGTTCAGGCGAACAAGCGATGTGACTAATAAAATGTGTTTTCTCTAAGAAAAAAAACAAAACTGGGAATGAAGGGAAGGAGCAGCTGCTTAAATCTATTTTTGTTCTACAGAAATGACAGAACAACTCAGTTAACTTAATGCTGTTCTATCTCAGGAGAGAAACTTGTATTTCAAACCGCATTTCACGCATTATTTGGGGTAATTTTTTGTTGTAATATGTGACGCATGATTCATCTTTCTATTGAAACACCTCCCCGCATATTTGAAATGACCTGTGAGGTAAAGCATGACTTCATATAGGCCTTCAAAACGTTATGATGTCATGTATTCCTTGGCAGTCTCAATGTTAGGCCACGAGACAGTTGTCACTTTGGGTTCATGATTTAAATCAGCTTCCCTCGCATTCGCCTGCCTTTGCAACAGGCGACCTGACTCTTTTTTTGTTTTTTGTTTTGTACTTTGGAGCTTGTTTGAGACTTCAGCTGCTGCACTAACAGTCTGAGTCGTTGCCCTGTACTCCCCGCGTCTGCTCTGTCCTTGCATGCACGCGTTCATTTACAAGCTGCTCCCAAAAAAGAAAGAAAGAAAAAAAAGGCCTGAAGACGCAGGATAAGTTTCCAGGGTCATGATAAACTATAAAAATTAAAAAAAATTAAAAAATTATAATAATTTAAATTTTAAAAGATAAGCAGCTGAGAGAGGACAGAGGAGAATGTTTGAGTGTGCAGGAAGAGCAAAACAGTCAAAAGGCAAATATTGATAAATGGTGATTTAATAATCGCACCAAAGGTCATTAAGTAACAGGCAATTAAAGGAAAGTGGTTGTAGGGGAACAGCGCACTGATGGTTTTATGGATCTATTAGCTTGAACACGGGAGTTAATCATGCATCTATTAGACCCTAAAGCTTTGTTAAAGCACGTTCACCTCCTTATAATAAAGCTCAGCCCTGCAGTCGCCACTGCCGCTCAAACATGTAAGTTAAACATCCTTATTTAAAAGCTATTGGACGCGGGAGGAGAAGGAGCTCCTCGGCTCGGGTTACACTCCAAACAAGCTTCAATCAGGCCAAATTATTAACGAGGATCCACAGTAACAGATCGTATCAGAGCCGGATCACCGCGAGCAGTCTCCCGGGTTTCACTCAAAGGCTGGAACATATGAGAACATTTAGCCCGGCAGGATATTATATAATAATGCGAACATCACAATAAATCAGTGCGGACCAAGAAAACAGATCAGTTGACTGAGGAAACATCAGACAATAAAAAATATAAAGCCCATATTAAAACTAACAAAGAGCCTATTTGATATGAAATAATATTTTGTTTAGTACTACTCAATGTGTTTTTTTTAAAAATCTTCATTAATTGAGAATTAGCTTAAGAGATTAAAACAGAATATAAACTCAATTAGCCTTTGCTATTCACATCTCAATACGCATAGGCCTGTGAATAGCCTACTAAGATTACTGCACACTTATTAGGCTACTAAACTTGAGTCATATTTCTACAGTAGGCTACAATTTAATGTGAGTTATAATGAATGTTGGAAATGAACCTGAATGATTTTTAAAGCAAAATTTAAAGCAAAGTAAGAGGTCACTGACAAATCAGTTCAATTAGGCCTTAATAAGGAATGAGCGACGATGAGTGTGGAAGCTTTCCCTCTTTGTTCACATCGTGAATACCGCATGTAAAGAGGTGAGTGGGGGGGGGGGGAAACTTGGCTGAAACCTTA
>JAQLOL010000013.1:13191926-13209904 GCA_029783665.1 Naso thynnoides
AATGGGATTAGGCAGTTTTACAGCTTGAAGAACAGGAATTTCACATTTTAACTTTGTTTATGTGGGTCACTGAACAAAAAAACCAAAACCAAACCAGAAAGATTTGGGGATGAATTCAGTCTTACTCTATGTCAGTGGCGCCGACAAGTTGATAGTAAGACTGCACGTCTCAATCGACTCTCCTGCTGAAGCCTTTTTTGTGTCCCATTAACAGACGGTTTGACTTTGTCTTTCAGTAAAAGTCTCATTTCTCGCTTTATATTAACACACCATTTAAAAAAAATCAAATGATCTCCACAAACACACAATTACTGAAACTTACAAAGCTGACGAGGAATGTACAAAAAAAAATTGCAGAGGATCTGGTTGGTTTTTTTTAATTAACTTGTGATAGGCTGATATGAACACAGATTCGCACTGATCGCCCAGAGAGGTTGCGTGCACGTCCCCGAACCGGACTTGCTGATGAACTGAAGGCCATTGCAAGTTGTCCCATCTCCATTTGGCCACGTCGGGCTCTCTCCTGTCCGCAGAAAAGCCTTTACAAATGGAGTTGAGCTCCATGACCGAGCAGAAGCCCTCTGGCGCTGCTTTTCCCCCTCGTCCTCCTCCCGTGCAGTCCCTCTGGCCAAAGAAAACCCACAGACAGCAGCTCTCAGGGATGGCTGTCCGTCCTCAGCGAGTTTTCAGCGCTTTGGGGTCAGTTATCACGTCCAGAGCCTCTCAAATGAATTTACACGTGATGACTGCAAAACACAAAGTTGGGACACTTTAGCAAAAGACATCCTAACTCACATTAATAATAATAATAATAATAATAATAATAATAATAGAAAAAATGTTTAATAGCAAATCTATAAAAAATAAAATTTTGCAAAGCTGAATGCTTCAGTGTTAGAGAACGCACAGGCTGTGCCACCCTTATTTTTAAACTGCAGTGAGAATCTGAACGAACCCACTTTGAAACTGTAACATTTGCAGTTTAAATTGGATTTTTATTTTTATTTTTATTTTTATTTTTCTGGGGAAGTGTAGCTGCAGCAGCACTTGTCCCCGTCTCCTCCCTGCGCAGGCCGCGATCCCTCCCTCTGACCCCGTGCCTGTGCAGGGGGATGCCGGGTGAAACCCCAGCAGAGGCAGCGCTGTTTCCCCGTTGTTCCCTCTCCCACGTCGAGCCGCGGTCGTAACGATGGAGGCTGCGGTGAAATGAATAAACATGACTTCGCTGCAGAAGCTCATGCACGTGTGGGAATGTCAGTTATTTTAAAGCCGGGTCTCATAACCCTGATAGATGGAAAATGCCTCATTTCTTGTTTGTGCGTTAGCATCACTCTGTTCTTACATAATGACGAGATGATTATTAATAGCCTATTGTAATGTTATGAGCCTATGACCTTTGCGCTACTTTTAATTCAAGGCGATTTGGGGGACTTTTAGGCATTGATTGATCGACCAGCAGCCTGCTTGGTAGCCTAAATATCAAAGTAGGCCTCTAAATAAAAACTTTGTGTTTTCTGTTGAAAGATTCAAAATGTTTTTTGTATAAAACTTGCGGATAAAAACAGAAATCTTTGACTACAACCAAGCGCGCCATAGGCTTTCTGTTGTCAGCAGCCTGTGGCTTTAAACGATGCTCCTCCATGTAACTTAAACTCCATTTAAAGTCTATTTAAAGTCTGGACGCTTTTACAACTGTTGAAGCGTGAAAGTGCTTATAGCTCATTTCTCCAAAAAGGTCAAAACAGCAATACCAAGAAATGGGAAATACAGGAGAGGGGAGTAAAGGGAAGAGATTTTATTATGCCTTTAATCCATCCTTTTTTTTTTTTCTTTCTCTCTCTTTTTTTTCTCAAATCTATAGGCTTCGTGTTAAAGAGGGACGACTCGCGCAGAGGAGCGCTCTGAGCTCAGCGCATGGAGGAGCCATTAGATTACAGCCCACAGAGGTTTGTTTTATACGTTCAACAGAAGCTCTGCACGCTGTTCAATCTAATGGGGTCACAGCCTTGACGCACACTTCAGCTCCACGTGACGTGGCGTTTCACTCAATTAGAGAAAACTTTTATTTTGAAATTACAGCCACAATTAACCAGAACAACCTTAAGCACCCCGGTTCTATTATTATTATATTAACATAGTCGGCTGACTGTTGAGTATATTTCCTAACTAGAGCTCATATAGGACAGTATTTAAGATCAATCTAAACCTAAATACACACAGCTATTGGCTGTTCAGCTTGTCCTCCTTGTGATTTAACAAATTAAAAGTCTTTCTCAGAAATAGACTGTCCTTGTGCAGAATGAAACGCATAGGCTAATTTATCCGAGTTATTGCGATTAAAAAGCGTGAATTTTATATTTGATTCTTCAAAAGTATGAGAGTTCGCTGAACGTTTCTGGCTGTTTCGCTCTCAGATCCGTAACTAGTCATCGTCCTGCAGCAGCACCTTCCCACCTCAGGGAAGCATTAAGTGCGTGCGTAGGTTTTTTCCCCTTCATGCAGCGAGTGCTCAGTGCTGCGTTTGAGGCTATTTCATCACGCAGAGCCGTTTCGTGGGGCTCAAGCGCTCCCAAAGACACGCAAATTCATTCACCCACATGCAGAACACTGAGAGTAAAAAAAAGTGAAGGCCTACGGTCAAGTTATTGTTGATGTATTACAATCCTGCTATAACACACACACACACACGCACGCACACACGCGCACGCACACACACACACACACACACACACACACACACACACACACACAAATCTCCCCCCAAGTGGCTCAGAAACGTCCAAAGATGTGTTTTGTTTATCATTATTGTCCATCACAATATTATGAGCTGGTGAGTGACCTCGTGTGAAGGGGCGAGTGACAGGCAAATACTTTACAGCTGAGGGATTCAACATAAAAACGTCCTGACAGCTTTTATCGGTCTCCGTGTATTTAATTGTCTCAAAGATCAATGCAAAGTGCTGACCCTAACGCGGCATGTGTCTGTCAGCATTACCCAGAACTTCGTTACCCAAACACGCGGTCAGCGTCAAATATAATTTTGAGCGCAACAAGCTGAGCTCTTTGGAAAACACAGTCCTTTTTTTATTGTTATTAAAACCAAATTGTGCTTAAGGCGTGTTTTGTTCTTTTTCACGTATTCTTTCTATTGTTATTCTATAGAAGTTACAGTCTACTGGTTCCCAATCCGCACTGGAATTTAACCCTGAAACGCCAGCAGCAGTATAATGGCTTGTCTCTGCTCCCAGTATGGCCCCTTCAGGCTCCAGCAGCAGCAGCAGCAGCAGCAGCCTGCCAGACCCGGCTCCCCTTATCAACCTCGGGGCTTTGTACTGGACCTTATACCGCAGAGTCCCATTAATCAGGGAAACATCACGTCAAACATGGCAGACTGAGCGAAGGGCAAGTCTGGTCAAAGCTTACTTGGGAAAAGTTGCATGGTCCTGCGCTGCACACAATATTAAGTCGAATAGCCTTTAGGCGAGCTTAGCTGTATTCCTGTGTGTCCATACAGCAGGTAGACCTACATATGGTTGTGAATTGTTAGTTTATTCTATTGAATTTCATCCCCTGTTGTATCACCATACCCTGAATTTGCCTTGTTTCACAATATTCTAGCATATTGTTGTAGTTTTGCCACGGGACGGGGCTACTTAGTCGTTTCTGGAGGGGAGTAATGATGTTTTATTCGACTTTGGCAAGCTCCGCACACAAGCTTCCTGCAAATAGCATACGGCATTGTTTCCTTTACGACTTGCTAAAATGTTCAGCGTCCCTGCAGGAGTGTTGCTCAGGCCAGTTTATTGAGCTTTCTCCCTGCTTCGTGTATTAAACTGAGCAGGCTCACGCCACCTCATGCGCAGTGGTTGCAAATGCTGCATGCGTAAATGTCTGCGGTTTGCCTCTTGTTATTATTGCAGGCTCCGCAGGCCTACCACTTCTTCCTACACACACCCCTTAAATACACCGGGGAAGGGATTCCCTCAAGAGGCTACTGTAAGAAGAAACTGCGTGCAGCCATCTTTGAGAGATTTTATCATCATGGGTTCCATTGTTACTTTAAAATGCCCATAATGTAGATAAGAACTACTGCATTGTACTGTACTTAGAGTCTACTGCCTTTCAGACTCGACACCTCTTCGCCTCAGGACAAAACACTTATTTTTTTGCCTCTAATTGAAGACTAGATATGTGTATTTGTTTTTTTCCCCCCTGAAAGCCTTCAAACATTTAGGAAATTACTCGCGTTACAGTGAAAATTGAAAAGCTTGGGACATTTAATGACAAAGTAGTGCAAGATAGGCCCCACGTCAAAGATGAAAAGCAGCTGTGTTACCAAAATAAAACTTTTTGTTTTTAAGAAAAACCTATAAAACGTTTGAAATCGCTTCTTTGTTTTCATAACCCTTTCCTAACGCAAATCCCAGGCCAATTTCTGCATCATTAAATCTGTTTAACCCCACCCCCTCCAAAAACAACACATGATTGTCCAATTGCAAAAGAAAGAGAAAGAGTCTCGTAATTACACCCAGTCGCGTTTAATGAATGCTTCATAATTAAAAAAAAGAAAAAAAAGAAAGGGAAAGTGCTTCAGAAATCCACCGTTCAAGTTTCCATTTCGAGTGCAGTTGTCCTAAATATATACTCACAACAACATAAAAAAAAATCAATGTACAAGAAACCCCAGAAAATTCACAAAAATAAATATTCAGTTTCATATAAACAACCAGTGACTTCAAATTCCATGTCAAAAACCTGACCTCAAGTATTGTATCAAAAAAGCGAAGTAAATGAGTGACTGAGGAGGGCAGGGAAGTGGGGAAGAGGAGGAGGAAGGGCGCAGAGTGCGCGCAGCCTCTTGCTGCTGCGCGATGCAATTGTTTACATTGATAGCGTCACTGTCAGAGAGCTATTTGTCTTAACGGTGGAAAGGCCCTCCCAACAGGCCATTACCACCATCTCCGTCCCTCAGCCGCGCATTGTGAGTGCTGCGTGAGAATAGGCTGGTGCGTCAGGGGGGCAAACCCGCGCTGCTTTGGGCGCAAGCTATTCCTCTTCTTCCTCTGCCGCGCAGCCCATGCTTTTGACATGCGGATTAAAGGTTGAAAGCTTCGCTCTCGCAACACAGCAACTCCCCCTCTCAAATCCTGTGCAACCCCCTCCGTTTTACTGCAAGCCTGCTCATACACCAGCTTGTGGCCGCGGCTTCCAAAATAGCCAATTTACAAGCTGAGAATATAAGTTCAAGTTTGAATTGTCTCTTCCAGCCTCAGGAATAAGGCCCGTGGTGAGTTGGGGGCTTCATGGCTGCAGAGTGGCGCTTTAATCACATGGCTAAACATCTACCATATGTATCCACGCCGATTTAGGCAGAGTGAACCTCACTTTTTGTACATTTTTCCCCTCTTTTTTTTTTTTTTTTTTTTTTTTTTACAATCACCCATTAAATAGTTTCTACAATCCTCTGAATGAATGCACCCTTTGCTGTGCTAGTGAGGGGGCTGACATCATTCACGGGCTTTGGGTTTGTTGTGATCTGGCTCGCCATAAGCTGGGCCTCTCTTTGTCGCAGACAGAAAAGCCTGCCAATTAGCAGAGCGCGTCCTGCACTGCCATTACAAACATCTACACATTTACTGAACATACCTAACACGTAGGTGCAAATTCAACCACCTGATTTACTTCTGTTTCAAAGGTGTGCAGCCTACACTGGAGGAGCTGAATTTGGGAGCAAAATGGGAAAGGTCTTAGGAGAATACATTCACTGAGCGGCCATGTTCCAAAGCCTGCATTAAAGATGGTGACATATGGAAAGACACGTTTTAAAAATTGATTGTATTTTGGGTGTCCCAGAGAAAAATACAGCCAATAGTAGGAAACAATTGGCAACCCCCCCTCCCCCCGCCAACTCTGATCAAGACAATTCATAAACAGTGGCTTCAATGAAATTAGCATATAATTCTTAATTTATAAATCAAAAACAGTATTGTTAAAAACTCACAAATGCAGGAATCCTAAAAAAAATAGCAAAAAGGGACTATAGCTTGGCCTGTTTACATCCAAATCAAACTCATCTTTAGCTGATTTTTAAAAAATTTTTTTTTTTTTGTATCAGCCACTCAGACATAATTTCACCTCAACCTAAAGCTGAAACAAGACCCCCAGCAGTTTCAAAGTGCAATGCATTTAAGCCTTTCTCTTGTGCTTTGTCGCATTGTTTGGGTAGCCAGAGTAGCTATAAGGTGTTTCACGCTGTTTTGGTGGTGTTTGTCCCCACTGTGACTCTCAAATCACGTTCCACCTACTGCCTCTGTTGGACATTCTCATTATCTCTGTGATTTACATTTTATACTTGTGCCCGTGCTCTAAATGCAAAGACAGACTGTCCCTGGCACAGATGTGTCCTGCAGCAGAAAATCGGTGGCCAAACGTGGACCAGGAGGGGACGTGAATACGAGTCCATGGTGGGGACTTCACGTGCTGGGAAGGTCTGAGCCTGTTCTTTTTGATTGTCTGTACATAAGGCCTGTGTTTTGTCTGGAACTGCCTCTGTGCGCACTCACACGTTTGCAAACCAGGAAATACTCCGCAGAAATTAAAACAAGACTGAAAACCAGATCACAAGGACTCTAGAAAAAAAAAAAAAACCCACAACCACCAGGAATACATTCCTGTCAAATCTAATAAAGGCTTAACCGTGAGTATGAGGAGAAAGACATTAGCCTGATAAACCAATTTTTTAATAAGTCTCCTAAACTGAACACTTGGGCACATGGGCCACTGTGACCACGCTGTTCAGCATGACAGACAGAAAACAGCTTTCGAGGCTATACCATACCAGGTGGCACAAAATGGGAAACCCTGATTTATTTATTTTTTTGTGATTTTTTTTTCCGTGATTTACCAAGTCAAACTTGCTCTCAGTCTCAGGTAGATTGAGTGCCCCATCTCGAGGAATGCTGTGGGCATCTTTTCACCCCTCTCCTCTTTGAGACAAAGCACAAACCACTGAAATCCTGGCACCATACAATCCAACAGGTCGAGCATAGAAAAGCGAAGAAGAAATCATCATAAAAAGGTCAACACAATAACAACAACCTAATATATTGCTTAGGACTGGCAGCTTATTTAAAACACAAGTTTTTTTTAAGCATAAATCCACGAGCGGCGTCTCACAGTCCTGTGGGCGTTTTCTGAGGGTCCAAAAGGGGATCTTGTGGGTTTTCCTCGATCGAACTTCAAAACAAAGCGGAATGTAAACCCATTCACAGAAAAAAAGGGAAGGGGGGAAATTAATAATAAACACCAATAAAGTTGCGAGCACTATGGGAGCTCACATTAAGACTCGGGCTGATATTAGATTGGCGATGGACACGCAAGGGGCTTTTGTTTTTTTTTTTTGCTTTAAACCCCGGCTCAGTATTTCCTAGTTCTCTGAGCGTGTGGGGGAGGGAGAATCTGGCCGCCTGGCTGCCACCTCCACACGGGGTGGGACGGAGGGGGAGGCCCGAGGCCCCTCAGCGAGTTCAGGGAGTAAGCAGGGCACAAATCCCCGTCGCTGCCAACAACCAGCGACGGCGGGGATGGGAAATTTGCCATCAGGCTGAAAGGCATTTTTGCAGGCGAAGCTACTGTGCTCGCGTTGCTGCGTTTGCGTCTGCTCGGTAATTCCCCCGTGGATGCCTCCTCGCAGCCCGCGGGACGAGAAGAAGAAGAAGAAGTAGAAGAAGAAGAAGAAGAAGAACAGGAGGAGGAGGAGGAGGAAGAAGAGGAAGAAGAAGAAGAAGAAGAAGAAGAGGCAGCCTTTTTGACCCTGGGCACGTTTTGTTTTGTTGGCGCTCTGGAAACTCGTAATTTCTTATTCCCCAGCACGGGAGTCTTGCAGTTTTTGTTCCTGTGCTCCCCCTCGTCGAAACATGGGGTGTCCTGGGTGCTCCAGCATTCCTGGGGTCCACAGGGGGACCTGGGGACCACATCAGGGCTTTTCTCTGCAGCTTTAATCCCGCTTCGGAAAAAGTCCCCTGGTTTGATGGCTCCGCTGGGATATTGGCCGTTGCTGCTCTCTGCCTTATCTCCTTTACATTTGACTACAGTGGCCTGGCTCTGGTATTCATATTCATCACAGCTTTCCTCCACTTTAACTTTCACATTGTGGAGGTTGAAGGGTGGTGTTCTCGCTGTCCTGCCGCTGTCCGAGTGGGGGGTGGCGGTGACAAAGGACTCCTCCGCCTCGATCTTTATTTTTTTCAGAGGAGTGGGCAATTTGGGGCTTGTGGTCTTCGCCTCCCTTCTGTCGGTACATTTGGGGAGCTTCTCGTGGTCACACTGCGCGCTCAGTCCCGTCGTGCACTTAGTGGGCAGCCCCGGTGTCCTGCGTGACGGGTGGAAGGCCTTGCTCCGGTTGGGTCCAGATGAATAAGGGGTCACGTCGTCCACGGGGTCAGCTCTGTTTGAATCAGCCTCAAACACATTTTCCCTTTTGGACTCAGTGAAAAAGCTCTCTCCCACAAGAGTTGAATTAAATTTTGGTGTCTGTAAGGCTCCTGCGTCCTTTCTAGTCTCACTGCATGTAAATTCACATTTCTGACGCTCTTCTTGTCTATTGTCCCCCGCCTGTGAAGCAGCAACGTGGCCCAGCGCCCTGTGTTGTTTCTCTTGCTGCTGGTTGTTGTAGTGAAACGTGGGCTGCAGCAGTAAGGGTGCTTTACCGGTGGTGAGAGTTTTGGCGAGCGAACCGACCCGGGCCCGTCTGAACCGGATGCTCTGGACTGAAACACGGCTAGAAACGGAGCTCGAGTCGGACTGCGAGGAGCTCTCCTCCTCGTCTGAGCTGACCTCTGAACTCTCTGACTGCGTGTCATCTTCGTCCTCGCCCTCCTCTGAGCTCCCAGAGTTGCTGGTGGTGGAGAAGCCGTAGCCAAAGTCCGAGTCGGGGTACGCCCGGTCTGAGTAGGTGCTTGACTCGGTGTCGCTGCTGTAACTCTCCTGAAAACTCGACTGGTGGTGGTGGTGATGATGGTGATGGTGATGCTGGTGGTGGTGATGATGGTGAGGTCTGGGGTCAAGATAGAAATCCGGACCGAGGTGGAAAGCACCGAAAGAAGTCCCGTGGTTGCCGGGTGATTTGGGTTGTACGAGCAGCACCGGTGGTACGTGGTGGTGCGCGTGTCTGCTCCTGCTCCACGAGTGCCTCGCGCTGTCCTTGCTGCCGCCCCCCTCGCGCCTCCTCTTCCTTTTGTGAAGTAGGTCGCCGGCTGAGCGCGAGAGCCTGGACTGAGCAGCTATGGCGGACTGAAGCACCACCGGCTGCCGGCTCACCGCGCTCCGGAAAAACGAATGCCTTTGGCTCCAAGTAACGCGGTTCCCTGTTATTTTAGCTGTTTCATAGTTTTTAAAGTGTTTGTGACTGGACTTGGTCACCGAACGGTATTCCCGTCCGTGGGTTTTGTGGTAAAATTGAGGTAGTTTGGAGTCGGTAAGGCAAGGAGTCAGCTCTCTCCTCCTGCCCGTTTTGTTGTCAAGTGTGAGAGTCTCTGGGACACCGTGCAAACTAAACCAAACTTTTTCCTTCCAAAGCTCGGCGTCGGCACGGAGGAGCCCCGGGGAGACAGCCTCACCCCCGGGGGAACACCTCGCTTTCGCTTTCCTTTTGTTGGACTTCAACACCCGCTCCGTCTTGCAGGAAAAATACAGAGCCTCCACGTCCTCCCGCGATATCAGAGTGCACTTAGCGGCATGGAAAGCTATAGAGTTTATTGCTTTGAGCTTCCGCAGCTCCTCCAGGTCGCAGTGGTGCTTCTTCACCTTCAGGTGGTCCATGCGCTTGTGAACCGTGGTCCGAGGGATGTTTTTCAGCAGATCGGTGAAGACCTGAGACAAAGCAAACATTTGCTTGCCTTTGATGAGCAGGTATCCCAGTCTCACTCCTTGCATTTCCTCAAAGCCACACTCCAGGTCTCCCATGTTTCATATATCCGCTCCAATGTATTAATCCATGTAGTTACTGTCAGTAGCCTATATTATGGATTTATCAGTAATGGCATGGGGTAGCGAGATCAAGGCATCCTGCTCATACCTTTAATCCATCCACAGTGCAGCTGATGCGTCATGAAATGCAAACTTTGACATGCGGAGTTAAATGGAGCTGCCGGTGTCTAATAGGTTGAATGAGCTGACAGCATCCACTCGTCGCCTCTTGCCCGGGTCCGGCATGGTGGAGGAACGGATGCGTCCACCAAGCCGGGGCTGCTGCTACCTGCCTCTGCCGGCTCCACTCCCCTCTGGACGGCAGCAGGACGAGGGGTAGGTGTACACCACTGCCTCAGCCAGAGGGATAAAATAGCGAGAAGAGAGAGAGAGAGAGGGAGAGAGAGAGAGGGAGGGAGAGGGAGTTGTGAGGGTGGAGGGGAGGGAGAAAGAGAGAGAGAGAGAGAGTCCGAGACAGAGAGAAACAGAATAAGAGCTAAAATGCAGCTGCTATTCTGGCTGCTGGTTGAGCCACAAATAAAATGACAGAGAGGGGAGGTGCGCCAGTCTGGAGACACCTTCATCAATTAATGCCCTCGGAGTCGACGCCCATTGGACGCCGCTGACAGGTGATGCAATAAAAATGGATATTCCATCTCCACCCCCTCCCACACCCCACCATTACAATAGTTTACAAACGTGCCCACAGACTCCGCTCTTCCAGTAAATAATGCTGTTATGACAAGTTCATATTTCAATCGCTGAATAAAGAGCTGGTGAAAATGTAGCCCGGTTCACAGTGCGCGTGTACAACCAGAAAAGGTAGCCTGAGCCTGCAAAGTGTCATCAAAGACTGGAATGTATTGTGCGGTCGTTTCCTTTCGGTCCACATTAAAACGCGTGCGGTAGTGGTCCTGTATGGAATCGATTGAATGCTGGGAAAATGACTCCGCACTCCGGCTATTTTAGACGGCTTGACGTGTGTTAACGCAGCGCAGCTCAGACAAAGAAATGTGCTTTTCCACGTTTAGGCAGCTGCCCTGAACAAGGCTCAAATCATCTGCTTTTATCAGCTGTAGCTTTTTCCTCCATATGATTTTCCCCTCGTGGTAGACTATAGACTGACCTACTTATTCTAGTATTTCGTAGCCCTGTTTCATTGTCTGTGTATACCTTAAGAAATCAATCACCATTTCCATTTGCTTTTTTAAAAAAATACTCTTTCCCTTTACAACGAGTGTGTGTGTGTGTGTGTGTGTGTGTGTGTGTGTGTGTGAACTTATTTGACACGTGCTGAAAAGCAGAGGGTAGCACTCTTATGCTACACTGCGTATTTACGCATTCACTTGGGTTCGAAATTTAAAATATAAATATAAACTATCAAAGTTTAGTGTAATAATCTTGTGGATTTAATGGCGTCACGATTACTGGCAAATCTCTGTGAAATTGTAGTATTTAAAACAACGGGAACTGTGATTGGACTCACTGAAATGCAGAGTCAGGGTTGCTTTTCCCACAAGGCTTTCCAGACAATGTAGGTTAAAGCTGGAAATTAAATAACAGGCTGCAGTTAAGATCTCCCGCGGACAAATCATTTTTTATTAAACATCCTCGAGCAACAATTGTTTAATATATCCAATATATTGCGACAATATAAATGTAAATGAATTGTGTTCAAAAATATTCAGAATAGGTAACTATCAACAAGTAGGCTCGCTTTTCTAAGAAGGTGAACAGGAGCACTGGCTGCTGTGAGACTTACACACGTGACGCAGTCTCCTACAAGGCTGTTTTATTTCTAGGAAAGCTTCCTGTGTCTGCTGTCATGTGTGACAATATGTAGGCTACACATTTTCATATCTTCTCTCTGCGCATCTGCATACTGCATGCGCACATGGACAAATTTTACGCACACGCACACACACACACACACAGCCGTGACTTCATGGAGCGTGCACACGAGCGAGCGCGCGTGCACGTACACACACACACACACACACAAAGAAAACACACAGTCGGGAAGACGCACGCGCTCACACGCGCGCGATGCGCACGCAGAGAGCAGTGGCTGAAACCACATACCCACACTGCTGTCTAAATAATGGGACTGTGTAGTATATTATGTAGGCTAATTGTTTAAAGTAGCGGCGGGCCTACATAATGCTGTTTGGACTCGCTATTGTGCTTCGCCCCTGAGTCATACCCATTTTTTCCCCCAACACTTCCTGCGTTATGTTCCGTCTTTGTTATCTATAAAACACGTGAATCCCTTGAGGCCGTTCCTCGCGGGCAGCGCTTTTCGTGATGGGGCCAGACTCAAGACTGGGCATGCTCTCCTCCGCAATGTTAAGCCTATTTACTTATTTACAGACCCTTCACTGTGTGTTTAATAGCGCCGATGTTTCCTGGGTGTTACATCAAACGCCGTGTTATTTTAAGCAGGCGTTCTTATTATTGCTTCTTGTTAAACCTCAGATTATGATTGGTTCATGGCGACACGATTCACCGCGCAGTACCGGACTGTAATCTTCACCATGGTAGTCATGGGGGACATTATGAAGACCAGAAGACCAGACAACACACAGAAAATCAGAAAGAAAGTGTGGAAATTGAACTAATGGGAAATATATCAGCCACACACACACACACACACACACACACACACACACACATAGAATAGACTAGCCTACCTGTAGCCCTCACAGAACAAGTAAGGACATATCTGAAGAATTAGTGATGCACCCATTGAGGGACTATGCCTTAAAAAACGAGTGTAAATTATAATTAATATATTCCTTAGTCTATCATCTTAATAATTATTGAATGCTTATTTTTATTTTTTTAAATTATTATTTTTGTGAAACTGCGCACCGCATGAGTTTGGCCACTTGCGGACATGAGCGGTTCAGCTCAGCGCTGCTTGATCACGGTTGGTGCGCCCGTGTGCAACGCTGGCTACGTGTCCCACAGGCTGCACAACCTCTTCACAATCAGGTGAAACCCCACCAGTCATCTAACCTGTATGCGCTTCACTTTAAATACAACCGACGACCCGCAAGTTGCGCTGCTCTCAATCTGGTTTCAGCAAAAGTCGCTTTTTTTTAAAAAACGTGCTGATTCTGTATGACAGCACTGATACGTTGGGCATGAGGAGTTTCACGACCGCAGCAGAGTGAAGTGAGAGGAGGGGCAGCTTGTTGAGGTCTGGATCCCCGGGGGAATAACTCTGATCCCAGAGCCACGGTGCAAGAGTGCGGCCAGACAGTCAAGGCTTCTTGTGTTTTACGTCCTGACCACAGCAGCTCTGACTCGAGCCTCTCTTTTTTGTTTCATATGAAACATAGGCTACGCATCTTTTTTTCTCTGGGTCAAAAATTCTCAATTGAATATAAGAAAAACCGTTGTAAACTACCAAAATCTCCCTCAAGTTAGTCCACATCCAAGCGGACCTGTTAGTTTGCATAGAATATTATTGTGTAACGCAGGTACATCTCACGCAAATAATGAGATTACACGAGAGGTGTCACTCAAATGTTTGTGAAGCTGCTGCAACAGAGATCACACATAACAATTTCTCATTAATATTTCCAGTGCTGCTGCCACAGGTTTACATTTGCACAGTGCTGTTGATTTTGTCCTATCCACACACACACACACACACACACACACACACACACACACACAAAGGCTACACACCTACAGAGACACACAGAGACACACAGACATACACATACTTAATTTGAGAATTTGAGGGACACAAAGGCGCGTAATAATGAGACAATTGTTGAAGTTTTACTATTATTACTATCATTATTATTATTACCAGAATGTGGCAAACTTTATATATGACTAAATTAAAAATAAATTAAAAATAAAAAATGAGTACATTTATATGGTTGAATTTCTCAAAAAAATAAAAATGAATATTAAAAAAATCTGCCAGTTAAATTTTGAATAGGCTCCATCAGTGCTGTACAAGTCGTCCCATGCTGTCTCTCCGATCACTGGTTTTGAATTAGAGCTCTCTGAAATGAGGGTCATCTCGGACTATAACAAAATATCGTGATAATTAGTGAGTAAAAATAACTTTGTGTAAATAATCGAGTATTTCTAAGACCGGAGACTCTTTGTTATGCAGATTTTGTGATGCACCAGATGCCACAGGGCACTTCTTCACCCTCTCCAGCGGCCGGGACGGGAGGGGAGGAGACGAGACCGAGTGGCCGAGAGAGAGACCTCGAGCACGGTGGAGGTTTCTCCCAACAGCCCGCAGCGTGCAGGTGATACGACGGGCTGAGCCTCAGATGACCAGACCCTCAGCTATAGTCTCGTTCCTGCAGTGATGGACGTTGGACTGCTGTTAGAGCCTCATATGTTTGTGGTTTGGCAGAAGTTAGCGGAGGGGAACCACCAGAGCTCACTTTGATCTGTAGCAACAACATTCATGATGAAGTGACACGTACATGAACGAAACGTCTAGTTTTAATTCAAAGTATAAAATGCGGATGTTCGCCTCCCAGCAGCTCATGACTGCTGCTTTAGTCTACCTACTTTGAAAATTTCCATTACTTCACTGTGGAAGACCGGCTTAATGGGGATAGATAGACGGATTACGGTAAGGACACGGCCTGCACACACACGCACATGACCACTGAACACACATGACCAGCGCTCCGCAGCTTGGTGCAGCGTAACCAGCATTTTTTAACAGGAGTGAAATTGTTTGAAACTTCAATGTAACATTTACGGGACATAAATATAATTGGACGAGGCTGATTACAATTTAACAGCTTGCAAAAGATAAAGAAAGTCAACTCACTCGTGAAAAAACAGTTTCTTGAACGAGGTTTATTTGGTGCATGTGGTGAAATTTCATACATTTGTTTTTATTATAAGCTCAGTGGCAGTAAATGTCCCAAGCTTGCCCGCTCTGCTCCCGCAGCCCCACGTCATTTGCTTTGCATTGAGTTTTATGAAGACACTTGGTCAAGGAGGCGCGAGCACTTGTAAGAGCATGGACTTTTTTATGACACAAACCCACTGCCCGATGCCAAAACAATGAATTCCTCTCCACCCCCCAACCACCCCGGGAGAATGTGATTTTACATGCAATCCGAGCCTGAAGTGTGTGCGGACAGTGGTGGGGGGAGGGGTCTCTTCACCTTTCACCCCGCCGCGTTGGGACTATTTTCTCCCGGGCCCCTTGTGCTACTCGCCGACCAGAGAGGAGACTAAAAGGTAAACACCGATGGCTCTGAATGTGGTGTTACCAAGAAAGAAGCACCGAAGCTGTGACGCGCTGCTGCAGGTCATCTCAGTGTTTGCAGCGTCCGGATACTCCACATTCCCCCATACCATGAATGCAACTTAGCAGCAGATGAAAACACGGACACTTCCATTTGCACGCTGAAAACGCCTATTAAAACAAACTATTTGCAAGTTTGATCAAGTGACTGAATTAGACAGGAAGTGGGTCTTTTTTTTTCTCTTCAATTGTTTCCAACATGTCTTATGAGGAGGGGGAAAAAAATCATATGACACAGATGGCAACGCACGTGGTTTCTCATAACCGTTTTGCCCTTACAACAGATATTAAAATTTCCATTAAATGCTGCCGACTACAACAAAGACATGCAGAATTAGCCCAAGTATGTCCATGCAACAGAGATATGAAATACTCCTTCAGATGTATAGTTTGATATATAGCCTATAATTATTGCCTAAATGAATACCAGGCTCCGTTAAATTTAATGATGCATTTAGTGGAAATGCTGCAGGTGAATAATTTTAACTAAAACCTACTGTACAACCATAATTCATGCAGCAGGGAAACAGACTGAAAGGTTGAAGAACTTGTGCACATGTGTGTTACCAACCCTTTGCTTTGTCTGTAAAACTCAGTTTGCATTGTTTCTATTTAGCTGAGCTTAAAGAACAAGCGTTCAAAGGGCTGAATTTACATGCCAGGCTATATTGTGTAAAAACTTGTCAAATATGTGATGTGAAATACATTTTCTTGGGTTTAACCTAAACAATGTTGGGCTGTTTGTTTTTCAGAGCAAGACCGCATGCCATATCTTCCACGGGACATGCGTTAAAAGTACCCGTAACCCATTAATAAATTGATTTGAAAACAAGCATTTGGTGTCTGTTTGAGAGCACAATTGCTTCAAAATAAAAGACCTATACTTAGCTGTCAGCAGTCATTTGTTGAAGCTTATGAGCTCAGTCTGTGAAAACATTCCTCACAGGCTGCTTTAGTTTTCTGTGGAGTTCCCCTTCAATGCACACACACACACACACGCGCGTGCACACACACACGCACACACAAAATTTAGATTTTATTGCTTGTTTAACGTTTCTTACAAATATTCCTCGCTTCTGGGTCTTTCTAAAAATGTATAAATGTTGCAAAAACACATAAGCTTTAAACGAGATGGAGTTAGCTGGGCAATCAATAAAGAGGGTAACCATTAGACAAAATAAATAACTGGCAGGCAGTATGTATGTCCAACACTTGTGTATACAATGGCTCAACACAATGCCATTTCAGATTCAGCTTACATATAAGTCTGGGTGTGTGGGGGCTGCTTTTTTCCAGCGCCTTTCCTCCCTGCGCATTTTACACGTTTCCTATTCTGTACAGAGAGACCACAGAACTTCACTCAGCCTATGCAAACATGACCAGAACCCCATCATGAGAGCCCTAATCTCAAGTGCTGTGAAGGCACCTTTCTGACAATTAAATGTAGACCAAAAGAGGCGACTTAGAGGGAATTTATATGGGCAAACCGCACGACAACCACATTTTACCCTTTTATTTCCATATGTTATTTCTATTCTCGCGAATGCTTGCAATCTGTGAAATCAATGTAATGGGAAAAACTACAATGGAATGCTTTTCCAAGGATGTTCTCGCAGCCTTTTGTTTATTTCTGCTCTCTCTCACCCAGGTCCTTGCAAGTAAAATGGGCTACCTACTGTGCAAAATACACAGGCGCAATTTTTGAAAAATCCCGACAAAGTCAGTAGCCTATGACAAAAATCCTACCCTTACGCTGTGGGAAAATGGTGTAGGTTTCTTCAGCGTGTTCAATTCTATTTATTTCTCCATTAATGCATGAAAAAATGGTGTCACAAGACAGTTAAAATAAGGACTGAAGCACAAACTTGCAGTAGATTAAAAATTTTCATATAGCGGGCAAACTTAATGAACTGTGTAAACAACAATTCTCCCACATATAGCACCTAAGACTGACTATTTCCAATCAAAATACCTGAAATTATGTAAAATCGTAGTGCTATCTGGACTTTGAGGTGAGCAGTGGTGGCTGGAAGCAGTGTCGCTGCAATTCCCTGTCTCAGTCACAGCTCTTCTCTGACAGCCTGAGGAACATTATACATGATTCGTGCAGACTTTGACTTAATCAAGTGCAAGTTGTAAAAATCATTTGCCATTTTCAGTGTTTCAGTAGCTATATGGGCACCTTCACAACCGCTGCCCCCGCCTTCGCCTCCCTTTGTTCTCTCCAGCTCTAATAGGTTTTCCCCTGCCACACACAATTCACTTTTTTTCCTTTTCCCCAGCTCCCCGTCCCTCCAACACCCCCTTTTAGTGCAGTGCCCAGTGTCGACTGGAGCATTTGAGCAATTTGAAATTAAAGCAAACAATGGGCAGGCACTCCCAGGGACCTCTCGCTCACCATATTACACGGAGGACGCTCGTGTGCTCTTGCGCATTATTGGCAAGTCATTACGTTTCTCTGGAAACCAAGAGCGGGAGCTCGCTCAGAGGAATCAGTGATGCAAGCAGCAGCTGAGTGCTTGGAGTAGTGTGTGTGTGTGTGTGTGTGTGTGTGTGTGTGTGTGTGTTGTGGAGCATCCTTGGCAACAGCATGGGGATGCTGTCAAAACAAAACTGTATATTGACAGGTCTGATATGCAGCCTGATGTAGGATTCTCAAAGTCCATTCAATTCACATTTTTTAAAAGATACAGGGAAAAAAAACATA
>JAQLOL010000013.1:13263979-13275340 GCA_029783665.1 Naso thynnoides
TTACATGTGATGCCCATGAAAGCACACACACACACACACACACACACACACACAGTAACACAGGAACACATACAGCTGATTTGCTCACAGATACATGCATGGGGAGGAAGGGGCAGGGAGAGTGAGAGAGAGATTTCTGTGTTGAACTTGTTGCACCAACTCAAATTAAAATATGAGTCAAGAAACAGTTGATTCTGAAGTTTTAAGAGGTTCATAACATGTGAGTGTGTGTGTGTGTGTTGTGTCTGAACGTGTGTGTGGACCTTGAGACACACACACAAAAGGAGCTGGAAATGAACTGTAAATGCATTTCACCCTGAAAAGCACCTTTCGACACAGGTAGCCTCAATACAAGATGTTAATTAATTTGTCACAAAAAAATGACATCTTAAAAGCAGCTGGGGCTTGTGTGTCTTTTACAATAGAAGCATAAAATAGATTTTTCTCGTGAAGGTTTGGAATTTAGTGCTACCACAGGCTAAACCCAAATGTTCTAGTGTTACAAGAAGGATACACTAACTCTCCCATGAGGCAAAGCAGCTTGTGCTGGTAGAATAAATGATGTAAAATCCCATCTGATGGTGGAAAGTAACTTGATGCATTTTCAAAAGCACTAATACATTTTTGAGGTACTTCCGTTTCCATTTTATGCTACTTTATACACTTAATAGCCTACAATACATTTCAGAGAGTAGTAGTGTACTTTTTATTTCACTTGACAGCTATAGTTACTTTTCAAATTTAATATTACACTTGAAAACGTATAAGCCTGTAAAAATGCATTCTTCTTAGCCTCATGTCCTTATATGAGTCGACAGTTTCATCACCTGACACAGATGTTTCCCCCTCTAAACTTTTTCCACCTGTTAAAAAATTTCCAATATTTCACACACAACTGGAAAACAATTTTGCATAGCCTAACATTTTTTTCTTCTTTTCTGAACCATTAACTGAAGACCCCTCAAATTTATCTGCCCAGAAAGGCTGTAACTGTAAATTTTTATTGTAGGAATACTTTTACTTTTGATTATTCACGTACATTTTTTCTAATGATAATTATTTTATTTAAAAAAAAACTTTGAAAAGAATTTTAAAAATATAAACACATACATATAACTTTATTTATTTATTTTTAACATTTTGGTATTGGTATTTAACTTAAAACTCCTGTGTATTGAATTTAGTGGCATCTAGCGGTGAGGTTGTAGATTGCAACCAACTGAACACCTTCAGCATGTAAAGGCAAAAATCCCTCTTTAGAGCCATTATTTGGTTTGTCCATTCTGGGCTACTGTAGAAACATGGAGCAACATGGTGGACTCTGTAGAGGAGACTCTGCTCCCTCTGATATAAAGGGCTCATTCTAAGGTAAAGAACACAAAACAATTCTTATTGATTTCTCATTTATTCTTAATTCATTTTTATTCTCGTTATTGTTTTAATTTGTTACTTCATGTTATACAAACAATGAAAGCATGATTCCTAATATTTTTTTTAATTTCTGCTGAATCCCACACACTGGTCCTTTAAGCAGCCTTAGGATCTAAATACTTCTTCCCGCTTTGTTTCAATTGTAAAGAACTCAATCAGACAAGTAGGTAAAATTTAGAGCATTAAAAAAACAAATTTTAATCAGCAAGTAGCCTGTTTTGATGCTGTTATAACTGCAGTGTGATACAAAAAAACTTGATCTTAATACTATGTAACTGAGCACATGCATATCTGTTTATCAGTGGCTGCACAGAAAGCAAGCAGATCGGAGTTACATAGGCACAGGGCTCAATAATCTGCCCTGACAGACTATACATGATCATATTAGAGTATAAAATCACAAGAAAGTGTATTCCCACAACTGGTAGGTATTTTTGATAGTAAAAAGTAGTATTGTCCATTAGTGTCGCTCATTCCAAGCTGTTGACACGCATTAGTGGCACAATTATAAAAGCTGTGGTCTAATCTTTTAAAAGTCCCAGGGTAATGTTGGAAATGGCCAGAGGAGAAGGGGAGAGGGGGATGGAAGAGGGATAAAGGGAGGAAGGGGAGGAGAGAAACTCAATCTAAAGCACCAGGTGCACCTTTTGTCGACATAATCTCTCAACCCTTGAGACCGCGCGCACACTGGCCAACATATACGGCCTTTCATACGTACACATGCTGTCTTTTCGGCCGGGGGATTTGGATCCCGGGTCGGCTCTGGTCATATGTAAAACGGGGCTCTCAGGTCACTGCGCTGCCAGAATGGGCCCTGGTCCATTTTGATTTAAACACATTTATGTAATAATCAATGAGGACAGAGCCGTTAACTTTGCATTGCAGTGATAATGTGGATTCATCACAAGTTAATGTTGCGCACAAAATTATAGTTGAAGGAATACCTGTGCAGTTTAGCAGGAAGGAGGAGACAGAAACAGAGTCTCCACATCTGCAGGGAAAATGCTGTAAAATGTGGATTTGGAGCACATGTGCTCCTCGCACACAGCTGTTTTCATGTGTGAACCAGTTTCACATTGCATCCTGACATGGACTGTTTTAAAGTCAAATAGAAATTAAAATCTGTGAAGAGTTTTTATTTTATGATCACAATATTGTTGACATGTGAACCTTAATTGGCTAACACTTTCTTTTATCCCCATTTCTTTGTATTTCTCAGTATCTTAGTAACTCATAAATAGCAAAGACTAATACAGTAGATGTAAGCAGATAGAAGGGCAGGTGTTTATTAATGCATCTGTCAACATGTAAAGATTGACTACCTGATTATGTGACATGTTGGCCCATATAAAATATGCCTCTATTACTTTTCTACGCATTCATAAACTGTTTAAAACTGTTTTAAAACCTCTTGTGAGGGATTTGTACGATCACTTAACATATGTTATTTTGTTAGTATATGTGTTTACATATGTTTACACATAATGTTTTCCAGAATGTACAAAGTTAAAACTGTAGCAAAATAACAAAAACTTTAATCTGAGTCTTTGTAATGTTTTGAAAGACGACATGGCTCACTTTTATTCTTGCACATAAACTGTTGACTTTGTCAATAAAACTCACTCACTTGGTTCAGCGCGCTCAGAGGCTTGGTTGCTACAGCCTTACTTTGTCCTGCACAACCAGCATGGTGGCTAATGTTAGCTAGCGCTAGCAAACTTTCAGTTTGCCTGGGTGCTGTATCGGCATCACTGAGCTTGCTTGCTGACTTTGCTCCTCTATACATGTGTGACTGTTGCATTTTAGCATCAGCCATTATCCTGTATTTGTCCTGCAACAATTACATTACAGTGTGTTGCGAAACATTTATTAAGTGTTTATACACTGCTTATAAATGCTAAATAGGTCACACGCAAACAGCAGAAGCACTGGTTAAAAATTTGCTCGTGAGGGGATAAAAACCAGACTCTTAAACAGAAAGATATGCAGAGCAGCAGTGGTTGAATGAGCCTTGTGTGTGAGTGTGTGTGTGCTGAAGCTCACACCCATTGTGAGCCCACAGACATGTATTGATGCCTGCCAATCAGCCCACGACACTGCACAGGGAGCTAAAAGCTTGAAATGTTGAAAACCTTGGATTGCACAAAAACACACCCTTGAATAACATTGCAGTGCATGTTAATCAATGGCTCTTACCACAGTGGATTTAAGCAGGCCGGGCGCCCCTTGTCCACAATGCCTCACCCGTCATCCTTTAAGCTCGACCCCTAAACTCCTGTAAAGCCTCAAGTGGGGACGAAGCCAAGGACGGAGCAGGCTGCTCATTGTGATTTAATCTCTCTCTGCCTCTCTCTCTACTGCCAGAACAAACATCAAATATGGCCTCCTTATCAGGCCCGCCCTGCTCTATCTATCTATCACCAATCAATATCTGCTATTCTGTGTGTGCAGGCTTGTATCTGTGTGTGTGTAAGTGTGTGCGTGAAACAGGTCTCAAGGGCTGTGCTAACTAAGGTCAAAGATCAGGTATAACCCTCCAGCGTGGAATGACAGATGTGGCCAGAGGAAAACAAGATAAAAGAAAGGGAGCGGATAAAAAGAAAGACTGGAGAGATTTATGGTAGTTGAGCGTGTCCTGAACAACAGATCATAAAAAAAAACAGTTGTTATTATTGCCTCTGTTGTTTCTGCGGCAGGTAGCGCTTCGCCTCAGGCCTCGATCAGACACAAGATCAGGTTACCTGCTGAATGTCGCCCTCGAACAATGACCTGGAAGCTTTGTCCAAATAACTTTTTAGAAGTAAGCTCAACGAGCGATATATGTTCACACTGAAGTAAATGTAATGTAACTCTTTATACAGTACTCCTTTCAGTCGCGGGAAATAGGAATAAATATTAGGGACATTGGCTTCTTTTGCTTCCTGTTTGCAGCAGGGACGCAGAGCCAACTGTCATACTGAAGCCTTTGACCAGCTAATTCAATGCAAACACATGCAAGAACTGAAAGGTAGCATACATGCGTGAAAGCCATTTTCTCCCCTGCATGGGTATGGATTCACATAGAAAGTATGCATATGCATTGAGGGGGTTTCCTTAGGTGATATGACACGCTATTCACCATGAAAAAGCTCCATAAAGCTGCAAAAATGCTGCCAGAGCTGCAGACAGGCAGCAATGGCTGCTGGAGATAGATGGAGAGAGAGAGAGAAGGGGGGAAATCCTTTGTTCTGTCAAGGACTTAACACAATCAGAGTGTACAGTGTGTCAGGAGCGCACAGGCATATATCAACTTCAATCTCTTTTTAATGAAAAATCCTGCCCTCTCTAATATGTGCAAATTAACCTCTTCTCCTCCCTCCCTCCCTCCCTCTCTCCTCCCCTCCTGCCGTTTCCCCTCCTCTCTCCCTCTCCCTTACAGAGGCCCCTCACTCCCTCTCTCCTCTCTTACTCTCCACCCTCCTTTTCTGTCCCTCTTCTTCCTCCTTTTTCCACTGTTTCGCTTCACTTTCACCAATTTTTTCCCCCCATGTCTGACTTATTCTGAGATGGAGAGCGAAATGATGGCAGGAGAAGAGGAGAGGTGCTGATGGAGACACGCTCCTGCTGTCCGTGAGCTTGTTGCTTTAGCCAACTAACTTCACCGCAGGAATTATCTAGATCACTTAGTTGTAAAAAAAACAAAGCAGAAAAACATCCCAAAGTCAGTGTCCAGCAGCAGCAGCAGGAGAATTAAAATTCACCCTCCATCCTCTCGTACTCGGGTTTTCATTTCTCTCTGCACCAACACACACTCTGAATCATGCTATTACCCTGATTATCCTGATGAGTTGGTCAGATCCTCGCCTTCTCATTCTGCCCATGCTGATTGTAATTTAGAAATTACACCTAATGAGGAATTTTTAAAAAACACGGCGGCCGCTCTGTGCTGCCAGCTCCACGCCGCTCCCGGCCCTAATGGATTTCCTGGTATGGAATCCATTTTTCCCCTTTTCTGCCCTACAGGGGGTCCAGCTAGCCAGGCCCTCCCTCCCTCCCTTCTTCCCTCCTCCACTCTCACCCCTCCTCCTGCATCCACCACCCACCCCCAGAATCCACTAATTGGGGGCGACTGGTTTTGGTGAAAAGAAGTCATAATCATTGTTTCTGCTGCTAATTTAAGTGGTTAAGTGTACGGGATCAGCTTGGAGAATGAGGAAATGAGCATGACTACATTTACATTTTTTTAAAAATCTTAACTGCCAAAGTGCCAATTTCCTTTTTATGGTTTTGTTGAAGTTAAATTCCATGTGGCAGTTGGTTCAAGATAAATGCACATGTTGGTATTTTTGTAGCGTCTCAGGAGATTCTTTTGGGGGATTTACTCAGTTCTTTTTTAATTTTAGTCGGACACAACAGATTTAAGCTGTTGTTATGATAAACAACAGCTTTCATTTGTTATACCTTGATCCTTTCCTATAAATAAAGAGAAATGTCACTTTAAATACTGACACAATAAAAACATCAGAGAGGCAACAGAGCTTTTTCATATAACTTTTATTTATTTAATAGAGGAGTGTGATGCATCAGATGTGTGTGGATTTTAGTTTTTAGCCTGTTATATTAGTCTCACAAACACCTGTATGATGTGTGTGTTTGTGTGTGTGTGTGGGGAGTATTTTACAGAAATGGAGGGAACACACACACACACAGACACACACACACACACACACACTGACACAGGCACGCATGCAAATTAAAGCCATCAACAGCTTGTGATGAAGTGAGACGTCGTGGCATAAACAGAGTGTGCCGTTACCATGGAAGCCACTTTCACCTCGCAGGCCGAGAGAGACAGGCCGAGAGACAGAAAAACACAAAGAGCCATGAGACAGCGAGGCAGTGACAGAAACACTGTAACAGACAGACAGACAGTGTGTTACAAGCTCTCCTTCAGCAACATTTAACAGCTTTTTCACCAGTTTTCTTCCTCTGGGAGAGAAACACGGTATTTGTACAGTAAAACATTCCTAAGAAAAGGAAAAGTTCATTGAAATGTTGTTTAATAGCTGGTTAAACATTCACAAGTTTAATGAGCACTTCAGAAATCGACAGAAGCAGACATACAGTGGCTGTTGGAGGGGAGTTTGTGGTTTTGGGAGCCACATCTGTCCCTGTTTTGGTCCCTTTTTTTCTTTTTTGGCTCTTGTGCAGGTCACAGCCTTTTAAACTCTGACTTCAGACGGCCTGTGGCAACATTTTTGTTGGAAAGACAGCAAGTTTACCTCACAAGCATTTATTAACTGGAGCTGTCACATGCACTAACTGAAACAGTTTTTTTTTATCAGTTTGTCATAAGTTTTCATTCAGCCAAATCAAAAAATTCTGCTATTTCTCCCTATGTCTAAGGTCAGTTTTTTTCTTATCACACATGCATTTCACTTCATGAGTAGAGCCATAAACATGACTGAAAATTCACCCAGCTAGAACTGGAACAAATCACTGCCTGCATTTTCTGCATTGCACTGAATATCCACTTTACCCCCCAATTTACAGTAATAAAGCCTGTCGCAGGAAATTGAACATAGCGACCTGGTCATATGACATCAGACAGGCTGCAGAATCACAAGCAAAAGGATGTTCAAGAGATTTCTTTTAATTTGTCAGAGCACTAATGACGAATTTACTTCTTTTATACTTTATAAATGATTCATCTCAGCCAAATGGAAACCTTCATCCATTGAACCCTGCTCATATTCTCTCTCAGAGATGTAGGGGTTACATAACTCTTTTCCACAAAGAGCAGCTTAGAGATTGAAAAAGAAGAAATTTTGTTGTGGTTTCAAAATGTTCTTCTTTTGAAAATTTAGAGTGAGAGGGGAAAATGTGCATTAGCGCTTCAGAATGCAGGGTTTCTTTTAAGTCCAAAGTCTGTCAGGTCAGTATGATTGCTGTTTCCTTGTCACTTTGCATGTTGGGATGTCTGAGCTGCACTGTGTGTGCCTCCTCCTCCTCAAAGCCTGATTGCTGCCCAGTGAAAGAAGCAACAGGACTCCAAACCTTCTGCGAAGAGGTCGGACGAGCGAGGCCGCTGTAGCAATGCTCGCTTTCAAGGTTTGCCAGAGAGGCTACAGGAGGTAATCAGAGGAAAATATGTCCTCTCCTCCTCCTCTTCTTTTAGACCTCCATTAGACCAGCCTGCCTCTGTCTGGGAAAATTGATTTTCTCCCTCCCCTCCTCCTCTCCTGTTTCTCCTCTCTTTTTTTCTTCTCAGGTTCCATTTGAGCCTTGTTCATCCACTCTCAAGAGCAGTTCCGCGAGACAGGAGAGAAAAGAGAATAGTTAGGCTACGACAGGTTGTTCACACATATAGTTACCCACCCCCAACAGCACAGCAGCCACCGAGGCTCGAGCCTCGTCTGTGTCATCTGCAGACACACAGAGGCCTGCAGTGGTGTGAACTTCTTTCATTACTCCCTTTTTTTCCTCTTTACTCACCCTCATCTGACTAATCCTTTGCTTCCTTTACTGTTCTTTCTCCATCTCTTCCTCTTTCTTTTGCTCTTCCACCAGTCTTCACACTTGCATCCCACCCCCCTTCTGTCAGAGCCAAGTCTTGGATCAATGCACCATTGATTTTCCTATCAATGAACATTAGTATGGATCAGACTGCTGCTTGCGCTGCCCTGCCCTGAAAACTACTCACACACACGCACACTCATACACATGCATACATGCATTAAGAGCGCCTGTTGCCACAGGGACCCCAGATTTCATCACTGCTTAGCCACAAGGACACAAACATGAAAATAAAAAAGGACGAGCTGGGTGCTGTGGACAAAATGAGAAACAGCAAAGAGAGACAGCAATGGAGATAGAGGAGGGTGGGCTTCGTGAAAGAGAGGTTCTAGTTGAAAGCGCAGGAGCCAATCAATGAAAGGAGTTACAGAAAGGGTAGGAAATGAAATCAGACCGAGCAGAGTTAGTGTTTGTCTCCGCGTAAAGGAAACAGTCGTTGGTCAACTGCCCACGAGTCGATTCATTGCAGAATAATTCAGTCTGATTGGCGACCAGCTCCGACTGCTGATAATGGCTGCTGATCATGACAGTAAAAGGATGCATGTGCTTTACACACCTTTGAGTGTCTTTCTCTTTACCTCTCCCACACACACACACACCACACACATGTCTCTGTCTCCTCTCTCACCCTATAATGGGCTGTGAGTCAGGTGGAGATTGACACTTTTCTTTCTGCCCTGCTCCTTTTGTGTCCAACATTGTATTCATTCCACACAAACCAACGGCAGCCACTCGGAGAGAGCGCATTTTTGCACACATCAGCTACATTTTGCATCAGCAAACAATGAATCCACGCTTGTACACTCACCATTACCATCTTCAATTAACCCTGCATTTGGGGGGAAAGCACCGGGAGGAGAAAGAGAGGAGCAAATATTTTCTATTTACTGTGTGGCCACATTGGATTTGCACACTGACAGTCAATCCACACTGTTCATGTAATAAATGGATGTTTGTATAAAGACTGTTTATAATCAACTCTCCTTTCTTGCTCAGTATGAGAGGTCTTTGCAGTGTGTCACAGTGTATAAATGGTCTTGGGGTTTTTCTGAAGTAATGCTATATCGCTGGTAATTACATTTCCTCATATCCTCATCTCTCTCACTTGTCAAACCCAGAGAGAAGCTGTGTGGACTGGCCCTAATAGAACAAAGAAACATCCTTCTTTGGGAGGGCTTGCATGAAAGTTGATCCTTGGTTAAACCAAGACCCCCTGTACAAGGAAACTGAGATGCCTCAGGGCCGTCTTTCGCCCCGCCTGATTGTAAAGGGTTTTAATTTGGGCTGCAGTGGATGCCTGCCTGTCTCTCTTCCTACTCCGCCTGCAAGTTTGCCATGTGTTAATGTATTAATAAATTGCTTATTTACTTAGTGTTATGAATCAGATAAGTATGTTTTTTTAATATAAATTAGTGAGTTAAATATGTTTATTTTATTTGCCTCCTGCAGATTATATGATTTGTTTTGTTTTATGATTATAATATCAACCTATCATATCAGTGCTATGTAAAAAGTGTGGACATAAAGCATGTTCTAACTTCTAAGATATCAATAAAATAATTTTGATAAATAAAAGAAGCCTATTTGTTCTGTTGCTTTTTCTACATTTTTTCTAATTTTCACAAAATATTTTATGGTTCTGGTTCGTGCAAACCTGAAGAAGAATTTAGTTTGCAGGAATCTTTAAAAAACAAAAAAGTCTTCAATGAAGACATGCAGAGGTTATTATGAAGGACAGCTGGGTCCTTGAATGTGCAAATGGCCTTCAGAACTCAGGAGCGTGTGTAAGCTGACATTTACATTATGTCACGCAGAAGACAGAACCCTGTTTCTTAGGACTGTTTCAAATCATCGCAAAACATCTTCACAGATTTCCCTCCACAACAATGTCACACTCGTAATCACAGCAATCCCTTTATGCTCAGCTGTCATTCAGACTCCTGCTGCAGCTTCTGGCCTTGAGTCTAAATCTGTGTTTCCCATTGACTGGAGCCCAAACTTGCTGATAGAAAACAGTTATAGTTGCTGGTGTAACAATCTGACTTTCAGGCTTCAAAGCCTCACCCCTCCTCTCTCATTCCTCCTGGACCCAACACAGATGGCCAAGCACGAGCTGCTGTGGAAGATGGAGAAGCAGGTGAAAGCCTGAATTTCAGCTGCTGGGTCAAATTGTACATAGTAGTGAGGAATTGTTCTTCTCTGACCAACATAATTCTCCTCTCCTCTGCACTGCCTACAGTCCTCCTTTGGACACACGCACACACACACACACACACACACACACACACACTGAATCAGTCAACCTGAGGGAGTTGAAAACAGAGGGGGAGCCCGCAGATTTTTTTGATTTTTCTGGCAACATGTCAACCCAGACTATAACCTTTGAAACCACAAAGTTCAATTATTCACTTAACTCACTTTGATCCGCAGCTCTGCCCCTGATTGGGGCTTTAACATGCGGGTTGACTAAAATGGGGCTTCAGCAGACCAACTCCTGAACGAACCGCTCAGCAGCAACACTCTGCTGAAGTTGTGTCAAATCCTTTTCTGACGGGCACATCGCGGGGGGAAAATGTTCGACTTTCAAACGGGCAGCGGTAACGTTCAGAAAACTTACCGCGCGGTGATTAACGTCAGAGTTTTTACGGTGTTGCGACACAGATGTGAGTGCGAATGCGTTCGTGCAGTACAGTGACGGAAGAGCAATGCTCTTAATTAGACTTAAAGTGGAGCAATGCAGAAGAAAATCTGTTAAACTGTGAAAGACCCTCTTGCCTGCCGCGCTCAGGCAGCTGCAGGGGAAATATGGCGGGTCCACCGAGAATAGCCAATATCAGGGGGGGAGAAAAGCTACAATAATCGCCTCTAAATGTGTTAAAATGCGTTTTGTGACTGATATGTGCTCGCTTTATCTGTAAACTTCTCTCTCCGTCCGAACGACGCGCCCGTCGTGCTCGGCGCCGAGCCGCCGTGCCGGGGAGCCGAGCAGGATGTGAGGGGAAGTCGGGCTCCTGACAGCGGCTGCAGCAGCGGCAGCAGTCGGCAGGAAGCTGCTTTTCACCGGCAGGCACGAGGAGGAACAGCTGCCGACGCGCGCTCAGGGAAACACCGGCTCTGACGAGAATCACGCAGCCCAAAAAATAAAATAGCCAATCACAAATGATAATAACAATTTTAAAAAAAATGTAAGATAGATGGTGGGTGTATTTTTGTATTTAAACTAATAAGATGAGGAATGCAATCATGGATACATATTTTTTAAATAGAGGTTAAATTCTTCTTCTTCTTCTTCATATTATTATTATTATTATTATTATTATTATTATTATTATTATTATTATTATTATTATTATTAGGCCTACTATTATTATTATG
>JAQLOL010000013.1:13275440-13291635 GCA_029783665.1 Naso thynnoides
CTTCTTCATATTATTATTATTATTATTATTATTATTATTATTATTATTATTATTATTATTATTAGGCCTACTATTATTATTATGTGTTGCGTAAGAATTCATCAGACTAATTACTTTCAACAATTAGTTTAATTAGTTGAACCATTATCCTAAATTTTGCAGCCCGTGTGTTTTTTTCTTATATTAGTGAATTTCTCTGTTGTTATATTATAAAATGATCTTGAACAATTTTAGGCTATTTTTTAAAGTTGCAGTTGCAGCGCTACACGATGATGAGAAGGTGAAGCAGGTTAAAGACTGAGAGCCCTGTTATTGAATTTTACGTCAGGTGATATTTGCATTTAATATATCCCTCCGCCAAACACTGGCCTGCCATATTGTAGCTGTGATAGACAGGCTTAAAGGGCTGTAATTGCAATCACATTGAACCCCAAACTACGAGCACACACGCACACACACACACACTAGAGGGATAACAACGCTTATTTAAGCTCTGGATGTATAGGCTGCTTCTGTAGGCCCGCGTCTCTGGCAGAAAATCACCACTACATCTGTCACGTTTAAGGGCTCCTGCCTTTAACGCTGCTTCGCGCGCGCCCCAAGCCATAATGGGAGGTGATGGTGGTGATGGTGCTGCTATAGGCTAGAGGTGGTGAATTAGAGCAGGCATGCGCGCTCTGGTAGAGGTGAACGTGAGCCATTTAAATTTCCATGTCCTGTCACAAGGGAGAGCCCCTCTCCTCCCCCCTCCTCTGTTCCTCACATGCCCCCTCACACACACACACACACACACACACACACACACAGCCTCCCCCTCTCTCCCTCCTTTCTTTGTTCCCCTCCGATGATTCCCTCTACGAGCTCCCCACAGGACAGACAGAGGGAGAGAGAAACCACACCACTGCCACCCAGCGGCCGCGGAGGCGCGCGTGACTGTTCGCGCGTGCTTTTTTTTTGTGAGCCACAACCTGCATGAATTTCCACCAGCGTTTTTTTTTTTTTTTTTTTTAGAGAGAAGCCAAGGTTGGCTCTTTATTATATGAGCATATTCATGCAGAGGAGAGCTTTTCCACCGTAGCCTGAGTCTGAGGAGTCGACCTGAGCCCGCAGCTGTGCCGACGCACACGCGGCCTGCTGTCCTTGAGCAAGACAGTGACCCCATGCTGACCTCTGGGGACAGTGAGGAGGACTTATTCTCCTCATACGCTCACGTCAGCATCATGCATTGCATTCTGTATTATTTGTTTTCACCGGATCTGACAGATTTGGCTACACACCAAAATGATACAATAAGAGGAGGATATGAGCTCTACAGGACAACAATTTAATTAGCTCTCTATATAACGGAGTTAATGAGGTACTTAACAGGGAGACGTTAATTACAGATTCTATAGCCCTATTTTTTTTTTTCCTGCAGGGCATTTATATTCTCAGGGTCTTTAAATGGGATTAATCAGTTATATTTTTGCACTTTTAATTCAGACAACCTGCTGATAACCGTCTCATGTTTTTATTTATTGTGGTCAAATCCATTGTTTCTGATTTAAACAGATACCAGATCTTACAAAAGAAAAATTAAAAAAGCACATACGACCAACTTAATCTGTCAGGAAACATGTTTACCTGTTAGATAAAACGATCAAACAAACAAGAACTTAAATGTGATGACAGCAGCAGGCGATGCGTTCAAGGGAGGGGAAGGAGAGGGTACGTGGATTTCCAACAGGGGGCACAATCACTCTGCGAAGTTTCTTTCATTCTTAAAGATCACCTCTGTTCCTGTCACGCACACATGCGTTAGCACACTCATATGCACACACATGTACTTCTTTAGGATCTGTTGTTTGTCTCTGCAAGCAGTTTTCACCTCCTGCCTTGGAATGGCCACACTGAGCTGAGCCCAGCGTGTGTGCTGTTTGTTTAACAAATCAACTTTTGCGCCTGATCAGAGAAGGATCTGCACAATCTCTGATCTGGCGCAAAAGTTCAAATCTGCTGCTGTCAGAGTGTCTCATCTATTTAAGCAATTGAAGGGGAAAATCTGCTGGGACCCCAAATTTTAAAACGTGTAAAAATGGTTGAACTGACTTGATGTTTGACAAAGTGCAAAAAGTAGATTTTCTTTCATCCTGCGAGTTGAAATGGACGAACTTGACTTCTTATCTAAGGTTACTGTTTGGGCTTAGTTAAAGTTCTACAATAATAACCAGAAATGAATCTCCTTGAATTTATTTTATTATTGTTATTTTCTTACTGAGGGCCTCATGGTCACATTGGGGTCCTGACCCTGAAGCTGGTTGCTTCGGGGTTTTGGTTTCATGCTTCTTCTTCTTCTTGAAGTAAAGCCTGGATGTTGAAAATCTTACAAACAGGCTAACAGAATAAAACATGGTGAGCAAATTAATATTTCGCCACATCACATTTAATCTGCTGCTTTTCTCAGAGGATTTATGCAACTCGTAAATGCTTAAAATATGGCTACTTCAAGTCATGATAATCTTTGCCAGAGCAGGTCTAAAAATAAATAAATAAATAAATCCAGGTTATTTTTTGCGTATAGAGACTGACCTAAAAAAGCCCGTTCAAAATCTAGCATTTTTCCCCCCTCTTGTTTTTGTAGGCTGTTGCACTTTTGGGAGCAATGCAAAAACATTTCTGGCTCAAAACGTTCAGTTTAGGAAAACATCTCAAGGCTTAAACACCCACAGAACCCATCAGCCTCACATTTCTGTAGAGAGGAGTTGAATCAAACATGATGACTGACACATCACCTTTGCAGACACAGTTTACTGTCACTCATGCTTCAGGCACTACAAGCTGGACATGTCTCCTTTTATTTCAGCAGATCACATAAAACATTCTGATTCATCTCATAGACCGATAATAATATCTGCAAGTTATCTACAAGTTCACCGCCGATGAATTTGGCATTAATGAACCATCTGTACCCTCATTAGGAAATGTGTAGGCTGTGTGGTTAGACAACAGTTGAGAAAAAAAAAATGTAGAAGTTCTTAAAATAAACTGATGCTTAAACGGATAAGCAAGTCTCCAGAGTATGGGCCACATAGTATATAAATATTTTTTTGTTTGAAGGCAGAACTGAGGAAAAGTGGAGTTTGCTTGAATGAGACGATTAATTTAAGAGATCATTTCAGAAAACTGCAGCCTAGTTATCAACTCTCAAACTAACCCTCCTCTGTCACCGATGAGTGATAAAAATCCCCATGTACTCAAGTTTTGGGAGAAAAAATAATTTACAAGAAAACATTTCAATGTCACATTTCATGTATCCCCTTAAAGGGGATGTTCCCATTTTGTCATTGTTGGTAAGATGGTCAGTAGAAGCAGGTAACTTAAACCAAAGTGATTATTGGGCTGTGTTGATCTTCAGTTGACCACGGTTTAACAGCAAACGAGCAAAGCTGAATGAAATGAAACTGAATTTTGTGAGAGAGATCAGGGGCCTCTGCAGTTTCTCCAACCAGGCTGAAGTTTTTTAAACAGCATCCGTCACCAGAGCAGGAGTTGCCCTTCATTTTCATTTTATATGACCTGTAAAGATCAGTAGGACGGCAGCCTTTACAACTTATAGCTCAGTTTCATTTAACTTTTTTTGTTGTTGAATGTTTGGATTTTGCAAAGTAAGGCTGAAATGTTCAAGCTTCAATTGGAGACATTTGCTCCGTGCAGGCAAACATTTTTGACATTTTTGACATGTTTGACATTTTTAAACAGGCTATTGCCATAAAGAGGCCACAGATTAACAGATCGATATTATAGCAAGTCATGCTTCTTGAAACGACTTGGTGCTTTTATTTGTTTATCATTTTTTGTAGGCTAATATTTCACTTCTGTTGTTTCTTGGGATCGTGCGTTGTGAACTGGGCACATGCACCACTGTGTACTTTCTATGTAGGCTGTTTTATCATACAGAGCTTGTATACTTTTTAATTTAATTTATTAATTGGAACTGATATTTTTTAAATATAATTTAGCCTATTGTTAAAGCCAATAGCTCTTGCACTGAACTGCCAACTTTTTTCTTCTTCTAATGTCTATGTTTTATGTTTTTTGAGTGTGTTGTGGCGCGAGCCGTCAAATGGAATTGCCCTTCTATGGATTAATAAAGTTGTCTCGACTTGACGTATGAGAATATAGGCATATCTAAAGATGTAAAAAAAACAAAACAAAAACAAAAACAAAACAAAACAAAAAAATACAAGCGAATGTGGCTTCAACACCAGTGGCAAACATGAGACAGGAGAAGCACTCTGATTTTTATCCTGATAACAGAAAAAAAAACGTGTTTCCGTTGAACTTGTGCGCTCTGATCTTGAAAAGGCTATTCACAGAAACAGCGCAGTGATGAAATGAAAGGTTGTGATCAGCTGGTTGGTTACGTGTTTAACGATTTAGACTGATGACGAAGATGAAGAACAGACCCGAAGGCTTCGCCGACTATGTAAAGAGTGATATTATATCGGGGTTGTGTTGGTTTTAATAGCCTACAGAGTTATTAACAGCATCAGTTTTTCCTGTTAAAAGGGTTAGGCTGTGACTTTTATTTTGAAGGAATTAGGAAAACCTAATAAGAAGCTGCATATGTAAATATATCACACTGATGCATTATGACAGCATGTGAGCAAGGACGCCGAAATTTGGAGATTCGTCTGCAGCATATCGATTTTGACGTCAGACTTATGCAGGAAAAAAAAAAAGATGGTGTAATATGATGTCAGAGACGTCAAAATGAAAATCGGCTGCAGCAGCGGGATGCATTTGGCGATAAGCGGCAGATCTCGGAAGAAAAAACGGAACAGCGGGGAGAGAGAGAAGGCTGATCCATTTCACAAGCCGACCCGGAGCCAAAACGGACTTTAGACAAAGCGCGGAGTCAGAGGTCACTCCGATAGCTGCAGCGTGTGTGGCCATGCAAAAGACTGGAGTCCTCCTCATTTCTGCATGATGAACGACAGAGGGACGACGGTCGCGCTTGTGGGAAATGATGAAGCCTAAAATTAGAAAGCTGTGGTAAATTGTGACGCAGCGTCAGACAACATTTCAAAGCGATAGCCTTAATAGTTTCCCCCCAAAGAGCTTAACCCATAAAATGCTGGTGGTGGTCATACAACATCAATAACAGCTCAGAAGCTCAACTAGGCTAAATAGACAGATAGTTTGTCAGGCTACCGCAATTATGTGAAGTTAATGTAACCTTAATTGTACATTCGAGTCAAGCATCGCTGAAACATTCATCAGATGCGGATTTCTTCGGGACTGCTCCTCCACAAGTTGTGCGTCCTCAGGTGTTGCGTCCATGTGCGCCACATTCTACAGGATTTCATTTTTTTCTGACAGCAAAACGTGGCTGCACAGTAAAGAGAAGTCTGCACCACCAAAAGCACGCCTGCCCGCAGCTTTATTCTACAGCTAATAATGCAGTTGTGTGTCTTCATGCAAAGGGGAACTTCCTCCCCTGGAGTCAAGTCGTCATGTGGTTCCAAGTCTAGGCTGCGTTACGCGCTGATCAGGCTGCGCGTTTCAGCTGACATAATGGAAATTTTGACCTACTCTGCTCACTAACACTACCTGATGGCTGCCTCGACGCTCCAGATAGCATGAAAACAGGAGCATAAACCAGCGGATCACAGTGTTAACTGACACTGTGGCGCCCATAAATGCGGCAAAACCGCACCGATAACACGAGATTAAAGGCGCAAGTCAAATGTGCATTGGATCCAAAAATATAGCGCATGCAGTGCATGCTGTCAGCTGTCTTCAAAGTCGTTTATCTCCATCTGTTGGTGTTATCTTTACCAGGCACATTAAATAAATGCTGGTTTCACATCTCCCAATGAAGAGAAAACGGGCCTACTATGAAAATGATGACTTAATTTAGCTGTAACATGTTTCAAAAGACACAGTGGTGAGCAAACAGCAGCCAACAGAAAATGCAGAGGAGCTGGATCTGTTTTTACACAAAATTCTGACGTCATTATTATCAATAAATTCTAACAATAATCTCTTGTCCCACTGGGATTTTTATTTAATCTCCATCTCGTATGTGAAGTGATACTGGTTAGTCCCTAAACATGCATTAAATGTACCCGGGTACTGACAATGCACAACATCCCATGAACCAAATATCTTATTATTGTCACTTATTGTGGGCTGTAGGTTATAGAGTCTGTGTGAGAAAGAGGCAACTCAAGTGGAAAAAGCTGTCAGTGTGACATCTGTGTTGTGTTGTGTCAGTCTGTTTACTTGCAGGTCACAGTAGGGTTCATGTAGATATGATCAGACCACAGTGCGACTACATTATACTCGCACTGCGTTTTAATTTCTGGGTGAAAAGGTCCTGCATCAGAAATCTTGACATTAACATTTTCTCTGTTTAGAATGCAAAGTCAGCGGGAATGACGCAATAAGCGGACCCATCACCCCCCACACATCGCGCCTCCCGGACAATTAGCTTTACTTGACGACCCTCCACCGGTTTCTTGGCATTTTCCAGCCCCAGCTCCGGGTGCAATCGCCTCAGCTCAGCCCTCTGCAGCTCCACACGCTACATCAGCTGATCCGTCACGTGGTCTGGTGTCGTGGGTCACCCGTTTGCAAAATGGAGTTGTCTGAGTCTGTGCAAAGAGGGCTGCGATCCCTCGCCGACCCGTCCGCCTTCGACCAGAGCGGCTTCCAGGCGCTGGTGGACGTGTCTTTTCGCAGCCTGCTCACCGCTCCATCCGACCCCGGAATCCTCGGTGAGCCGCTGTCTCCCCTTCCCCTCCGCCGCTTTTGTCTCCGCCGCTGACTTCCGGTTTCTCTATGTGTGGATATAAGCTGCGTCGATGCTCGCAGGGGTTTTTAACGGCACCGCTGCGTGCTGCCAGTTGCTCTAAACCGGTTTCCCTCCGCGTTTATACTGCGTGAAGATCTTTAATGAGGCGAAGTGGAGCAGCAGACTGCCGCGCGTCAGCGGAGCTAAAGCGATGTTAGCCTTCTCTGCTGCCTGCTTTACATTCAGCGGCCGTCACGCAATCGCACGGCCGCTCGGGATGCCTTTTGTCATTTAAACTGGCGTTAAGCCCAATCAGCATGTTAGAAACACAATGTAAGACTATTTCCAAGCACCATTAATCAAAACTAGTGACGGATACGCATCCGATTGTTCGCCCTCTCCCGCGTCGTAGCTGGTCTTTGAACGCAACATTGCTCTGTGGGACGCCGCTGCTCATCTTTGGATTTTAGCGTTAAATATAAACAATGCGAAATGACAGCACACTTCGCTTCTTCATGCCACAGTTTCAGCTCCTTCTCTGCCGTGGCTGCTCCGCTCTGTGCCGTGTGTTGCTCAGCTCCTGCAGCAGTCCACCTCTTTCTAATGGCAGAATAATTTAGAATGAAATGTTCAGCATACAAACAAACAAAGGAGCCCTGGCTGATGCAGCTGAGGGGTCCATTCACATGCAAATCATCATTGATTTCCATTCCGCACGTCAATCTGGAGAGCCCGGGTATGGATCGCGCATCTCCGTCTTCTGTGGCAAACCACGCGCGTCTGTTGCGTCCATATAGATTAAAAGCTGCATGTTCGAGCTGACTGGCGCTCTCATGACTTTTTCTTTTATTTAGTTTTTTTTCCTCTCTGTGGTTACAGATCAACCCGAGCTGAAGCAGGTCGACAAGATCCTGCTCAAACAGAGTCACGCTGCAGCGACCACCTTCATACTTGAGGCGATCAGACAAAACGCAGACAAGTCAACAGTAAGGTAGGCGACATTCGTGGGTTTCCTGCAGCGGCGTAGTGCAGCGTATGCACGCCAAAATCCCCTCTGATCCTATCTGTTGCAAATCAACTATTCCAAGACACTTTACTGAAGAAACTACGGGCCCATGCAAGTATTTGAAAGGTTTATTTTCACGCGTGGATGGACTATAAAGGGAACAGTTCCCCTCAAAATGGCTAATAATGTGATAGTCTCACCCTGTAGTCTGACTGTGGGTCAGTAGTTATGCACAATCCGCATCTCTGTTGTGGCTTCTTCTCATTTCACAATGATCTTCCTTACTCCATGAAATCAAGCAGCAGAGGCTGATTGACAAGGTGCAAATAGGCTGACTGCTGTCCCGTTTTTGAATTAACTAAATATGCAAGAGTATTCTCACATGAGACTCTTTATAACATCACTGGCCACTTAAAAAAAAGAAATGGGGGTTTAAATTAAGAGTATGGCTCACCCTCTTCTCCAGGCGCCTCTGCATCTACGTTTCCTGCAGTGCTGCAAATGCTCGTGATGTAGCCTGCACGTCTGAAAATAGACTCATTAGTTGTCAGGTTATGGCTGTGAAAAAAATATGCCTTTTATCACACATTGAGACAGGAAATATGTTGCTCTCAGTCATGTTGGTTTTTCACCATAGGATGTGTGAGGACAGTATAATCCGACCTGCTGATCGCATCTCGCAAATGTTCGCTTAATTACTGTAAAACAAGAGGAAACTATAAAAAAGGAAAATGTTTTTTTTCACAGCATGCATTTACAATACCGGAAAGCGATGCAATTTACAGGAGGTTACAGTGCTGCTGTTAAAGTAAATGTTCATAGTGTGTGACCTGTGTGTCTGAGATTTCAAACCGAGGCATGTCTCCACAGATACACGACGAACTAACATTGTTCAGCAACATTTGACATGGCAGTGAAACACTTTCTGCATTTTTACGGAATTGCAAATGGATGCAAATCTATTTGAATAATAGGTCATCTAGTCAGGCTACATTTGACATGTTGGTCTGAATGGATCACAGGCTGCAGTTTCTTCTTGCTCCTCTCTGTTGTTTTTCCAGTTTGCTTTTTTTTTTTTTTTTTTTTTAGTTTTTGTATGTGGGTGTTGGTAATTGGACAGGGGAAGGTGTTCTGATCATGATAATAGTTCAGGGTTCAGGATACAGAATATGATCATTCAGGTGTGTGTGTGTGTGTGTGATCATCCTGCACAAGCATCAGTGTACATCTGAACAATCATTTAGACTTTTAGGAAATTTATTCTCTTTTCTTTTGGTTTTCTTTCTCACTCCTTTGAAGAAGGAACCCCACAGTTTTTAGCTTGTCTTATTTCTCCTTATTCTATATCTGCATTTGTCCAAACCCAAAACAATGGAGATGTCAACATTAACCTCCATGGCACTGAAGGACACACTCTCTTTTTTTCAGGAAAGGTAAAATGCATGGGTGACAATTAAAACATCAGTGTAAACATGCTCCATAAGATTTGAAAAAGCCAGTTTAAGTAAAACAGTTTGGGGAAATGAGTCTTTTTAATGTGTTGCTTTCTTCTTCCAGCTCCTGCCTCGAAGATCTGACATTCAGTGCTGAGAGGATAGAAATATTCCATGACACATATCAGGTGACAGTTCAGACACAGCTGCTTTATTTTTGAAAATATTGTCACTTGCCCTTAACTCACTGATGCATGTTTTGTTTTGCAGAAACATAAAAAAGAGCTGGAAAGTCTGTTATCAAGGTAAGCCTGAGCTGTCATTGGTGCAGAGACTTGTGGGGGTGATGGTGTTATTTCTGATTAAAAAACCAGATTATATTTTAGATCATGTGTCCAACATGAAACATCAGTAACATCAGTAAGATTTTTTGAAGCTGTGGTGTTCAGTAGCAAAAATTTTAAGTGGAAGATTTTGCCCATTTAAAAAACAAAAAGTCAATTTTTTGTGTGTTTTATTTTATTTGCACTCCACTGTTAGGACATGCTGTGAGGGGAAAATAACGCACCAATCACTGTGAACTTCCGAGTTCTGACACAGTGTTTAGATCGGAGTTGCCAAAATTAGTTGAAGGGAAAACAAGTCGCTCCAGTCCAGCGAGGAACAGAGGGGATATTTTTCTCTGTCAAGACGAAAATGTCAGTTTGACTTATTGCAGCGAAAATGGTGCGTTATGACGCACAAAGTCAGAGTCACACTGTCAACAAACTGCTGCAAACAAACTATAAAAATCATGTAAAACACGTCGCGTGAAGCTTTTTCAATGATGCACAAAAGCTGGGATCAAATCACCTCAGATTGCCCTCCCACTGAAAACTGAAAGGCTTTGCAGAAAAGACACTTTTTCCATCAGTTTGATCTTATTGCCTGCAGCAGCATCAGTCATATTTTTGCCAGTTTGTAAAGATAAACCTTTCACAGCCGCTGCATATTTTCTGTACAAAATTATACGCATCCTTTTTTGTTCTTTTTTTGATTGATTATTATTTTTAACTCTATCTCCCTCTCCCAGCATAGGAAGGTGTCCACCTAAAGTTAACGATGTGTCATGGCGTCTGCAATACCACATGAAGGTAGGCTACTAAAAAAAACGCACATTTCTGATTTTATTTTATTTTATTTTTTTATTTTTTGCTGCATTATTTCTTGCATCCAACTGAAAATGTCGTTTTGCCCGACAGAACGGACAGCTCGATAAGGTCAACGAACCTTTCTACTTGATATCACTGAACACTGAGGTGAGAATGTCCCCACATTCGTGCCTTTTGCTGCTTGTTTGTTTGTTTGTGTGTGTGTGTGTGTGTGTGTGTGTGTGATATTTCTGTGGTGGACCAATGAGCGTGTTTGTTCCTCTGCTAGACTGAAGGCGCCTCGGAGGACGTCAGCTTCACCTGCACGATGGAGCAGCTACAGGTGAGCGGGAGGCAGGATTTAGTTCCTGACAGGCTGCTGCTTTTTTAATCGTCAACTTTTCTCCACATGTGTCAGCTTCGTTCACTTACGCGCAATTTGCCTCCAAGTCAAACAAACAAATTTTGGGGGGGTAGTTTTTTTCCATTTCAGACGAAGGGACTTTCCAAGATATGTGTGTTTAATAATCTGATCGTTTCAATGAACTGGCATGAGTGGATTTTTACAGCCAAATCTCTCCATATAAAATACATGAAAGCGATAGATTGGCGGATTGTTTGACCTTTATAGAAAAATAAATATACGGACAGGATGTATCATCGCTGAAAAATAATAGCCTAGGCTGTGATAAAGTTCCAGAGTGACCAAACTATTTAACACTTTGGACTTTTGAGAATAAAATGCGCTGCGGTGGGTTTCACAGTGCAGAATACTGGATTAATTAATTCGGACATTTCGGCTGAATTTGAAATTCCGAACGCTTAGAATATTTCTGATTTATAATGTGCTTAATTCGTAGCGTGATTTTTTTTCTTCAAGAAACATTTTAGGTCATCTGTGTCGTTTTTATTCTCGTTGAAAATGATCAATGGTTTCTTGTTTTCAGGATTTGGTGGGAAAGCTCAAAGACGCTGCCAAGAGTGTGGAGAAAGCCAGTCAGATGTGATGCCGGTGTCCCGTTTCCTCGCCTTTTTTTTTTTTCCTGCAGCACAAAGCAGCTTCCAGCGGCACTGCTCTTATCTTCCCAGCTTCTTTTGTACCTGACGTGGACGTGACATGTGTGCATATGAGGCGTTAAGCCTGTCGTTCCAACGCTTGTTTTTAATAAAAGAAAAAATAAATCAAATCAAATCCAGCTTGTGTTTTGAAATGATTTCACGGCTTGATGTGCTGCTCAGATGTCTCTTGTGTTTGGGTAAAAAATTCCTCTTTGGTGGGAAAATATTTTCACTCTGAATTTTACTGTCATATTGTAGTTTTGCCTGATAGAAAGATGAATATTGAGCTAATAAACTGAGTAGTATGCATGTGTTTTGTGTTCACTTGCAGCCTGAATAGGATTTTGCATGACAGCAGTGTAGCCTGTTTTCTGTCCTGTACCAAGAGCGTCAGCCCAACCTTTTCTGTAGGACTCGAGTTCATTTATAAAAGACTTTTTTTTTAACTAAACTGCTAGATAAGAATCCCCATCCCCTTTTAGATGTTGCATCCACCTCAGCTGAAAGTTCAAAGCCCCTCAGCTGAAGCACCACGGCGGCTCAGATTCCACAAACATCCGACGTGCCTTCAGTTTCTGCGGCGCAGGCTGCGGGATAAAGGCTCCAATTCATCAAGTAGAAGTTGCGGCGCATTTTTTTTTTCTGCAAATGTCAGGACAGCCTGTGACAAAGGTTTGACACCAGAGCCATTTGTCACATGGACGTATTTTAACCAAGTGCGTGGGTCGTTTTAAAAGCCACGCTGAACAGAAATAGACACGGACGGTCGCCGCATTGTGCTCCAATGGACCGACAGATCTGAGTGAAATGAGGCATTTTCGCTCTGAACGACACTTACGTGTATGAGTGGGTGTGCTGCAGTTATTTTTGACATCAGACGGACGAGGGAACACCATCAGAAGGTTATCCTACTTTCTTGACGCTCCTGATCACAGTGCCATTGAACGCAAGTAGGATACATGGGCTATTAGCGCAAGGATTCTCCTTTTTGTGCTAAAAAGCGCATCAAACTGTGGGCTATAAATGTGTATAATGGCTTATTTTAAATCATGCGTCATAGCCTACATTAGAAAGACCAGAATACACCGACAGTAATTTTTTTTTTCGCACTGAAGCAGCTGCCTGCAGTCATTCCATGTAAAGCACAAACTGCTGAGTTCTCTGTGAGATTTGGCTCTTAAAATGTTACTCAGGTGCACATGTGTGCGATTTGTGTGTTATTTTATATCATGCGTAGTAGATTAGGAGATACAACATACACCGACAGTAATTCCAAGGCTCCCTTAAGCTCGAGACCACGTGACCAAAGCGGGGCGGTCGAACTACAAGCCATTTTGGGGACGGTGTCAGTTTCCACGGAGCACACACACACTGCTGCATTTTACTGGGGGTGAAGCGGTATTTTGGAGGCAAAGTTATCGGTGCCGAAGTGAGGGACTTTCCGCGCCGAAGCCGGAGGACTGGGCTCTTTTGAAGCCGCGGATCGGATTCGCACACGGCGCGCAAGCAGCGAGGAAAAGAGGAGTTTTTATTCTCTCTGCTGAAATGCGCTCCGGTCCGCCGTGCGCTCTCCGCCACTGACAGCGTCTGCAGCCTGCTTCAAGATGGCGGCTCGGCTCCTATTCATTTTCTGCTGATCGCCTCCCAACTTTCATTGTCTATTCGCCTCAAGACCCACCGATTCGCAGCCGAGCCTCCAGGTATGTCTTATTCGATATCGTCTCTAACTAACGGGGGCGGAAGGCGAGGTTTGGGGTCGATGCTTTTGTGTTTTTCTACGTAGCGATCCAGCGGTGGATGTGGAGCTTTCAACGGTGGCTGCAGCGAGCACCGACGTGGAGCTCCGTGTGTGTCTGCGCACGACTTTTTAGTAAAAGATGTTCCCTGCTCCGACACAAACGCGAATTAGGGTTAACGCACACCCACTGTTGCATGGTCTGGTATCCAGTAATGTGTCCGTATAAATTGATAGCGTTTGGGATTTGCCTGGAGTCGTTTGGATTTATGTAAAGTGGGAGATCTCAGGCGAACCAGGCTGTGTTGGCTGAGATGTTAACAGGATCAAGTGCTCCAAACGGTCCTCCTGTGCCCATACTTTCATACAGCGGCTTTACTTTATAGAAATTGGATGTTTATGGTGTTGTGGACTGGATGATGTCTTGGTTGCGGGTGTTTATGACCAAATGTTGGATTTATTAACTTATCTTGGGTTGCTCCCATAAACGTGACAAGGAGGCAAACCGTTTCGATTGTTTATAAATGTTTCATGACGGCTGCCTGTCAAACACTTGGCTCATCGTTAATCACGCACCGTGGCTGTTTATGTCCCGGTGGATGATAATCCTAATTATGAAGGATGGTTGGATTTTCGAAAAAATTAAAAAAATATATGTGTAAGCGACAAGTTCGGCAGGACACAAAAGGCTGGTTGTGTCACGCAGGCAGCCAAAGCGTCGGTAATTTCCCCTGATTTCGTACGGACTATAACCATGCATAGACTGTTTGTTAACATATAGCTGAGGCTCACTATGGATTTCCATATTTTCACCTTCATATGGCTGAAAGCTGCGCATTGTGGCTGTGAATGCAGTGAGACAGAAGAGACAGACATGCGCCAGGCGGCTTCTGCCTCTTGGAGGGGGGGGGTAAAAAAATTATCATTTACTCATGGATGGTGTTGGGGAGTCTGTGTGCGCATTTGGGTCGAAATTAATGTGTTTTCCCCCCACTCGGGTTTGCAGTTTGACGGAGTCACTCTAATAGGCGGATGTAGCCTACCAGACTGGCGGGTTATCACAGTGCGCGGAGCACAATTTTAGCACAAGAAATGAAACTTGCTCTCGTCGGCGCTCGCTTGGATACGTTTCAGTCTTGTGTTCAATTCAGAATCTTTTTAAATTGACCGACGACGGTTAATAGCACGTCTTGCTTTTGCCATTGCCGATTTTAATTGGGTTACTTCCAGCTGCTGTTGATTTAAGTGTGAGGTGAAGCTTTACAAGAGGTCTCGTTTGGGAATAAATGAGGTTGGCATAACTTTGGGTCACTGCAATAACAGAGGGAAAACCTCTTCATTTGTTGCTGCTTTACTGGGATAATTAAAATATCCAGGAGCTGTCCTGAATTAATTGATGTGTTATCACCACTGACTCCATAATTAAACCTATTGTCCATTTTAAAAGAATATGTGTGATGTATGTGAAACATCCTCTGCTTAGCCTACAGTCAGTGTTCCTGTTTTCTAACGGAATCCATAATGGAGCCTTGACTTGATTTAGTCCAGCGTTTGTTGAAGGTAGCTGCTGCTGTCATTTAGCAGCACTCGCTCATGGAGGAACTTCTTTATGTTTGGATTTGTGGAGTGATGGAGTGGAGGGACTTGCGTCTCGAGAGGTGAACACGCAGCTCCCATAGGACAGGAGGAGAGCAGTTGTCCAAACACCAGCCAATCGATGAATGGCGCAACATGCTCCCTGCATGCATGTAGACATGATCCATCATTACCCATGTGTGAGGCATCCTTTTATCGGAGTCGCTGTCAAAACTTGTCTGCAGTGGTTTGCTCGGAGAGAACCAGGAGAGGTCGTGTGGGGCTTTGAAACCGGCCGGGATTCGGGCATGGTGCCAGCTGAGGCTGCACGGTGTTGCCGTGCGGGTAAAGAGCCACCCGAAGAGGGTCACCTGGTCATGTTCTGTCTGCGTCATTCAGGCTTTTAATGCTGTTTTAAAACTTCTTCAGATGAAAGCAACCCTGATGGCATTACCACCCAGTTTTTATTACGCGCCAGCTTATTGTTTTACAACTATGGCTTTTTTTTACCCATGGCTCTTAAATAATGGATAGAATAGAAAAATTGTGATAATTTGCCACTACTTCACAATTTGAGTCAGGTTTTGTATTTTGTCTGCCGGGTTTGTAAAGTTGCAGCCCTCCTATCGGTATAAAGTGCCGAGGCAAATTTGAAGTTTCATAAATGATCTTTGATAACGGCTCAATAAAAAAAAAAACAAGTAGAATTCAGCGTGCGCTTCAACTTCAGCGCAGCCGCTGCTGTCTGGCCATGTTGGTGCTGCACGGGGCTGATTATCGCGCACACGCCATGAAAGACACGGCGCAAAGCGAAGCGGAATACAGCCGAGATCATTCCCCGAGTCGGACACGCACACGTCTCCCTTTGGGACATAAAGATTTCAGAAGCTCGTGTAAACACACCGGATACTGGTTTTATTTGCCCCCTTTCAAAGGAAACCCCGCAGCCCGTTGAACCGATATGGTTTTTTCTTCTCCACAAAATGGCAGCCGTGTTGTCGGCAGCCTGGCAGTCCAGCGGCTGTGTGTGAGCGCGGAGGGACGGCGAGCCTCCGGTCCCTCCTTGTTCCTGCTCTGCACACCGGCGAGCTCACCGTGCTGTTGTTTTGGTTTGAGATCCCGCCTTGTTCTGGTGACTGGCGAACGGCCATGTGGGCTAAAAAGCAAAAGGAGTTGCCATAGAAACACTCAGGTTTCCCCATAGCCTGTGTGGCACACCTGACGCAGTGAATGGGTCTCATATTATCCCCAGCTCACCCACACTCTGTGGGGCGCCACAGACCCCGTGCGTTCTATCTATCTATCTATCTATCTATCTATCTATCTATCTATCTATCTATCTATCTATCTATCTATCTATTTGAAGGCACAGCTGTGTTTTCATCTGGAAGGATAGCCACATTACTCTGAGATCATTTGTTTTATAATAATATGTTCAGCCTTTTTGTTAGCTATCTGTCACTTCTGTCTCGACGTTTG
>JAQLOL010000013.1:13310817-13325221 GCA_029783665.1 Naso thynnoides
CCCCCCCCCCCCCCCCCCCCCCCCCCCCCCCCCCCCCCCCCCCCCCCCCCCCCCCCCCCCCCCCCTGAAAAGAAGGCATGTCAAAGTAAACACCCTAATATTAAAATAACCTTTTACCTTTGTTTTTAAAAAAAGATTACAAAATACAAAATTAAATAATTTTGGAGTATAAAGGCACACATCTTGCACAGTGTATACAATGAAAAACAGTTATTTAAAGCATGGTAGGGATTATTTTACGCTGAACAGCTCACAAATCTGGTTAAAGTGTAGGGACACAACGAGAACCTGAACAGCCAACAACACAGACTAGGGAGGGAAAAGGAAACTTGTCCTGTGACATGCAAATTTTTTTTTAAAAACTTTTTTCTTTTTTTTTAAAGTACATCTATAGTAAGCGTTGTATAAATTCAAGCAGTATCATTCTTCAATTACCACAACGCCATCATTCATACCTAAGGGTGGCTCCTTTTTGAAATACAACTATATTTCATGACTAAAATCCAATGTAAAAATATAAATGTGAATATAATCTATGATATCCAAACAAACATGTCGTGATGGAAGCTTTTTGCATGGGTTAGAATAGTCAAGGACAACTTTACTGAAGTCGGTTATTCTGAAGTGATACACAACATCACACGCACAACAGCTTTTCTCACTTACATACGAGTATATTGCATTTCCCTTGTTAAGACCGTATCAATTAATTGGGGTCGTATTCGTAACATTTGGTTCCTTTCCTCTTGTGCAAAATATACAAAACAAAAAAAAAAGAAGAAAAAAAAATCAAATTAAAAAAAAATATTTACCACATCAATTCATAAAACTGCCAAATTCAAACACAGATAAACCACTTTTTTTTAAAAAAAAAACAACAACAACACAAACAATGATGAATAACAGACTCACAGCTGAGGTTAGAGAAGAGAACGATGCTGTTGGCGTTAATGGCTGAACAACACGAATCTTTATGTCTGCAGCTACTCTTCCCCACCTCCCTTTTCTCATCCCACCCCCCCCACCCCACCCCCCTTAACTTCTGAACACTGACACACACATCGCTCGCCATCATTGGGTGTGTGCTGGTACGATGCTGGAGGTAAACAGTCTTCTGTCTGCCCTGAATGCATGAGCACAGTCACACTGTTGCCTGGTCCCAAACCCCACCACAGCCACACCATGGAGCACTTCTAAAAGGGATTGGAAAGGTTAAACCCTGTAAACAGAACTCCTTTACTTTTAATAATGCAGTAACTTCTTCCAAACCGATCCCTTAGATAAAAAGTACCCACAGGAGCGGAGGTGGCAGGATTTGAGATCCGGCCTCTAAAAAAAGCAGAGTTCCTTTTCCTCTTTGTTGCAGCCCATGTAACAGAACAAGAGCTCCTAACCTCTAATAACAAACGAAAGTGCAACATTTTTGATTTCACTCATAAGGTGCTGATGGCAACAGAAAGATAAGGGCTGTTGATGTTTCAATGCGTCACCCTCTTTTTTTTTTCTTTTCTTTTACAAAGACGTAACAAGACGTGACCTACTCTTAATCACAGCAGCCACACAAGACGTCTGGGTCATTCCCAGCCACAGAAACAGAAACCAGGCCTATACAAAAATGCCCAATGTATTCAGAGTGAATGCAAGTGAATGCATGTGTGCTCGAACTTCTCTTGTCACTTGTCACAAAGGTACATATCCTTCCCTTAATCATTCTTAATGGATGTGCATCACGACAAAGCAAATGGACAAAGCACCGAAAACCACTGCGGTGCGACAAGCGTTATAATTTACTGCAACAAGTGAACACATCTCAGCTGGTAAGTGTGCATGGCATGAGGATAACCCGGACAGTGTTGGTGAAGGAGCGGGAAGGGGGAGGGAATGCGTCTAAAGGGTGGAAGCCAAGTAGGAAGATTTGTTTGGCTGAGTACTTGTATAGCTTTTGAGTGGGGGTCTGGCTGTTGGCCTATTGGAAGACTGCTTCCTACTTCCTGAAATGAAGCAATTGCATTAGATGAGGCTCAACAGGAACTTCCTCATTACGCCTTCTCCATGCAAGCGGGACCCCGTTTTTTTGCCGCAATCTGACCTCTGCACTCCCAATGACCTCATGCTGTATCATACCCTCCCCCTACCTCTCCTTAAACATCATAAGGGAAAGACAAATGCAAACATCAAATTGAAAAAATAAAATAAAATAAAAAAATAGAAAATAAAATAAAATAAAAATGCAGGGTTCTGGATGTTGTTTTAGAGGCAATAAAAAAGCCATATTCCCACATAAACAACCATAAAGACAAAACAAATTATATATATATATATAAAAAAACATAATGACTTGGACACTTGCTTTCAACACCCTTGTCATCCAAAGTAACACAAGAACAAAACTCAACAGAGGAGAGGTTAAATGTAAACGAATGATGGTTCTTTTTTTTAGCTGCAGAGCGTGGCTCCCCACTGAAAGAGAGAGAGAGAGAGACAAACAAACAGGGAGGCGTGAGGAGAATGGGTGAGGGAGAGCGACACGAAGCCATCACAGCACCTTATTAATTCAGCCTCTCGATGGTTTTTCTCTCCGTCACCTCTCTTCCCCGCCCCTCTCCCTGCTTGCCCTGCCTTTCCCATGTGCCTGTGTGCCCCCTGTCGCTCTTGGAGGCTATGACAGGATAGTGGTGATGAAATCGTAAAACCTCTTGGAGTACTGCTCGGGGTTCACCGTGGAGATTTCCGCTCCCGCCTGTAGAGGGGCACACAGAAGACTGTCAGTCACCACATGTGTTTGGTTTTGACAAACTTATTTACATAGCTCTTGTTTGCAACTACATACCCCGTGTTTGACAGTCTTGGCGGCGTGGGCAGCTTTCTTCTTGGCATCATAATGCTGAAGGATGTCTATGACAGCCATGAAGTACACCTCCTTCCTGGGAGCAGCTGTAGTTTAAAACAAATGCACCTCGAATGAAAATGTACATTTGCATGGCATCCTCAGGCAAAATCAGGTACTGTTAAATATGACAAGCAAAATCCTTGAGATATTTTTGACACGGGCAGGTTTGATGATTAGAACAAGGACGACAGTGCCCAGCAGGGGGAGCTCTCAGTACTGTATTTATTATTTAGCTGTTAAATGGAGCCCTCTCACTGCAGATTAAACAAAGTAGGGACTTGTGCATTCGGCGACTCACTTTCAGTGCTTTTGATGGCGTAGACGTCAATTGTGGGATCAAATTCTCCAGGCGACAGAGGCTTGGTGCTGTCCAGGGTGTTGCTGGGACTGTCGGGGGGCGTTCCGATTCCCCCGCCGTCGCTCTCGCCCTCCTCTTCGGCCTCATTGTCCTCACTCTCCACATCCTCCTGCTCGGCTCGCTCCACATCGTGGATCCCCACCAGCAGACTGTAGTCCATGAGCTTCAGCTGGGCCAGGAACTGAAGACGATGTCAGAGTGTAGGACGGGAGAGGGAATAAAAGTGTGTGAAGAGATGGGAGCAGTATGAGTGTGTCAGGAGGAGCGGGATAAAAAAAGGGCAAAGGAGTGGAGCGTGTTGCCAGAGAAAAGAGGACATATAATAACAGATAGAAATGGGGGCCACAGAATGAGAGGTGGGCTTTTTCAGATATATCTAACTGTTAGCACATACCTCCACATCTTTCCTGAGCTTCTCAAGGAACATTTTCTTGTTCTCCCCGTCAATGTAGATCTTCTGCCCATCGTTAATGAAGTCATTGTCCTTGTAGGTGGGCAACTCCTTGGCCTGCCCATTGGTATTGGAGATTGTCAATCAAATGAACAACAGTTAAAACCAAAAAGTCATACTGATCAAACCTGAAAGGCATGGCACTGCAGACCTGGGCAAAAATATGATAGAATTCTGTTGCTCATATCAAATGTTAATTTTTGTTTTAGAAGATTATAAAGTGATCACATCAGCACATTTAATCTAATTGCGAAGTTTGAATCTTTGAGATATTTGACATACAAAAATTAAGTGGACAAAAATAAATTACTAAAAGCAGTAACACCAGCAGCAGTATTCTTCATCCTTTTCCCCCAGAATACTTAAAAAAAAACATTAAGAATTTCACATAAGGCACACATCATTATACAAAGATAGCATATAGCTGTATTGTTTAAAATCAAGGGGTATTTAAAAATGCTTGATGACAAAGATGCATTTTAATCTTAGAAGTCAGTCATGTTGACAGCGTGTTTAATGTTTCTTCCTTAAGAGACGATCCCGCATGTTAAAATACCCCTTTGACATTAAGGAGGCTTTCAGCCGGTGGTTTGATCGATGCACCTGTCTGATTCAGAGCAAAGCAACATGTATCTCTGATTAAAAGTACAGGCGATCTGTCCAAACCAAGGCTGACCTCTTTTCAAACTGAGTGACTGTGTTAAATAGTACATGCAGCATGCTCACAGCAGGGCACAGATCCACCTGATGCACCATTTTACACGTTCTAAATATTGTGTAGAGTGAAATATTTGCGGTACACTGAATTGACAGTTTTGAAATGCATCTGGTAGATCTATACACTTTGTGACATGAAAAAAGAAAAAAGGACGTCCTGCTCAAAGCAATGAAACGTCCTTGTGGGCACTTTACTGGTCTCCGACAAAGATCCCTACTTCAGACAAATTATTTCTCATCTAAGATGCTTCCCGGAAACCAGTCAGTGATTTGCAGCTAATAAAACGTTTTATAACCCTTTGAAGCCAGCATACTGTATCTTTGTGACGGATTCCCACTACTCAGCCTACGAGCAGAATGAAGGAGTTTCCTATTTAAGTTTCTGTCTACAGGGACTAATTTCCTTCTTAACCTGGCTGCTGCAGAACCGCCAGCAGCCTGTAGGGGGAAGAGGTGTCATGTCAGGTGGGAAAGGGGGGCCTAGTTCTGAGTCACTGAGGGAAAAAGAGAGCAGGAAATGTGGTAGTTGGGCAGCAGCAGCAGTTTAGCCACTACAGTGTTTCTATGGCAGCAGGAAAAGAGCAACAACACAACAGCACTCTGTAGCACTAGAATGAGCTCGGACAGCACACACCGACACACATACATACACATACAGATAAGAGCTTTACACAGATGAAGACAGGATTACATATCACAAAACAGGACATTTGAGCACATATATATACAGACATAGACCTCCAATTTGCAATAAACATGGGATGTACAACTTGCGAGTCTCGACATAGATGCGACATATAAAGTTAATGAGGACGCAACATAAGACCGACTGCAAGGGATAACCTGAAAGCATTTCGCAGGCAAGTCACCCGAACTGCCATCTCAACTCTGACATTCATCCATCTTTCTACGCTTTCATTTCAGATGTTGTTTCTGTTCCATACGTTCTCAGTCTGTCTAACCGCTTGATTACATCTTACGCCTCTCGCCACTCATACACAGTTGGCCTGTTACTGATTTTCTCTCTTACAATGACTACAATAAAATGTGACTCCTGAGTGGTTCACTACATTGAGGTAATGGTAGAAAGACAAGGGGATACTGAATGTTAGAGGCGGGAACGAGCCGTGGGTTGTTGATGAGCCTTGTAAAGCTGGCTGACAGGTGCATTTCCCTCGCTCTTAAAAAATGAATCTCATTTCTTTTCAGTCGCTCGTCAGCAGCTTTGAAAATGCATCTTGGCGTGTGACAGCTCTGATTTCTTGCTGTCTCAGAAGAACAAAGCTACGTTGGTTTTGTGGTTTAATACTGGGGTGGTCCTATACCTCTGTATCCTGTTATATTCCTCCAAACAGACTAACTTCTACCAGCAGGTTTGACATCAGTGATATGCATTCTGAATAATGAGTTGACTGTAATGGCTGGGCCAATAACAGTAGACTTTGAACTGTTTATCATCATTTTAAAAACTATCAACTTTATTTTTGAGGAATTGAGATCAAATACTTTGATCCGTAGCCAATCAGCAAGCTTATATCAGACAAATGCCAGGCAACATCAATCAAACACATCATGTGTTTATCAGTGTTGTAAATGAATACACTGTGCCGTGTAAATTACTGACCAATAATTAACTGCTTGAATGTGTGTGAAAAGACTTTGCTCTTGAAAATAAACACTAATACAATAAGTAATAAAATAATACAGTAACAATACAATGAAAGTTTAAGTACTTCAAATGGATTACACTTGCATGGTGCTGTCAAACTATTGCTGCCTTTATACAAAAAAGCAGCGTATTTAAAACCATTATGGCTGCCATTTGTTAGAAACAATAGGCAAAGTCTAAAACACAACAAACCAACCATGACTCATCTCTCAAAATATTAACTAACATCCAAGATCACCTGCTCAAACTCTAAAGCAGAACACAGAAAGACACAGTCATTAACTCGAATTAAAAGTACTGACAAAGCAAAGAAGTTCTCTCTCGGACCCTAATCATCTTCCAGCTACACGTTTCGTGTGTGCTCCTCTTTCCATTTATGATTCATGCATTTTTGACCACGCAGTGTGTCCTTCCTATTCATGCCGGCACCTTCCTCTTCCAGTTCTTGCTCTCCAGTGTTTCAAATACATGTTGCCGTTAAGCGAATGGTGGGAACAAAATCAAACTGTCTGGCAAAAATGAACTAAGCTGGTTGAAGAGTTGAGCAGTAAATGGATGAAGTGTGCAAAATGTGGCCTTGGAATAACAGTGTATCAGCTTGGAAAAAGACGAGGAAACGAAAATGGTCGGCCGCACAGAAAATAAAAAATAAATATTGGTTTAATAGATCATGCCTGGTATATGAGCCCTGGTTCTCTTACATCTCTTACGTGTTTCATGGCGCAGTAAAAGCGCGTGGCAATCCGCAGTGTTTGCAGCCTTTGCTGAACGTTACCAGATTTGGGCCGCGGGGGCACATCCTCTGGTTGGGGCGGCTGCTAGAAAAGGGGGAGCGAGGGAGGGACGGTAGGGGTGGAGGAGAGGAGAGAAGAAAGGAGAGAGGAAGGGAGGAAGGGAGTTGGAAGTAAAGGCAAAGTGTTTAAAATGTAAAAGAACACAATAGTTTTTTCAAATTGGTAGAGGGTTGGAAAGGGCATCAACGCGAAAGATCCATATGGCCTGTCTGGTGGTTTGATTCACTGACGTTCCTACAATGGCTGGGTCCAGACACTGTTATCAGAGTCCAGCAGGTTCGCCCAAAGAACGATGGAAATAATTCATTTTGCACTTTTACTAGACTATATCTATGCTATTGCTTTAATTAATCAATAGGATTTTAGACCCTGTCCCTAAATTTGTTATCCAAATGTTTGAACTACGAGTTACATCCTATGTATGCATGATTCTGGTCTGCCTACACTGGAATTATGACCGTTTCCTGGCATAAATGCCTGGCAGGGAAAGGAAGCCGCCTGGCAGCACTACTGTGAGGAGCTGGAACTGCAAAGAGCAAGGAAACTACTGTAAACTAAATTCATTTTACAAACAAATATTCTGAAAAACATCTACTCATGTGAGGTACTACTTATAAAGGCTTATTGTTACTACTTAATGGGCTACTGATGAAATATAAAGGCAGTTCACACTCAGTCATACCGACACATTAAAGCCATGTGCCCCCACTGGAGATACCAGCCTGATGCTGGTGTGAGGAGAGAGAGGAGAGAAACCAAAACAACAGAACAACTGTAGCAGATAGCTACTGAGCAGAGACGTACTGGAGACAAGAGGTATTCCAAATACCAAATAGGGCCAGTAGCTATCTAATAACATACAAACACAATCTCCATGTTTCCAGGTAACATAAATGTAGCTATCGTATATTTCAGTTCACCAGTGTTTGCTAGATTGTGGGTCAGTATCCTAAATGGAGCATGGACAGAATTTGTGTACTAAAGCACAAAATAAGATACAATATAGCAACTACAATGATTTGAATGACTCAAGTGAGAACAAATTCAAACAGTTCAGCTACAGTTAGCATCATCTGAGAGAAAAAAAAAATGAATGCATAAACCCACAGATCATCTGCTTGATAAAAAGCTTTACTTAAAATGTGTCAGGAAGCCAATTGCGGCTCTTTCATGTTCAAAACCCTCATACAGCAGCTACGAGAACTGCAACATTTAATGTAAGATAAGAAATATACATGTCTAATGTGGGCAGAACAGAACATGTTCACAATGTGCAACAGAAGGGGGCTGGTGTTCATACACATTGAAATGTGTTAGAAATCATGTAACTTCAAAAAAGATGCAGAAAAAATATTTTATACCATGCAGATGCATGCATGAAGGGGAGACGGTCATGCAGTCAGGAGAGAAACTTGCCGTGCTTGTTGTTTGTGTGTGTGAGGCGATTTTTGAAATGCACACACACATACACTGTATCTTATGAACAAAACACATGATTTTCCTTTTTTATTTGGCATGATGCAACCCTCTTCCTCATTTTACTAAAGTGTGTCCTCACATAATGGAATTAACAACAGAAGAATTATCTGAAGGAAACAAATGGATTCACAGCCAAGAAGCACTTGTTGATAACTGCAGACTAACAGTACAAAAGTCTTGATGTGTTTGTACATATCAAGGTGTCATGTGAAGAAACCAGCGCGTCTCTAGCCTTTGAAATGTGAGCCTTCGTAGTGTCTCTAGAACTATTTTAAATTAGGTGTGAACATGAGTTCATATCGAAAGTAAGCGTTTCATCACATTCTGAGTAAAAACAGTAAATGACTTTACCAATGGTGGCAATTACTATAAGATGCTTGTTGTGTTAGCTGCATTTAACTGACGGGTGAAACAACCACAGGATTCCTAACAGATTAATGGCAGCAAATGGTAAATAGTTTAAGAGTCAGAGGTATTTGGTGTTGTAAAATAACTATTTATGTTAGCTTGGTATAAAAGACTCTTAATTTCTTCTTTGACATTTAGAGTGTGAATGGTGTGCCACACACAGCTGAGCTGCAGACAAAGGTAGGTCACACAGAAGCCTCACGTGCGTATTAAATCCCAAACTGCTTTGCTTTTCCACTCATTTTAACCCCTCACTTTAACCCCAAGAACGTTTTGTTTCTTCTTCCATTTACAGTAGGCTATATTTAGTTCGGGGATTCCCTGATGTCTTCCATGCTTCATTGAACAGTGCCCCAAGTTTAAGACCCTGTAAAAAAAAAAATGTCGTGGAAAGTTCAAACCCCTTATCGGTCACAACTTTGACACTTGCGTATAAAATTCTTAGTCAGGGTCAAACAAAGCTTTGCAGTGCGACATATGAGGACATGCAATTAAAAAAAATAATGACTTTGCACACCCATTTCCTTCCAATATTGCTGAGCTTACAGGCCAAACCAACAGTACTCCAAAGTCACAGTGTTCAAGGTCATTGTCAGCGACTTCCATCACTCACAAGTCAAAGCCTTCTTTTATAAAAATGAAGTTTAAACTGGAGAATTCATTCTAGCTGATGCGATTTTAACAGGAAGTGTATTGAACTATCAAGTTGTTTTTTGTTTTTTTTTTCAGTTGCAGTGACACAGTTCATTTTTGGCAAGTGACTCTGTCCAAACAACCAAGAGCCAAAAACTCAAAATAGAACAGCTCAAAATAGCCAGCCTAACACAAACAGCAACATTTCAATCACCATCGATCACACAATATAGCTTGCTCATATAAACTGATCACACACAGTTACACAGAAAACATATCATACACGGGAGCACTCATGAGACATCTGTTTGAACAAAACTCTTCACCCAACACAAACCCAGACGCACACAAAAACACGCAACCCTCAATCTTTCACACACAGACAGCAAGCAGGGGAACTAAAGGAACAGCAGAAGCCGGGTTAGAGGGGGTAAAGCAAATTAAAATGAGACACAAACAGCGTGCAGGGGCTAGAAGGGGAATGGGGCGATGAAGTAGGTGCTAATTGAAGGAGATGGATATTTGCTACTGTCATCCCCACCCAAAGGGAAACAGAAGCTGAACTACAAAGTTGTGTTCACGGGCTTATTTGGGTGATGACAGTAAGCGTGGAATCATTTGAGGCTGTGGTTATTGAAACCACTGGAAACTGTTTTTTTTTTCTCTCTCGTTCTGTGATCGACCACATGGCTTTTAATAGGCATGGAGTTCAATTGAGAATAACTGACTCATTTTCCCTACATGATATCAGCGTTAAAATTATGGGTAAGACAAAGTTCTAAGTTTCATGTTTGGTGTATTTGAAAAGAAATGTCACAGTTTTTTTTGACATCTTATAACTGCCCTTGTTCCCGACACAAAAATGACACAGGAATTGAGACATCAACAGCGCGCAAGTTCTTGTACGTGTCCATCTGTTCAATCCACACAGACTGCGAGCTCGACTGTCATCAGAACCAGCTGTCCCTCTCAGCAATGCGCCTCATGATGTGCTGAGAGGACAGTGGCCTGTTAACAAAGCAACAAATTAACAAAGTCACTGGAGTGAGCTAAGTGAAACGTAAAAAAATTTAAAAATGTGCATTATTTACACAATTTATATATTATATCACAAGTATTCCTGATTTTGATTATTCATGCTTATTGATTTTCCTATTTTTTTCCTCTACACTGCATAGAAAGCACAAGACTGCTTTACTTGGCACACAAGATAAAAAATGGATTTGGAGGATTAAAATGTTTTTGCACAGTGACACACAACAATGTGTGTCGGTGTGGATTGATACACTTGTACCACATCAATTCTGAGAGACAGACAAGGGACGAACGCCTAAAATATTCCACAGATGCTTTAATAACATGCTGGCGAGGTGGATTGTCTTTTCGCTTCTTGACATGTTTGTTATGATTAACTTCCAGCTGTTGTGGTGCTAGTTAGATGTTAGATTTGTTTATGTTGCTTTTAAATAATAGAATCCTGAATCTCTATTACCATTAATGCTATCATCATTATTGTCTACTGAAAGCATATACTGAAGGTAAAGGGGTTCTGCCTACTTAAGTTTAAACTTGTGTGAGTATGTATAAGAGTAGATCCTGGCTCACGACAGGTGACTGTACCTTCTCCTTGTCGCTGGCCTCTCTTGCCACAGTTGAACCCTAGAAACAAAAGAACAGAAATAAGTCTCCAAAACCGAGGTGTTATTAGAAACACTGAGAGTCTTGCTTTCATCTTTCCCTCAGCAACCTACTTACACTCATTCCTGCTGATACTCATTACCCTTGTGTATGTTTGAACAGAGAAGCTCACCCAATAAGACCTGTGAGGCGCCATGTCTTAAAAGAGCTTAAAACAGATTTACTCTGTTTTGAGACTTGTTACTTAAACGCTGTTTTAAAACTCTTATTGCCGATGGATAATGCCTGTTATCTTAACATTCTGCAAACAAACAACCCTAAAGCACTTTTGGTGGCTTGACTTGTACATGAGTATTTATAAAATATTTACACTACAAACAGAAATCTCTTTGGAAAAAACTAACAAATTAAAAAAAAAACCTAACAAATTCACAAATTCAAGCTTGGACGATGAGTGAAAACAGGTTCTTAAAAAATGAGTGGCAGCACGTCATTGGTATAAAGTAAAAAGAGGTTAGATTTACATAATTTCCTCTGATATTCATGCCCTTTGTCATCTCTTGCTGCCTTTTCTTCTCGATCTCTTCTCCACTCCTACCTTGAGATCGTATTTTTTGTAGACGGAAAGGCGGTGAGAGAAGACATTGCGTGTAACAATCATGTAGGTCTCATCTCCATCCACTGTGAGCCGGTACATCCCTAGGAACTGAGGCAGCAGCGTGTTGCCATGGCACTCCACTATGAACTACAAAAAGAGAGTGAGGATTATCAATAAGCTGCTGCTTAATAATCACAGTGTGCTTCTACCTGTGTAAGAAACAAGTGTTTTGTTTTGTTTTTTCAAAAGGTAAGTTTTAGTAGACAATAATTCTGTTTCTGAGGTATGTCCAAAGACACATTGTTTGAGATAGACTATCTTATGAAAGAATAGGGGCTTGCATTTATTTCTGTGACACTTGTTATCACCTGATGGTATTTCTTTAGAATGTTGTGCATCTCGGCCACATCCTCGCTGCTGATGGTCTTGATGACATAGCGTTTGTCGTAAGAGGTATGGAAGCGGGCCCCGCTCCGCCCCTGGGCCTCACTGTTCAAGGGAGCACTGCGCGTCAGCGAGTTCTACAAACACGCAGAGCAAAGACAGAAAGGACAAACAACAATCATGTTTATCAGGACGAACACACTGACATATGATCACCTCGTCACCTTTACTTTTTGACAACCCTTACATGAGAATCATTTGCACTGCCTTTGGAGAGAGAAAACAGCGTACTCATTACTTGAATTCAACTTTTTAAAAATGGTCTGTCTCACTATTCTTTTGAGAAGTGCTTTTTTTAACCATGAGTCAGAATCAATATTGGTATCTTCTGTTTAAATAGCTGTTTGTGAAACTAAACACTCTCTGGTGGTTGAGCGGTTGAAATAGCTGCTCTTGTAGTTTACTTGAATAGATTCTACGATAGAGCATGTCCTGTATATACCTACATGTTGTCTGACCACCTCCTACTTTCCAGTCTAAACATGTGGGGTTCTGACCCCTGAGCCTGCTGCCTGTCCAAACCGACACACAGACACAAACAGCTGCTGCCCAGACTCTGGAGCTTAAAAGTAACATGATCCAACACCCCTGGCTCAATGCCTCATTCTCCAAGAATTCCTCATGTCGTCTGCCCTTTAGTTAGCATCGCTTACTTGTAGTGCAAAGTGAGGACTATCTAAGGTGCAACCTAAAAAATCTGTTAGAGCGTTTATTTCTTATGTTCAGACCTAAAATTGGTTGCCATGTTGTATCCAAAGGTTCCTAAAAATCATGGGCACGTAGTGGGCTACTTACAGTCCAGTACCTGGTGTAACATTGAAGTACTTTTGTGTCACAGGCTGAAAATGTTCAAGAGGCCCTTCGCTTGAGGCTGGCATAAATGAAAAGCTTTCAAAGTAATATCCTAATGTTTTGGTTTTAGTTAGTCATTCTCTCCATCATGCACTTAATATAATGTGTTTGCACTTCAGTTACCCTGCCAAAACGGCATTTAATACTGCTAGCATCACTTATAAAAGCTAATACTGCTGCATGTCATCAAATGAGAAGGCCTGCAGCTGGTGCCCACTGGCTGTAATGAGGAATATTGCAAATATAATTAGAAATAATGCAAACAAGGCTGGTTTTAGAGCAAGGGCAAAAAGAAAATAAATTACAAACCAATTAACCTTTTTGACCATAATATGACTAGTGCCTAACATAGGAAAGGAGCTTAATGTTGAGTATATCACAACATTCTTTTGCACTGGCCAGTATCTTAACACCCCCAACTACCCACTCACTGCAGCCAGCCGAACCCTAATGTAAACATGTGAGAAGGACAGCTGCACTGAGCTGGGACGAAATGACCTCTAAATACTGCCAACTCACTGCCGGCTCTGGGAATGGGGATTTACTGGGGAAGAGTGGAAAGTAAGGGAAGAGAAGGAGTGGGCTGAAACAAAAGAGGGAAAGGAAAAAGCACAACAGTGCGACAGCTTTAAAGTTAAGACTGTGCTCAGTTTTTTTCAAAAGTGTCTATAGAACCTGGCACTCTCTGATGTGGCAATTCATACTAATCTAGTCGAGCAAAGATGACAAAACTAACGAGATATGACTTTGAAGTTGTAATAATATTGCTCGACTTTTCATACCAAGAAGTCCTGGTCATCAATGCCAAACCTCTCTCGGAGGTTTCGAAACACCAGAGGGCAGTACTCCTTGAACTTGAAATGGCTAGGCATGTTCTCCCTGTTTGCATAAAAAAATGAGAAAACACAAAGGACAAAGTTTATATCATGCTGTAGATCCTAACGAATGTATCAAATCATTATGACAATAAGATATACCTTATGTTACCGCTGATGTGAATTAAAAACAATTATATATTACATACCTAAAAAAAAAAACAAAAAAACAACTTACTTGTTGAAGAGGTGGTTGTCCACTTTGATCTTAGAATAGGCCTTGAAGTCGTCCGGCATGAGCATGATGGGAATCTGAACATGGCTTAACTCATTTATCTGGGCAAGAAAAAACATCAGAGAGGAAAGATGAGAGATGCAATACCAAAATATGCCTAAAATATTAAATCACATGTCACATTAGAATTGCAAAAAGTTAGGCATCTAGAAGCTTTGTGATCCTAATGGTAAAAATGAGCGTCCAACTGACAGAATTTAGACCAAATCCAGAGACAAATGATTCACTATTACCACTAAAAAACAGTTTTCTGTTAATTAGTGGAATCAACACTAAAAGAAATCTGAAATGGGCAAAAAATTAATTATCGGTATTGTTGTGCGACCTTGATAATGGATGCTTGGTGACCATTACAGTTTTAAT
>JAQLOL010000013.1:13325321-13356755 GCA_029783665.1 Naso thynnoides
TCATTATATATTTCCTTCCTTACTATGTTACTACAGTATCTTAAAAATACTGAATTCTGCAGACACTCAAACGTGCTAGCTGTAAGCTACAGTGCACACCTTAACTCATGTAACCTTTTCACAATGCAGTGTTATTCAAACCAACAATTAGACTGCTGAAAATTCACGTTCACACATCTTTACATGAACGCTCACGATTATACTCTGCCTGAAAACACATCTTATGTGACAGGATACACACACACATGTATTTTGGGAAGTGGTGAAAGAGTGATAAAAATGTTCTGGTGCAAATCATTATGTTAAACTTGACTGCCTTTCTGTATAAAGAACACTCATGTAATTTACGACATTTTTCTTTGTTCATCTTAGAAAATGGAGGAAAAAAATGGACCCAAAGAAGGCACAAGGATTTACTCGCACCTGAAGATGTAATAATTCTGATGACAAGTTAGTATGGCTAATTTATGATTAAGGCCAAGAGTTCTGGTCCAGGTCATCAATCAATGCCAATCCTCTGCACAGAACACCTGGTGGTGTAAGCAGTTCACAGATTAGATTTTTAGGATTGTGTCGTCTAACCGAGGGTGTAAAAGAAAGACGAGAGGAATAGTTATCAGAGCTGCAGGAGCTTCAAGGTGTCTTCAATGCAAAGATAACGACAAGATGACTTCTAGATTACAGACAAGTGAGAGAGAGTGATAGTGAGAGACTAAAATATGACAGAAAGAATGAAAGCTAGGGTCACATGTTCTATCAAGTTACAAGATAAACTTAATGTTATGCTGTCTTTGATGCAAGGCTATTTTCTAATCTTTTAGTTTGAGTGACTTCACAATTCATGAGCAGATAACCACGCTTCTCTTTCAGTGCTCAGACATTTCTCCTTATCCGCATTTCTCTCTAGCAGGGCATTCACAACTGCTGCATTTTTACCAGTATGCAATGAAAACTACTCAAGTAGTCAGCTGATCAGTTAACCATAGGAGGAATACTTTTTTTCTTATTAAAAAGCAATGATCAGTTCTAGTCAAACAGGTGGAATAAAACCAGTAAAAGGTTATTTACTGCACTTAGGACCAACCTGGGGGTAAATCGTATATCACAGTCCCTAACAAATGAGCTGTCCTCTGATTGGAGTAAACACCCAGCATAGCTGGACAGTCCATGTATGTTATTTATGAACTGTCAGTTTGTTAAAAAAAAAGAAAAAAAAAAAAAGAAAAAGTAATTTGATCACAAAAAGGTCTTATGCTTACAGCATATGAGGCTTTCCTATGACCATCATTAAATTAAATGTGTATTCTTGGGTGAGTTGCGCTTAACACTAAAATAATTAGAACTTGATACAAATATATGATTATTAACCATCCCACAAAATAAACAACCAGTGAGGCTTCAAACACACAAGGTGCAATGCGGTAGTTTCCATTAGGTGTTGTCCATGTGTCACATTGCCGTTATACGTAGACCTGACATTTGCTATGACTCAGGCACAGCTTGATACCAATATGATGAGTGTGTGCTTGTGTATGTGTTGTTGGCTGCAGGCAGGGGATCTGGCAGGTTGCATTTAACTATTAATAACCTGTCATTCCACCGAGAACACTTGTGCACTAAATAAACTGAAGCACTCACACTTTGACCGACTGTAACATTAATCATAAAATGCGTGTATGTTCCTCTACAGTTCAGTCTCAGATGCACATCAGGCTTTATACATTGCTCACAGCTAGAATTGCACAGAAAGACAAGACAAGAGGTAGTATCGCATCACAATTCTAGCAGCTGCCTGAAAGGAATATATTTCACACCACTGGAGATTATATGCCGTGTAAAGCTGCATGAGTATTACAGCAGATGGTGAGGAGAATAGCCTCAGCAGGACTGACTGACTCATGAAAGCATTCAGCATTCTTCAAGCGACCATTAGGAGGCATGCTTTTTAAACTATGTGCCTAAAACATGTTCATGGTATTACTACACACAATTTAGTTTTGGACAACTGTCTACAAAATGTATGGTAAACACTTTAAATTGGATGATACAGTCAGACTGATTATGATTAACAGGGTTTACCTGAGGAGAGGACCTACTTGATCCAATGACTTCTTTAATTAGTACATTCCTGTAATTAGAACTAGAGTTCTAACTTTGAGGATTGCAGAACAGCCTAAAAGACACTCAGCTATGTGATTGAACTGCTCAGTCGGAGATATGGGGCCAGTTTCAACACCTTTTGGGCCAAAATCTTTCTCATTGGTCACATGTGTCATCTACGCATTTATGCTTTTTCACTGGCCATTATGATGATGTAATTTTGGTGACAAAGGGGATGAGTTGGTACTTAAAATACTGACAGCAGAGTAGAAAACAGCACAAGTACAGCGGAGCAAATAGAGAACTAGCAACATCAATGGTCTATTTTACAACAGGTATCCTACTGTAAAAACCACAAGCAGTAAAGCTTATGTTTTGCTTTTGTCTTGTTTCAATCTGTTTGTTAGGAGGGCTCATCACCAATTAACACAATGTACAAAAAAAGAACTCTGACCGCTGGGCTTGACTGGTCAAATGAAAAAAAAATCTTCATATGTCTGCAAAAGCTTGCTCAGGCTCAAAGGTCTGCTTTTGCACACTATTCCAAAACTGCATTTTAACAGCTCAGCAAAGAAGCACTAATGAGCACAGCAGCTTTAACCAGAGCAAAACTGTTTACTTTGCGTACAGCTTTTTGATGTCATCTTACTACAGATAGGAGTTACAACTCAAAACGACTATCCCTGCACTTGAAATATCCTCTAGCATTATTCTACCCTTTTAAGCGAAGAAAAACAAAAGAGAATACGCATGAAAACAGACTTATCACCATTAATAGAAGGTTAACAGGAAGAGAGAATTTTTAAGAGGAAGATAAAGACAGAGAAAAAAAAACAGTTGTGAAAAGAGAAGCAAGTGTATCTGAAGAGACAAGAAAGCATGAGAAAATATGGAAAGGAAGGCATTAAAGAGACAGCATCAGCAAAGGATACAAGTTCACAGATGCCATATCAGAGTGTGTTTCAGTGCACTGGTGTGACAGGCACAAACGTCACAGGGATGCTGTTGCACAGATGAATCCTGGGTACTCAGCGGGGAGATGTCGCCTCATCAACAAAGCTGTGCTTCACACAAGGGCAGAGACAATGCCCGATCTTACTAAGCACACATGCATGTCTGCTAGGACACTGTGTACTGAATATTAATGAAAGTCACAGTAATAGAAATAATTGACACACATGTATGCAAACATAAGAATGGGGTGAAAATACGTGTAAGTTATAAAACAAACAACAATAAAATGATTCCCTCACGTACAATCAGAAAACAATCAGCAGCAGTTTGAACTATTGCCAAATTCCACTCCTCCATATTTGTCCTGTTGTTTTAGCAGCAAATGTTCCTGTTTCTGCAATTTAACACATGCTGCTCCAAAAAACTGTGGGGAGAGCACGAGCGAAAGTCAAAGTGAGAATGACTATATTAGGCCACTTTCACAGATCATGCTTTTGACAGTCACTGTTATGTAATTTTTTTTGTTTTGGACAAGAAAAAGCACTGATTTCTAATGTAGTGGCATTGCCCTGGCACTTAATACTTTTACAAAAGCTAGATCAAGGTATGGCTAATCCAGTATATCACCTTTGGAGTACTTATTTCACATTAAATGGCATCTAGTATTTTTTTTTTTTTTAATGTAGTAGTATTTTATTTGCTAGGCTTCTGTCATAATTTCTACTTGGAGCCTTGTGTAGGCTAGTTCTTATGGTCTGTTCAATCCGATGCCTCCAGCATATCTGCTTTTTTTCCTGCAGCTATCATACTCGCAGACAAATTTCACACAACCGCTTCCTGTTTGTCTCCATGGTGATAAAGACTGGTTTTCCGGCCCAGAGTGAGGCAAGTGTGTGTTGCTCCACTAGGCAGGAAGTCGGTGAAGAGAGTGTGCTCTGTCAGCAGCATGGCATATCCTTATCTCTCTGAACTATGACAGATAGAAGACGGAGATGACAGCACACCGATAGTGTTGATAGCAGTGAGTTTGATACTTCTTTTACCTGGCAGAGAAATCTGGGTCTTACATTAAAGGACAAGGTTATCATTCCTTGAGCATAAGATACAGAGAGGGTAATGAAAATAATTAGAGCAGAAAAAAAATTCTCCTAAAGTTAGAAAGGAAAGAAGAATGACTAATCAGCCATCAGGATAGCCTAGAGGGAGACATTTGATAACGAACAGGGAAGCTATGACCCTTAGGGCTGAGTATTGTTTTAAAAAAATTAGATACCAGTAACAATACCAGTACACTTAGGCCCAATCCCGTTAGCCCCCTTGCCCCTGCCACTTAGCCCCACCCCTTTGTTTAGCATGTTAACGTTTAGGCGTGGGGTGTCCCCATTCTTGTTGAGATAGAGGGGCAGGGCAAAGCGGTGGGGCTAAATGGCCCTTCGAATGAAGATTTTACAGGGGCACACTTCAAACAGCAGGGTATGAGATTCACCTTATGAATCTCCTGCAAGATTGCTCTAATATCATTTGTGGAAGGCCAACGCATGTCGAAAACCTTAACGACGCCCTGTTTGTGTTCTTAACATCATCTGGAAGTGCATAAAGTCATGTTGTACAGCCTCGGCTATGCATCTGCTGTGAAGGGGTGTCCCATTTCGTAGGGGTAAATTTCAACCACAACCCCTTGTAACTTTGTTCCAAAGGACAAGGGGCAAGAGGCAGGTGAAGGGGTAGGGGTAAAAATGAGTAATAGGATCGGGATTTAAAGTGATACCAATTAGAGTGCTTCATTTGATACCTCTTTAAAATTCTACTACATTCAATACCCGTGATGTGAAATATATCATATTTTATCATGCTACTTGTATTTACAGTTTTATCTGGAAAAATCCTTCCGCATGTTAGGCATTTCATCAGAGGCCACAGGCGTGTAGCACAGCCACAATTTCTAATGTTTTGTTGGCATGTCTGCACAGTGAACTGTCAACTCTGTCAAATACACTGATCTTCATCACACCACAGACTGTACAGGATGAAGCTGCTGCTGTAGTGAACCAATCACAGATGCATTAAACAGAAAAATGCTGTGCTAACAGTGACTGGTTTTGAGGACATGGGCCTGATTAAATAATGATCGATGACTGATCGTTAAGGATTTTGTCGATCACATGGAATTTCTATCAACCAAAACTAACGTAATGTAATTACAGGTTGTGTTGTGTATTTGGAGTCTTGAAGCGATGCGATTAATTCCACTATGCGGCAACAAGAGACATCCTACCAACAGGTGGTTTGACACTTTTAGGAGACAGAGAAAACGGAAATCAAGTTACTCAGCTGCCTATGAGATGCTGTCATGGCTGTCGCAGATATTTATTTGTGTATACTGACATGCTGGCATCGTGAAAGACACAAAAAAATAATGTAGTCTGATCTGGTCATAATTAGCTCTAATTAACATGTAATCAAGATTGAGCCGTTAATTAACAAATATTTACAAATATATTAGGAGGAAATGTGATTTTGCAATTTGGAAATGCAATCAATGCAACAGAAAAGAAGTTGGTGCAGTTAGTATTTTTATAACACAAGGCTTAAAAAGGTCAAGAGCATACACATAAAAATGCTTCCCAAGTAACACACAAGCACACACACACACACACACCCTCCTCATCAGCATCAACAGTATTATACAACTGACTGATGATGTTAGTCACTTTAAGCCGTAAGGAATGGCTCTAAGACATGCCACTAAGCTTTAATCAACTTATGCACTGGCGTACATGCTGACCACAACATGACAAGATATAAAGAAGGCACACAGACAACGTGCAGTGTAGATACACACAGCTTAATGGGAACTGGCCTTTAACAGTCAGATAGGAAGCCGAAAAGGTCATGTAGATGTAGCGAATTGTACTGAGTCGGGTCTTGACCTTTCACTGACTAATAAACGAGGCTACACAGTACAGAGCATTTTTTGCAATATCTAGAAAATGAGGAATACAGCTAATAACAGCATTCAACTAAAGCCCCGGGAAAGCCCTAAACAAAGTGCAACAATGGTGTCTTGAGTGTGTGTATCCAGGATTCATTGGCGATCCCATAATTATGAATAAATACAGAGCAAAATTGGTAGGGAAAAAAAGAACACAATGTAAAAATGTACTAATATGGTTGAGTAGGCTATTTATCAATAAATCTGATATCCAAAGGAAAAACCTGATAAATCCCAACTACATAAGGTAAAATTTTAATTTCAAATTTGTAAAAAGAGAAAACTAAAAAAAAAAAAAAAAATCCAAGCACTTTGTTCAAGGTATTTTATACATGAACATACATGTAATTCTAAATAACTTGACATGCTCGAGATGCATTATTTGTATGCATTTTATGTACTGTTAAGGTTAACATTGGGCTAGCAGTACTTAAATGTCTTATGAATAATACATTAGTACATGAGACCATCTTCAGTTTCCACATGTTAACTTAAAATGTGACCATGACTGTCTCTGACCTAATTCTGTGGAGCAACTTTGACTATTTCAGTGTCAGGAGTAGTCCTTACTCAATTTCCTCCCTCCGTTTAAAACCACAACGTGGAGAGGTCAAATATAATGAGGCCACACGGATGATAAAAGTAGACCAGTGGTAAGGTAAAGGAAAAAGGATTGCAACACACACGTGTTGCAAGTCAGAGAGGAAGACACATACCACATTAATATGATTTCATTTTAACACAGCAATGCAAAACAAAAACGATCACCTATTGGACAAGTATTTTAGCACCACAGAAATTATTTCTGTCTGGATTATCACACCTTAAAGCATATACCATAAGACAGTGTTTGCCTCCTGCACATGCAGAATTTAAAAGCGCAACAGCTTTCAGCATCGACAACAAAATCAGCAACTAGGCATGTGAACAATATGTCGACTTAAAGACCGATTTTCAACACAAGTTCAAGTTGACTCTAAAAATAAAAATTAAAAAACCAGGGCACAAGAAACTATCCCTCTTGGCTTAAAACTTCTTGTGCATCCCCGTCACATCCTTGCCAGCAGAGAGGGTTTTTTCAACACTTTGGGCTGAACTGTGATGTGCGCAGCGCTGTCCCTGCCCACCTCACCTGGCCTCTCCTACACGCTCTGACACCGCTGTGCTTTGCTTCACTCTTTACAAAGTGGTTATGTTGTTAGAGATGGCTCCAATAAAGTGTTTTTTTTGGGTGTGAATGAAGGAAAGTTAACTTTGTTTGGATGTCCTAAAGAGACAAGCAGCAGACAGGTGTTGACAGCGTTTCTTTTTCATGGCCAACAAAAGAAAAATATCTCTGACTGCATTTATTTACGGCACTTCCTCAACATATGTACTGCAGTGAAGTTAGTTTCAGGTTAGATATTCCACGGTAAACTAAGACTTGCTGTTGGAACGAAATGTCCAACGTAAAACTAACTTCACTGCAGTACAGTACCACACGGCTGTGCAGTGCAAAAATGGATAAACGGCTAAACTGTCGCTAAAGTACGGCGCCGTTCCATTAAGAAGTGCAAGCTGTAAGTTACATTTTATTAGTGTCCTACCTGTGTTTTTTTTGTGTCAGTAATTGGACAAAAGTTGTTGTGAGTAACGTTACAGCGGAGTGGGCGCTGTTTGCACTCTTTTCAGCACCACAACTCTGCCGCAAACAAACAAACAAACAAAAAAGTCGATCAATCTGTCAAATCATGCCTCCAACATGTCGACTCGCATGACAATGAGTCGTTCACATCCCTATCAGTAACTACTAACTGTTGGTAGGCAAAGCTTATACAACATACAGGCAGTGTTGTTTGATTGTCGCCAAAAAAGAGGCCTAAGACTGAGGGAATCAGACAGTAATCTGGTAAGAAACAAACAAGGAGCAACTGTGTTTGTCTGCTTCATCGTTTCCCAAAGCCTCCCTCTCCATCCATCCAGGCTACAATACAAACACAGAGTTTTCAAACCAGGGCTGGGCTGGCTACTAAATTCGTCTCAATAGAGGATGGCAACAAAATTCACGTTAATAACGCTCATAAGCTTTGGATTACTCAGTATGAGTAGATCTAACAGCCTTTCACAAAGCAGAAATGAACACGACAACAGCTAGTCAGTCTGCAGGCTTGCACATCTACATACATACACACTTCCTTCCACAGAAAATTTTATGGTTTAGAAGAACGTGGAAGATCTCTGGAAAAGAAGATCATTAATGACTGGAACCAGGGGCAAAACAGCAACTTTTGCTGTTCTGCTTTGCTTTCTGTCATTTCCCTGACGCTATCTGTTTGAACTACCACACGCCTACGCTCCTCACACACAGACAGCGGACATTAGCAGCATCATCTCAGAGCACAGCTCAAAGTGGACAGAATGAAAACAGAATTTAGGATACAGGCCTATATTTTACTGCTGTTATGGATGACAATTCTCATTATTCCTAAGAGCATTAAAAGGGAGAAAGCATGAATCAGTTAATCAATTAATCAAACACCTATTGAGGAAGCAGACCACAAAACTCTGCCTACAGTAACTTACTGTTCCATTTCAATTCACACCCGGTTTGTTTTACGCAGACACATGGAGCTTGTGCTAAAAGGGAACTTGCGTCATCCTCCAAAGCTAAAGAAAACTGTTAATGAAAAAGTAGGTAACACAACATTATTACATGGACACGGTTTGGATACCTAAAAAAGTGACAAAGCACATATCAAACCAAACTGCAGCTGGTGCTGTTGGTGGGTGACACACAAGACAGGTTGGGAAATATAACAACACTTTTCCATCACCTACAAAATGACCACACCGTTTTATGGTACGTCACATGATAAGCCCGCTGGTATTGTTTCATCAAGGCAGGCGAAGCATGCCTGCAATTTTTTTTTTTAAGAATCTCTGTTTTTTAAGGCTATTTCTGTCATTATCCAGTTATTCTTCAAGGTGGTACATTTTTTTTCATTGTATATTGGGAGAAATATCAATTAGGAAAAATTATAGTGATCATATGTTTTGCCATTTGGACCAGCCCTATGTCAAACTAAAACAGTGTTAAGAAAATAAGTTGCCAGTGTCAGCACCTCCTTACAAAAGACATACTCCTTTCCATGTCGAAACACTACATGGCTACTGCTAATGACTAAGGTGGAAGTAGGTAAGAAAAATTACAGCTGTCATCAACAGGTACATCCACACATGCAGACAGCTCAGCAAGTCTGTTGTGAGGCAATGAAAGGCTGGCTATTAAAGGATATAGTGGTTTAGACTGACAGTAACAAACAGGCTCATGGTCTGTGGTCTGTCCTGTCGGGTGAATCTAGCTGCTCAGCAACATGTCTCACTGCATTTGGGCAAGGAGCGTGCCATGACACACTGACTCTGCACTGAAGTGGACACATACACAAACAAGTAAGCATGTCGAGCATGTCTGCATCATGCATGCAGAGAAGCAAATAAAAAAGGTTAAACAAAATCTTTTGTTTAAATATTTTTGGAAACGCACACTGGGAAAAAAAAACAAAACAAAACAAAACCAAAAAAAAGCCACGATGCATGTGACAAGGTTCTGTATCTGTCATTGCCTAAGGTTACCAGGATGTAAGGCTTGGTTTTTCTGTTTTCCTCACCCATAATCATCTCACGTATTAGCTGTAGGTCATTCTTGCAGATATTTATAGAACCTCCATCTTATGCAATCCAAAAAACCAGACACAACTACTCTGAGTCACACAGAGAGGCAGTACACAGAAAAGAAAGGGAGAGAGGGAGAGAGAGAGAGAGAGAGAGAGAGAGAGAGAGAGAGAGAGAGAGAGAGTCTCGAAAAAAGAGAGAGAGAGAGAGACACTGAACTGATACAAAAATGCGGTGGTGTGTTGAAAACAATAACAACAACAAAAAACAATTTACCAAGACTCCAACTCAGATGATTCATAGGCCAAATGGCAAAAATCATTTTTTAAAAATTTAAATCAATGTGATGTTGAAAGGACTAAAATGGTGGAACTTAACTGCAAAGGTGGTGCAGCACTCGGCCAGTTACGTAGTAACTGTTAACAAGGGTTTTTTTAAGATTTAGTAACTAAATAATATTTTTTTGTGTGAGACAAACATTGAGTGTGTTGTGAACTGTCTAAGCCATAACTCAAAAGACTTTAACGTGTCACAATATATTATTGGAACAGGGCAGCAAACAGCTGTAACGAAACCAGCTGACCAAAACCAACTGTGTGAAAAAGGAAATAACTTAATGGTGAGTGTCTTCACACTTAGTTTGTCAACCTTACGCTCGCTCAGCATATTGTACAATGACGGATTTCCCTGGAGCCACTTGTGAAGAGAGGCTGCTCACCTCTGCTGGAGGTGCACCATTAACAACACAGCAGAGCACTTCACATCCCCTACATTCTGTTATTTGTACAGCCAGGAGATGGTATGATGATTTCAAAATTTTGAATCAAGAACTGATTTTGAATCCAATCAAGTCTCAAAATTATAATTGAATCCAAGAGTGATGAGATCAACGAGATTCCCAAAGATTCACAGCTCTTAAAATTTGTCAACTTGTTGGCAGAACCAGTGAAAAGTAATTGTGCTTAGTCTTTATTTTTTCATGTTACAACAAAAACAGCAATGGTGTGAGAGAATGGTTATTTAAGGGAAAAGGGCAAAAAAACCTAAATCCTAGAGAGATCAAGGCCCATTCTTTATTTGTAATATCACGCAGACTTCGAACTAGGAGATGCTTTTGTAACAATAAATTTGAGATGGGTTTTACAGAATCTAGTTTGAGCTTTTGCACCAACTAAGCTTCAGTGTTTACAACTGAGATTTTCCCTGAAGCAAACTTTTTTGCTTTGGCCTCAATCTATTTCTGACAAATCCTGAGCCATGTAACCTATTCAGGCTCTGAGGGATGCAAGTAAAATTTCAAAGTGTGAGGATTAAAGTAAAAAATGGGCTACCAGTCAGTGATGGATATTTTCAGCAAGCTGCCACACATCTTTTGCCACACAGACACTTCAAAACACACATAACGGTCTTTTTTCAGCCATAAAAGAATAATATTCTGATGAAGTACACCAAATGTCCCGGGCCATATAACCATCATTTTATTTCTAAATATATTGTCACTTCATTTAAATCATTCTACATAACATCTTTGCTTCATTAGACCAGAGTGGTGCCCTGTGTGACTCCTCAGTATTGTCTAAAGTAACTAACTACCTAGCCACCCTTCTTAGCAGGTTCAATTATTTCTCCATTGTGCTCTCAGAGCAATGACACTGTAATAAGTCTGGTTTTCAGGAGGAGCCAAGGTGGATACTGGGTGGGGGCTGCATTTTGCAGAGCATGTGCATGTGTTCGCATGTTGCCTCCGCAGTCTGGTTGCATTCTCGGGGCCTGCCCCTTTATTCATTCCTTTGCAGTGTACAGGTCGAAGTTACTTTTGCAAAGACTACATTGAAAAGTTACATTAAATGAGCTGCAGCATTTGCACCCTCTGGTAGTAACTGTGGCTTAACCTGGTGGCGTGGCATTGACTGTCATTTTTCCGTCGCCACTGGTATGAGAAAGTAAGTATCTTATCATGTAATGGGAAAAACAGCATAAGAGGTAGCCCAAGGCATAAAAAGGAAATGTGCTGGCGGCAGCCCCACTCTGTGTTATGCAATCCAAGAGAACAGTTTGAACATGCAGATTCTCCAAACTTGTGTAGGATTTAATGGTAGTCAGTGGCTCATTAATCAACAGCTCTAAGACAGCTGAATCAGGCAGACAAAGTTTATGATATGAGCCTAGATTATTAGACATGCATGGACAAACACACAGAAAACAAACACCACCAATATAATTATCATTAACTTTCATTTTGTGTGCTTTTTAGGATGAAAGCCTACAGCATATTTGATTTAATGTGTCTGATGATTAAATCAGCTAAAGTGAGTAGACAGCGAATCAGTGTCCATTATTCGTTAGTATTTCAAGTGACACTCAAAAAGGTAACAATTAATCAGTAGTGCATAGCAGCATGGATTTAAATCTGTTGTGTATTGCTCCCTTAGGCTTAACACCGAAGCCAGGTGACTGTAATCTATTTACAAACAACAGCTTGGATACAGAATAACAGCTTTAGATCTTTAGCTGTCTTGGCCTCAAATACATCAGGCTATATAGAGGCCACCTAATCCACATTAGACTGCCATCCTTCACACTGGGCCAAAAATCAAACGCTAGTGTGCAGACAAAGCTAAAACGATAAGTAATTACACTATCATGAATGTGCCTTATTGTAAGTCTGCCATACTAACTGGTGTCCATCAAAAAACACAGGATTCCTCAAACCAATACAGAGTCATGGAGCAACACAAAAAAGACTAACTTTATCATATTTTCCAAAACTGCTATAATGTTGAAAAAGAGGTGCGGTCAGTGGCATGAGTTACCGATGCAATATGATTCAAAAAACAGAGCACAAAAGACACAAAATCACCAGCCCACAAAGTGTTGGTGCCCTAGACAAAAAACAAAAAGAAACATTTTACTAGGGAGCAGTCTATGATATCATGAGAGGATATGCAAAACTGTTTCAACAAAGAGGCACAGTGGTGACAAATCAAAATGTAGCAACCTTAGAAAAATGGAGTAATGACATCATAATAATGCAAGTAAACCTTTCAAAGGGCAATGACCTTTGTATTGAAGAATATTGGAATACTGGGATGTGATTAAAAAAAAAAGAAAATAACCTAAATGAATAAAATAAAACCACACAACCAAAAAATAAATAAAACAAACTCTACGTTACAGAGCAAAGTCCAATCAATGACTCATACATGCACACCCATCCCGCGTCATATGTCCGATATTCTTGCTGGATTTCATCTGAAACCGGAAGTCAAACAACAACAACAACACAACAGTCAAACATGTCGCCGCTGTTTCACCTTTTGAGTTTTTATTTTCTAATTTTCCAAAAACTTCAAGCCAGGAGCCAGAGAATGCGTCGTAAAGCAGTTTGACTGCCGTGTCACTGTCGCAAAATGCTATGAAAACTCTGATGGGACGGCATAGTGTGCTTCAAGTGTATACATGCGTACAATAATACGACTAAAACTTAAATACTTCACCTGTCTTAATTTGATTATTGCTTACTCCCACTATGACCTTATTCGGAGTAAGAGTCAGAGTATTGTCTTCACTGGGAATTGGGTTAATATCAAAATACTGGTGTCCAGTAAGCATAGTGGATGTTACGAAACTGCAGCTTTGGAGTGTGGCTTCTTTTCCGGCTGGAATAATGTAGTCAGCAAGACAAACACCACTACATTTCCCGTGTAGATTTCTACTTGCTTATAGTAAGTCTGTAGTGTACTTATCATGGCAGGCCTAATGGTTGCAGTAAATAAACACTTTTGTGTTGGTTGTCACAGGCCACAACAAAGTAATCGGCTTGCATAGCTCCTAATGTTACCTTCCACATCTCTCTGTCACTGAAGCTGGCATTAGCCAGGAAAAAAAGGAGTTAGTGCATGTAACTCCAGTTATAAGCATGCACGCATAGCCCTCCACCTGAGTGTATTCCAAGTCACAGTTAAGTGTATCATTTTTAATATTCTAAAATTTATCGCAGTTATCACTGCATGTCATGGCAGAATGTGGCACTGACAAAAACACTATATTTCCCACCCTCAGTGCAGCCTTGAAATAACAAACTATAACATTGTACAGTCGCCATTAAATCACAGACGTTACGCAGTCCTCATGCAATGTCAGTCTTCTGCATTTATTTAAAATTAGGCTTTTGAAAAAACACATTCTCTGACTTATTAACTTAAAACCAGTTCTAAATTTTCAGAGCAGCCTCTTACACAGTGTCGGACAGCAGAACAAAGCATGGCAACCACTGGCAGACATAAATCAAGAACAAGAAAGCAGAGTACTCCGCATCAAAGGGACAAAATAGTTCTCAGTTTAGATAAATTATACTATTGTCATCTTTTACATCATTATTTACTCCATGGGATGTGCTGAAGGAATGCAAGTGCTAATGCCCCGTTACTGCTCAGCTCTTTTTGTTTACACTTTGGATTGCAGTTATCTTCAATCTAAAACACCAGATAAGACCTTCAGTAAACAGGCTAGCTTTACTGTATAAAAGTGTTATGATTGTTAAGAGCAAGCTGAGTAAGGATGAGGAAAAGCTAGGCATATATAACAACACTGCAAGAGCGAAGGAATTTTAAGCACTCCATATAACATGCTTTCTAAGCTCTCTTAAGTACCACCTCTTTGTGCGTCATAATAATGTATTTAATACACTGATTTAAGCTTTAATATTTAGAATTTGGTGCCCGCTATATCTCTTGGTCCTCTTCTAGTCAAGTTTACGCTCTCTCCAGCATAGGAGTGTTGGCCTACTAGCAAATATTCAGCAAAGGAAGAGAAAGAGAGCAGAGATAAGCTGTCTTGCATGGGAAGATCTCTCATGACACAAGCCCTGGGAGCTTATCCTACATGTGCACAACAGGAAGCCAAAGAAGAGTTCACTGCTCACTCACACACTCACACACACACACACACACACACACACACACATTTCAAACCATGCATACATCATGCAAACTATATCTGCACAAAGCTTACTAAATCAAACACAAGCAATGATTTGCTGGAGGTGTTCAGCACAGCACATTTGCAGCCTGTCACACATCTCCACTGACATTACTGTAGCTAACCTCTGGAAAGCTGTCATCTCATATTTGTCAATCAACACACCGGATGATAGCTGACAGCGAGTAGGGCTTAATGTGGCACATCAAAGGGTCGAGGGAGACATTACTGTGGATCAACAGGACATCAAATGGTCTGACTCACCGAATGGTTGACTCCCCACATAACCACGCTGAGCAGAGGGTCGCTGGCACGGAAGAGCTTCACTTTTTGAGCCACGAAGTGCTTTTTCTTGGTCTTCGTTTTGCTCGCAATAGTTGCGGCAATGCTGCTCGCCGAAGCCATCTTTGAGCAAACTGGCTGGTTATTGCAGTCTGTGCGAAAATCTCGACAGAGTGTCTTCCCTTGAAGCTGGCGCAGCGACCACCAGCTCACGACTCAGTAATACCGATACAATTCATTTAGCCAGCTCGCAATTCAAAGTGCCCCAATTCTTTTCTTCATCTAACGTCCCACACAGCTTGGCTGACGCTATGGCCCTACCCCCGACAAGGACTAATATTAGAAAATACGATGTGTTAAAACTAACACTGCTGCTCTCCTTCGCCTAACAGTCCACCGCTTCCCTCAGCCAACATCATAAGTCACCTCTCTTCCTTCCTCGACTGGTCTGGAGCTCTCCGCACCCCTGCGATGTGAGCTCTCACTGGGCTGGTGTTAGCATAGCCGAGTGGCTCGCTAGCTAGCAAACATCAACGATATATTTTCTAAAATGAACAAACGTATAAAAGGAGAAGAGCGTGAAGTCCTGTGACAACTCAACCACAAATTACCATACAGCTTCCAACAAATTATTAAAATGGCGCATTACTTATGCTGAATCGCAAAATAAACGCTCTTGCCCACCAGCTAACGTTAGTTCCTCCAACCCTCGCTAGCGAACCAGCTATGTAACATTTAGCCAAATAACGGCAGCAGAACCGGACTCCGTTCAGCAGATAGCTACCATTAGCCTTCAATCTAACTCTTCACATAAGCTAGCAGCTCTGCACTAGCTTATCAAGCGGCTCAGCCCTCCTACGCTTTTGTTGCCAGTCCGTAGAGATGACAGGGGTGTCATGTCATTTTCTTGCCCCGTTTGAATTAAAACGCCCAGTAGGAGTCGTTTGGACGCAAAACCAGCTCGTATCCAAGTCCGTCTGCGGCACTGGGGTTCATGTGTGCCGCTGTCAAGTGACAGCTCGACGGATGAGGGGAGGTGACAGTCTGCGCTTTGCAGTCTGCTGCGCTGATTCGCTGCAGCACCCTCCCTCTATCTGCTCTATGCTACTTCTCACTGCTCTTTGATGCAAACGATTGTCCTTTTCAATCGCACTAAATTTGCCGTTAGATTTGAATGCGATGCTGAGAATTGAACAGTTGTGAATGAGACAAAGATCCCCATTTAGTGTGAAAACGTAGCATCCACAGGAGGACTATTGATCCCGTTAATTTTATTAATCTCAAGTGGGCCGATGAATGTGAGCGTGCGTGCGTGCGTGGGCGCGCGTGTTTGCGGCTCGTGACGTGTAATAAGAATAATGCATTAGCAGAAAAACCTGTACACTATCCCAGCCATCACTCTGTCCCCGTGCTGGCGTTAGTTTAGATTAATCTGGCTCATCTCAGGCACCAGAGCGATGCTCCACATCAGCAAAGGTGATGCCCGTAGAGGTCATCGGATTTCTGGCGCATACTGTGCTGCTTTCAGCGGCACACTGCTGTGTCAGTGACTCTCAAGGAGGGGCATCAGCGTGCTGATGCTATAGAGCTAATTTGTTTTATGACTCAGTCCTCACAGCAGCGCGTTTACCTCAGTACAGTTCCTGTGACCTGCACAGAACAGACCCCCGCCTTCTCTGCACAGCAAACTCACTCACATAGCTTCACATTTCCTTTTGATTATTTTATATTTTCCCTAATTAATATTATTATGGATGATTTTGTCCTCATACTTATGCAAATGTGAGTTTGGTAAAATGCACAGTAGGCCGATTGCACATTTTATCTTGTAATGTTTTGCAGCTTTTTCTCTTTTCTTCCGATTTAACTAAATTTTTTAAACTTTTCTTCTAATTTATTTTATGCTACCGTGTGTCTTGTTTGTTTTGTCGTTTTGCTGTATCTTCCATTTGGTATTCTGTGTATTTTGTATTCTGTGGACCCATGGGGAGTCTGAAATAAAGTTTGAACTGAACTGGTTATCATTTCACTTCTCCATTTATTGTGTTCGAGTGGAGGATAAAAATCGCTGGTTTAACTTAAATTTACATCTAACTGTTGCCAGAATATGCATGTCAGCAGTGTTGAGGCGCGTAAATCCACTAAGTTTAAAGTGATTCAATACTAAACCGGATTGTAAACACATTAGGCTACTAAACACGGATAACGTTATAGCTAAAAGGTCAGAGCAGGTTAAACCCTTTAGCCCCACGTGGCACTCGTTGCTTAGCAACGCGGTGTCAACTTCCTTTTCGAAAAGACTGTTTTTCACGCTGCGGTTACTGAGAACGTCTAATCACAAGTCTAGAACTTGTGCTAGTTTGGAAAATTGGTGACTCAAGTTGAGTGTTTGAGTTGGATATCTGCACGTTTGTTCAGCTTTGTTTTGTCTTTTGTGAAGTAACGTTAGCCGGCTAAGCTGTCAGGCTAACATAAGTAAGGAGGCTACAGTGACGTTCAGGTTATAGACTGTTTATTTATGCTTGCAGATAAAAGATCTTGCATTGAGCAGATACGACTGTTTGTGACAAATAAACGTCGTTTAGACACGTTGTCCTAATATTGCAGTTTCTGTTTAGGTCGCAGAATGGGAAAGAAAGTGAAGAAGGACAGTGAAACTCCATGCAAGGAAACGGTGAGATTTATGTGATAAAGGCCTTCTTATTTCTACACTTGATGCAGCCAAACTGTCGACTGAAACAGATGACCAAAAACATGCCGTGCATCCTGGAGACAGACACAAGACAGCCAGAAGTTTTAAAGCATTTTCATGTCTGTCCACTCGTAGTTTGAACCTCTACTTATTGAGGGCAAAGACCCAGCAACAGTGGTGCTGCTGCTGAGCTCTCCAGAGGAGGACATCCTAATAAAAGCCACTAAAGCAATCTACGGATTTGCAGAGAGAGGTACAAGAGGTTTTCCATTGCTAACCCCTCGCACATTTTTTGTTTTGTTTTATTTTGTTTAGCAGTCATGCGACTGAAAAGCACAAATTTTATTCATGCCCGTTTGCTGACATTTCCTTTGAAATCAACAAATATGTTTCCATTCTACCCTCATAAAGCATTTGTAGTTGTAATTTTAGACCAAGACCTCGTTCAATAATGTGTATGACCATGCTGAGTAAAACCCCATTTTATCTTTTAACACAATTTCCTCTCCTTTTTTTTTCCCTTTTGTGCGTGTGTGTGTTTTAAGACATTGCAGCAGTGTTTATCTTGACTACTGTAATGCTACAGCTCTGCTTGGCACCATTTTTAATTTTCCTGTCGACTGTCTCCCCCTGTTGTCAGACGATGAGAACAAGGTTTCTCTGCTGGGACTTGGGGCATTGGAGCCTCTCTGTCAGCTCATCACTCACGACAACAAGCTCATCAGACGCAACGCCTTCATGGCCTTGGGCACCATGGCCACCAATGGTGAATCACACATAAGCTTAGAAAATGAATGCAGACTTGACTTCTCAGTCACCTGGTAGCATAAAATGCCACAGATGTGACTGGCTTTTTAACTTACGGACAAACTTCCTGACCATCATTCTGCATCATTCAGACCACTGAATGTTTGGAGACCTTTTGACTGGACATGTAATTACCTGTTTTGTTGACATACACAGATTGAGTGATGGGCTGTGGTTAACGTTGTCTCATGTTTTCATTTGAAGGTAATGTAAAGAGCACTTTGAAAAAAAAACTGGATGTCATTCCATCCATCATCAACAATCTGTCTCTTGACGGTGAGTAATTTTAATCGGAAAATAAATAGATGCAGTAGTTGGGTTGTTCCAGTACCGATACAAGTATTGGAAATACCTCTGATTACTGCCTGAGCTGCTGGATTATAGGTATTGGCAAGTACATAGTCTATAAAATGATATGATACCATGTAGGCCTAATTTAATGATTAGAAAAAGGATCCTGCTACTTCCCAGTACACCTGTCTGCAACTTAAGTACATCCATAACACAACATCCAAAAGGTTAGTAGGAGTACAGCTGGTAGTTATATATTCTGCACGCTATTTATTTTTATATATTTTTTTGATGCACTGATATTAGATCTGTACTCATTACCAGCTTATACACAGTTTGGGTATTGAATCGCTGTCCGGAAGAAAATAAAGGACCATCAGATTTCCACCCAGAGGAATTTACTTTAACACTAGCTGCAGTAAAACAAACAAACTGTGCATTTTTCTCTCCTGTTCAATAAGATGCAGTTGTTCATGAGTTTGCAACGCTGTGCCTGGCCTCGCTGTCAGTGGATTTCGTCTGTAAAGTCCAAATCTTCAACAAGAAGGGCCTGCCACCTCTCATCCAGCTCCTCTCCAATCCAGACCCTGATGTCACGAAGAACTCGCTCGAGACCATTTTCCACCTGGTTCAGGTGACTTAATGTCGTCAGCCTAGAGGATACCATGAGGCAAAGCAGTTTGTTTGGGGGGTTTTTTGTAACAGATTTTTTCATTTTAGATGAGTTCAAGTTACATGAATCAGTACCTCAAAAGCCACTAAAAGCATCACTTTGTATATTATATTCTAGTCTTGGGATGGGTAAGGTTTAATGGCTCCAAAACTGCTGTCAGATGTATCCTCTGTTCTACTGTTTGTATTAAGGACTACCAAAGTCGTGTGGCAGTGCATAAGCTGGGTGGGATCCCTCCACTTCTGAATCTGTTGAAGTCTGACTTCCCCATCATTCAGCATTTGGCTCTACAGACACTGTACAATTTGACCACTGATGAAGATACACGCAGCACTTTCAGGAACGAGCAAGGATTTGAGAAGCTCATGGAAGTCCTCAGTAGCACGGTAGGTGAGAGTGTGTGTGCGCGCATGTGTGTGTGTGAGATCACATGCTTTTGCGGTAACACGTTCATGTATGTATTTGTTCTGCCTCTTAGTGTTAAATAAAATGAGAATAGTAATAGAGTTACAACTGAATCAGCAGTTACTCTCAACTCCTGATGCCCTTCTTCTTCCATTGAAAGTCTGTATTCTCCACATCCTCTGTTTTCTGTCTATACTTTTATTCTTCACAGGACTATATCGACCTTCATGCTGAGGCCCTAGATATAGTTGCTAACTGTCTGAATGACAGTGAGAGTTTGCAGCTAATCCACAAGGATGGAGGCCTGACAAGGCTGATGGAGTTTGTTCTCACCCACAGTGCGCCTGAGATCCAGGCCAAAGCTGTTAAATGTATCACCAAGGTTGCTCAGAGCTGTAAGAATAATTTCCTCTTAGCTTTCCAACTGAAAGTTTGGAAGTATTTAGAATACTTTCTTAAGCTATGTGCGTTCACTTTCTTTGTTTCCTCGTGTGCATGTAAACAATACATGGCTGTGTGTGTAGCCGAGAATCACAAACTGCTCCATGAGCAGAACGTGGAGAAGGTTTTGGTTGAGCTTCTGTCTGTGCCGAACATCGGCGTGAAAACGGCTACCTGCCAGGCTGTGTCCGCCATGAGCTTCCACCTTGCCAGCAAAGACAACTTCAGAAATCTGGGTACATACATATTCATATGAGCTGCTTAACATCAACACACTCACCACAGTGGTGTGCTCATGTGTTGGATTTCTGTGTTTCAGGTGGAATCCCTGCCATGGTACAGTCACTGAAAGATGAGAGTTTGGAGCTGAGAGAGGCGGCAACCCAGGCCCTCTCTCACCTCACATATAGCAACCAGCTCAACACTTTGTGAGTGACAGGAATAAGTTTGGTGTTTTGTGTTCTATTTGTTCTATTTGTAAGTTGCACAAAAAAGGCTGAGAAAATGTATAATTTCATGGTCTTTTGACTGTATATGCCACAAATGTGAAAAACATTCAGTGATAAGTTTGCAGTCTCTAAAACCAAGGCCTACTATGAGTTGGTTTATTGTTACATCTAGCTCGTCATGGTTCTACCTCAGTGAATGTCTCTTTACCTGTCTTCTCTCCATTTCTCAGTTTTATCCCCCATCTTTTTTATTCCCCTGACACACCTTCCCTCTAGCGATCCTTTCTCACTGTCAGTATTACCGTCTCCTTCAGTTATTGGAACACTGGTACCACTGAACTCCACCTTGCATTTATCATTCTCTTACCATCCTTACGCTGATGTTCGTTCTTCTCCAATATGCCACTTATGTTGCGCATGTCACTCACATCACAGAAAGACTGTTGTATGCAATAGTGTGAAACTGCATTTAATGTCAGCTTTGTAGGTTTGAAGTAAATCTTCCATCTATTCTCGTGGTCACTTGCAGCGCTGTGTACAAGGAAGGAGGCCATAAGATCCTTGTCCAGCGGCTCTATGGAGACTGTCCAGGAATGGTGGCCAATGCTGCTGCTGCACTTGGTAACATGGCACAACAAGAGGTGATTCGCTGCAGCGTCTTGTCAAATGGAGCCATACAGGCTCTGGTGGAGCCCTTGAAGTCTACAAATACGCAGGTCCAGGTCAACACCACACTGTGCCTGGCAATGCTGGCCTGTGATACAGAAGCTAGAGCACAGGTTGGTTTTGTGTGTGTCGCATGACTGTTCAAAATGCTGGCTTGTTCTCATTCCCATGTTTACCGGTGACAGAAATATTATGAAATTTGGAAAGATGCATAAGCAATTAACATTTATTCTAAAACTTGCCTCCTGTCCTAAATAGCTACAAAGTGCTGGAGGTCTTCAACCGCTGGTCAGTTTGCTGCACTCTCGTCACAAGGAGGTGTTGCATAATGCATGTTTGGCTATCAATGTCTGTGCCAGTGATGAGCAAACCGCTGTGGAGATGTGCAAATTGGGGTAAGACACTGAGACAATATATGAGATGACTTATGAATCATGAAATGTGGAACCTGGCGAATACTGTTGGGAAGTATAAAATAAAAAAACAGTCCAGTGAGGCCGTGGGAACAAATTCTTAGGGCAGTCTTTTAAATAGCCAGTAGATGGCAGTGTAGGACAGTGCAATGCATGGCTACAGGTTTTCTTCATTGGTCTGTGTGTTTGTTGGTGTGTTAATTTTTTTTGATTTGTCATAAATACCTGGACGTCTGTATGTTCTTGTATTCCTGTTTGTGTGTGTCTCAGAGCCCTGGAAATGCTTCAGAAAATCAACCAATCAGAGAATCGTAGGAGCAGTTTCAGCGAGTTGGCCATGATGAGCCTGCTTAACTCCAACTTATCCGTTAAATATAGCCTGAAAGGTCATTTGGCCTCCACTGACATTATTAGTGATGGCTTCTATGACACTGGCAAGGTGTGTGTTTGTGTTTTATAAAAATATATAGGAAACCAACACCTCTGGCTAAACTGCTGTCACATCGACAGGCATGCTCATAATGTTATTTTGGAGCTTTTTATTTGTTGAGCTTGTTTCACAAACATGTTCACTACAATAGTTTTCTACATTCCATCTGTCTTTCATTGAGATGTAAACATACTGTAGCAAAGGATTGTTCACCATTTAGATAATTAGCATAATACCGTTTTCTCTTTCTTAGGCTCGAGAAGGTCAAAGGATTTTGACTTTAGAAGAACTGTCCACGCAGCCTATCAACCAGCACCGGCCTGTCATTTGTATCAACACTACAGCAGAGTATGTGTTCTTGAATTTATTCCTAAAAAGTCATGAAAAACTAGAACAAATGTAGTTTATTATTTGTATGAATCTCTTTCTTATGTTAACTCCTCACCCTCTCACACTGTGACAGCACACTGGGCTTCTGACACTACAAGCAGAGTTGGAAAGTAACAAGAACAATAACACAAATACTCACAAATAGTGGTGGAGCGCTGGCTGAGACCAGTTTCCTGCCAGCCACACCATGTAGTTTGTCAGTACAATTTATTGTGGCTGTTAGATTACTATCACCCTCCCCTTGTCTGCTCCAATCCAGTGCTACGTTTTTTTTTCCTTCCCCCTCAACACACACACACACACACACATGCACACACACACACACACATGCACACACACACACACACACACACACACACACGTGAACGCACGTACATCTCTCCCAGTTGCCTTCAGTGTGCCCCGTTAGCGTGGCCTCCTGGGCTAAACGATCCCATTTTTTTAAGATGGCAACGCACTCAGAGTAACAGAGCCTTTGTGTTGTGACTAATGGACTTGCACACACAACCCTGAACATGTACAAGTGCACAAGCATGTGCACCCATGAAAATTCAGTTCAATATGCCTGCTCATAAAACACGTTTATTGACTTAGACACACACAGACACACATACAATAAAAACCACATCATTTGTATTAGGGGTTTTACATGCACAAACAAACTAACTCCCCCTCGAGCTTTCGGCGTTTTGATAAATTAAGGTTGCCAAAGAGAGTAGGACCCCCTCAGGGTACCTCAGGTCCACCCTATTGTCCCCCGTTTGGTATGCATGCATACACACACACACACACACACACACACACACACACAACATGGCGGGCATTCTTAAGCAGTGTGTTATGTAATCTGTCCATGGCTTAGTATGAATCAAGTGTAACTTTTTAACTTTATAGGAAAATGTCTCTTCTCGGATGACTGCATATATTATCGTATGTATAACTGGTGTATAAAGAACTGGCAAGAATATCAGGGAAGATTCAGAAAAACATTTCATATTTGCCATTGTAATTAGAAGTAGATCAAAACATTTCATTGTACTAAAATCTAGTATATCCATATATAACAAAGACATAATACACACAAGGCAACAACTGAGAATATACCAGAACAACAGTGAGAAATCCAATAAAAGTGCTGTGCTCAGTTATATAAACCATTTATTTCTGTTGATGTGCCTTCTGTGGCAGAGAGATGGTGGAGGTGCCCGAAGAGGAGCAGAGCAACCTACCAGAAACAAATACCAGCAGCAGGGGAGACCGCAGGGGACCAAAGTGAGACTGTCTGTGTGTGTGTGTGTTTGGGGGTTTTTGGGGTGGGGGAGGTGTTCATATCATACACAACATTCTCTCATCTTGACATATTTGTTAGTGTTAGAATGTAGGATTCTTGGTTTTTCTTGTCCGTGTCATTAATGAAAAAAAGTTTGAACCAAAAAATATATAATATTACTTAAATGTAAAAAAAAAAAATTACTTAAATGTATGATGAAATTTGTGTTATGAAATGTATATTCGTTAAGGCTGTTAAACTGTCGCATTCTATTTTACGCTCAGTTCTTAAAAGTCGCTATTGATGTTCTCCCCTACTTTAAAGAAGCTAGCTCAGATTTTTTTCAAAATCTTTCTGTACAGGAAGAAGAAAGAAGATGACAAGAAGAAAAATGAGTCCCCGCCTGATTCTCCTACAGAGAAACCGTGGAAGATGATGGATGACGTCTCATTGCAGCTTCTGGTTAAAGAGGCCAAAGAATCCATCCTCCTGCTGAGTGATGAACGAGAGCAGTATGCTGCCTTTGCCAGGTGACAGATTGATGCAGTACATAACCAACCTGCAGAGATGTCAACACAAATAGAGAAGAAAAGCAAGACGTAAAAAATGATTGGCAGCCATTGTTTTAGAATCTCCAAAACCACACCTACTTATAAAATGTGGAAGAGGTGGAATGTAGATATCCAATAGAAACATACAATTGTAAGGCTTAGGATGCAAAACAGAAACACTTCCTACATTTAGAGGATTCTTGCATTTTAATGTTTTTTATGCCTGGGTTTGGGATGTCAGGCTGGTGAGTGACGCCATGGGTGGAGCAGTGGAGATGGAAAAGATGCATGAATTCCCATGGGTGCTGCACCTCAGTGAGCTCAAGTTTCAGCTTCAGTCTAATGTTATTCCCATTGGTATGATCAGCAAGGGAATCTACTGCCACAGGGCTCTTCTCTTCAAGGTAACACTGACCTCACTACCACACACCTGTGCCAGTCCCTTCCTTTGCAGACTTTACATTTCACCCATATGACATGCTGTTTTCAACCCCTTCTCTCAGTTTCTCAAGCTTACCCTCTTCATTCAGTCCATCTCTCATTTCCAAATACCTATACCCTGGCCTATCATCTCTCTTTAACATTTCAGTGTCTGGTTGATTTTATCGCAATGAGCTGCACACTTGTCAGGGGGGACTACAACAGGGCATGGAACGAGGTGCTCCTCTTCAATGAGACCCCCTCCAGACATGCGCCCTCCTCACAGCCCTGCCGCTACATAGTGGACCTTATGCACCAGCCTGGAAGCCTGTTGGCAGCCAACAGCCCTGCTGCTGAGCAATACCAGACTATATAGAACAACACTGTATAGAAATACTGTTTTGTATAAAGCTGTGACCAGACATTGTACTGGAATTCATTAGATCATCGATTTGTATGTGTATTTGCTGTATGGCAGACCTTGAAACCATATAATATTTAAATGGTCAGTTGATAAGTTCAGTGCATGAACAAGCCAAAAGGAAACATGTTGTATGTCTGTGAAATAAATTCTCTACTAAACCAACTGATATAACCTTCACAATGTTGTAACTCAAGTCAAAACAGTGCACCACAGTCAGCAGGTATCTTCACTTGCTTTTCCTTTAACTGAGTTAGAATAATTGATAGATAGGAGAATATATTTTTAGATCATGTATTTCGCAGAACACATATCCTACTACATGGTAGGGTATCTCATCACCACCTAAAAATCCTTTAAATCCTGATTTAATTTTGATTTAATAAAGAGTTATTATTGCACTGTTTAGTTAACCCTAATAAATGGGGGTGGATAATAAATGAATTTAAAAGAATAAATTTATATATATAAAAAAACAATTACAAAAAAATAAATGGGAAATTAAATAAATAGGGACATTTATATGTAAAGTAAAAAATAATAAATAAATAAATACATAATAAATTTTAAAATGAATAAATACATAGATAAAATAGCGGTATTTTTGGTATTTTCGGTCCTCCATAGACATGGGACTGAAATGTTAAACATTGTTACCATGTAGCCGACTTTACCCATTATTAGCCCCACCCCCGCCCTCTGTGCTCTCCGAACATAGACAAGCAATAAAAAACTATAGAACCCAGTTCCCTCTGACCTATATAGATGGAGGTGTGATTTTTGACCGGGTCACCCAGCAAACATCCTGCATCAGCCGTGGGAGGACCAGCGCGAACTCGCTGCGGCACGAACGATTCTGACGCAGCGAACGCACTTGGCTCCCCCTGATATGTGCACTTGACTTTAGACCAGACTTGACACCGGCAGCAGCAAACATGTCTCGCTTTGTGTCCCGTCTCTTCGTGCTCGTTTCTCAGCACGCCACAGCCAGATCCGTGGTGTTACCGAGGAGGATCCCAGTGTTCATCCGTCCCGTATCTACAACTCAAGGTAGGTTTCTGGAGGAACTTTTGATTTTGTGTCATTCTCCCTCAGTTCCTTGGATACAATACAAACTCCTGCATGCCGCACCATGCAGCAGTTTAGTCACTTATGTTGGATATTAGAACATAGCAGCTATCACAAAAGGTTACAACTTGTGCACTTACTGTATTAAAAAAAAGAGGAGAGGAGGTTAGAAACAAACGTGGGTTTAGTTGACAGGGAAGTTACTTTAGGAATTAAGATAAAGTGAAATTTTACAACTTATGTCAATGTTAACATCCTCTCTGGTGCCTTTAACTATACTGAACAGAACAGTTGTCATCCAGCCACATGATAACAAACATTTTCTTAATTTGGCTCCAGTGTTGTCAGGATCTGTAGTCTTATTTTGTGGGTTTTATTTTGAAAAAGGTTTTGGACATCCTGCCAGAGCTCCAAGCTTTTATCATCTATGCAAATTGATACTTAATTGGTTTATTAAGTCTATAGGATTTAATGTCCTTCTGGTGAGTTCCATAACTTCCTGATTGTAACCTCTGCTCTCTGCAGGCCTGCACTCTCTCACCCGTTATGACGAGACTACAGACTGGCAAAAGAAACTGAGCCCGGAACAGTATGTGGTCACCAGAGAGAAGGGGACAGAGGAGGTGAGTATACTCCATACATGCACATCAGTGATTTGTGTCAAACCAGCATTATCTCAGTCCGCCAGACTGACATACATATGATCTCATAATATGTATGTCATCAGCACAGTTCCAGGTGGACTTTGTTCATCACTGTAACACTGACCTGTGTCAGGTTCAACCTTCCCAGCTACAGACTGTGTTTTATGAATTCAGAGCCTCTCTCAGCTCAAAAACAAAATGATTTTTAGATAAAATGCGCAGACTCATGATCTTAAGCACACAAAAATAACAGCATGGTAAAATCATCCTTAAACATGAGTTCCCGCCCCCAATGCTGTGTTTGTTTGTTTGTGGTTGTTATCAGCCCTTTAGTGGGATCTACCTCAACCATTCAGAGGTGGGGATGTACCACTGCGTCTGCTGTGATTCTCCACTTTTCAGGTAACAGTTTGCACATAAGTGTTGAGGGGACACGTCCCAACATGTTATTATAGGTTTATTTAGAAATAGGTTGTATTAGTGGATAATCGCAGAGGAAATGTTCCCTTCTCTCCTGATAGTTCAGAGGCTAAGTATGACTCTGGGACAGGCTGGCCAGCGTTCAAAGAGGCTCATGGGACATGGGAGCGAGATGAAAGCCACGCCTCCATCATTCGTCGCCTTGACAACAGCCTGGGCAGTACGGGGACAGAGGTCCTTTGTAAAACTGTGAGTTGTGTTCTGTGCTATGAAGCCAAAGTTCATGTTTGCTTAATATGGTTGCTCCACTTAATTTGTGCACAATTTTTAAAGTAGTAAAGTTGGAATTCTATAATATCTAATTTCTGATTCATACTTTGCATTTAGAATCTCATACATTATTTACCTCAGCTATGGGCTATGACTCTTTTTGGTTTGGTTATGACTTTTGCTTGTCTGTGTTTGTGGTTAATGCAGTGTGATGCCCATCTGGGTCACGTGTTTGATGACGGACCAGATCCAACAGGTCAGCGGTTCTGTATTAATAGCGTGGCCCTCACTTTCAAACCCAGAGAAAACAACAAACCGGACACACCCGAAGAAATCTGATGAATTACATGGACTTACCTAAAACTTCTGAAAATACACCTTCTGTATGTTTCATTGCAAGCCAGTCCTTTTCAGGAGGCAAAATGAAGATTCAGAGTCAGAGTATTCATGGTTTTGGCTGCTACAGGTCTGGAAGTGAGAGACTTTGTGTGGCACAAAGTTTTTAAATGTTTAAAATTAGATGGGAATAGACTTCCTGTGGCTTATCAAACTGAAAGACACTGAATTGAATTCAGGCTCTCATTCAGAAGCTTGGGTTATGTGTGCTGGAGAGAAGTCTACAAATGTGCTCACCATACATCTCATGATTTACACATACCCAAACTTAAACTGAAGAACATCGACTCCTTCAGACACCTTAGTCATTCAATGAAAAACATGCATTCCTGATCAAGTTTTGTTTCTGTTTCTTTTTTTTCTTTTTTTGTTCTTTAAATCATTTTCTAATTTTTCTTTTAGGACATTTTGTTTTAATGAATTTTATCTGAGTGAAGACTGTCAGTCAATGTAGGATGTATAAAAATTTTTACACTTTAGTGTGGAACATAGTGGCTAACTCCTTATTGTTACAAAAAATGAATTGTCTCCAAATATCATTGTGATGTCTCATTTGTCTGCATGTCTAAAAAGTATCCAAACACTCTAAAAAGACCTACTTTTCTGCAGTGATTGCAAAGTACAGGAAGTTATTATGACATTGCTGCTTTTTGTTTTTCTGTTTGGTGCCACATTTACAAATCAAACTGATTGATTGAATCACACAAACTTGACAAATAATTTCCCAATAAACATTGTATATAATTTGAATCTGCTTATGCTTTTCTGACAGTAGTAGAATTTTTTGAAATTTTAATATCAGTATTTACTTAGAGTTTGAGGCTGCCCCCTGCAGTTCTGATGCTCTCACTGCAGCGCTGAAGTATGGCCTCATCTCTTCCAGTAAACCAGTTAATATTTTACCTAACAGGCCATCCTCTTTGCACATTGTTTGTCTGCTGCTCCCTGTATATTTGCTTTTTTCTGTGTTTGGGATTGAGTGAGGCAGACTGGGAATAGCAGACAGCAGAAAAGACAGGACAGGACAGAAACCCCAACATACAAAAGAGACGCGGACAAGAGAACACAGGAACCTCAGCAACCGTGTAGGAGAAGAAGCCTGATTCCTGAGGATGGCTGGAGTATGGCGCTGCGTGTTAGCAGTGGTGGCGTTGATGTGTGTGTGTCTGTGGGGTTCAACTGAGGCTGTTGGGGGGGCTAGGAGTCGACCACGACCCCAAAGACGACCTTCTAAGAAGCCAAAGGCTGACCCTATTGATCTGACCCCACCAGCACAGAACATAGACATAAATCGGGTAAGACACTGAAGGCAGAGGCAGAGTTACAGATCATATATTAAAGTGTATGTATGTCTGCTTGAATTTGTGTATTATCTTTGATTAAGTCTACATATTATGTTTATTTAGAAAAATACAAGTAGATGATGACTAAGGAAAAGTCTCTCCCTCTCTTAATTGCTCAGAGGTTAAGTATGGCTCTGGGTCAGGCTGGCTGGCATTCAAGAGGCTCATGGGAAATAGGAGCAGGATGAAAGCTATCAAACTATATTAGGTGTTTTTCTGCATAATAATTTCAAAGCAATTTTTTTTTGTTCTGATTTTTTGGCGGAATGTAAATTTGATGTTATAAATGCCCATTTTTATCATTCATTCTGGGTCCAGTCTGACAAAGCAGGAAAGATCCACAAAAATCTGCTCTAAAAAGAGAGAAAGTCTAAATTGAGTGAAAGAACAGCTTTCAGAGCAGCTGCAGCCTGAGAGCACCTCACTGTGCCGTTACCTGACCTTTGCATGCTGACAGTTCAATTCTCTTTCTCACTTGTTTGCACCATAAAGTACAATACCACAAAGAAAACTGCAAAATAATCTTTGGAAATAATGACAAATTAAGCCAACAGCATAGCCAAAACCCCATTATTATTTTGAAGAGTGTACAGGAAGTACACATGACGCAAATACTATTTTGTACACTTGTCAAGCACTGACTAATGCAGCAGGTTTTATTCCTTATCTACCATTGTTGAACAGAGAGGAAAAAAACAGCTGACTGCTTCAGGTTGTTGACCAATGACAAACTTCTAGAAGCACTCAAGCAAAAAGAGAAAAATTCTAATTTTACGTTTTTCCTAAAACATACAAACCAGTCCGTCTGTTTGGTTATGGATTTTTTGTTGGGCTGACAGTGTTGACATCCTTGTGTAATTGAGTCAATATGGTGTTTTAAGCAATAATGATGTTTTTCAGTGAAATAGAATTTGGTCACTTCAGCAGGACATTGAAAACAGATGTATCCTTTTTAGTAACAGAATGGAGAAAGTTTCAGATGTTACCCTAAATATTCATCTTGGGTTAATCTGACTGCGGTACAATATAGCAGAATTGAGACAGAAAGGATTTACAGGATCAGGATCGTTTGATAAAATGAAGTGTTAAATATTACATCTGAGGCTGAGGACATATGTGAAAATCTTCCTAATTTCTCTTCTGTCTCCACCTGACTGATGCTGCTCGTGTTTGTTGCAGATGATGGGGACATGGTACCTGGTTAACACCGCCTCCAAATGTTCTTACCTGATCAAGCATGGAACCAAAGTGGAACCTACAGTCATGACCCTCACACACTCTACTGAGTATGATCAGGCTCTGTCTGTTAGCACCAAAACACGGCAGTAAGTATCACTGTCTACTGCATAACCACACACTGTGCACGCCATTCACTGTGATTCCTCAGTACGTGTATTCATCAGCAGAGGGCGCTAATATGCCACACAACTCTATTCTCCAAACACGTGTGTTTGATTTTATTTGTGTATCCTTAAAAACAGGAAGAGAGGGGAAGAACAGTTAAATCCAGCAACTTTAAAAACTGTCAGGTCATTCTGACCTGGCATGCATGGAAACACTGGGGAATGCAATAATGACTGTAAATAAAAAAAGAGTACGTCTTGTTTTTGTTATAAATCCTGTTTGACCCATGGAGAAAAAAAAACAACATTTTTATTACTTTTCTGGTAAGACACTAAAAGCTAGTTCCACCTGAGGCATTTGACACGTGCTTCATTTGCGAAATATAGTTGGCTATATAAAATGTATTTAATAATCTGCTACAGATTATCACCCTGTCAGAAAACTGTAAATACTTATAGGGCCTTACGCAAGCCCAGTTTTCTTTAGAGAAAGAGAATTTGGCTCCGCATATTAAATATTACAGTTAAAGTAGACTGTAATATGTTTCTAATAAATTATTCTTAAATAGTCAGACATAATGCTTCTTTTAAACCTAATGTTTGATCAAAAGTCTCACCTGACAAAAAATCTTCTCTCCTCCCTTCAGTAGCCACCAGTGTTGGGAGATATTA
>JAQLOL010000013.1:13364694-13377194 GCA_029783665.1 Naso thynnoides
ACCTGTCTCAGTCAGATAGATAGATAGATAGATAGATAGATAGATAGATAGATAGATAGATAGATGACGTGATCCATAATCCTGTGTGTAACTAAAGATGAGTCAATGTGACAGTTATACATCAAAAAGACTGACATTAAAGATCAAACACTCTTTATTGAACTCAATAGAACTGAAAGCAAAACATATGGTTCATGGTTCTGTCTGTTGGAGCTGATAATCCATTACCATCGTTGTGTCAAACCACATATCAAGGGAATCTGTGCGTTTTAATGTATAGTCTGAGATATATAGTTGTTTAAAAAAAGGAAAGTCGCTTCTTTGCCAACATGGATGTGATGTGTGGACAGAGTAAAGTCTTATTTGAGGCCGTAGTTGAAGGCAGGCTGAGTTCACCAGCTGTCCGAATGTCTCTGATGATGTGTTCTACAGTTAGCAATCAACCACGAGGCGACGGAGATGTACAAAATCATTCATGTAACAGGGCGACATGGCAGCAGTTTCACCAAACAGACACACAAAAAGCAAGTTCACAATGAAATAAAGTTGGCAGCTGGTTTCAACTGAAACAGAAAAGTTCTGTAAATGCTACGCTAAGGTAAACATATACAACAATGACAGGAAAAGCAACATGGTTAGAAAATATACATTGTACTTTTCTTTGAATGTGTGCTGGATGGCAGTGGCACTGTTAGAGTGAAGCTAAGCTCAGTGTTGACAAAGCAGCTCATTCTTGAACTCGTTGCTCCGTATTTGAACGAACAACCTTGACTCATGCTCTATCAAACATGCATCTTTGCGTGTGTATGTGCAGAGCACAGGTGTAAACCTCATGTGTACTGTGTAGCGTGCAGCTTTAACTTGTAGACTTAAATGTAGCTGCATCTGCTGCATAAAAAACCCATGCAGCTATGCTTGAAAAGTGAAACTTAAGGATTTAAGTGAAATTCGCTGGATTTTTTAAACTGTGACTGAGATTCATGCCTAATTGAATACAGCACCAATCAAATCAGAAAACGTTAAACAAATGAAAACTCTAATTAGTGAGAATTCATGCAGCAGCATAAAGTTTTTTTAGTGAGTTTGCGTTAAGTAGTCCAAGGCGATATGGCTCAACACCTTGAAGGCACAATGGATTAGTAAGCCAATTATCATCTTAACCTCTCCCAGATCTTGAACAAATACTGGGTGTCACTGCTTTTTTAAAGTTCTATGCTGCTTTGCCGATTTGATGCAAGGCGTTTAGTGCATCAATGTAACTCATTAGGAGTCAAGCAAGTTGTTCGATCTCATCCGTGTCACTGTCCTAACACTATTCTGGCACTCTCCTTGTCCGATAAAACAAATCCTAATCATCTGTCCTAAACAAACAGCCCGACGCCAGTCTGAGATGTAGGAATATAAGAAATTTCCTCAACTCAAAGTCAAACATTTAACATATCTGAGCCGATCGGTAAATGATGTAAGACTCAAGTGTTTGGCAAAGAAATAAACCGACTACTCAAGTCCGAATGAGTAAAGGCTGACGGTTTCACCCATTCAGAATGAAAAGAAAGCTGCCGTGCTGAGCTAAACCAATGATGTCATGATTTCCCATCATGCTCTGAGAAACCCCTCTCTGTCCCTCCTTAGAAATGGAATGTCCCATACAATCGAATGTCATAAGATTTAAACATAAAATTCTATATTTCATACATATATAATGCAATGGACAGACACATGATATCATTGTAATATAGATCTGAAATTTCTCTTCACTGTATGTATTGAACTCTGAATAAATCTTTGAAGAAAAAGAAAGAAAATAACACAATATTGTATTTACAAAGTGACTTTTGGCATCCATATTCAACTCTATATTACCACAGTATAGGTGGCATGTCATTTGACAGATATGAGCATTGACAGACTGGTGCAACCGCAGCCTGGTAAATTTTAAACAAAACAAAACAAAACAAAGGTTTGGCATGTTGATTTGATCATTTTTGATAGAAGATTTTTGTTAAAAAATAAAATCAAAATGCAACAGAGACTGGCTATCACAGGACCCAGTAAGTACAATTATTTGTCATATACAGTATTCAAAGGACTCCTGAAAACTCCCAAGCACGATACAAAGAAGGACAAGCCGATTAGTATATACATGTACAGTCTCTCACAGCTGTGCTCTGTTGCATAACTGTCCCTCCTCTCTTTCTAATACTCTGGATATATATATAAAAAAACAACAAAAGAATGAAAGAAAAAAATAAAATACTTCTGTACACGTCTTTCCCGCGTCCCTGCCCTCTCTGGGAGATTATTGTCCTATTGAATGGCCTTTCCTTTGTCTCTCCTGTGATTGGTCATTGAATAAACCTCCTCCATCTCTGTGGCAAGTTGGGGTCTGACGAATCACTTCCACTCTCAAAGTCTTGCCATTGGCTGTTAGATGAACCACTCCTTCTTTGATTCATCGATGGTTTCTGGGTTGTCGGTGCCGATGATGGCTGTGTCTGCAGATTCTCCGGCGGACTCCCCGCTGCCTTTGGCTTCGTTGGTGTGATAGGTGCCTTTGTGACGGAACATGTAGCGGATCAGGAACACCAGAGTACATAAGATGGTGAAGATCACCACTGCAATGATACCTGCACAGGACAAAGACATCATAGAGACAAAAACTTTGGCTGAGTAAGTCATTTTTCAACAACAAAAAACAAACATCCCCCCTGTTCCAGATAGAACCTGTAGCTTTTCTATATCATATATGGAGTAAACTAAACAGTTTTTGTTTTTCTAAGGTTGGTCGCAAAAAAATAAACCATTTGAATATGTCACCTTAGTCTTTTGCATGTTTTGAATAGTGTTAAATTGCAAAAAGGTTTCAGGCTAAAGCTGAGGTAGGTAACGTCTGGAAATCAAGCCAGCTGTACCCAAGAAAGCAACTCTGCTGCTCTGTCCCCTCCCGGTTTTTGCTTGAGCTTACTTTTCATATTATTTACTGTTGCTCTTTCTTATGACCAGTTTACACGAAAAATTCACGATGAAATGAAATGGTTGCAGGAAAAGTTGAAGAAGAGTAAACTGGTCCGTCTCTGCTCAACTCAAGCTGGCTGATGGTGTCATCCGTAACTCAGTTCGTCAAGTCGCCAGGGGCCAGTTTTGGAACGTGAGGCACGTCACTTGTTTCAAGAGACAATCAGCTCATAGTGATGTCACCTGCCGCGAAAGAGGAGCAGCCCACAGGAACATGGGCTCTCTGAAATTGTGTGATTGGGACAAAAATGCCTGTCACTGTCTTAATTTTCTATAGCCTGACTACAGAGCCAAGGAGAAATGCAGTGTTCTTTCAGATCACCTGAATTACCAATCGTTGAAAGGTTGTAATGGAATTTTTGCCCAATGACACAAAAATAAACTGCCTACTCCAGCTTTTAATGACACCAAGATGCATAATGTCAAATTATTTTTGACATTTGGGATCAGGACCATATACAATGTGTAATCTGCACTGTGGCTTGACTTTAATGTGATATATGCTAGTTTTGAGCATGCAATATAAATCCATCCTTTAACAACTCAAATTCAAATTTTACCTCCGATGATGGCTGAGTCTCTGTTGACTCCATCAGGAATCACTCTCTCCTCATTGAAAGGAAACTCTGCATCTGAGTACAGTGAGAAGAAGAAAACATTCAAACCATTCATCTACACATGAATAGACTAAAAGGATGCCTAAGATGTTTTACATTCGTTCCAGTGATAAAAATAACTTGAAAAGCTACACTAGACCAATGTGTGCAAATGAAAATACCAAACAGATGGAGAAAATGTAATTCAAAGTTAGAAAAATACAGACATGTCACAGTCCTGCTTGCAGCAAAAAGAGCCGCTGGTGTTTTTCAGTAAAAAGTCACATGGAATAATTTTATGCACAGCTGGTGCTTAATTATAACCAGAAAGTTTTGCTTTTCAGTGATGAAGTCAGGATTAAAGTACTGTAATGTACAGTACCAGATGAAGAGGAGAGACAGTGCATACATGCATCAGCTACTTAAATGGATAGCTAGACCAATGCTAAGTATTCTTAGGGGATTACTAGTGGAGTTTACTTAATGTATTGATGTATTCCTTTAGGCATTTCATTAAAGATCCACTGCAGGTTAAGATGTTGATAACAGCTGCTGCTTCTGTGTATTCACCATTAGTTTTTATTAGCAGCAAATATCTTATTGCTTTAACTCTCCTGTAATGGACAACAGTAGAGAGGGAGGTGGTGGGTGAAATAGGAGAACAAACATATTGTTTGGATCTACAATAATAGTTTTATAACTGTACAGTTTGTCTCTACACAAGCAAACACAAGTGTAAAAGCCTGGAAAAAAGCTGCAGATGTGTAATTAAACCTTACAGCACACGCAAACACTCCCACAAACAGCGTCACCCTAGAATGAGCTGTCAGCTATTTTTTGCTGCTGACTGCACAGATATACAGGAAAGCAAAGAGCGTGAGTGAGGAGGAGAAGAGGCGACTGAAAAAAAAGGGTGAGAAAACTGGAGGAAATAGAGGAGAGAGGGAGTAATCAGACTTATTGTAGTCTTTTGGCGCCTTGAATGAGCTTGAATATGATGGCAAATATTAATCACTTCTAAGGAGATGAGATTCAAGAGTAGAGAGCAGAGAGGAAAGGACCACTAAAGTAAAAACTTAACGGGAGTCAGGAAGATGGAAATTGAATAAAATAAATCTAAAAAAATCAATGAGTAGGCAGACAATGATCCTCATAAATGAGGGACTGAGGGAGAGCTGGATGAATTATAGATTAGATCTATCTATAGAGAATGCAAAGCAGAATAAATGTCAGTTCTTTCTGTGGACGAATGGTGGAGAGCTGACAGTGAGTTTTGCGCCATGTCGATGGACCTGATTGATCTCTAATTGCTCAACGTTCCCAAAGGCAATATCGACAGCAACTCTCAGAAAACAGCTGCACACTCTGAGATACTCCACACTGGAGAGGACTGCAACATTAGATACAACATAGTCAACAAAAAAAAAGATCAGTGTGTTTGTGTGTGTGTGGACTTGGGCCACATAGGTGTAACCCTGACCTGTGTTGTCCAGATGCCAGGGATCTGTTGCAGCAGACATTGGTGGTATGGTGAGAGGTGACGCCCCACAATTGGACTCCACCAGTTTGCCCTGGTAAGATACTGGTGAGGCGGCTGCAGGTTGTCTGTCTGGCTGTGCGACTGTGGGCGTGGCCTGGGCCTGTGCAGTGGATCTCAGTGCAAACTTGAGGGGAGCGATGCCGTTGAACTGTACCCGCGACAGGCACCCAATGAAACCTGGTGTGTTGTAGCGCTCGATGAGGACTGGATCTACGTGTCCAGTTTCTGTAGGGAGGCACAGAGTTGGAGAGAAGCTGGGATCATTTCCTAACCAGGGGTACTTAGGCAGTCACCAAGAGGTACATGGTAAGACCGAAGAGAAGCCCAAATAAAGTGTGTGTGTATATATCTACTTACTGAGTAAGCTGCAACACCTGAGCACTATAGTTTACAAGCACAAAGAGAAATCTATAGATATCAGACATACTCGAATAGAACATGTTGAACAAGTTAGGTTGAAGTGTTGACTAAATGATAGCTCATATCCACTCAATGTCCTACCACTATTTGTCCATAACTTTTAATAGAAATAATAAGCTGCTTTGATAGATTGAAACTGAAACTGAAACAATTGGAAAAATTGTTTGTTGCTAAAGAAAAAAAAAAGGTTTAATATTTGAAATAGCAACAATATCATTGACAGTTGAAACAGTATATTACTTGAAAAGATTGTGAAAGAGTCAATTGCATGCATAAATTGTTCAAATAGCTTTGAAATAATGGATAAATGTTTGTAAAAGACAGGTAAATGTTGAGAAAAAGTTAAGTTGATAAATGGTTGACATGGATCGTCTCAAAGTAATGTATCAATAGCTGACATAGCTTAAAGTGCTGAAAAGATGAAAGAGCTTCAACAGTGGATAAAATTGTTGAAATTGCGTAAAAATGGATAAATGCTTGAAACAGAGAGCTAGAGGTTATTGATAAATGGTTAAAATAGGATGCCTTAAGGATGCATTTACAGTTGCAATAGTTAGTCAAAAGTTTGCTGATGAATAAAAACTTTGACATTCCCAAGCAGTAGAAGAAGAAAAGAAAACTTGTCCAAACTTAAGGAACATTTACAGTCAAACTAAATGACAAAATTATCACAGCCAGTTTAAAATCAATTCAAATGAGCAAATTTAGACACATCAATGAAGAGGTGCTTTGGTTGCTATGGGTGGGAAAAAAGGTGGAAACAGCTGTTTTAATGGACGCATTATGCTAACTCATGTGGAGCCATGCTGCTACTTCTAATTGATATTTAGAGAAAGTAGGGAGAAAAGCTGAAACAAGCAATGACCACAGCAGTTTTCAATGAGAAAGCATCAGCACTGATGATGAACACACACAACAAGCTTTCTCTGAATGCTTAAAGTCACACTCACACACTCACAACCAGAGCTTACACTCAAACTCTTCTGGGCACAAATTTTGCTGATGCACAGACACGCTGGGCCAATACTGAAAATGCAAAGCACGCAGTGAGGACACGTATAAAGACAAATTAGGAGGCAAGTGTGCGAAGAGAGACGAGAACAGATACTGCCATTTATGCCAAATTTGACGATGAATAATTGGGTTATGGTATTAAAACAGCAACATGGGTTTAAATCTTGGTGGCACAAAGAGAGAAAATAAAATAATAATAAAATAAAAATCCTAAAAACATGGTGCTGATGCTCCTCTTTTAATCTGTGGTCACAAACCAATGACAAGTCTTTGTATGTACACAAGGATGACAAAAGTCCACACAAGCTTCTATTTATTTTCTACTGTGTCCACCTTGTTCAAACATCCTGCACATGTTTACATCCCAGGCAGTCAAATCTAGATTGATGCTCCTGTTTTCAGAGCCCATTACTCCTGAAAGTGACCTTATTCTTGTACCAATATCAAATGACAGAAATGGGAAAAGCTGTTCCAGTAAAGAAAATAAAAGTTTGAGGCCTCTACTTTCCTTACTTGTTAAAGACACAGTTTGGTTGAAGATTTGCTGCCTGTGTTTGACAGAGTTCTGAACTATTTGCTTTTAAAGGCTGTTTGTATGTTGCACAAAGCACATTTTCCGCTGTTGGCAACTATTGATTTTTACTGACAGTTAATTGGAGCTGAAAAGTGTTGACTGGAGAGATGACTGTTTTCTCTGAGTTGATTTGGCTCAGGGGCACTCATTAAAAGCAATCTATACGTGTTGCATCTGCTCACAATCATTCAACGTACTGAGACATTGCTTGTTTGATGCAGGCTCACATTGATGGTAACGTCAGTCATCGAAATCATTAAAATGCTTTCTTATGTCTTTGGATAAATACACTGGAAAGATGACTGTTGTTTGCTTTTCTCACAAACACACACAATCAATAGAGAGCAAGCACACACACACACACACACACACACACACAGACGTAACTGCAGAGGAAAGAGAAACTGCAGGCAGCTAACAAGATGATTAAAAAACCCTCCAACACCTTCAGTTTGGTAGAAGACAAACGTTGCATAAAAATGAACATCCGCAGACACGATCCACTCCAGCACAAAAAACCTGGACTGATTTCAAAACAGCCTTTAAATGTCTTCAGCACTTTCCGCAGACCTGCAAAAATACACAGAGCTACACTTTAATTTTAACATGCACGGCTGCTCATGTTGCTACACGACTGCACCACACCCAAACGGAGTGGCTGTTCGGATGATCCTGCAGCAAAATATCAACAAGGGATGGCTCACTAGAGCCCTCCTGCGTGTATGTGCATGTGTGCGCATGTAAGTGTGTGTGCATTTATTTAATGAATCATGTTATCTTAGATGATGGGGTTCTGAGCATCTGGACATGGCGTATAATGAAATTCTCTCTCTTTATTTCATTTTGATGGGTCCAATACAAGTGTGTGCGTGTATGAGTGTGTGTGTGTGTGTGTGTGTGTGTGTGTGTGTGTGTGCTTGCACTCTATTGATTGTGCTTCCAGGAATAGAACTCAGCGCTATGTGAGTCTTCTACGTATTCATCATCTGACCAGACCTCCCTCAGACACTTGCACTGTGTGCATACACTTTGTGTGAGTGTGTGTGTGGAAACAGGCTCTGCAGGTTACTTTATATACTAGTTCATAAGTGTGCATTTGTGTGTGCTCAGACTGAGCTGTTGCTCAGCATTGCCGGTGTGATAAGGCACCGGTAAGCCCCTTTTTTGCAGGAACAGAGACATTTTGCTATCAGTCACTTCACACCTTGGCAATGGTGTGGATGTGCAAGTGTGCATGAATTTGCATTTGCGTGGGGGTTTGCAGAATAGGTGGAGAGACACAGACGAAGTAGGGAAAGAAAGTGCCTAGCAGCCTTACAGGGAGGATAGTGAGCAGAATACCAATAACAAAAGTCTGTGAATAGAGAATCTGAATATCAATACAAGTCCTCTCTCTCCTGTATGCCTGAACATGTGTTGATCACTGCAGAGGCCTGTTTGTGAATACTAATAAGCTCTGTGTTGGGAGTAGGACCAGCTGCTTTGCATACAATGCTGGTGAGGAGTAAATAGCCAACAAGTCGCTCTTGTCTCAGATTTTTTTGGGCCAGTGATTTGCACTAGGAAGCGTCCCTTAGAAGGCAGCATGTTTCCAGTTAAAATGAGCCAATGTTATCCATAAACATCAAACACTTAATCTGAATTGAGGGCTGGGGTGTGATAAGACGACTCAATGCCCTTATGGCATCATGTCCATTTAGTAGAACAAGAGGCAGACACAGTGACCCAAACGTCTGAACTATCTAGACACTAAATAGCTCGAAAGCTAGGCACAAAGTACATAAAGAGCTTAGAATATCTTCATCTTTCAGCCGCTTCCCGTTAGGGGTCACCGAAGAGGATCATCTCTTTCCAGATAACAACGAGCCTCGCCCTACCTGGTATGAATATCAGATTTTAATACATGCATATTTAATTTGGCAGAAGCTTTTGCCATTTCTGGTACAACCCTCCTCACTCATTTGGCTTGTGACGGGTGATTAGGCGTGCACTCGCTCGTGCATCCCCAGTGGATGTGAAGCAGTCAGGTGTTCAGTGTCATGCCCAAGGACACCTCAACATGTGGACAGGAGGACACTTTGATCAGTGGACAACCTGCTCTATCTCCTGTGCCACAACCACCACATATAAATAGCCTAGGATATGAATATAAAAAGTCTCTAGGCTATTCTAAGCAAAGCATACATTGCTTAGAATATAAGACAATCAAATATAACTGAACCAAAATTTTTGAAATTACTGGAAAGTTGAATCATGTTTCCAACACAGCTTTACTAAAAAAATTCTATTCATCATAGGTTTTCACTAACAAATTTTACAATTTTACAAAATTTTTTTTTTACAAATTTTCAGAATAATTTGTCCACCGCCAGCACTTAACACCATAAAAAGTACAATATGGACATAAACAAGTAATGACAGCTTGTCAGAGCCAGTCACCACACACTGATCTCAAGGCTTGTAATCCCTCACTTTGTTTGCTCTGGTGGTTTCTAAGGAGCTTTCCAGACTGATCAATAAAACATTTGCAAACACACACACACACACACACACACACAAACCAACAGCTCTCCACACACTTATCATGATTAGAAAAGAGCTAATCCATTTGGTCTGAGACTGCGATAATGAAATGTACCATCATAAATGATGATAACTAGGTCCCACAATTGTATCGCACCACATATCATATGTGAGCCCTCACACATCCAACTCTATCACACACACAAAGACACAGACAAACAAACCAACACGCACACACCATCACAGCAGCAACAAGGTCAGCATGCTGATGAAAGGTCTGCACCTTCTAGGTCACCAGTGGCGGCCAGTGGCGTTACATGAATAATTCAAAAGGTGAGGCACAACTTAAAGCTGTGATGAGAGGGGTGATGAGAATGGGTTTGGGGGTGTTGCATGAAAGGGAGAAAAAAAGAGAAGTTGGATGAAAAAAGCATGGAGAGAATGGCAGAACGGTCAGAGCAGGAGGGTGTGGCAGCCCCTGAGGGGAAAGGTGAGAGACGTGAAAGGCATGAGAGGGGGAAACAAAAGACAAAGACAGAGAAAAGTGTCTCTTGTGTGCATGTGCATGTGTGTCAGGATAAGTGGCTGAAAAAGAAGAGTGGGAAGGAAATGGGGTGACAAGAGGGGCGCTCAGATGAAGGGGCAGGGTAGAGGAGATCAAACACAGTTGCCATGGCAACAAATGGAAGTTGATGCATGGGTGAGAGTGAGAAAAAGAAGGACGGGGGTGTTAATGAAAGTATGATGTATTGGAGACACATCAAAAGAATATTTACGTCAATCAACTTGCCACACCCTTTGTAGTACAAACGTAAATATGTAACATGTTAACACAGACATGCAACACACATACAAACACAGTCCCCAGTCACAGCTGAGTGAGAGAGAGAGACAGATGGGGAAGAATTACACAAAAAAAGAGAGACAGCTGCAAAAAACACTGAAAATAAAAAAGAGTGAGAGAGAAAATTTAAAAAAAAAAGAACGTTCTTTCTCTTCCTAAAATACTTAAAAATTATTTATTTGTATATTTATTAGAAAATTTATATATTAATATTTACTTGAAGCATGCTGATATTCATATTTCTTGTTGGTGTAAGATTTTCTATACCTACTTTGAATGCAAAGTTTGATAATAAAGCAAAAACTCAAATTGTCCACAACTCCCACAGTGAAAGAGAGGCAGAGAGAAAATAGAAAATGACAAGAAGAGATAAAAGCTGAAGTAGATGTTACTTTCAGTCGTGAAAAATACACCTGTGGTCGCAGCACCCACCCACCCACCCACACACCGAGCACACACCGAGCACACACCAAGCACACACATGCACACACATACAGGTGTATTCATCAACGCCTCCACCTCAACCAGGATGTCAGGCTGTACAGAAGCCAAGCCAAGAAATGCAGACATAACAGAGACGCAGCAACAAAAAGAGCAGCGCAATAATAATAATAATATCATTCTGTAACGGCTAATTTTTCCTTCTCGCTCAGACACACAACAGGAGTCTGTGTAATTTGCCTGCAATCTGATTAATTCGGGGATATTGACTGCATTTAAAATTCAAAAGCATCACAAATTGGCATCAATTTCAATCTATGAGTAACTCAAGAATAAAAATGCTATATTTCCAATATATAACAGCAAATTTATTACAGCAAACATAACAGTTAAGAAAGGCAATTCATTATTCAGAACATGGCACGCTCATGCATATGCAAGACCACACACCAATGAAGACACAGGTACGTTTACACACACATGCATCCAACCATAGTTACCTATGCAGAGTTTGCGTCAGTGTCTGAATACAGTTTGGCAGCTAAACCAGCTTCCTCTCCTCTTCTTTCCCTCGTTCCTCCTCTCTGTTATGTGGATCTCTTAACACTACCACAGAAAAAGCATCTCCCTCTCTCTCTCTCTCTCTGTCTCTTCCTGCCTCTACCTCCCTCTATCCCTCTCTCTCTCGCTGCAGTGCAGTCCCACCCCCACTCCGACACAGCAGCTGGAAAAAACCTGGATCCCGGACAACTACTGCCAAGGATCGGGACTCAACGGTATAAAGTACAACTAGAGGTGATTTCCAGGGAGGATGGCATGATGTCATCCCTTCAGACACATACACACACGCATACACAGAGCAGTGACCATGCACAGGTATGTCGATTTCAATTTAAAGGCACACAGAGATCATGGAGATTATGAAATTAGCATGTAGATATACAAAGGCTGGACAAAGATAAGAGAAAAACTGCTTTGTGTTATCAGCCTCATCTAACATCAGGGTTCATGAGCGCTTTAATCAGATTCAGGACGTCTGCACAAAGGTCACAACACAAAGACATCGAGCCAGTGGCTCTCTGGAGGGGAGAACTGAACTTCATCATGGCATTCTTTGGAAAATGTCAGTACTAATATAAAGCAAATGCGGTTTGTACCTGATTAGTTAGTCATAGAGAATCAACAGACTCAACTCTACTACACATACAGGAGGTGAAGGCAAAATGAGATGACTTATGAATTCACTCATGTTTAAATCCACCTGAGCATGCAACGTGGCATCCACTGAAAGGTCAAGAAATGGGTAAAATGTCAATGATTGTCTGTGCATTTAAACATGTCAATGAAGTGCCATAATACTTATAATTTCCTATTTAATTTGAGACTGTCTCAGATCATTTCACCGCTTAGGGGCATGCTCAGTGACTAATGCACTGAAGGTAGGTATGACACAATGAACATGAGCCTCAAATAACAGTCGCTCACATTCAAGCCCGCCTCTTTGATACACATTTTATAATTTGGTTTCATGAG
>JAQLOL010000013.1:13379249-13395489 GCA_029783665.1 Naso thynnoides
AACACATCATCAAAAACAATAGAAAGAAAAACAAAAACAAAAAGTACAATAAACAATGATGCTGATGACAAACAATAAAATTAAAGGGCAACAACAATGACAAAAAAATATGTTAAATGTTAAAGTGCTGGAGCTCTACAGTGCTTTACTGCCAAAACACCAAAGTACTAATGTTATTGCACATTGAAAATTTAAAGTGTTAGTTAAATTGCACATCCCTATTGCAAGAGCCCGTAAAGTGCAGGTGTAGACTGCATGGTGCCCTATTGCACATGTTTTGCACATACAGACATGCGTGTGCAGGTAATATTGCACTGGGTTAGCATACATACATGTATCCATGTATGCAATATTGCACATGTTTTGCACACATAAAGACATACATAAGTGCAGATATGCATACATGCAAAGTCACAAGTCTGGTTTGTCTTACGCAAGTAAACCAATACATGAAAAATTTCATGTGTGCTTTTCCCGCTCTGACAACTCAAAACGTTCATTATGAAACCCATCAGGTTATTCGATGAACTTGTTCAAGAGCTCTGGTGTTGTGCTTACTCACTTACTGACCTGGCTTGCTGTGACACTTAACAGAATGAAGCCATCATTGATCACACCTGTGTTGGTCCTGAAAGTGTCTGCTATAAAACCCATCTATAGTATTTATACCCCATGAGGCCAACAGGTAAAGAAAGAAAGATCAGTTAATGAAGAGATGAATAAATTGTTATTCGATTCTGGGGCCCTAATCAATAGTATGTCAATATCATGGGAGTAGATATAGATAAACCCTGTGTGCAGGACTGATATTTAAGGAGTTAGTTCATAGAATATTCATAATATTAATGAAAATGAATTATTAAGCATGATTTAAGTATCTAAGCACATCTTCCTGTATGTCTCGCTATTCTTTTATGTCCAATCTGCTTTATTTCTAACATCTTTTATTCTAGATAATCCCATCCCACAATCAACAGATTGTGGAGATGGTGGAGACATCACTGTGATCTGTGCGTGTGTGTGTATGTGTGTGCGTGTGTGTGTATGTGTGTGTGTGTTGTACCAAACACAGAGTCTCTGTCTCCCTGAAATAGAGAATCTGTTAGTTGTCTGACAGCCTCCCTTGTCCCCGTGGTCCCACCACAGAAGTGGAACAGATCTGATGAGATGTGCAAAATCAAATGACTTCTTGTTCTGTTTCCTCTCTGTCTCTGTTTTTCTCAACACAATATCCAAGTTATTCTTCTGTTTTCCTCCATTTTCATTCCACTCAGCCTTTTCTTCTCTTGTTTTGTCTATAGCTATTATTCTGTTATGACTGCATTAAGTTATATGTTGATGTGCTTAGGGTAAGGGTGCACATGGCGGTATGAGTTGTGGTTGTTTTGTCATGTAAGGTGACTTTTTCAAGCATCTGTGCTGTGTTTACTGTGTAAAGATGGATGGCTGTGTTTGTGCGTATGTGTGTGTGTGTGGCATTCCCACGGGATCTAGTGGTGTGTGCAGCAGTCGATAGCTCTGGCTGGTAAGTGAAGTCAGCCATTACTTCAACCTCACTGACTTTCTCGGCACATGAGGTAGAGGACAAAAGGGATGAGGAGAGAGGAAGGGTGGGGAAAAGAAGAATAGAGCAGAGCAGAGCCAGCTGCTGCAAGATGCAAATAATACAATACAAACTCCTGTCAGTAAACTAAGAGTGAGTGGAGAGGCTTATAAACTGACCAGAATCAAGCCATAAAACACGGCTACTACTCACAAGAACCTAATTGGATTCAAGTAATTGGCCACTGATAATTAGGGCAGTTTGTGTAATTTAAGTCTGTGGCATTTGGGTGGATGATACAGGGCTCTGTTCAATCCAGAAAAAAGGGCCCATGAGTCACATTTTAAACAGTCTCAGCAATGCAGTGCCTGTGTTTCCCACAAGTGTTATAATAGTTGTAGCTGGGCAATAAAATATCAAGATCATTTTCATGAGAAAGTTTCCACTCTGACACAGTTTGTTCCAGATTTCATAAATTTACTAGTCATAAATTTGCATGCACAACCACAGGGGCATAATGTTGCTGGCATCATGTACTGAACTAACATCAATACAGTCCTCTGGCAGCCTCTAGTGGAGATAATCTGAAATTGCAGCCCATTTCTATGATGGAAAAACACATGGAGATATTTTGTTTATGTGAATTTGCAATTTACTAATAAATCCTCTTGTCTAAATTTGACTTTACTGCTCCTTAATGTTCTTAAATTTAGACATTTGTGTCCTGAATAACCGTTGGAGATCACAGAAATTAAATTAACAAATAAACAGAAAAAAAAGAAGGTATAACAATTATACAGCAGAAACAAATCCAAATGTACCTTTGTTTATGAGAACAGCTGAAAAGAAACAGGAATTTTTTCAATCCAGGCTTTTACTTTTGGACAAGAGAAATGCATTTTTCCTAGAAGAAGCAACTGTGAATATTTTTATCTGTTTAACTGAGGTGGATGAACTAAGAACATCACTTGGGGATGACAGCCCCACATATTTTAACTAAATTTTAGTAACTGCACTGATCTTTAATTGAACTGAAAATCAAATCTTTTGCAGACAGAATGAGCCATGCACATTTAAAATCAAAATGATTAGCAGGGAGATTAGGAAGCTGAGCTCTTTGCTCAGTCAGGTAGTTTTTACTGTGATGCGATCATAAATGTGATAAAATTTTGTATATTGTGAAAATAGATTAAAAAAAAAAGGTGTGAGCAGAAGAGTTAGGATAAACTGACGTACTCACCAAACACTTTGCCCAAAAACAGCGTCTTGACCAGGTTGAACTGTGTGTCTGAGGCGTCTGGGAGGGCGTAGCTGACAGGAGGGTAATGATCCAACTGAAACAGTGATGAAGAGGGAGGGGGCGAGGAATAATATATTAGAGTCTGATTTTAAAGAGAGTGCGGATCTAAAAACTACTTATGGTAACCTTTTAAAAGATCAGTCCTGAGACCTGCATCAGCACTTTGAACACAAGATGATGAAGAAGAGACGCTAATTCACTGCTGTCAGGAACTGTGACAAGGCTGCAACACAGCACAATCAAAAGCTCAGTAGCTCCCTCTGGTGGTGCTAAAGTCTCAGAGAAGCTCCAAACTGCTCAACCACTGAAGTAATAAACCCCAGCATTACCCCCATGACAGCCAGGAAGCCATACTGAAATGTTTTTTTTGTTAAAAATGAAATGAATTATTTTTTTCAGATTATTTTATGCTGTTCTGAAAAGGCATAATTTGACATGTGAGTAATATTATAGATATTATTGGATACTTTTACAAAAGTTTGACACAATCTGATACTAGATGATTGAAGCGGTGTAGAAATGCTCTGTATTTTACAAATCTAAAAAGAATTTGTATGTGTACTCTGAATGGGCGGGGCTTAAACCTGAAGAGGATGGGACTATTTGGGAGTTGCCAATTGGAGCCTGAATTTGATCAGAAGGTGATGTATTTATTACATTTAGAAAATTAATGACAGAGCAGCTTAGAATTGAACTTCTTATCAATGACAAGAGTAAAAGGTATTTACGGACCAAGTAACTTACATGAATAAACGTGTAAAACAGTGAATCAATGAACACACAGCACCTTGTGTAATCACAGGACTTGCTAACGTTCTTATTTTTTAGGGCCAAAGGAATTTTCTTTCATTTCTACTGAGGAATTCGGACACAGCAACACTATGGGGACCTCCCTTCCTCAGATTTGTAACATGGACATATTTTACTTGGATACTCATTAACAAAAAAAATAAAGAAATAAAAAATAAAAAATTACCATATCTGTCCACTTGTTTCAGCCAAGTACTCAGCTTAATGGTCTGATGACCATATTCTGATGACTACTCCTTTAACTAAGACTTTTCCTTAAATAACCTCCTATTTACTGCTTCTTGATAACCTAACCTGACCCTTAATAACTCTAATCCACTAACCCTCACAATAAGGGATGCTAATGAGCTTCTAGTTTATTATAGTAAGTATTAATAACAGAAAGCATTAGATACAACTCTACAAAAGGATCAATATCATTCCATATGATTAAAGGAAACTTCTTACTTGGAAAGCTATTAATAATTTTTTTCCTTCTAATTTAGTCAAGCTGGTCGTGGCTAAGTGCAGAGTGAAAAGCGATCTTCCTTAATGACTGAACAAACAAACAGCTCCTCACCAATAGAAGAGATAAATGATCATGCATTAGTTAACAATATGCAATCTCTAAAGTCTGGGCTGGGTTCAAAGCCGTTTCCTCAGAAAGAGAACAAGCTGTGTGTTTACAGAGACGAGTGTTGGTGAAGATGTGAGAGCAGAGAGGCTGGTGGAGGGAGGGAATACACGACTTTAATATTCCCGCATCATAATTAACTTGTTATTGCTGTTTCACTGAAGTTTCTAATTAGCTTGTAGGCGGCCGGTGCTACTGACAAGAGTCATTTCAGCCCCACAAATTGGTTTCTGTGTGTTCCACAAGTAAAAGATAAAGGACCGCCCTTCCTTCGCTTCACACACAGGAGAACTGTATCTCCTGCATACACCGGTGTGCAGAAAGCATATCAGCGGCACAAGCCAGGAGAGGGGAGGCTGATTGAAAACAATGACTTTTGTCACCGTGTGTTTTACTGGAAATTTGTTTTACTGATGTGCTGAATAGCTGTCATGTCCTGTTTGCTTAGAAACTGAGCTGGACTGCCACTAAAATGTAAGATTTAATGTGTGTGCGTGTGTGTGTGTGTGTGTGTGGTTGTTCCCATTTACAGGTTAAAATCAGTGAAGTCAACCCATACAGAAAATATCTCCACCTTCTACACTTCAGACTATTTTCTCCCTGCTTCTCCTGACACACACTCTCTCTCTCTCTCACACACAAACACATGCAGAGCATATCCTAATTTGATTCTTTCTAAAAGCTCGGTCTCAGTGGAGCATTGTGTGGGTTTTGTTTTCCACGGTGGCTGGAGGGCGGGATAATGGGGCACAATTAAATTGCGCTCAGCTTATTTACTTTTATCTGTGAAAACAAATTGGCTGCACAGTCAGTGACGGCGGTCTGAGTCCCCAAACCCCACAAAAAGGTCCACAGAGGGACACAACCAGGGAAGAAACCTCATTTTACCAAACTTTGTCAATTACAACCACAATTATTGGGATCCTTTCCTTTTACATTGGCTCATTTAGACAACAGTATCTACTCCTTTAAGTGCGGTTGGTGCCTCTTAGGTTTCATAAAGCCTACATAAGCAGAGTAATCGTGGGTTAGACAAAAAGAAAATTAACAATGGGTGAAATCTATTTCCCTAACTATGTGCTCAAGAAGTATCTCATTTAGCCAATGTGGTGTATATTCACACTAATTCACAACACACTAAGAACTTCTGCAGCAGCTCTGTCTCCTTAATGATTCTGCATCTGGTGGACAAAAAACAAACCTATAACAGACTACACAAAGAAGCTAAGTGCACATTAATGCTAATTTAGAAACTTAAACATTATGATCAAGTGAACTTCTGGGACAAATTTTTGTCTCTTCTCATACAAAGAGTTGAATCTTGTGACAATGTGCAAACAAAATATTTAAAATAATGATGTCTAATGGTAAATGGACAGCATTCATCCATTCACACACAGTAATGGCAAGATGGCGTCTCTATAAAAAGCCAAACTGCTCATCAGGAATGCATACACACACATTCACAAACCAGTGGAACAGCCATTGGGAGCAATTTGGGGTTCAGTATCTTGCCTAAGAACACGTCTACATGCAGAGCAGGGCATAAAACCACCATCTGACTGGTAGACCTCCCTGTTCTACATCCTGAGCTACAGCCGCCCAATTTTGCTGCTCCTGGTATTGACAGCTGATCTCCCATTTAAGTACTAAACAAGCTCAACACTGCTCTGAGATCGGACGAAGTTCGTTCGTCCATAAGCAAGACAGAATTTCCCTTAAAGTTAAGATTAGATCCTGACAAGGATAAAAGTGATTTATGAAGCATTTGAGTCCTTTGCAGGAACTTCTAAGGTTACTAGATGTAGGAAGATTTAAAGAGGCTTTAAGAGTTTCTTAAGAAGAGAAAACTTGCCCCTGATAAATACCCCTACCCTCTTTAACGAATTACAAAAACAAAAGACAAAAACAACCTAATGCTAACAAAAACAAAACTGAAACAAGTAAACCTACTCTGGCAACTGATTGAGACTAAACTATATCCAAACAAACAAACAAACAAACGAAAAAAAATCAAAAGTAGTAAAAAATACTTTGGTCATAATTACAACATGTCTTGATAGAGAGAAATTCTGTGATACTGATTCCACTGTTCAATCTAAGTGCAGTTAAACTTCTTTTTGTTCTTTTTAGATCAACCCATCTAAGCTTTCAAAAGAATGTATCAGGGTCGACCACACCCCCTCCCACTATGATCCAAGTTCTGTCTCTTTCATGCTCAGCGTTGCTTTGAAAATTTTTCAAAATCGTCTCGGAGCTAGGACTCCATAAAGCTAAGTAAGAAGCTCTCTTAGAGTTTTCTCCGTATGTTTGTGAATACGGCATGCAAATGTTGTTGTCTTTTCTTGGCTAGAGAGACAGACGCTCACACTACTGATGCCAACAACAGCAACAAGGAGGAGCGAGGAAGAGAGGAGAGGAGAGGAGGAGACAAAGATGAGATGCCTGCTGCCTGAAGGGATTCCTCACTTTCATCTCTAAACCCTCACAGTGTGTGAGAGTTTGAGAGAAAGGGAAAGCCAGAGATGGAGAGATGGGAATTTATTTTGATCTAGTCTTGGCAAGTCTTTGATAGTGAACTAACCTGACGAGGCCTCACAGACTGCTTTCAACCAAACACTCGCTCCGTGCACTGCACTCCGAGTGAGTACATTTCAGCGGGTATTTGTGTGCATATGCAAATCCCCACAGTGGACTATGAAGATGGCAGATAACCTAAATGCATCAAAGTGATCTTTGTTATCATATTTTGTTGGTCTTCTCTCTTTATCGAAAGACATGATCTTTCTTTTTCAACTCGTCGTCTCTCTCCGTCTCACTATTCCCTCCTCTGGCTTTCCGTCTCTCTCTGCTCCTTGGGCTCAGATTCCAATTACCACACTCCTACTTGTCTTCCACTTGTTCTCTGTCATGTCTTTAAACTAAACAGTTGCTGGTCTAAATGCTGTTAAGATTTGCAGCCCTGATAGCAGAGAAGTGAGACCTCCGAAGCCTCAGGTAAACACTCGACTCGCTCTTTTACTCTGGAAATTGAATTTGATCCACCGGCGGGCCCACCAGCATAACCGAGTTTTATTGCATCTGACTCATATCTCTGCCTCTCACTCATGTCGTTTTATCTCAGATGAAAGCAGCAGCAAAAAGGCTTCTGTTGAGCACGTTAGTCAAATAACAATGGGTCGATTAAGTTGGTGGGCTTGTTGAAAAATAGGCTTTTAAGCATGCTGCAATAAATTGTGATCCAATTTCACACTGAAAGAGTGATTAACAAGTGTACATTTTAGTTCTGATGACCACTTTAAGCCTTTAAAAAAACAAGTTCTGCACATTTAGACCGTAAAAGGTGTTGATAGACGGCATTTAAAAGAACTTGATGAATGACTGAAGCGCCATCTAATGGTTACATGACAGAAAAAGCTCTGCAGATGTTTTGACCTTGTGAGGCAACTGGATCATGTGATTGTTAGATGGTATCAATCCATCCTGTTGTGATTCGAGCTATGTGTGCTCATAAGGGTTTCGCATTGATGCTCTAGAATCTGTTATATTGGAACTAGAGAGTATCTCTTCATTGAAAAAGAGCAAAAAAGAGCACATTTATCTCAAAGAAAAAGGTGCTTTTTTACTCTTCTTCTGACTGGATGCAGCAATTTAATTTAACAACTAGCTCTGACTTCAGGCTATAACCCACCAGCGCTGCAGTGCCGCGGCAAAACAGCTGCCCCAAATGTTTTCTGTAAATATATCTGTGTGATTGCAAACCAGGTCAGTAGTCTAGTGGTTAGAGCAATCGATCCAAGAATGGGAAAACAGGAATTGATCCCCGATTGAGTCACATAACTAAATGCTGTAATGTTTCATTTCATTTTCCATCGGTTTGACAAGCCTTCCTGTTGATGTGCTGCAGTGTGGCACTTCCTATTTGTGCTAGGTGTGGGACTTGACACATGTCAATAACACGCCAGTGTGTCCTCGGCTTTAGATGGTTCATCCAATCAACAAAGTGTTTTTGAAAGCGCCTGCCCTTTTCCAACCAGTTTTCAAGGGCAAATTCTCAGACGGTTTTGTGTACAAAGCATCTGGCGTATTGACCTCATAGATGTTTTGCAATGTTTATTTAAAGCTCGCTAACTTGTTTTATGGTCTCTTAGGGGCAGCCAAAAGAAGCAACAAACAAAACAGGAACATATCAACGCCTATAAACTTGAAATACCAAAACTGCAGCTCTCATTTATTAGATGTGCTTCCTGCACAACTAAATATAAATGTAAGTTGTTTTTTTTATGTCCTTTTAGCTTTGTTTTAGTCTCCACCAACTCCTTAGGGAAATATCAAATTCTATAGCTGCTAAAATGTTTTACTGTGTTCACAAGCTAGTTGCTCACTCACTGTTATATCCAGCACGTGGTGGGTTTTTGGGGGGAAACAGCTGCATGTTGTGTCCAAAGACAACACGCTAACAGTTTGAACCAAGACAGTAAAAGATGGCGGCTAGAAAAACAAAAACAATGGCCTGAAAGATGGCTGATGATTTGCGACCTCATTCACTCACAAGTTATGTAATATATGGCTCACATAAAACAGATATTATTGTTGGTTTTAGGTAACACACTCAACAACTTGAATGTCCGTAAAAGGCACTAAAATGATGCTTCATGCATCATGGCATCATGAAAAAAATGCACTTTGATCATTGACATCTTTCGTATTGGGCTATTTAAAAAAGCAGAGTGACAACTCCTGTTGCTGCTGTTAAAAACACGCGAGCAAAGAAGATGCGAGGCATGACAAGATAGATGGATAGACTGAATAATATTGATTTTAGCAGTGCGAGGCCTTTGTCATGAGTGCAAGTCTGTTGATATGCATGTCCACATCTGTTTACACGCGGGTATCAAATTCATGTTTGTACCTTGAAAAGAGCCCTCAGGCAGTGAGGAAACATGAAAAAGTTTTACAAAGTTATCTTTGTTAGAACACATTTCTGGCTCTACTTTTCAAATGTCATCTATTTTCTCTGACCCTGCATGTTCCCCTGCTGATTTTTGTGTAGTTTAATCTCAGATCCAAATGACACACCATGCCCAAGAGTGTTCCTGTTATTTTTACAAATAATCTTTAATATTTTAAGAAGATTCAAGGGATTGTTGCTTAGAGTTAGCCCGGGCACATAGGGAGTGGAAAACTGAGGATATGTACTTGATGATATTTTTGTGACATATTGAATGCAGGGTTGAGCATCGATATCTTGACACACCTAAGCTACGATCATCCATTGGAAGAAGATGGTGTGTGCATGCAGGTTTGTGTGTGTGTGATGTGCAAAGACTTGTGCAGCCCATCACTTTTCTGGGATGTGTTGTGTTGAAGTGCTCCCACTGGGGTGATCAGCAGCTGCAGGAAGTGATTTGCTCCGAAAATGAGGACGATTTCCATTTGATGTTTCAGTTTAATTTTCTCGCTGTCTGACTTTTTACTGTGCTGCTCGAATGTGGGTGATGAGATTCCAGTATGGATGGGGTCGTAGCTCCATGTACAGATGCAGTGCAACGATTATAGGTTTGCCAGTGTGATTCATTCTGGCCATCATCGTTTATCATTCACCTTAATGAAAGCCACTGTGAAAGGGGTTTATCTGGTCTTTTAATTATCACCACAGAGGAGGACATCTTGAACAATGTAGCCAGAATTAGAAAGAACACAGACAATAACTTTTTTAAATTCTAGTATGCATTCTATAAATTCCACTAAACTCTTTTGTGTTTTAGACTAATGCAAATGAAGAAACAGAATTTCAGGTTAGGCGAACTGAAATTTTCTTTATTCTCATGTTTGTATTCATATCTTATATATTTCATTAATTTCCTTTCTGATATAATATGGTAATCTAATATGGTAAACCAGTAACTGGTAACATGTCTCTGCATTGGCATTATTCTGCCATGTTTTGCATGTACATGCTCAGACCTACATGCATACAGTATATTAACAATACAAATAAAGTTTAAAAAAAAAGTAATCCATTAAAATATCGGGAATGAGATACTACAGATCAGATCAAGCGTCACTGATGCCAGCAGAGAAATAAGGTTTTGCCAGTATGAAGAGAATAAACACAGCAGAAAAAAGCAAATAGTTGCAATTTAATGTTAGTAAAATCAGCAGTTTTGCAGAGAGGAGGTGGGTTAATAGTTTTGGTTACTGCCATGCCTTCTTCTGGCCACTAGGGGGTAGGTGGGTTCTCCATAAGGAAATGTGTGAATGTGTTACTCTCTGGTTAGACAGGGACAACATCTAAGATATATAAATGAATAAGAACACTGTTAAAAATGGCTGGACAACTACAAAACACATAAATGTCAATGTGATCATGCATGTTAAGAAATGCAAATTCCACTGAAGCCAGTGGATCCAGAAATGGTTGCATAGGTGATTAATTCAAGAATGCAAGTTTTGTCCGTTTCGCTTTTTGGCTCTCATTTAAAACAAAAGACAATCCCTTCCTTGGCAAACTTCCATTGCAATTGCAAATTTAATCCCATCCAGAAGCAACCAATAACTGGGTTTCACAGGTGGCTTCCTTAAATTGCAGCCTTCAGCCAAATCTGAGCATTTTAGTCCAGAATAAAGTATGTAATGGTTGAGCTGAATTCTCACTTCATCCTTGACACTTATGACTGAAGCTTGGCTGTGCTATCAGCACACCAAGCTGTTAAACTGCAAGGGCAACACACACACACACACATGCAAAAACATGCACAGTCTCTCACACACAAAAATACATCCAGTCACAGTCACACAACAGCATGCACTCGCACAAACACACACAGATCGATGTTTTCTCTCTGTTGCTATACTTAGGCTGTCTACTGGAAGTGGATTAACAGCGGCAGAGGACAAGCAGTTTCATCACAGCAGAAGACAGAACAGGACAGGGCAGGACACGGACTTAATGCAAACCATCAGAGTAACACTGGCTGAGCTTGTGGTGCTGCATACTTGTAAGTGGATATGTGTGCGTGTGTGTGTGTTTGTGTACGTAGCTGGACAGAAACCCTGTGAACTCATTAACTGCTTTTAACTGGATGCTGAAATTGAAAGATGAGCCTTTCAGGTTCTGAACATCAACTTACAGCCTCAAAGGAGAAGTTAGTTTTTTTGCATATTAAGCCTTATAATAAGGATATTTACAATCATATACAATGCTCTACAACGTTATTATGACAACTAGTGCAGTCCTGAGAGCTGGAGCTCGTTGCTGATGTCACTGTTAGCTTAAAACAACGCAGGAGCATGTACACTCAGACAACCCGTCAAAAAACACAAAAAGTGCTAGTTCTAAAAGATGTGAAACTTGCCAAATATTTAGTGGTGTCCTCTAATGCACCAACTCTAAAACACAAAGCTACACACGGATATATAACCCAGAAATGGCTGTTTGTCTGTTTCATAAAGCAGCTGAAAGAGCTACTTTTGGGTTTTATATCCATGTTTAGCTTTGTGTTTTAGTGTTGGTACATGAGAGAACACCACTAAACATCTGGTGAGTTTCATAACCTTTAAAACGAGCGTTAACTGCATTTTTTGATGGATTGTCTGAGCGCACATGCTCCTCCGTTGTTTACAGCTAGCGGTGACATCAGCAACAAGCTCCAGCTCTCAGGACTGTGCCAATTGTCATAAAAATGGTGTAGAACATCGTATATGATTGACAAAATTTAAAAAATTAGAGTGCTCAAATGTGTGTGTGTGTACCTGAATGGTGATGCTCCTGTCGACGCGGGACATGTTAATGCTATGTGGCTGTCCGTTGGCCAGGTTACGCTGGTCCACATCTATTGCAAATGGCTCCCTTAGACCTCCCAGGTTGTATCGCACCTGAAGTGAACCTGTAGACACACAGACCAGTGGTTTGACACCTGGTTAGGTTGCACAAATGCTCACGATCTCTGCACAACAACCATTTTTTTCAATTTTTCTTTGATAATGAGCCTGAGCTCTCATCAATGAACACCTGAAAAAAACATAATGAGTTTTCTAGATAGTTTTCAAGCAGTGGCTGTAAAAACATAATCACTGACAAGTCAGGAGGTAGGTAGTGTTTTACTAATTACACCTAAATCTGTCCATTAAAAAAAATATATATATTTTGTCATTTTTTCTCTTCTTCCAACAGCAGTCTGATTGAACTGAACATAAGACCAAAATCTTGTTTTCTTTAAGATGTGAGGGTGCAAGTAGGGGTGAGGATACAGTGAAGGAAACACCCTGAATGATTTAAAGAGTCCACAATTTGATAAAAGATTTTAGATTTTTACAGTCTGAGGGCCCCGAGTGTGTGTGTGTGTGTGTGTGTGTGTGTGTGTGTTTGTGTGTGTGTGTGTGGGGGGGGGTCAAGAACCTCTGACAGCACCCCTTGGCACTGTGAGTATTTTGTAGTTTTATTTTGCATACATGGATGGCTGAAATGCTGGATGGGAACTTAAAAAATCTGCATTCTATTTTATCAAAGCACTTTGCTGCCTGTCAGCTGCTCAGTGGGAGGTTACTGGCTGGAGAGGATTTCTGGAGATTATAAAACTTTGCAAAACGTGCTGCAAGGACAGTGTTTAAAAGTATTTTTAGCAGCACTAACAAGCTTGACCTCAAGAAGACTCTCAGAAGCCCTTTTCACACATAGACCCTGTAATGCTGCTGAACGAACACCCTACCAAAACAAATTTGCATAACAGTGCTACACGGCGTGGTTTACCTACCATGCTGGCATTTTGGAAGCCTTTTAAACCGTTTTGAAATCTACAAAGTAAAGGTTCTTATGTTACACAATGCCTAAATGTCACACCCTTGTCCTGTCCTACCGTCTGCCTAGGCCACTACATTTACTCAGATGTCAGTTCAGCCCCGTTACTGCTCCCCCTGCTGGTTCAAAGGCAGAACAACATTGCCCTCAAATTTTCCTTTAATACACAATGGCAGGGCGGAATAAAACAGACCTTGTATAACGGGTTAGAAGTGAGTAACCGTAAATAGTGTATGTGTGTGATCTTACCATTCTGCCTTAAAACAACAGCCAGATAGTCCTGTGTCTTGGAGCTGACATACATCAGGACGGCTGGAGCATTGGATGTGCTGAAACTAAACGCCACTTCCTCCTTTGTTAGATTCACTTCATACGGTGTCAACTGGTGCGTCAGAATCTTTGTGTCTCTGCTGGCACCTGCAAACGCTTCAGGCAGGAAGTTGTATTTGACCAGCGTTCCCGCCTCAAAGAAACCCCCGACATCTAAGTGAGATAACAGCAGAAGTAAAAAAAAAAATAAAATAAATGCTTAAACACACAGGTGATGCAGGCAGGTGAACACATTAAAATGCAAAAAGTACCACTTGTCAGTGTGTTTACGCAACGAACAGTAGAATTAACATATTTCTTAAAACTATGCAAATCACAACAGATACATCTATGCATAAAAAGCAGTAGAGGAAAGACAGAAAGAAAGACAGAGGGCAAAAAACAGGAAGATAAACACCTTCCATCAAAAAGGAGCCCCAGGAAAGCGCTTACAAACTCACACATGCCAAGTTACAGCAGTGTAGACATATTACGCTGCCAGAGAGAAATAAGCACACCCAAAAATATGGCTGTGTTCATGAGGTGTAGTAAAGTGGCTGTTAAATTGCTGTGCTCTAAAACGTTGTCTAAAACCAAACAAAGCATTGTTTACCATTTACAAGAGACCTAATGGCATATTCCAGCCATTCCATGGGGGCTTATTGATTCTTGCAATCAAGTGTTGAGAAGGCGGGATCTCATTTTTTGTTTACCTCTGTTATCCTTTTTGTTTGTGTGTTAGTGCATGCATGCACAACGTCCATGTGTCAGTTACAACGGAGATAAAAGGCAAAATGTGCGTGAAATGAAAGAGAATTCACAGGGAAAGCAGCAAGCCTCGGGTAGTCTGTGTGTGTGTTTGTGTGGGTGCGAGTGTAAATGCCATGGAATACTCCTTGACGTTTGCCTTCCCTCACAGGCACAAATGAAAATGTTAAACTACACCCAATACAAGTAAAGAATATTAAGCAAATACATTTATGCATCTTACTTTAAAGCCTTAGTTAACTCATCATCTCCCAGTGGACACAGTACAATAAATACTGAATGCTACATTACTTAAATTTAATAGAGAGCTTATTTGCAGAAAATGGACAAGATCTCTGGATTGTTTTGGAGTACAGGCAAAACCTCATCTCCATTCAGCTACACTGCACTTTTTTTCCTCTATTCTGCTGTGCACTGATATAGTTTCAAGCTTTGGAAGTCTGGAGAGACCCATTTTATCAATTGTTCTGCGTTAACCAGGCAGAAAGCTTGTGACGCTTTCAAAAAGCCTACTTCTGAGTGCGTTTTTTTAATTCTGCGGGATTGTTCATTGTCTGCCAAGATCCTGCTGCTGGGTATTAAGTGAATCAGACTTAAATCACACAAACTACTGTATTTCCAAAAGAGAAGCATTCTTCATTGGATTTATATAAGTAACAAAACAAATCAACAAAACAAACCAACAAACATGAACAAAGGACAAAAAAGATTTTTTTTAACCTTCATTTATTCAGGGAAGTTTCACTGAGAGCAAGTTCGCTTTTTTCTCAAGAATGCCCTGATCACATTCACGCAGTTACAACGGTGTGATCTGTAGCTACTGAGCTCCACTGGTAACTTCGCTTCTTACCTCACAGCAACCATCTGCATTCAAACTTTTTATTTAATCTCTTTTGATTATAATGTTCAAAAGCACCCAAAACAGAGGAAACAGCATTAGGTATTTTGCTGTAGTTTCAGTTTTACCCTGAAGCACATGCACTCAAATCGGGTTTCGGTTCTTAAATCCAACCTTAAGTTATGCATAAAGAATTGATCAGCTTTCAAACTGGTGATTTACATAATTAAAACATTAGAGACATCTTAAAGGGATGTTTCAGCTCTTTTGATGAGGGGTTGTACAAGGAACTTTTTACTAGTGAGTGTCTTAACTGCTGTATAATGGTCAGTCCGCCCTCTATCTGGAGAAGCAGTGCAATGCACAGGCAGGAAGCAGAGCATATTGCTGTAAACAGAACCAGCAGCGACACATCTTTCAGCCATCAACCAGACCACCCATCTAAAATATATATGTCCCTTTATGTGCATGCTACATTTTTAAAAGTTTTGGCACTTAACAGTTCCATCAGAAAGTCGTTTATCTTAGGATGACCACAGGTACGGCTGCAGATGTGCGCAGGAATACGAACATTGTGCGGTTAAGGGAATGTAGTTCCAAAGGAAACTGCCATCTGGCAGCAACTTAAGGCGGCAAGATTGTAGCATACACTTACATTTAGGTATGTGGCCTTGTCTTGGTTAAAAGACATGTTGTTACTGGTACTGTTTACACTCACGCTATGATCTGTTTCCTGCCGGCCCATCACGCTGCTTCTCCACATAGAGAGCAAGCTGACCCTTATCTTTGGCAGGTAAGACACTGACTAGGCTTAAATGTTGCCTATGCAAACCTAACTTGCGTACTTAGTAATTTTTTTATTTTTTATTTTTTGGAAATTAAATTAAAATCTTGATTAAAATCTCTCGACTTATCTAAACAGCATTTTTTCGAGAGTCAGTTCAGATATTAAATGTTGTTGTTGTTTTTTCTTTTTAAATCTAAAAATGTCGTTTTAGCTGGCCAACATTACAGACAGGTAGTCTGGTTAACCAACTTTCAAAAATTACACTTTTAGGAGGCCACACAAACTTTAACATAACCTAAAAAAAGTTTTATATGTTTTATTTAAAATTGCAGCCTATATATAGAGATGCATATAATTCATGCTTAGTGGAATTCATGTATCAAGTGCGTAAGAAATATCTGATTACAGAAAGCTAGCTAATGTTATCAGGATTGTGTTGTTTTTGTGAGGTGTTTGAAAATATTTCTAATTT
>JAQLOL010000013.1:13395589-13420348 GCA_029783665.1 Naso thynnoides
TGTGAGGTGTTTGAAAATATTTCTAATTTATTTCAGAATTTTGGAGCACTTTCTCATTTAATTAGTGTCAAGTTAGATATTTTGACCAAAATCCAATCCTATGACCTCTTTTACTCATACAAGCTGATGTTAACTTTGACATTTAATAACCTAGTTAGGGGGCAGTTACCCTTGGCAGATATGGTTTAAATATTTTATTATACTTAGTTTGTGCTGTGCATTCTTTTAGCGGTGCTTACATCTCCAATTAGCCAATATTTATAATATAACCAGGCTAAACATAATTCAACAAAGAGAATATTTTTCTAATCTTGCCTTCCTCTTAACTTTTTTAGAGTTAAAGTCTTACATTAGATCTTGACTCATATGAACTGTAGATTTTGTGGGGCCGATCTGTAACCTGTCAGCCTTCTCTGCCCTGCTGACAAAAAAGGAGAAACTCTGACTATCTGTCCACAGTCTCAGCAGAAACACACACAGTTGTCTGGAATCATAAGAGGGAATGAGAAAACTCTGCTCCAGGGCAGGGACTCTTTATGTGTGTGCATGTTTCATGTCAGTGAGTGAAGAAGTTTTGAAAAGGGAATTTGTGCAAGCATGCAAACCTCTACAGGTATGTACGTGCGTGTGTGTGCATTTCTGTGAGTTTGTGCATGTATGTCCATGTCTATGTATGTACATGAGTAAATTGCGACCCTCAAGGGTAGAAAAGCACAAGAATGAAATTTTACAATAATACTACTGTTGGGTCCCCTGAGCAGTGTGTAAATATGGATACACTGGAAATGCACTATGCAATTATGGCTGAGTTCATGCATTTTTCACTCATTGGGAGGATGGGGAAAGAGAAGGGGAGAAATTCGGAAAGAGAAAATAGGAGAGGGGCAATTGGGAGAGGAGAGAACAAAGGAGAGGGCAGGAGAACAAATGAGAACAGGAAAGAGGTGGGGAAGAAACAAAAAACCTGGATGGGAAAGAGTGAAGAGTACAAGAGGAAGGAGAAGAAGAAGAGAGACAGGGAGAGCAGGGAGGTTTATTTGGGGGAGGGAAGGCAAGGAAGGGAGGAGTGTTGGGGGAGAACAACAAGATTAAGGGATAAAGTGCAGATAGGTAAAGAATAATGGAAGGAGATGAAGGAAAGAAGCAGAGGAGAAAAAAACAGATGGAGATGAAAGAGTAGAAAACGAAAGAAGAAGAAAGAAAAGTAAGAAGATGGAGAGGTTAACTGCAGGGAAATTGGAGAAAAAGAATTGTGTGAGGAATGAGGGAAAAAGGAAACCCAGAGGATGAGAATTTGAGAGAGACATGAGTGAAAAGAAAGAAAAGATGAGGCAGAAGAGGAAGAAGAGAGACATACACAGAAACAAACGGACATAAGGGTGTGCTCTCTCCCTTTCTTTGTCTCTCTCTATATAACACACGCACGCACGCACGCACGCATGCACGCACGCACGCACGCACGCACGCACGCACGCACGCACGCACGCACACACACAGTAATATCTATTCTTTAAATCCTGAAATGCCTGATTGGTTATGACAGAATTTAGAGGAGGTCTTCTAATGTCTTACACTAGCACATCACCACATGCTGTCACCTTCTTCCCTTCTACACACACACACACACACACACACACACACACACTTTGCTTTTCTGTCATCTTGTCACCCACTGTCACAAGCACAGGGGAAAAACACTATTCGGCTTTAGGAAACAAATTAATTCACGTGTCGGGGATCAACTCCCTGACTTGGAGCTAGCAGAAAGCCTCTGACAGCACTGCTGCTCTTCTCCCCAGAGCATTTTATGAAAACTTGTTTTGGGAAGTAGAACTTTAACGCTGTATCTAATGAATCCCTGTGAAACAAACATGATGTTTTAGCAATGTGCCACAATGCAGGAGCAGCGCTGCACTGACATTTCTCATCTCTAGACTTCAAAAAGCCAGATACCCAGCGCTTGGCGAAGTAACTTGCATTTTTTGTTTTTCAGTTTGATCTCTCAGTTCTGTATTTGCACAAATTTACCATTCAGCGAGTGCGCTCTAAAGTCAGGGAGAATTGGTAGGTAAGCACAATATCACCCTCAATCGATGCCTTTTATCATAAGCCCAAACACTTTCAACACCGACAGCCCCAAACTGAATAGGAAGTGAGGACAATCACAGAGCACAGCAAAAATCACAGTGGGTCGTCAGACAATGAAGCTCATTGAAACGTAAGCACTCTCGCAGTAATCCTGCTGCTATTAGACTCTGGCTTTGTGGAGTAAAGAGTTACTATGCCAGTAATAACATGGCTTTGTAATGGTGCCCTTCCTTGAACAAAGGTTTGAGGCAAAAATATTCAGATATCTGCTACTGTATAGATACCTTAGGGAATTATTATGCAGCGGTGCAAAAGAGGAAATAAAATCGAACATTAAACAATATCAGAAAGCCCACACATGGAGAGATTTATCTCGCAATTGAATTTTAGAAGAACAGCAGTGTAACACACTTTTAAGGGAATTTATAGTCCCATGATTTATCAATTCAATGAAACACTGAAACAGTCTTCGCGATAATGCTTCTTACCTTTGGTGCAGAACGGGCCGTCATAGGCAGTGGCGCTGCAGTCACATAAGTAGCCATTGTACTTTTCCACGCATTTCCCTCCATTCCGGCAGTACATCCCAAAGCTGGTACAGTGACCCTGGCAACCAGGCTTGACCCCAGGCGTGACTTTGGCCCTCTCCTCCAGGTCGAGAGTGATGCCATTCATACGTAAGGCGCGGATGCAGCCCAGGAAGCCCCTCTGCCCCCCTGCAGCGCCTGAGTGAGTGAAGGTGGTGTCAGTGTAGCAGTGTATTGAGAAGTAGGGAAACAAAAAGAATGAGGAGAGGACAAATGGAAACATGGGTCACAGAAGTCATTTTTAACGCGAGAGGCTGTTTTAATCTCTTTAATCTCTTCGAAACGTTAATATTCCGACGCCTGGAGGAAGCCGCCGATGTCACATTAATTGTTCCAACTGTGACGCCGTTCTTGAAACAACCTTCAACTCGTTTGATTTCTGCACTAATTAAAACAGCCTAATGAACACTGTGTCCTAATGAGCATCTCACACACATACACTCACAGATGGGTGCACGAACGCACGTCAACTACATACAAGAGACAAACATAACACACACAGCACATCTGACTTGAAGGAGTCAATAGAAGCATCAATGCTTAGCCTTGGGGTGTCGATAGCCATTCCCCTAAAGTGCCTCCATCGTCATTCTGGCCTTGCACCATTACAGTCTAACTACCTATTAACTTGGACAGAGTGGGGGTGTTAAACTGATTAATGTGAACCTAAATGACTCTAGCAATAAACACACTCATAAACATACACCTACAGGTATAGATTCAAGCGTACACAAGCACACCCACTGAGGATGGTTACACTGTATGGATAAACACACACGTATGGGCGCATGCTAATGCACACTATCATTAACAGGAGCCGAGGGGCATTTTAGTTATTAAAACCTCTCAATTGCATCATTTGGATTACATGGAGGCGTTCATTCAAGAAGACATGCTAAGGAGACTTGAGCCCACACTCTCCCACACTCACTTTCCTCCCTCAACAGCTGCATTCTCACACACACACACACACACACACACACACACACACCCAAACACACACACACACACCCACCTGTGCCACCTTTGCCACACCCGCACCAGACAGATATGATAAGATTACTGATGCATGTACTTTGATTTAAAAGCCACAATATTATTCACATATGAGGATGCAGCGAGGCTTTCACACGCTTTCTCGACTTTCAACTCCCACATTGGATTTGACTTGTAGTAGACCTGTTAATTAATCTATTTTGTAGCACTGATTGGCTGAGGGTTTCTGCCACCTGTTTACCCGGGTTTAAATCAGTCTCTGATTACACAGACAGCAGGCTGCGAGGTCTGCTGAGACCAGGATGGACACGTACGTAGGTGCATGCACACACACACACATGCACACACTCACACACACACAGTCAAAGATGCATTTTTTGTATGACACACAAATGACGTTTAAAAGAACCTCATTGATACTGACTGGAGTCAAAATTGGCAACACACCGATCCTGTATTTTCACTTTTTGGTGAACTAATGGCAACATGGCAGTAATTGAATGTTGTGCAATACTCACGCAAAGCATTTTGGCTCTACGCATTTAATAAAAATTTCATTACATTTTGATGTTATATTTATTATATTTGTCAACTTGAAGAATTAAGTTTACTGTCTCCTTGTAAATTATCTTTTGATGCAACCAAATCTGAAGGATCCTTTCCAAACCGTTTCTTGTTAAATAAACATTATTAGATATTATCGGCCTCAAAAACTGAAGCTTTAGAGTATAGATTAATGCACATATGCACACAAACTGTCAACAACTACTCAGAAACACTGATATGGAACCAGAGACTCAGACACAGAGGCAATAATAAAAGTTGAATACCCTCGTAGCAAGTGTTTGCATCTACGTATTTATGGGTGTGATGCATGTGGCTTAAGGATATGTTACTCTGTAATGATGCGCTAATGAGGAACTCTGTATTCATTAGGGCATGTACAGTGCCCCCCAACGCTACTAACAAGAGTAATAAATGCAACCTTTCGTCCTTCACTGTGTGATGTGGGTTCTACTTCACTGTAATAATAAAAAAACATGCAATATGCAGTATAAAACAGTACATTGTTTTGGGATGCAGGCATGTTGTATGCATGAGGACTGTTCCTTTAAACCCGATCTAACCATGCAGATAAAATCCTCATTTACGCCAACAGGCTGCACATCTGCTGCACTGCTTTTCATCCACTATAATTGTAGAAAATGATTAACTCAATATTTGTGTGTTCTAACCCTTTTGTCTGTTTTTCTGTCTGCTGCACAATGCTGAAGAGAACCAAATTATTGTGCACACCCACTCTGTTTATTACGTCTGGATGACATTTGTATTGGTTTCAGATGAGTACTTTTTGATTCATATGATCTAAATACCATTTCAAAAACCTTCTTAACCTCCCAGAACTTTCGAGATATTATCATATAAATCCAATTTTACCAGCCTGATGCTTCATATCTGTTGGTTTACAGCCATGATTTTTTTTGCCGACTATATCTCTCAAAGATCCATAATGGGTTTGCTACTGAGGAATCCCTCGCGGGAAATGTTTTTGTGTATAACAATAAACCTGAGTTTACAGTAATTTCTCACACTAGTGTGTTAATGCAGAGCAGCAAAACAGCAAAGAGCATGAGCAGCAACTCTTCAGAAGATAAGTCCCAGCTAAACTTAAGTCAGCGCTGCAATGTGATTGGATGCAACAAAACAAGCTTTTTGAACTTTAAGTGAGGTCTTAACACTATGGAGGCCCGAGACAGTCAAAATCAAAAATAAATAAATAATGCGTCAAACAATCACACTTGCATAAATCGATCTACACACTCTGATGTTGATCATGCAATAGGTGAAAAGTTGACACCGGTGACACACTGACTGACAGCCTCCCTCATTTGCATAATGAGGTGGAGATGCACAGGGAAATGAGAATGTAAAAGGAAATACAGAAATAATTACGCTTGAAGAAGTAAAAGGGGTGGGGGAGGGACAGTAATACAGGAATGAATAAGTAAAAAAATAAATGCATCAAAAAAAGAAGAAATTATTAAATAAAATGGGAAATTAAATACACGGGGTATTCATATATAATGTGAAAATAGTAAATAAATAAGTAAATACATTTAAAAAAATGAATAATTAATAATTAAATTGAAAACGAAAATGAACTAAATAGTGTCATTTTCTTGGCATATTAATTAATACACTGAGTCATTCATTTATTTATTTTGATTTTGGCCATATGTAATGTGTTCGGTGAACTGTGAACTGTAATTAGCTCTTTAGCAATGTCACAAAGATATGTGATACTCATTAAATGTTACCTACTGTCTTGGCAGGTGAGCGAGGCTGGTTTCGCTGTGACAGGTGTCGCACACATGCAGTGAGTAGCCATGAGCGAGATGTCAATCCGTGAAAACACAGGCAAGGACGAGAAATAAAGACAAAGCGGAAAAAAAAGACAGAGCAATCCAACCATGACAGAACTGAGGAAAAACATGCAAAATCATAAAAATGCTTGATTGTGAGCATTAATCTAGAGGGGAAATCAAAAGAACAGATGGCAGCATTAAATGAATAAAATGCAGCAAGATTGATAGTTATGTGCATGTATGAAGTGAATTGGAGCTAAAAGTTAACAGTGTGAAGTAAATGACAGCAGGCTGATGGTATAACATTTACTCTCAAGGCCATTAGAGCAAATGAGCCACTGTGCAGTAAACACTCAAGCAATCAAATGCTTGATGAGGAGCATATTGATTGAGAAAGAGAGAACAAGATGATACAGAGACAGATATGAGAACAAGGTGGGCAAAATAAAACTCTCTATTGTACCTTCCAACTGTGTGAAATCATACAAACAGATCTTTTTTAAATCATTTTTTAAAGGCTTCTAGATTGCACTTTTTTTTTTTACCTCACTACTTACAGACAGCCACATCAATATCAATCAGAGACAACGTGTGAAGCGGCAGAGGATGTTACGAGGAAGAATCAGGCGAGTTCAGACAAAATCTTGATGCCTGCAGAGCTCTTGCCGCTCTCTTACAAATCTCTTGATCAAACACCAAAGGGATCTCTCTTTTCTGGATGTCAGGGGCCAAATCTAAACCACTTCCCTTTAGCGAGCGGGTCACTTCCTGTGAGTCACACTGTAACTTGCTAAAGAAAACCTCAAATGAGGATTAAGCAGGGATTAGAGATCAGATATGAGAAGGTGCTGCCACCTCTGTAGCTGCTGTTACATTCAAGTATCTCTTTGCTTTTCCTCTTTCTCGCTCTACCTCCTGTTTCATGCACACAGCAGGCCTGAGTCTTCTCTTGTCTTCCGTCAAATGTCAAGCCAGAAGACACACATGCAGACGAGGTGACAGGTGAGCTGCTATGCTATTTGAAAGCCTTCACATTCTGGTTTCATAGTTGCAAGTCGCACAGTGAAAAAACCTTCCTCGCCCCCTTTCCATTTCACTAAATGAAAGCACAAATATACCAAGAGGCAAATTGGGACATGATAAGGTGAGGATGTTTCAGCAGCGGTCGAATCAGTGAAAGTGATGAGACGATGAAATTATATTATGAACGGGGATCAGTGAGGGTGAGGCTATCACATCAGGGAGCCTGATTGGAATGTGGAACAATATTCTTTGGGCAGAACTTTTTCCATGAGACAGTAGGAACTCTGTGATCCGGCTCAGCACTTTTCCTTCTATCCGCAAATCCCAGAAACTATTTTAGCCCCAGAGTATTGAAACATCAGCACAAAAGGTAGAAGAGACAGAAGTGAAAGCATGGGGAGAAAACTGGACAGATCTTCTGCCACTTGGTCTCCAGATGAGACCTCTTTTATCAAAATGCAAGCATAATTGCTGTGATATTAAGGCCTTTATCCACAGAGATAGCTTCTTATTCCCAAGAAAAATTAAGTCAAAGTCTCCAAGAAACGACCTCTACAGTAAGTGAATTAAGTTAGTTTTATAGTCACGTGCCCTTACAGCCAGCACAGACGCTCAGTTTTGACTTTATTAAAACTTTGATCACTTACAGGAAAGAGTTTCTGAGGACATGTGTGTGCATCCAGATGTGTGCTTATCCTAAAACCTTAAATGGCTACGGGTGTGTGTGTGTGTGCTGGATTAATTTGAGCCTAATTAGCAGTGGCTCTGGCTAAGCTGGACTGGAGCCTCTTAAGAGAGAACCCAGTGATTTCCAGTAAAGGCTGCTACATCTTTCACTTCTGAAACAATCACACGTTCTCACAATGGATGTCTGTATCTGAGGGCTGCATTATTGGAAATACAGACAGCACAGATAGTTTTTTAATTCAATCCAATTACATTAGAGATGTTTACTTAGGCATATTCTGTCCACAATTAAGAGGTGGTAATTATAGTATGTTTGTCTCCGCGACTGTCCCTCCGACACTGAGCGGATATCAAATTTTTAAACTGAAATCAAAGACAAGAATGTAAGTTATTCCTACACATAAGGAGTGTTAACTGTTTGGATTGTGAGTGCGTGTGTGTCTTACCCACGTAGAGCTGGCTGAACAGCTCTAAACGTGTGTGGCCCTGAGCAGGTGCGAGCTGAGATGCCCGATAAGTCTGATCCAACTGAAGGACCGCCTCTTTGACGTTTCGCTCAGCCATCACACGATGCCATTGGTCATCGTTGAGGGGTGTGTCTGAGTGTACTGTTAACTCCACAGGTCCATTTCCAACGTCAAAGGAGAAGGAGACGACCTTAGGTGCTGCAGAAGGAGTGTGAGATGAAGAAAGAATCAATGACCTGAAATATTAACTAACATCAAAACTTTTAAGAACTCGTATAACTGCCTGTTCTGTCATAGTCCACTCTGCAGGTAAATATGCGTTCAATTTCTAATCTAATGGCCCATTTGTTTCAAGGTCAGTCATTTGGCTTGTATAGATTTCAGCTTTGCAAAACACGAGTGCTCACAGTTTGGGACAACACTAATCTCACGGGCAGTCAATAACTGTTGGTTTTGCATGACAAAGTTATATTGCTGCATTTTGTTTTTTGCAGTTCTTTGTTGGAGAGAAGAAAGCCAGTGAGTGAGAGACAAAACAAAGAACGAGCTGAGTGTAAATGAAAAAAGAGAAAGAAAAGGAAAGAAAAATGAGTGCAGGGAACATGATGGCCTTGTTTTTCTGCATGATTAATTTTCATCATCTCAAAGCAGAAGATTTTTGTGTCAGTGTGTGGGTGTGAGTGTGTGTGTGTTTGGGATATGTTATGAGGAATTAAGGAAGTTGAAATGGCATAAAGTTTATTGGTACTGTGTAGTTCAGTAGCCTATATTTAACAGACCAATATGGGGCACTATGCTATTTGTTATAACCATAACAGGTCAAATGTTCAATATTTCTGGATTACTCTGTGTACGTGTGTGTGTGTTCGTGTGTGTGTTTGTGTTTTTCAGCCTCCCACCTGTTCATTCCAGATGTTTTTGCTACTGCACTGGTGAGGTCACTGTCTGATGGCTTTGAACCTGCCTGTGCAATAATCAGTCTATATGCTGCGTATGTTTGTGTATGTTAAACAATGTTTGGAGACTGTTTACCAGAAATACTAGATAATACATAATTTTATATGGATAAATGTGAAAGCTTAGATATGTTCAATGATGCTCATCACTCAAGAAACATTTTTGCTTAGAAATATGAAAATAAATGAAGCAATAATTAGAAAACAATTATTTAAATTATGAAAATCAAAACCAAATATGACTCTTTTCATAATGTTTGGTACTACTTTAAAATGGCAGTGTAAAAGCTATATACTTGTATTCTGGGTGGTTCCATATGTTGGTTACAGGCACCAGCGTGTTGTAGTCATAGAGATGATAAGTAACCACTTCATGGATCTATACTTAACTGCTTCATTACGTTTTATTAGGCGCAGATATCAGATTGGATAATTTTATGTAATGGCCAATGGGGAAATGAACTTTCTTATTTCCCTTAGTGCAATCAATAGGCCTGGCCGCATTCCCTTTTTTTATATTGCTTCCATCTAATTATCTTTTTTCATTCCAACTGTTCTTCCATTCTTCTGAATATTTCATCCCTTCTACAGGACACATTCAGTTTCTTTCTTATCTCTCTTCTTATTTTTGTTCTTTTATTTTTTTCCTCTCACTGTTTTGTTCATTTGTTTGGTTTTTCTTTCATTTCCTTTCTCCTTTTATTCATTGATCCTACGGGTATATCCTCCGTTCCGAGCGTATTACTTCCTTCAGTTTTTCATTTCTTTATTGTTTGTTTAATGCTCATTTTCTGCTTATTTTCTTGCATTCTTTATCAATCTTAAGGCCCCTCATGCTCCCTCCCTCAAATCATCCCTCCCTTCTTTACTTTCTTCCTTGATCCCTTCTCTTGCAGACATGATCATTTTCACGGAAATGAGATGCAAAGACACCAGAAATCATCTCAGCAAAAGCCTGTCTGGATGTGCTGAGTGCATTAACCCATATGATAAATCAGAAAAAGTGCTTAAACATTCAGCTACTGGCAAAACACGACACAATAAACAGCAGCATGGAGACAAATAGTAACAGGCACACACAGTGAGGCACAGAGTACAAGCCCTCTGACAGGTTTTAGTACACTGAATTAATGATGTGATTGTTCACAGAGCAGGTCTGCAGGGCAGGGAGGAGCAGCATCAGTTATTTTAAATGCTGAAAGAAAGCTAAACGTATATCAGAATACGCCAGCAGAAACAAAGCTACAGCATGCTGCTATAGCAACGCTGTGTAGCATGCGAGTGTGTGTGTTTGATTGTTTGTGTGTTGTTTTAGCAGCCCTGAGAAGCAAGATGGATCCCCTACAACTTTCTTTTTTTACTCTGTCCACAGGCAGAAATGAAAACTAAAGTGCCCTCAGAGCCCGCCTCATTTATTTGCATGGCCGTAATGGATGCCACAAGTGTGATGTGTGTGTGTGTGTGTGTGGTACACTTGCATGTTGGCCTGTGCAACACCACCAGAGCTTTCTATTCCCACTATTTGTTTTTCTATTAATCTTTTAATATGCAGGCTGAAAGAGCCAAAGTCTAAATTATGCGTCAGCACAGCACAACAAACAATGATAAATAGTGGAAACAATTGTACATCGTGTGTGTCTATGTGTGAACCATCACTGCCTGTGTGGGTGTGCACATACGTGGGTGTGTGTTTGTCTAATGTGAACTTTCATTTTGCTGTTCATCTATTTTCAAGTGGCAGGCAGTGTGTTATCCTTCTGATCTCTTTCCTGTTATACTGATGCTGATTCTTTGTTGGCTGTTTGTGAGTGTTTTTGCTTTGTGTGTTTTTACTCCTGGGACGGCTGGAACAGTCTGGCCGCTTTAAGGAGGGAAGCTCTATTTAAGTGCGAGCCAAACTCTGAGCGCCACAGCTAACCTGCTGCTGTTGATGCTAAAACGAGATTTAAAGCAAATTCTCAAAAGCTAAGAGTCCCTTTGTGACAAACAGCTCGTCAAATAAAACTTTTTTATGCTTATCAGCAAAAAACTTGCATGCTCACAATGCAGGGAATCTGGAGTGTTTCTTAGTGTGCATAGAACAGTTATAGCGAGATAAAGACTTAAACTTCTGACAGTTTTTTGAACAAGAGTATAAAAAATCTCTGTGGCTGATTGCTTTTCACCTCGGTAGATTAATTCAAACTTAACTTTAACAAGTCAAAAGAACATCTGACAACTTTAAAAAGCTAAAGAAGCAAAGACTACTGCTAAACTTATGATATAAACTTTCTGTCTGTCTGGTCTTCACATAAAAAAGCAATAATGCAATTTTATAAGCCACGGTCTCCGGCGGTAAAGTTCATTTCTAGCTGTATCCCTTACTGAAAATGTTTAGACTTTTGAACAAGACTATCATTGAAGTTGTAGGACCTAAAGGGCTCAAAAAGTGGTACATATAAACTTTCCACTGAGCTTCACAGCAACCCAGAAGAAGCGCATATCTGTATTTAGGGACCTTTCTATCCACCCCCAATCCTGTTACCACTTCAGTTCACATGGTTACAAAAATCGTCTTCAGTTCTGGGTCTCAAATGTGTCCTCCTTCTGATGATGAGGATTCAGAGGAACAGTGTCCACCTGAATCTGCTGAGGTCACAGTAATGTGTGTTTTCTACAAGGTCACAAGTGTGTGTGCATCTGCAAGTGTGTTGAGCTCCAGCAATAGCAAAGCTATGCTATTCTGGCCTAATGCTAGTCATTTCATGCCCTGACGGGATTGCATCAGATACAGTTTTTGCACCAGTGAGAGGGCAGAGATTATGTGTGTGTTTATGTGTCTGAGCGTGCGTTCTGTGTGCACGCAAGTCGTTTTGCGATTGTGTGTCTAAACGTATGCTGTGGGGCAAAATGCGAGATGATAGCGAGGGAGAGGAGAGAGGAAATCGATGTGGGGGCATTTTAAAAGCCTTGGGAGACACACACACACGCAAACACACACAGTCCCTATCTCCTCTGGCCTGCTGTGCAGCTGTGACAGACTATATACTTACTGCATCTCTGTGTGTTTTTTCGTGCACGTTTGAAAGATAAATACCGACCATTGGAGAACTTCTCTTGGTACTTGCACGTACAGTATAGTGTCAGCACATTGTTTTTTTCTGCGTAAATGACTGTGTGCATTTATAGATTTGTATTTGACTTTCTGCAAGTATAAGATTAGATGTGAAAAAGAAAACAAAAAAACTTTAAAGAACTTTCAGGTCACAAACTAGCTGACAAAATTCAGCGTGACTGGCTTTAGAAAGCAATTTGGCTCAAAAATCATCTTTCGACTTTGCGTCTCCACACTGTCTGGCATTTGGACACAATGGTTGGCAAGGAACACCAGCAGGAAATGGTAAGCGAGCATGTTTGACATCAAATGTTCAAATCCCTCTGAATCCCAATGAAATGCAATTAGCCATCTATCGACAGCCATGCTGGACTGGGAACCCCCTTCGCAGCGCAGCTCGCTGACTAATTTGAAGCCGGAGATTTTAACATTCTTGATCAGAGCTGCCCCATTGAGGGTGCTGGGACATTCATTTGGGCCGCTGGAACAAGATCACAGATCACAGATCTCTGCATGACATGTCAATCATAAGTCTCAGAGAAGGCTTTGAGAGATTAAAATCGGGTGGGGGAAAGCTGTCCATTGTTGGGTGTCTCCTCTGTTGCCATATCCTCATCACTAAACATTGAAATACAAAAAATGCAGCCATTTAATCACTGAGGTGAAAGAACATGCACGAGATGGACTTTTAAAAGATTTAAACCCTCCTGTTTGCAAAAAATGATTTATAGAATAAAAAGAGAATGAGAGAGAGAGAGTGTGTGTGTGTGCATGCGAGACATTGTGTTCTGTCATCCCTGAAAATGGGGGATTTGGTTAAACAGAGGTTCATAATGGACATAATTATAGCACACACCAATTACCTTAAATAAATGATTGCTCTCTCTTGCAATCACACAAAGTACTGCGCCATAATCAGGAAGGCAATTGACTGGTGTGTGCGTCTGCACCAGGCTGTGTCTGTGTGATCCTGTGTTTGTAAGTGTGTGTGCGGTGACAGGTTGCCCCTAGTGCTATCAGACTGTCTGCTGGATTAAAACCTCACACTAGGCTAGATAAAGAGTGAGAGTGGAAATTGGAGAGACAAACACGGAGAGAAATGCACACACACAGAAACACTCTGATGCATCTCACATTTGAGCTCCAAGCGAATGAAGTCAGTGTTTCCCAGGTTTTCCAGAAAGACGCCGTAGGGTGCGCTGGTCTTGAAATAGAAGGAGATGTCGGCGCTGGTCTCACCCTGGAAGGTGGCAAAGTGCAGGTAGGATGAGGGGGTGGTGAACGACGCAGCATTCCAGTAGTTATCTGTGAAAAAACAAACAGGATCACACATCTGAGCGAGCCCATCCCACGTGCATCCACTGTGGCAAACACTGTAACCCATTCTGATCTGATAAGCTGCAGAGTAAATTCATTGTTGAAGTGGTTTCATTTCACACCGTTATGCACCATTTTCATTTCATCCCAAAGAGCGATCAATCTATTCTGGATAAAACATTATTATGTCACGTCCACTGTTTAATGTGTCTCATTTAATACCACCTCAGTAAAAATGATTTCATCACCTAAAACTATTTCTGTGCAGAGATTTTAATGTGGCCTGTAATTTCCTGCAACTTCAATATTCAAAAGAAAGTTGATCATATCACAGAAGCAGAGGGAGACCATTTCTTTTCTTATAAAGGAGTACTTGAGAAGCGAACAAAGGTACGTGCATGAAGTGTTGCAGGATTTTTGATAATAACTTTTCTAATGACTTTTATGAAGCGAAACCAGCGGCTGCTAATGAAGACAAAGTAGCAGCACGTTCAACAGCTGCTGATGAATTATCAGACTGTGGTTGATGAAGTGACTTCTCTGCTGTCTCCCCTCCTCTTGTCTTGCCATGTCTCCGTCTTGCTCCTATCACTCACAAGATGAAGAGTCAGTAGAGAAGAAGATGAGGAGGAGCGAAGAGCATTGAAAGGACAGACGAGGAGAGAGGACAGAAGAAGAGGAGAGCGGCTGAGCACGGGTGACAGGACAGAATATTGAAGAAGTGATGGAAAAGAGGAGAGTTAAGTTATGTAGAGGGCAGATGGCAGAAGGAGTGGAGGAGCTGGGGGGCACATGGAGGGCAGGAAGAAGAGGAGAAAGGTGAAGGCTAATGTGGTATCAGCTGTGTGAGATCTCTCTGATGCCTTGGAGGATTAGCCTCAGAACCTTCACCATCACCCCAGAGGCAGAGTGAACAGGAACAGTGGAGCAGAGGAGCCACACATCTGTGTGTGTGTTTGTGTTAGAACTGCAACCAATGATTAATGTTATCATAAATGAATCTTTAATTTATTATCCTAATCTGACGTGCATCTGCAAGATTACATCTTAAGGCTGCCTGTTTAGTATAACCAACAGTCCAAAGATATTCAATTAATGTCAGAAGACAAAGAAAAGCAGCAAATCCTTAAATTCGAGCTGCTGGATGTGTCATTAAAAAATTTGTTGCTGATTAATCTTCTGCCGAGCAACTAATCAGTAAATTGACTTATCAATTCAGCACCACTTTGCCTCCTTTCATGTGTGAGTTTGTATCCATTTATGCGTGCAAAAGCACTCACATCGTGTGTGTGTGTGCGTGTGCATGTGTGTGTGTGTGCAAGCCTGAAAATGCAGGTATGCACCAGTGTCCATGCATCTGTGTGTTTGTGCGTGTGTGAGTGTGTGTCCTGGTTCAGTGTGATAAGCGCTCCCCAATGACAGGGCTGAGCTCCTCCCTTCTCCTCCTTGCCTTGCATCCTGTCACCAGGGGCAAGGGCAGATAGCAGCCAAGCAAGCGCTCACCACCACCTACTGATGCTGTCTTTGTGATTAGTTTGTTTGAAGTTGGAAAACTGTTCATTTCTCTGCAGGAGGCGCCGCCAATTATTGAACAAGGCTAATTGAGGACTAAACAGGAGGAAGCCTGCAGAGGCCAGAAACAAATAATTATCTGTTTACTATGATGTTACATCATAGCAAGAAGGAAAACCAGAGCCACATAGTTTGGGACATGTACAACCAGTGACTGATAATTGTTTTGATGATGGCAGCAGATGCAGGAGCTCAAAGGTAATATAATGATGGGATTTTTATAGAGTCATGTTGATACACAGAGAATTTATTCAGCTTTCTTTTGTGTATACTGCATAAACAAAATCCCTCACGGCAAAAATATAAAATAACATCACAAATCGTAAATAACCTCAAAAAAATGTGCTGTGATATCTGTTTGTATACACCGAACAAGACCCTAATAGCTTTCAGCAAGAGAGTAAAAAGAAGGCTGACAAAGACATAGAAGCGAGAAGGATACAAAGATATGGAAACACAGCCGGGAGGCAAGACACACTTCAGAGGGAGGGAGGGAGAACAAGAGGAAAAGAGGGAAGTGGGAGGTTAGAGAGAAAGAGATTCATGGTGTGAGAAGCAAAGGAGAACAACAAATTAGGGGTTGACAGAAACTGAGAGTTGGAGAGAAAACAGTGCTGGAGAAATAAACATGGACACTGAATCATAAACCTCTGATTGCCCCTGTGCCAGAAACACAGATGCAACTGGTTGGCTAGACTGCGGCCCATTTATCACTCCCATATTGAAATGTTTATCAAGCAAATGCTTCAAAAAGCGATTCAGCTCGTGAATGTTTTTCCTGACTAAGACACCATAAAGCCGTTAACTCCAATGTCTCGTAACGTGATTGAAGGAACGGTAAATTAAGTTTATGAGACAAATTTATTGATCCAATTTCTATTAAATGAGACTGATAAGAACAGCCACCTGCCACATCAAATTGGAGCAGATCAGCCTTGGAAGATGTACAGTTCATTCATGTTACTATAACATGCTCTGTGCAGTCAAGTCATTCATACATACAAACAAGAAACTAGTAATCCTTTTAAAAACTGTCAGTGGTTAGTAATGGGTGCATCAAAGACAGGCAGCTTTCAATTTGGATCTGAAGTGGTTTTCTTGAGAAGCTATTTTTCTGACTAATTGGCTCTCAAGGTGACGCCAATGCAGAAATTCTAATCCTGTTGTCCCTTTTCCTCCTGATGCACTTGGCATTGTGTGGTGCGCCACAGTGGACAATACAGCTTAGCCAAGAGCATCTCAGATCTACTTTCAGGATGTCTGTGGCCTCTTTTGCTGAGCTACTCCATTGTTAGACACTTCATTTACTGCCGAAACAAGATAATGGTCCATTGATATTCTGTTTCTTTCTTCTTTTGAAGTTTGGATAAAATGTTTAATGGTCTTCAGCCACCTGATGGAGGTTTCTAATGCCTCTTATCCCACTGTGCTTAATATTAAGCCACTATTTGAATCACTTCACAATGGATACAAGGACAAAATGCAATCCAGCATTGTGTTGAAGGACATAAACATCCGGCATTATTGCATTTATCCTCTAGGATATTAGTGCTGCGTCAGCGGCAGTTAGAATATAGCAACAGATCTTTCTGCACAGTTTTCATAGAGAAAAGAGTTTCACAGCCTGCAATCTTATTAATAATATTATGAATCTCACTCTGACAGGTGTAAGTTTGATTTATGGCTACTGTTATACAAGAATTAGTAAAAACCAAGTTTGTTAAAAAATGGCATTTTTATCCATGCATTATGTATTCTACTGACTTTAGTGATCTGCGTACGTTTGTGGCTTTTGACTGAAATGTCTCAGCAACTATTGGATGGATTTCCATGCAATTAGGTAAACGTATTAGCATGCAAAAAAATGCAAAAGTAAGACAGTTAATCCCAAAAGAACTATCCTTCAAAAAACTTCTCAAGTCTAATACCCTGGATCAATAAGGCAGAGTCATGACCATAAAGAAGAAAAACTTAGCACTCCTTCAGTTAATAAATTACCTTTTCTATTTTTTGCATTTCATGCATGTTGCTTGTGGACCCACCTACTCATTTGACTGAAACAGCTGCTGGGCTCTGGATTAGGCCACAGGGACTTGTGCAAAAAGAAAATCTAAACCCACTGAACTGTAGCAGCTGACATGATGTGAGATGCAGTTTGGGGTGAAGTTTGGGTCTGGAAGCCAACTAGATGATTTATCTGTCTATGCTTGACCAGATGGGTTATGTGCCAGTATCAGCAGATGGTAAGGATGACTGACTGCACTGTCTCAGGTCATTAGCAAGGACATTTTTTCGGCATGTTCACAAACAAGCACACACATAAAATACATGCTCATACATATCAAAACTACAAAGTCATGTATACATTTGGCTTCAGGCAGAATTGAGCACACTTACTGTCACAATGGCTTATATTAAAAACATCATTTACACATCCTGCATGTACTCACAGTGTCATAATATCACTGTAGATCTTGACATTTAGGATCTTGGGCCACTTGCTGTTGGAGCAAACACTCACTGCGCCATCTCATCTAACTTTTCCACTTGCAACTTGCACTCTGCCACCTTCTTTAGCTGAAAAGTTGTTAGGAGGCATTTTTTATTAAAGTGCTAACAATAGTGTCATCCAACCAAAGCGGCACCAGCATCTATCTTAGCAGATGATGCATCTAACTTAGAAAGTGGCCCTAAGGGCACAACTCAGGTCTCATTGTTCAAAACATAACACTTGAATCCACATAAATAGATCTGAAATGTGCTGAACTGTGGCACAACACGCAAGTATTTCTTCTTTTTAAATTTCCATCGAGACATGCATTTCATCTCATTTGTGTGTAATTGAGCTATTTGTGGCGTGTAATTTTCTGATCTATGTGCTGTTATTCACAGCAAATGTAGCACTTAAATCTTGAGGTAAATTGTGTCTATCATTTGAGACCCGCAAAGTCTTTATCATTGTCACTTTGTAATTAAGTTTCTTGTCATACATATTTTGCACTAAGCCTTCAGAGATATATTCATGTATATGAAGAGGGAAAAAAGAATCTGAAAGGAAAAAAAAAACATTATTTGATACTTTTTAATTTTTAGCTATGGTATTTCTTGTGTATAAATCACTAAAAAAGGGGGAAAAAATATATGCATATGCCGCCTCTTTTATTAACACAATGCTTTGCTACAACTGTCACACTATTAAGTTTTCACTACACTGTTAACATGAAATAAAGATTTTGATTTTTTAATCACAATATGTATAGGAGATTTAAAAAAACAACAACAAAAAAATACAGCTAATAGTTACATTCTTTAAATGTGTTTATTGTGCAATTTGTTTGTTCTATGCCAAATGAATTACAGTTAGCTCACTAGTCAGTGTAGGTAAGCCGGAAGACAAATTTTGACCATAATTATACAATAATGTGCAAAAAAAACAATTATTCTTGATGAATTTCTATGTTTTATGGAGTGTGGCAAACAGCGTTAACGTGCAATTTCTGCCACCAACTATGACAAAGTGAGAGAAGAAATAAAAATTAATTAAGAGGTACTATATTATTACCTTTCAGCTCTCTGAGATCCTTGGATGCTTTATTTGTGTTTGTTTCAAGGCTTATACTAACAAACAAAAGTAACAGAGCATTTGGCTCTTTGACTCTGGAATGAACTGCCATTAAACTCTGTCAGCACCTTTTAATCTATATGACAACAGTCTTTTAATTCTTTTTATGAGATTCTTTTGTTATGATTTCTATTTTGCTTTAATCTCCGTGTTTTTATGTATTTAGTTTTTGGCTTGATTTGTTTTATTGTTTTGTGTTTATAATGTAGTTGCTTTTTATTGTAAAACATCTTGTAACTGTGTTTTGAAAGGTGCTAAATGAATAAAGTCTATTATCATCAAAAGCAGCACAACAATATTTAGAAATAGTCCTTTAATTACTAATTTAATTAATCATGTGTACTGTTATGTTTTTTTAACCAAATAAAATGCACGCTGACATTAACCTGACAAACCGAAGTGAAAACTGTGACACCAAACACCATAATATACACTGAACTGCACATTTCATTAATCATCCCACCCCTTATAGACAACATATGTAAGCAAATGAACAGTATCAAAGGGGTGCATATCAATAAATTAATTTCAAATTATCATAGGTGACCTTCGTAAGCTTTCATTTGTGGTCAGTCATGAGGCCAAGCATGTCTCACAGCAGGTGCATTTTATTATAATAATAGAATATATGCTGCTATGCTTCATTTGCTATCATTTATTTTCATTCCCATCTATTAAAATGTCCAAACCCTTTTAACATCAATAAATGGGACTAATTCCTCTCTATCTGCCTGTGACTGTACGGACTGCCATTAAACTAGCCATGGAAATGGGCTTCATTAATGCTGGAGCACGTACACATGGGTGTGCACACACACAAAGATACACTCTTACTTGCTCTTGTGCCCACCACAGAAAGTCTGACAGAAACACACACACACAGAAACACGTAACTCTGCACTAAAACTTTCCCTGACTGCCCAATGCATTAGTCATTTGCCTATGAAAACCCATTATATGGCAGCCAATCATCATTGCTCTTCCTGAGACAGAGCTCCATGCACAGTATGAGAAGCATCAATCATACGAGGAGTACCTATTCACGTGTAAAATTTTTAATATATGCTTAATATGCCTTAATGAGCCGATATATAATGTATGCTCTGTGTTCTGGTGTCTTGGCCAGCACTATTGCAAACATACCTCAAAGTCATCTTCATTTTAAGGTTAGTTTGTTAATTTGGTCACTCAATAAAAAAAGCATGACTCTCCTCTTGTCTCTCACACACTCAGACACACACAGTGGATAATAGAGTAAGACAAAGAGAATATGGCACCCTCCAAGTGACGGCAGGATCCATCTTTAGTAATTGTGTCTGCCATACTGCAACATGATAGAGCCACACACGCAAACAGATGTGATGTCATGGGTCATTAAATCATGGTTTGTTTATATGTTGACAGCTCTGTGATGAAAGCACATTAGTGAGAGTGGCACCAGGTTGTTGATGAAGGGGCCGTAATGAGTGTGGCACCATTGAGAAGTGAGGGCAGGTGTTCTGTCATGCTCGGCACTCTCGACAGAACCAGGCCACTTCCTGTCTGCCGGATGAATGGACCGGAGCAAAAACTTGACTGCAAGAGAGACGTGTTAACCACATTTATGGTGTTCTTAGTTATTTCATTGAAGTCTTAAATTCAGAGCCGTCTCTGTGTAAAACAGGCAGAATATCTGCACTCAGTCCACTGAGACTGCACAGCTCCACTCTATGATTCCCTTTACTGTGAAAAATGAGCAGTCAATAGATAATATATGAAGCATTATTATAGTAATGATCATGCTGCCGTGCACTAAAGATTAAATCCATGTTTGCCTTTCCTCTCCACAGGACATTACCTTCCACAAAACCTCTCTGGTATTTTGTTACATCACACAGTATACGCTGACATTACTTCTTCTGTATGCTTCTTTAATCTATTTCATTGAGGAGATAAAAAAGATAAAGAGAGAAAAGGAGCGAGGTACAGGCAGTTTCAAAAGGCAGATCTGTACTGAATCCTCTGGACTGTTTTTTTGGGGGGGAAGGTGAGAATCACTGAGGTTGCTTTAATACTTGGAGTTTGACTCACTTGTTTTAGATTGAAGGAAACATGATTCATGGAAAAAAACATTTTACTTTAGTCATAGGCTGTGTCGGGTTCAGGTCAAAATCAGGACGATTTAGACAAAGACTCATTGGCCTGAGGCACACTACACTAACAAAGAAGCTTCTCTGCTCAAACACTGGTAGTCAAGGTAAAGTCACAGGTTGTGCTGATCCAGGGGAGTAAGTGTTACAAAATTTGTACTTTTCTGAAGAGTTGACGAGCACAGTGACAAGTCATCCTCATCGCATGAGAAAGCTCGGTAGGGTTCCCTTGGCATCTCTTTTTTAAGGCACAGGATACCTCTTAAGTTTAACTTACTCTGATGTAAATCCATCTGCTCAAAGCAGTGGCTCCACCCAACAAAGCAGAAAGAGTGAAGAAATCCAAAGAGCAACAGAGGTTAGTGGTCAATCACATGCAGGACTCTCAGTTAGGCAGTAGTGGTTTGAGTGACTCCCAGTAAAAGCAAAAGTCAGTGATCTTTTACTAAACTTAACTTTTTCTGGGGTCAGGCCACATGATTTTTTTGTCTGTAAAAATGTTCACTGCAGCAGATTAGGTGATTAAAGAGAAATTCCTGCCATGTTGTGGTCGAGAGACGTGACAGACTACATGTTGCTTCCCGATCAATCATTGCTTGCAGTTCACGACGTGCATGACGTCATCGGCAACGAAGCACTTGCCACCAACTACTACTGCTGCTGACAAGCCATTGTTGGGAGGTAAAAAGTACATCAAACATGCTAGTCTTTCTGTCGTGAGGTTGTGAGGCGTCCTAGATGCGACGTCAGTTGTCAGCCATTATGAAACTCTATGCGAGATGAAATGATCGATAGTTGTGCCCAATGCTCATTGATTTTTTCTGAGCCTACTCAATGCCCTATGTCTTCCCAGTCACGCTATGATCCAGCTGATATCTCATATTTCGACCAAGGCATTAGCTTTCATGTCTAAACCTAACAAAACTTCAAATGTTTCAAAGAGTTAAACAAGTGTTTTAAACGACAACAGTTTCACATATACGAAAATACGTTTAAAACGGCAACCACGTGTGGCAAGAGGACTTTGCGCATCACACAAACACGTAAAGGGGTTCTGGATGAGCACCAGACAAGTCAGGACTGAGACTGTATTGAGTAGGACAGTGACTGAATGGCAACAAACGTTAGCCAGAGCCATCTTTAAGTTGTGTTGTTGACACCCCTGGTGTGCACCCTCACACAGGCAACAGTAGTCGTGGGTGTGTTGGTGTGCATAACACCCTGGCGTCTGTTTTTGCAGCTCTACGGATACTGAATATCCCCCTTATAATGGCAGCTATTCTTCATGGTTGTGTGGCTTTACATCATTAGGATAAGGTTTCCACCATCCATTTGACTTTTATGAGTTTGTGAGAAAGCCCACTCAGATTCAGTACGAGAAATGATTCATTTAGTCAAGTATAACAGATGCATCAGGAATGTGATGCAATTAATCCATGTCAAGCTGACAGCACGCTGCAGGACTGAAACAGGACAAAGTGAAGCAAAGTGAAACAGCACAGGTTTACGAGTTCAGAGGAAAGAAAGACGGTCAATATGATAGAGTGGCAGAATCTGTGTGTGTCTTCCAGTTGACCCGAAGCCCCGCAGAGAGCAGTGTGCCAACACTGATTAGAAGAATAGACAGGAAAGAGAAACAGCAAGGATTAAACTGCCTCCCAGTGTGTGTGTGCGTGATTCTGCAGTATCTGATACCTGATGTTTACCTGAGAAGCAGCCAAAACTACAAGGACAAGATAGCAAAGAATAAACTGAGGAGAGAATGGGTGCTTAGAGGAAAGGGTTCTGAATAGAGTTCAGATAGCTTTATCTGGTACATTTACACACACGCATGTGCAGCCATGCACACACGCACGCACACGCAAACGCACACAACCACACATACATACATCCTGAAAAGAAAGTCAAGATAAAATAACTGTTTCTCTGATTGACTGAACAATTTGAGTGTAAGCCATGTGTTATTTTCACACTCAAGTGCCAACCCCGGAATAACAATGTATCCAATTGTACTTCGCCATGCATGAAGTGTTTTTCTTTTCATATTTTTTAAAAATTTAAAATCCCAATTCAAATCATCAGTAGCAGATTCTAATTGTCGAAAGAGGCTTGTTACTTTCCAGAAGTTTGGCTTCCGGTGTTTGAATGTAGACATACGAATAATGTTTAATTTCCACTGGGACTATGGATTAAGAAAGAGGAATAATTTTCTTCCACACGAGGAGAGTAAAGATAATTAAGACCGCAGTATTTTCTCCCTATTTCTTTCTGTTAATTGCAAAGGTCAAACAAAGTTCCCTATAGTGTGTAACTACTCTGCTTTTTCGCTTTTAGCCCACAGAATAAACATCCTAAACATTTTAACTTGTGCTGACACCTCATTGATGGTGCAGTTTTACTGCTTACATCTACTGTCAAGAAAAAAACAGTAGATGCATTTTTTGTGGGTTTAACAGATGCTTAGACATGTGAGCTTACCTTCATCAAACAAAAGACAACAAAATACTATGATTGGCGCCATAGGAGTGGTGCAATCAACGCAATGAAGCATTTTTACAGAAGAGTGGGATGGGGGTTTTATGTACTACAGCTTTTAAGTGTTTGAAAACATCCACACAATGAGACTGGAAGACAAACGAATGTCCCTGACTGACTGACTCAATAATGTGCAGGACAAACAGGCTCAAGAAGAATCAAAGGCTTCTCTTGCAACAATTTAGTGATACAGGCAAAGGGAAAATCACTGCATTCTTTTCCATTCTCTGCATGTCCTTGCTTGAAGTGACATCTTTTTAAGAAGTGGATAGTAAAAAAGAAAAAGTTTTCTTTGCTTAGCTCTATTTGCAGCCGCGGAAAATTGCACACCAGGTACCTGTCACTTAAAATAATCAATTCAAGTAGTAATACAAGTGTTAGTGTGTAAATGCAGCCAGCTATCACTCTCAGATTTCTATGACTTTGCTCTCCAGTATTTCACAATCCTTTCAGCTTCCCCTAGTTACCTACCTGAATACATCAATAGTGATGCAGACAGCTGGCACGGACTGGCTTTATTTACAAGTAAATCTGTCCCTCAGTACAAAAAAATGCATTCAGAAAGGATGAGTCAGGCAGAGTGCACTCTGGGGAAGTCAGGCCATTGGTCAACGCCCCGGACATGTATCTTTAAAATCTATAGAGAGGCCATAGATAAAAAATTTCAGTCTCTAACAATAGCCTACACTTGTTATCACAGTCCAAAATGCAATATTCTAACAGATAGTTTATTCTGCTTTAAACATTCCTGTCTGGTTCCAGGCGGCTTTCCTGCACGTTAGACAGCTCTACAGGAGGGCTACAACTGACCTTCTTGCACAAAAGAGATAGGAGAATTCAATCTTTGTTGTTTTAAATGTTATGTTCCATTGTCCATGCAGTACTACTTGACCTGCCTCAGCAATGTGCTGGCATTTCAGACACAACACTACAGACTTCATAGAGCAATCTTAATGGGTAAGACAACCTTTATCTACTGCCATACTGTTCAGCCCAGAGATCTTTGTTGAAAGCTTCATCTCATTTTCTCTATAAATTCTTTCACTGGGTAAAATGATCACAAGTCATAAACTATTTTAAGGGTGCGCTTAAGTACTATTGACTGTTTGCTCAGGAATTTCCTATGGCTTAACATCAAATTTTTAAAAAATGTCTCTGTCAACCCCCGACTGCTTAAAAAGCCACATGCAATGTCAACAGGGCAATTTTAATATGAGCTGTATTAAAGAGAATGTAGGCAATCTCTTGACTCAATTTTTGATGAGCTGCTCGCAAAGGTTAAGCAGTCATGCCTCTACATCCAGCTGGGAAGTATTTTGA
>JAQLOL010000013.1:13424368-13446793 GCA_029783665.1 Naso thynnoides
CCTAGTCATGTGCTGTTGTGTCCTTGGGCAAGACACTTCACCCACCTTGCCTCCAGTGCGCCCACTGGTGTATGAATCACTTCACTAATGTGAAGCGCTATATAAATCTAATCCATTATTATTATCAAAACTCAATCCACTTTATTACGACAATAATTTTGTATTGATAGCTATGAATTTAAAGACATGCTTAGGCATTGCAACACTATCAGTAACTTATTAGAACTTCAGCATTAGTGACCACTCAAATCAAATGAGCCACTTGTACAAAGATATATGTTGGCAAATGCATACAAACTCATCGTCATAAGATACATGAGGACAAACATCCCTTCTGAGTAACACAATAATGCAGTATTACTTGGATCAGTAACTGTAATATAATTACTATTTTGACAATTGTAATCCCTTTCTTCACTAGTTACTAGGAAAAGTAATAAAGTTACTGCAATGCGTCACACACAAACCCTGCTTGTACTTACACTGATGTTTCAAATATGGGCATATAAAGTGGTGAAATTCAGTTCACCCAATCATGAAAGTCAAATTAAACAGACAATAGTCACCCTGTCCTGTGTCTGAGCCAAACAAGAACAAGCACGGAGCAACTGTGACTGAATGCCACAGTCTAATTCTCTCATTTTTCACTTGGCCTCTCATGAAGGCTGCCACATCATAAAACACCTGGTTTGAGTCTTTGCTGCCAAGTGTTAGACAGGTGGGGAGCAAGTAGTACATGACTATTTTTAATCAGCTTATAATTTTGACTTTTTTCTTATAATTTGTTTTAAAGAGCAAGTAATGGAAGAAGACAGAGGAGGGGAGATAAGAAGCGGGACAGGAGCAACAGCAGGACATCAGGTGGAATAGGAGCTATTGTGCCAGTTTAAGTCTCCCGTGTGATTCTGTTCAAGCCCTGCCAAAACAAACCACTGAGGAGGGGAGTGTGAGGAAGACAGTGAAGGGGGAGATGAGAGAGCGACAGCATGGATGGATGGAGATACATGGGACAAGAGATAGAATCACACTGGCAGAGAGTTTCTATGGAGGCAGGCGAGAGAGACAGCGCACTGCCAAATGTGGCTCAGCAGCATTGCTGTGTGAGTGTGACAAAGGCAGTGTGTTTGTTTGGGTGTACAAATGTCCTGGGTTTAAAAAGCAGGTGCACAGTAATTATCAGAAGTCCCACTTGAGCATGATTAGCCTAGTCTAGTGGTAGCTGCATGTGGGTATTCAAATACAGCATTACACCAGGAAGACAAAAGGCAGGAGGAGCCCTTCTGGTGTGAATTTGATAAAATCCTGGAGTATTCCTGGTGGAGAAAAGGAACAGATTTTTAAAAAATAAAAAACAGTGAAAGAAACAGGTGTACGCTTCGTCTTGACAACTGCAGCACTGCTCTGCTCCTTAATCAACTTTACTGTACTTGCTGCAGCTGTGCGTGCACACACAGATATCCTCGTAACAATAGACCAAAGCTCTTAGATACTGCAATTTTTTAATTAAATTTCAAACTGCGAATAAATAACATACTCCACTTTAGAGGACAATACCAGTCTATTTTTGACTTCTCACCAGAGATCACTCCTATCTGCTACAAATGTTATTGTTTAAGTGTTTATTTTAGTAAATCTCAGCCTGCACTTTTAAACCCCATTAACTGCCATTCATGCTGAAGCAGAGTATAGAAACCTTATAGGACATGTGAAACTTGTAGGTAAGATTAAATCACTCTTCTAAGGAGAATATTTGCATTTATTTTTGTCAAAAATTGCTGAGGGAGAGAGAGAGAGGGAAGCTGGGAGCCACTGAGGCAAAAGTTATTCCACCTGGAAAAAAGTTCCAAGTGCTGCTATCCTAGCTTGAATATTAGCGTGAAGAAGGATTTTGACACAAACATTTTCAGGTACTTTCAGTACCATTTACTGAATGTGACCAAAATGAAAACAATCTCATAGATAAAGCTTTTAGCAAAAATGGATGGGGTTTATGTAAACTTTGTACAATGACTTGTAGTAACACTAGTATGGTCCCTTGAGTTCAAATTTCTTTTCTGTATCATCTTTATAATCTTACTCTTTGCGTCCATCAGCATCCTTTTCTTTTGCTTTCACAGACAAATCACTGAACAAACATGCTAAATGGTCACAGGAGACAAGAAAACAGATAGACTGCGATAAGGCCTAGAAGTGTATTTCTCTTCAGGGACAACCAGACAACACTGCTTATTGTTTTGGTTTCAGTAATCTGTTACTTTTGTTTCCACAAAAAGACACAAAAAACATGCATGCACTCAACTACAGTCACACTCCACTATTAATCTCCCTTTTTGTCTAGAGAGGTCAATGTCTACATCTTCATCTTGTCTACTCTATTACAGAGACTCCTAACTCCTTGAGCAAAGACAGATAGAGTTGTTGAGGGAAAGACAAAGACACAGAGCTGAGGATTTGGAAGCCGTGAGATAAGAAGGACAGAAAAAAAGAAGGACGGCATTGAAAAAAGATAAAAAGAGTGAGAGAAAGAGCATGATCGCTGTCTTCCCACTGATAAGCTGAGCCAAATGTCATCGTTATTGTTCGCCTTGGGCCTCAGCTGAGTGGGAGTAGTCACATGTGCATCAGACGTATGTTGTGACTTTGATTTTGAAAGTTGGTCAAAGAAAAAACAGAAGAAGAAAAAAAAAGTTTTAGAGAACTTTTGACAGCCCCCAGTTTTATCAAGCTCTTTCAATTTTATTTTTAAATAATTTAGCCAGTCGAAGATTTGGGTTTTGCTTTTAATTATTGTGCTCTTTACAACAAAACAGTGATGACTAATTTTTGAATAATCAGAATGTTTTTGCCAGCTACAGCTGGTACTAAGGCTGAAATTGCAAGGTCACGTAGAGTTGTTGTAAGTCAGGGTTGGTTGGTTGCTTTAGACTTATCCCAGATTTTCCAATCATACATGGGTCTGCAATACACAGACAGCAGTTGTACCCAATACAAGTGCATGGAACACATGTAGTTCATATCAGGGAATCACACCCCTGCCAGTCAGAGTGTGACCTGAAAGGCCAGTGGACCAAAGATGGCACTCTGCATGCTCAGATGCTCATATCCTCCGTCTGAGAAACGATGGCTTTCAAGAAAGGTGGTCAGAAGGAGCTGAAATGCCAAAGCTGCATTCATGACCCTTTGACTGGATTTCCAATAAATCGCTCTCACACATCAACTTTAGTGGAGTCATTACACCTTAAAGAGTGATTATTATGGCCTCACTTTTACACTGAATCGTCTCTCTGACCCTGCTGAGCGACAGGTGTCCATCAGAGGGCAAATGCACATTAAGAGGAAACACCTGCACTGGTGCACGCATGCGCAGGTAAAAACATTAAAGTGTTCACTTGCTCTCTGCACTGATCTCTAAGGAGTGTGCAAGTAAAATCAATACTCTTCGTCTCTCTTCTTTACCAAGAGCAGCTACTGTATTATTTAGGAAAATAAAAAGGTCAAGAGTAAGTCTTAAGCAAACCTAGCAGATGTCAGACAAAAAACATTGTGCACATCTATCCACTCACATCTGACTGTGCTTTCTTTCTTAAGGGCTCTGGTCAAACACAATAGCCCCCTTCCTCCCCTCATACACACAAGCAACCATATATTTTCAGTCTAGAGGAGTTTTCACACAGTCGAGAGTCGAGGATAAATTTGTCTCTGCCAAGGAGCCGTTGGTTTGTAGTCTTTGTTGTCATCATTTGTTTGCATTTCTGTTTGTTGTGCAGAGAGCCCGGGTTTCCACTCTGCACCCGTTGGTCTTTGTTAGACTCCTATCCTCTTAACATCTCTGTTTTTTGTAGGGTAACTGTGGGGAGGCATATTAGCTGTGCCCGGGGATCTCTCTCTCTCAAGAGCCGCTGATAATATTGTGTGTTTGTGTGGGTATATGAGAGAAGAGAGAGAGAGAGAGAGAGAGAGAGAGAGAGAGAGAGAGAATTTCTGTGCCTCTTTCTTTGTCTCCGTCCTTTTGTTTATCTGTATGAGTGTTTGTGTGTCCGTGTTTTCTCCCCTCTGCTCCTTTTAATCTGTCTCAGAGTCTTTGCCAAACCCCCCTGTCTCTTTTTATTGTCTCAATCTTTCTCTTCTTCCTGACTACCTATCCATCAATTCACTGCAAGAGCCAGTCCTACCTCCTGGCCCCAACCACAATTTTCTCCATCTCCATGGCTTCCAGATATTCGGGCCTCTCTCTACTTCCTGATTTCTTTGCTCTCTTATATCTATTGGTCTCTTAGGTCTCTTTTTCTTGATTTCTCTACCTATTATGTCTTTCTATCTTTTTTTGGCACTACTGGATCTCTTGCTTTACCAGGCTACTTATTTCCCCTCTGTCTCTCATATCTGCCTTGCACTCTATATCAGCTGGTCTCAGTTGCCTCAGTTGCCTCTCTCTCTCTCTCTCTCTGTCTCTATGCCCCATATCTGTCTATCTGGCCCGTGTCTCCATGACTCTTTCCTGGCATCTAATCTCTTTATGTTCTCATTAGTCCCACTATAATCTGCCCTTTAATCCATGCTAATTGCAAACTCCCCTTGCCCTGATCTTGATCTGAAGCTGTATTTGAAACACATCCTGCCCTGCCTGTCTATCCCTTATGGTTTGATCTGCAAAAGGCTATGATGCATACCAAAGTATCAAATGTGTGATCTGTAAGTCCTTGTAATTCTTTACCCTTGGTTGAGTAAATGGGGTAAAATGAGGGTCTGAATATTTAAAGGTAACTTAAAGGAACCCGGTGAGGTTTTTGACTGCTAGTGATGCTATCGGTTTTCTATCTAGTGTACAACAACCCAAACGAGCATAGAGGCATGTGATGCAAACAGTCCTGCCAGTGTTTTCATTAGATCTCACTGATCAGCAGTTTGTGGACTGGCCAAGAAATGTTGCAAAGCATTGACAAAGTCAAGGAAGAAGAAAACTGTTAGCACAAAAACATGGATGGCTTCCAGCTTGTTTGTCAGACCTAAAGGACACGCACACAATGAAGCAACCCATTAATCCCTAAATTAAAACTGTGCTATATTTCTTTCACAGGTACAGTTGTGCCCATTAGACAAGCCTGTCATTATCTTTAGTGCTGTGTTAGCACCACTAATGGACAAATTCTATCATCACAGTAAATGGCAATCTTCAATTTATGTGCCCTCTGCTGCAAAACGCATAAACAAATTCTATAATCCTTCATTTTGGAGATGAGGAGGAGGCTAAAGAGGAACAGCGCAGAAATGAGTTCAATGTTGCCTGCAGTGCATGCAATGTCAGATGAGACATCTCCGTTGTCTACATCAGAAGACACAGCAGAAAGGCCGGGGAAGGATAATGAGTTATTTCAACAATTTCTACCTGAGAGCACCCATAATGCGATCCACCTCCCTGGCAGTTCTGAAGCTGAGCCTCCTTCTTCCGCCCGCTGTTCAGCATAATGTTATGCTCTAGTAAATTCACTCTGCATACCTCTGTGCCCATCCACAACTCTTCACAGGTCATCACAGAGTGTATTCGGCCATTAAATGAAAAACACCTCACCAAGTGGAGAGAGGGGGATGGAGAGAAAATTAATATCAATGGTTGTGCCCCTAATTGGCTTGTCTACTTGATAAAGGACACAATAACCCGACTCTGCTGCAATTACCCCCCTTTTCCTGGTTCTAAGTATGCACTCGAGCTGGCATGTGCGTACACACAGACAAAGAGACAAACCAAGCAGAATATGGGCACACACAAAAACACACACCTCCGGCAGCCATTGTTACTGACAAAAGTGCAAGCTGAAGACCATAAACAACCATAATCATCATTACCGTGGGGTAATCTCAGTCAGTGTGTGTGTGTGTCTGTGTGTTTATGACTATAAGTCAGATTTAGTGCAGTGTCCCTTCAGGTCAAGGCCGATGGACAGATGTGTCATGACGAAAATGGCTTCTGCTAAGACACACTCGTTTTTCACTCTGCTTTCATGCACACCATCCATCTCTCCGCATATTCGTCAGGCTCGTCATATGGACGGGGATACAGTGAACAACACTCATAATTACGGAGGAGGATGAAGAGGGCATAAACAACTCCAGTGAGGTGAGGGCAAAGAAGAAGAGAGCAAGAGGGGGAGAATATCACAGAGTGAGGCAAGCGTGGTGGTGAGAAGACAGGCAGCCGGAAAAGCGAAAACAGTGCTCAAAAACAGAGAAGATGGGGGAAAAAACAAACAAAAAAAATGGAGGATGTGACAAGTGAAAAGGGAGAGGTGAAGAATCGGGCGTGACAGACATGTTATGAGGGATTATAGGTGAGAGAGGGAGTGCAGCTTCTTTTCCATTCCTGGGTGAAAAGAGAAATGTGGGAGGCATGAGAAAACTCACAGCTAAGGTAATTGTCACCCTTGAACCTTGTTTTCTAATACTAATTAAGTCGTTTCTAATTAATGAAATCAAACAGAGCAAAAATAATGCATGCTGTCGTGTTACTTGAGCAATAAATCAAGACTTTCTGGTGAAAAATTCCAAATATGGTTCTGCTGATTACTCAGCTTCATCCAGAACATCAGCAATGGATGTTTTTTTTTTCATTTTCTACTTTAGGCATAATCCTCTATGTGTTTTAGGTCTGCATGCAGAGACACACACAGACTATAGAAAAAAACGAAGCATCCGTTATGTCACACAGGGTTTTATCTCTAACTTTGCAAAAGCAAACACAACATCAAGCAGACACAGCCACAAACATCCCCCCTTCTGGTGTTAATATTCTCAGAGGAATAATAATTTCTGAAAGTATTTATCAAGGCACACGACAAGATGTTCAACACTAGGCTGAGGCGTTTGCTGCATGGCAAACATCAACTCAAGAGGATTAGGATTATGTAAAGCACACAGATGAAATGGTATTTTATAACACTGTTAGTAACACAAAAACCTGATGTTACTAGTTGGAGCCATATTAGTGTTTTCAGATACAAGACGTTGTTGAATATCGGAGGTGGGCAATAACTCATTATAAGTAAAATATAAATAAAAAAATTTTTTCTCATGTACCTTTGTTATAACTCTACTTTATCGCTTCATTCATGTACAGCTTTGAGCCTGTAATATATTTTTTACTTCTCTACATATTCAAAATACCTGAACTACAACTAGTTTAAATGCTGGGGACTGAGATGTAATGACAACGGTGCAAAACTCAGGACAAGAAACAACTTGCAGAAACAATGTCTGCCCACATCTGGCCAAGCGTTTTATACAAAAATCCGACAAAGGACAAAAGAAGTGCCTGCTGTGCCTGTGAAAAAACACTGACATCTTTGTTTCTCAAAAAGTTCTCCTCTAAACTGCAGCAAATTTAGGTTAAACTGCACATTCTATCAGGGAAAGTGTAGTTAGCTATGTTAATGTTTCATGTGAAATGTTAATATTTGATGTAATAGTAATGACATTCACTTATCTTGTAGCTGTAGTGGTCTGTTGGGCTTTTAAACATTAAAATAAAAAGCAATTTTGAAATAATTTTAAAGTAAGTTAATTTTCACTTTTACTTGAGTCACTGTTTAATTGGAGAAAATGGTATTTTACTCATTATTAGTCATACAGATTTTTAGCTACCTACCACTGTTGAATAGTTTGCATTTGGTTTAAATAGTGTTTGGAATAAAAGGCATTTTGGCTTTCAAGTGCCTATATTTCTAGGTTACCCTTTTGCCTTTTTGGCCACAGATTACCAAATAGGTTTTAAATTTTGTCATTTGTTTTAAAAATACCAGTAAGGTCAATATATCGTACTTTAGCATCTAACACGGCGCGGTAGAGGCCTGAGGTGCATGTTAGCTATAAACGGACCGCTCTTGACTGAATGCACCCGCAAACGAACAAGCTGGCACGCACACACTCACAACAAAAGTCTCAATTTCTTTCATGTAGTTGTGACACAATACAACAGAAACAAGTCTCTCTAGTGTCTATCATTATCAAAGGAGCTCTTGCTGGATTTTGCCTTTGTATTACTCATGAAAGGGATGTGCATCCTGCTGACAACTGGGTGCTATGTTCATCATTGCACCATTTTGTTGTCAGAAGCATGATGGATTTCAGGCTTTTATCCTCAGATATTTTTTATCTTCATTTCTGACTTCTTTTTCCTCTTTCTGGTTCAGCTGTTCTGCTGCTCAAACTGCTACGCCATTTTCATTTTCCTTCTGTTTTAGTCGTATTCTTATGCGGAGTGGTCACACATCATACCCACCGAGTCACATCCTGGGTAGAATTATTTAAGTGACGAGATAAGACTGGAAAGAAAGATGAAGAGAGACACATTGTCATCATCAAGGAGGGTTGTATCGTCTTTACATCTGTCATTCTCTCTTTTGCGGTTTTACTGTCATTCCTGATTTAAACACTTAGCATTGGCAATACGTCTGAATGAAAATCACTAACATTGAAAAATAAAAACGTTGTGGCCTTAAAAGTCTCAAGTAGACCTACATAGCACAGGCTTGGTGGTGGCTTGTGAAACAGGCTATGTTCAGGAGGTTTCATCTTTGCATCAGCCTTGAGAATGTCTTGTAAGCTCTTATAACAGTCTAATAGGATGAGATGCTGAAAAAAAAAAGGTTGGGGCTGTTTCAGAAAGCAGACGTTTCAGAGGTATACATGGTGCCTTTCAAAGGGGAACAAAGAATAACCTATGACACCCCTCTCTCATTCAGCCTGCTACATTCTTCTCCTCTGCTTTATATCTACTACTGCTCCTCTTTGTTTGCAGTCGATCTGCAGGTGAAGAGGTTGACCTCACCAGTCCAGTCACTAACCCGCTGGGCTTCTCCCTGAGCACACAAAGAGCCAGCAAACCCTCCTCCATCTTATTCCACCTCTTTTACGCACTCTGTTTTCAGCTGTGTCTGCTCTCTCAGCGGCTTTCTTTTTTCTCCACTTGGTATCCCCGTCTCCCCAGCTCTCTGTTTCCTCTTCCCTTCTTTACCTCACTGCCCTGCTGTCTCCATCTTAGCTTGAGTTATTGATTTCTGTAAAGGTTGACTGCGGCTGCTGCTTTCCCTTTTCTTTTCTCTCGCTCTCTGACTCCCTCTTCTTTCCTCTCCTGCTTTTTTTTATCTTTCAGCATCATCTCCTCCGCTGAGTCTACCACTTAATTTATTTATTTATTTATTTATTTTTTACTAAACTTCACATTCAGTTTCTTTTAGTATTTCTCCTTAGTCCTTCCACACATTTCCGTCTCTCTCTGGGAGGCTGAACTTAAGGCTGAAACTCAGTCTACATTTTGTATGTCTGGTCCTTCGTCTCCCACTCTTACTCCGCCTCGACCTGCCTTGGCAAGAGATTATTGATTATATGGTAAATTTCACTGATATGTCCAGTGGTACACCATCCCAAATTTATTTATGCAATTTAAAGACGCCCACGAAACAGACAGCATGTGTCTAAAAAACAATAATCCCTGAAAGAGACTGCATTTTATGTAATGTTTGTTCCTGTCCTCAAACATCATTTAAAGAGGAAATACATCAAACATACAAAACAAAAACAAAATTAATGCTCAAAACAAACAAAACAAGTTCTGCATGCATAGACGCATCTGCTTAATGGACTGCAACTTATATCCCTTGAGGCAGGTGTTAAGATGAAATAAAGAAATGTATCTTTAGTGCATCTGAAGTCCCAGGATTATGAGGCAAAAGCTGAGCAAGAAAACTGTGAGAAAAAAGAGGAATTCTTGCACCAGATTTCACATGTTTTCGGCAAGAGAAGTGGAATTTCTGTTTGGTGCAAGAGAAAAACTCAAACTCAACTCTGCCTTTGTGGAAGTCCTGCATCCTGTAGGCTAAGTGTCTGTTGTTTTTATTCATGTGATTTCGCTGAAACATGATGATGGATATAAACAGCTTATTATAGCTCTATCCCAGTTATGGTCATATTTCACATCAAGAATACTCCGTGTCCTCATCTACGGGGCACCCAGCGTGATTTATCGCGATAGTGATTTGTGATAATCATCCACATGTCTGACTTCACATATGTTAATCTGTTTATCATTTAAGTCTCTCTGAGCAGACACATTCTTATAAACACAGTAACTCATATTCTCAGACTTGCTCCAGAGGTTTTTCCTATAGATTTTAGAAGACCCTCCTGCATAAATCTGCACCTTAATGAGGAATATCTGATACCGCTGAAACAGTCAATGCTTGGAGATGCATTGCTCATATTAATGAAACCCATGTGTTATGTGCAGACAAGTAAGTTGTGCATAAATAATTAGAAGTGCATTAATGGGCATTGGGAACAGAATCAGTAATAGCCTAATGTAATTATGTCTAGCGCATGATGGTAATTAGGTTGTGACCTTGCTGTAGAGTTGTTTCATGCCTTCATATTCTTTCTTCTACTCTTAGAAATCTTTAGAGGTGTAAAACAGAGATTTTTTTGAACACCAGAGTAAATTGAACAGCTGAAAGGACATCGCCAGACTGACAGCGTCTGATGTGTTAAGCTACCGTTTTCGCTCGCATTAGTAGGTGCCATCTCTACTAATTCCACAGCAAATTAAAAAAGAAATGTGTCACATGCAGCAAGAACTTCACATAAAGCCATTTACAGACCTTTCAACCAACAGCCACACTGTTTAACTTATATTCAAAAGAATGAATTACGTGCTGCACTTTTATCGTAGTAGTGGGGCGTGATTTAAAAACACAATCAATCAAAGTCTAGACACTTAAGGGATATTAAAGTGCAACTTTAACTTGAAATAAACATTATTTCCCTTTTGACAATAATTCACAACACACATAATGGAAAAAGAGCAAATTAATCAGTTATACTGAATGAAGACTACAGCACTACATCCGTGTTTTGTGCAATTATGGTGAATTTTGATAAAAATAAATAATAAAAAAAATATTTTGAAACAAATTGCCAATTTATTTTCAGACGTGCAGGACTATATTTTTAGCATTATACTTGGTGTTGTTCACCTGCCCATCATTTCTTAATGACCTGTCCATGAGATTCTGGGGAACATGATGGCCACATTAGTAATGAGGATGCGGCTGACAGGTGAGGCTGCACCTGGCTTCTGGAAGCTCATTACAGAGTCTTAATGATCTGTTATGTTCCATAATTAGGAAACTTTTCAGCTTTCTGTCCGATCTCCCTGTTTGGTTGCTGTGTTGGCTGGGGGCGGCACAAGAGCTTTGCTTTGGTTTGACAGCTCGGATGCACCGGGTGTCTGAGAGATCTGTGGCGCACTTGTTGGATGTGCCGGTGGACGGGTCTGCAGAAGTTCATGTGAGGACACAGACATGATGATAATGGAGTGTGAGAAAGAGTGAGTTGGAGGTTGGGGGTTGGAAAGAGGGAGATAAGTTGTGTTTGAAAGTGTGTAATGAGCAGGTGTATATTTTCCTTTTTTTCACTGAGCCCTTCATGTGTTGTTTCTTGAGTTTTCATTATTGCCTTCAGGCCGCGGTTACCACGCACCACCAAGGAGAACAAATTGCTACTCCAAATCTTTTATTCCCTCTGCTATCAGGTTGTTGAATTCTTTAAAATCTTAAATTCTTATATTCTTAAATCTTTGAACTGGGGTTTTATTTAAAACCTCTTTATCCCTGTTTTTATCCCTTTTTATCCCTGTATTTTATTTACTGTTGTGATCTTATCTCTATATTCATTGTTGTTGACTTCACTGCCTCTGATTGTCTGACTGACTAGTGTTTGACACATGAGGCACTGGATGTGGATGCTGTATAGCTGTGTTTGTCAGGTAAGATGCAAATGAACTGCCTTTCTTGGGATCAATAAAGTTGTCTTATTCTGATATTATCTCCTTTGTTTTGTATTGTGTTGACTGGCCCGAGGCAAACCTCTGCGAATGATGGAACTGTGGATAAGCAAGTGCCTATATGTGTGTGTGTGTGTTTGCGTGTGTGTACAGCACTATGTACAAGCCTGTATTGGCCAAAGTTGATATGTTTGCACTTATTAATAGGAGCCATAATTTGCATTCCAAGTCCAGGACCCCTAATTAGAATTCAAAACTTTTAAAGCTGGGTGGTAAAGTTATTGAAATTTGTACAAAAGGAATTAACATTTGAGTTTCAAACACTTTGGACACCTTTATACTATTGTCTGAGTCAATAAGTGCCAGAAGCATTTGGATTAATTTATTCAGGAAACTTTTTTAGGGCTTGACCATAAATGTGACAACTCTGAACAAAGCAACTGATAAATTAAACCCACCAAGTGTCTGTTTTTGAAAGTTTGTTTGCAATGAAGACAGATAGCACTACATAAAGTTTAGGTAATTCTAAATCTCATCAACCAACCATTACAGTTTTTTTTTGTATTGGAAGACAATAACGCTCAGTAATAACTGTTATGAAGGGTGATTTGTCGACTACGTATAAATAGTCTCTCTTTGTCTGTAGATTTAAAATCTCATCTGAGAATAAAAGCGTGAACGTACCTTTTATAAATCACAGCAAAGTGCTGCAGCAGGCAGTGCATTAAGTGTGTTGAATGTGGGTTAAGTGTGTGCATGTGTGTGTGTGTGTTTGTGTGTGTGGCTGTGCCCATTAATGAGGGCCAGCGTGATTGAGTCTAAGTTTGCAGGTCCTGTCTCGCTGCATAGGAGAGCAAATGATGAATACACTTCAATCATTTCAAGACAGGCTTTTATCATTTGTTGGACCTGTCAGACAGTTATCAGGGCTCACTGTAGCCAGCTGGAAAGGAGGCCCCGTCCATAATTGAAAATTGAGTTTAGAAATGTCACGTGTATCCGTTCATCCAAATTTCAAGCCGGAAAATCTCCATTGGTGCTCAGCATGTAGAGGTCTGACAGTGCTTATCAATGCAGGCTTCAACGTTTGAGTCAATAGAGACAATCGCCAGTGAGAGTTTTGTTCATTTTTAACAAGGGGCATGTTGGGCAGCTTCAGTATGAGAACATGCCGCAGGCAGACCTCAGTACTTTACCAATACATGACTGTTAGAAAGCAACATTCTCTCTTTACCACCCATTTAAAAATTAGCAGAGAGGAGGCTGGTATTATCGAGAGAGGCTCAAATTTGTGTTTACATTCAAGCTTTAAAGCTTTGCAATTATTCTTTGGCAGCTTTTTTGAAACCAAAAAAACAGGTGGTTTAACAAGGACAAGGCTGTCTATTTCACAGTCACAGAGAGAAAAGTATAATACATTTTTATCAAAAAGCTGCAAGGTCTCAGACTAATCCTCTGACTTGTTCAAATGCTTTTTTTTGGTAGTTAATCCACAATGAAGTTACTCTCTGATCCATACGTTAACCTTAAAGTATCCAAGGTCTCACTCCTCTGCAGTGATTTCTGAGTGAGGAAAATAGAACACTAATCTATTCTGGTGTAATCATGCTTTGACCTGGCTAATGGAGGCGGCATACCCCAGGGCAAGATGTAATCAGAAAGACAGTTAATAAAATGAACAAGACCGCTTTACTGATCTTACGAATGTCCCCGACCTTCCCCGAGGGACAACATTTAGACACATACATACATGCATGTGCCCTAATGCACATTTTTAATCAGATGCAGCCCTAGGCAAGACCATTCAAATGGGGTGATCACCGTAAACACACAGATAATGAGGAGACTACAGGTTGCAAGCATACATTTCACAAAATAATTAGCATTCTTTGATCCTTTAACCCTCTCTCTATTATCTTTGCACTAAATCTCTTCTATAAGTAGGGACGGATAAAAGGACAGATTAATTTCTGTCCTCACCTCAAAAACATCCACAGAGCTTCACACTCTGAGCTGAGACAAAGTTGCAAGGCATTATCTATTTCGGTATGAGTTAAGTTTACAGCTAGAGGGGGATTGTATCTACTCGGGGTCACACATATCAACTCCAGGGAGCAGAGTCACGACTCCTCAAACAGCTGTCAATCAAACGCTATGAAGACTGACAGAGCAAACGCTCGTGTCCCTCAGTACCGGGCTATATTTACATGAGAAACACGGTAAGCAAGTGAGTTTTAACGTGGGTCTACATGCAGGTAGAGGTGTATACGAATGGGTACATAAACTAGCAAATGCAGACACACATTAAAAAAAAAAATCCCTCATAACTAAAATAAAACTATCTTAAGATGGAACAAAACAATAGAGAAAAAAACAAAATCAAAACATGTCAAGAAGCTGTCGGTTTATGATCCCTCATGGAAGTTTGACTTAGTTAGAGCTGTCATGACTGCAGAATGTGCACTTATTAGCGCCTGGTAGTTCGGCTGTAACTGTGCTCATCCCTGCATGTTTCCAATTAACTACTCTGAGTTTCTGTTTCTCGTCCTCTCACCCTCATTGTTCACTGCCTCTTTGTTACTATTACACACCACCTTACACACTCCATCTTACTGAGAAAACTTTCTCCTCCTTATCTTGTTGTGTGCGTGTGCTGTTTTGCTGCAAATTATGTTTTCCCCCTTTGCACCAACCTATATTTTAGTTTGTAATACAATAAATCTCTTGCTCTCTCAGAGAAGTTATTTCACTTTTTAGACACACAGACCACAGATCAAACTTAAACCTAAAAAAACCCCCACCATATTCAAAACACGTAACACCAACTACAAACAAAAAAAGCTCCAAAGTTATTCAATTTTCTAAAGTGAATGTAAACTAGTAATTTATTCTGAATGTTGCTTCATGTGAGAGTGGTGTTGCACAAAAACAAATATGCTTTTTACAGTTTGGTCACTAACCTTGCATGACAACATGGTTTAACACCATATGAGATGGTAAAATTTTTGTATATTTTGTAATTAAAATGATGCAATGCACTTTCCTACTTGCTTCAACAAAGTGCTTCAAAAGCACCAAAGATGTTTAAAAATTCAAAGTTCCTTTACAGATGAAGTTCTCTGGAGTATGTAAAAATTAAAATTTTGAGTTTGTTCAACATGGTTCTACATAAAAAATAAAAGCAAAGCTAACGAGTGGCTGAGGGCACATCTACACTTTCCTCATTAAAAATTCTGGATCTATGAATTACACTTCTTGTACTCAGCCCACTGCTGCTGGTTGCGTCAGGTTGAAAGAGCAGCTGGTAAGAGCTGTGTGCATCAAGACGGCTAGCAAGAAGAAACACTGGAGAAATTCTGCCAATAGCCTTTACGTTCAAACATCAAACATGTACGAGGCTCACATGAGAATTCTGTTGTACACAAAAATTGGTGAACAGCAGACATATCAAAATGCTAAGTGTAGTGATCATCTTTACTTTGTTTACATTATTTTTCAGCTTGTTAGCTAGTACACAGATACAAGTCAGTCAAGGTCAGACATTTTAGGAGACAAAAACAAGCAAAAACACATTTTTACGTAGAGGAAATCTTTAGCTTATGCTCATTCACAATAATCTATAAAAAATACCATCATATTAACACAACTCCATCATTCACTTAAGACACAGTCTAATGCTGGAAGGTAACATGAAAAGGCATTTGTGATATACAATACTGTCCCTGTGTCCATACGCCGAACCTCAGTGTACTGGTGGACCACACTCGCTCTCCAGTCATTAATGGTATTAGCAGTTTAGGTAGAGCCTCAGCTTTATCCTTGTGTGGAATGTACTTCAGCATTTTATTGGTAGATTACTGCAATGCACCAAGGTGCTTGCAGCGAAATGAAAATGTAATTCTCTGAGCACTTGAGGGAAATACAAGACAAGGGGTCAGGAATGATTGCTTGTTGGAACATGATCACTGACGGCTAAAGGCAAGCTGTCTGGAAGCTTGTCCCTGCTATAATTCCTGGAGGTCATTCCGGGGATACAATTCCCAGGAAAATTATGTTGGATGAGTGTATGTTCAGAGTGGAAGGGGTGTCTCTTTGGGGTATGGCTCAACCTGTCGGCGCAATGTCACCCCCTGCCTTCTATTAACCAAGCTACACGTGGATGAACACATGTATGTAGATAAAACTAAATGAATGTGGTCATGAGATGGAGACTGAGGCAGATAGCTGACAGTGACTGAGTTAAATACTATTGGCAGTGCAAACGGTTATTGACAGAGTGTAAAAGCTGCTGATAATGGACAAGGAAGAATGAAGGTGGAGTTCATTCAGAATAATTAGCTTAAAACAGCCATGTAGACACTGATCATTATCAGTATTATACAAAACATTGTTTCAGAATGATACATTTTGATCAGTTAACCAGTTAAAAATGACTCCAACACCTGGCAAAAAAATAAAAAAAATGCATTTTAAAAAATTCTAGAATTCCTTTTTAAAGGGCTTTTGGGAAATAACGGTGTGGAAATGTGACAGTTATATTCTGCTTTGTATAATAGAGGACGATTGCATGAAAAATGTTATTCAACATCAATAAATGTAGCCAGAATTTCAATGAGAACACTCATTTATGTTGGACATTAGAGAGTACTTCAAAGCTTTTTACAGGAACACAATAAAATAATCTCACTTGATAAAAAAAAAAAAGAAAGTGTTACAGTCTGTTGGATAGTGTGTGTGATGAGGTGAGGGTTATATTTTGGCTGGTTGACCACGGCCCGTTAGGGCTTGAACAGCAGGTCATTCAGTCTTGCTGGCAAACCACGGCCCACCTAGATGCATGGGAATCCAATTGTTATGATTGGCATATTAATGTTAACCATTTACAAATAATTTGCAATACACGATTACTTTTGATGCATTGCTTTACCTAATACATTAATTTGTTAAATGACTTTAATGTTAAGAAGCAGCAATTTCAGTCACAGAACAAAAATGTGCCAATAGTAACTGGTGTTAATTGTTTGCCAGTCATTGTTATATTTAAACCTAGTAACTTTATTAAACATTTTTATTCGTTTAATAAATGTAACACAGTATCTTATACCTGATGAAGCTACACATATCTGAATTATTGTTTGCTCCTACGTGTAATACGGGAATTTTACCAGCACACTAGCATCTTCCTCTCTGTCATGTCTCTCTCCACAGAAAGTACATGCTGGTTTTTAACAGTTGTGATTCACTCGTCAAACATGAACACTACAGCTAACTACTAACTGAACACACATCAAAGTGCCACATTCAACTTGGAGGAAAAAAACAAAATCAAAATACTGTAACACCATCATAGGACCTTCCGTTACCAATTAAGAGAAACACAGCATCTGTCATGACATTTGAAAAGCAGTAATGTGCCAGTTACTGCAGGTTTATTGGCATGCATTCAGCCACACACACGTGCAGCATGTATTAAGCAACGCTATGTAACTTTGACCGAGACCCATTGCTTTGAAAAACGAAACTTAACGATGAATGTTCATACCTTGCATAAAACAACAATTTGAGTAAAACTGGGTCATATTTTATAGAGATGATGTCCTGTGACTGCTCTGCCTCAAATCTGTGATTCACAGAGGTTCCTGAAAGCAACATGGAGGCTTCCTGCAGAAAGAAGCTGCACCTGCAGCACCAAGTCGTTGCTGGCGACAGCCCCGCTAAAAATAAAAGGCTGCAGACAGACAGAACAGTTGTCGAACATCAGAGGAAAAAAACAGCGGGCAGTTTCTCTGTAAAGTATGATCTGATTTTACTCAAATTGTTGTTTTATGTGACATATGAATGTGCATCATTTTTTAAAGCAGCGGATCTCAGCCAGGGTTACATAGCGTTGCTTTAAGACACACACTTAAACATACGCTACGTACTAGAATGACAGAAAGATGTGCGTCTTGAGCAAGACTGAACAGTGGCAGGCTGAGACGATTGACTGTCATGACCTTCATGATTTCTGACAGCAAGCAGTAAACAGAAATCATATCAGGTAGTGAGAGCAACACAAAGAGAGCTGGAAGGAGTGTGTGCTGTAATTGGACTGAGGCTTGATATAAGGAAAGAAAATACTGATATTAAATCACAATATGGGTCTTAGAGCTGAATGTGGCAGATTCCTCACTAACAAGGCACAGCAACACACAACTGATACTTGTTTTCTTATTGGATTCTCATTTTATTTCCACTCCATGGCAACTTCTCTCATCTAACCTCCACACCAACAAGGCCTCATGATTCTGGCTGTACTGAGCTGAGAGTAAATGAGGAAGAATCCAGGAAACAGGGGAAGGAAAAAGGGCAAGTCTAAAGCTACTATGCCAGCCCCTACTATCTGAATGTGTTCCTCCTGTTGCCCCTCTTGAAATCTGTATCCCTTCGCTTCTCTTAGCTGCAACTTATAGGGAGCAGAGTGCTAAACAAAAAGGCTAATGTACCACACGGAAAACATCAACCCAACTGCACCTCTTTCCCTTATATAAATGAGCTGCTTGCAGCCTCTCTTTCTTGTTTTTGTTTAATTCATTTGCTGATTGCATCTATTTTCCATCATTCATTTATCTTTGTCTTATCAGCTCTGTATTTTTCTTCATTTTTCTTTTTTTTTGTTTTCTCTCTTCAACCTGACAGTATGACACATGATCTCTCACTTTGACTAAAATCCCTGAAATCTTTGTTGTTTTTGTAAGTGTATAGATACATGCAGGCACACAGACCCAGGCCCACACACACACACACACACCGGCACAAGTCCCAAATGCTGTTTCCAACGGCTGTGGAGCTGAAGGAAGACAGGGGCTTATTGAGATGAAGCGTGGGGCCTTTGGGGTGACACTGTGGGTATGATTGTCTGCCCTGCCCTTCCTCCCCTTCCCTGAAACTCCACAGAAACGAAAACCCCACCAGCAACCACAGCGGAACACCGAGGGAGAGAGACAGAGAGTGCAGCATTTCAATTCTCTGCCTTTCGCAATTCATCACCACCCTCTAACAGCAATCCGTGCAGTTAAGCTATCGCTCCCTGGAAGACAAACAGGGATTCTTCAATCAAACTGTCTGAAAAAGTAGTAGTGCTGGTCAACCCGTCTTATATCACTCCTGCAGAACGACTTGAAATAAATCTGGCGGCAATAAGAACATGCTATGCTTTCCCTCTGTGAATAAATTCAAGACAGTCTTAAAGTTAATGACCGGTGAAATCTGTAAAACCACTCAAATTTGGCAATGACAAATCATGCAGATGGCTGTGTGATTATTTAAATGTTGAAAGTCGCACAGCTACCTTTGAGAAAAAGCTAAAAGCTTCATTTTGACAGGGGTAAATTTGCCTCCGATCTTTTTCTACGTCATAGTCTAATGTTTCCTGGAAAAACGCCTGGAAATTTATCATTGCATGAATGCTTCGAGCACTTTGCAAGATTTTTACCCACAACTGATTTCAAGTCTTATGCATGTGTGAGGGAAGATGAGTCAACAGGTTTTTTAATACCATGGTCTATGTGAGTACTCCTGATTGTCTATAGTGTGTTTACCAGTTTCTGAGAATGGACAGCAATGAACTAGTTCCAATGAAACTGTTCAATGTTCTTAATTATGTGCTGGCAACATATCATCATCCTGTATCTACAGTGACTAACCATAGCAACAAGGACGCAGTAAAGTTTCAGTCCACATGTCAACAAGCTAATATCTAGATACAACTACAAGCAACTTCAATGCTGTTTTTTTAATCCAATTTGCAGAATATGACAATTTTGATGATTGTGTCGAATGGTCCTGGCCTTCCTGTCATCCACTGATTCCTGATAATAAATACCCCATCACACGTTATCCCTTATTTAGAACACAGCTCTCTTGAATACTCGATTCTGATTGGTCAATCACCAACATTCAGCTGTGTTTATTTCTCAACAGACCACCGCTTCTCCACTGCTCTGTTGAGCAGACCATTGCTAGGGACACCACAGCAACGGCTGACTAGAGGAACAGTCGCTCATCAATCAGTAGATCCACACGTTGCCAGCTGACACAGAGTGGCAAAAATGCAGTATTTTCCTGATATAACATTTAATATATTTAGAGAGGACAAAACACTGGATTCATGGCGGAAGAATGACATGTCCCCAGCAAAGATGAAGAAAACATAACAAAGCAACAGCGCAGAAAAGGTAAGAGAGGCGAAAAGACACAAACAACTGGACGAGAGACAGACTGACCAAATTGAAGCGGACAGACATGAAAAAAAACACTAAGAAGAACACAGCATGGGCCATGAATGTGTTGGTAGACTGGTGAGAGGAGAAGAAAATGGCAACAAATCTGCTGTGCATCAGGGATTCATTCTCCTGTCGGGAGTTATTTTTTCAATAATCACAGGCTCATCATACATTATCCCATATATATATATATATATATATATATATATATATATATATATATGTTTGAGTGTGAGGAGCATTACAAGTGCTAATGAAACTTGTAATAAATATTTCTCCAAGAGAGTAAAATAGATGTTACTTGTGACTAAAAGCATCCATAAAAGACAATTAACTTCATATTTTCAACGCAAGAAGACAGTGCCAAAATGTATCTCGCCAAGCTCTGTCAAAATCGATCCATTGATGTGGCAGTTAAAGCAGTGCCAAATGAAAAAATTATCCCTTCAACCTCAGCATACCCATGACACCTCTCCGTGAATTTCTTCATATGAAAGATCAGAGTTCTGTCTGAAATATCACCTAAGAGATTCTGCTGGATGAGGGCCATCTAACTTGCATGAAAATTAAGAACTTGAGTGAAGTTGCGTAGAGCAATGAATTTGAATGAACTCTGAATAAAAGAAAGTTTTAAGAAGTTGATTTATTTTGGATAGCTTTAGCTCCTAATTCAAGTTATCTGACAGAGAAAAGAACATGCACAGTCAGAGAGATAAAGGACATAAGAAAAGGAAGAAGAAAGACACAAAGATTAAAGTGTGATGTTGAACGATACACAGAGAGACGGGTGGGAGGAAGGTGGAACATTTTGAAGCGCACATACAGGAAAGTTGAATAACAAAGCGACATCCACCGCTGGTGTTTGCAATAGTCATGCTATGTTTTTTGATCCTGTTAGCTTGCCTGAGTTATTGTACTGTAAGCATTTTGAGGCTGCAAGCACTGAGAAGGCACTAGGCTTCTTAGAGCAACTGGGATGGAAGGCTAAATGACAGATGATACACAGATTTAAACACCACAGGATGGCCCAAGGCAAGCTGGGAGCCACAGACGAGTATCCTTATACGGTAATGCAGGATGTGCAAGTGCATACTCAAGCAGATAAACTCTGAGGGACTCGTACATTAGACATGCATGCACGCTGCTGTACAAGCATTCACAATCAGAAGCACTTGCTGTGTCTCATTTCAGGGCCCGCTTCCTTTCAAATCTGCATTTCAAGAACAAATGCATCTTAATGAACTGACGAGGCTAAACCATTCTTAAGACTCCTCCACATGTGGCCTTCTTCTGCCCATATGGCCTTGGCTTCTGACTCTACAAGTTAAAGAAAACTGCTCAAATGCATCATTAGTTCTGGTCTCACAGTGGTTCATTCTTCTAGCCTGAGTCCTCTGGAGGCCAAACCATCATCTTGTCATTTTAAGGTGTTGTCCCTTAAAATGGAACTCTGCTAACATCCTACCCTACCTACATTTGCACGCACAGAAGTGCCTCGATATCGTGCTGTGAATCTAATCTCAGTTTACAGCCCACCACATGGCACGAGTCTTCCAGTGCACCCAGAAAATGGATTATGATAATTCTATAACTGTCTTGAAAGATGCAGTTGGGAGGAGTTGTGCGGAAACATCAGTCGCCTCCTTATAACCTCCTGCAGAGGCGCACAGCGGGAGACATTAGTGGAAGTATCCACTTACACCAACTTCTGCACAGCCTTTCATGTTCCACTTCTCTCCTTGTTTTTCTGTTCGCATTTTTTTCTTCCTTCACTCCATTATCACCATCTAGTCCTTCCTGGTTTTCAGCTTTCCACTGCTTCTGTCTTTATAATCGCATACACACAGCCACGAAATGTGTGAGAGTTTTGTGACAACATCAAGACCTGTTGTGGCGCCTATTGTCAGTGTGCAATGTTGCTGACAACGAGGACAATGAAAAACCCATGGCTTCATATTGAGGCAGAACGGATGGAGAGCGACATGGCAACTCAGAGTCTCCAGCTGTAATATTTCTCACAGTGTTGTGATGGCGCGCTATTTTCCACCTCACAAGGCACAAAACCACCGTACAAACAATACATTTTTTCAGCAAGAAGTTGAAGGTCCTGACTCGAATTACAATAAAACTGAAAGTGAAAGCATATAAAGAGGATAGGCTGAGCGCCATTTTCCTCCGCAGCTGTAAAAATCTGCATTTCTGCAAAGAAAGCAGACCAATGACAGAGACAATGAAGCACTGACACTAAAGTGGGAAAGCTAGAATTTTAGTGTGTCTAAAGCGAAATAAAAAACTGGAGAAATACATAATCATAATACAAGTGTTCTTTTT
>JAQLOL010000013.1:13448954-13459695 GCA_029783665.1 Naso thynnoides
CTGATCTATTTAAACAACCTCTACAAGCGACAGCGGCAGATGTACTACCATAGCAAATCTGTTACCTTGTGAATTTCAAGCATGACATTCAAACACACTCACAGTATAATCAAATGATGTGAATTCACCTTGCACTTTGAATAGTCAATTTCTATACAACAATAACCCAACACATGACCGTGGAATCCATTATCTGAGCTGCGATGAACTCGGCAACACCGGATACAAAAAAATATTCTATCCACTGCCCATGTGAACATAACACTACAGCCTTGAGCTGAAATTATTTAGTGTCTTAATCACCTTTCATCAAAGCTTAATATAGCCAAGTTGTTGCCATAGAGGTTGAAGGAAAAGGGTGTAAGGAGCGCACACTGCAATGCATCACTCTGCACAGAACGGAGTGAAAACCTAAATTGAAAATGGCTCCCACCTTTGACGGATCAATGATCTTTGTGTGAGTGTGTGTGTGTTCATGCACAGATGTGTGTCTTCTAGAAAGTGATAAAAAGACAGAAGGGAGTGAAAATGCATGCAGAGCACTTTCTTGAGCAATGGAGTGCATCTGCATGAAAGGCAGGTTGAAATCTTGGGATCCTCATAGTGTTTTTGACATATAAATTGCCTTTCAAGGTGCTACATAAATCAAAAAGGATCTATGCAAGGAGGTCTCTCCCTATCCCTCTGTCCCCCCCCCAAAAAACAAAATAAATACATGAGCCACTCAACTTTTCTGTTTCCTCTCTTCTGCTGGTGTTGTCACATCTCTGTGTGTGTGTGTTTGTGCCTGTATGTTGCCTTCTGACAAAAGCAGCTCTCGACAAGCCAAGCCAGCCCCTCTCAACACCCGTCTTATCTGCTAACATCGTGATCCATCACACTGTGGTTCACTGAGCCCGCCCCTACACCCCGATCCCATACTCTCATCCTCACCTCCACCCCTCCAGCTTGCCCATCTGACCTAGCTCCATCCTTCTCTTCTTCCTCCCACTCACCTTCCCATCCTCATCACGCTCTCTCAATTCCCCGCTCTGTTTGCCACTTTCCCTCGATCCCACCCATCTGCGCTTCATTTCCGCCACCCTCTCTCCTTCCAGCTCTCCCTCACTCCCTGTCTCCCTCCCCTTTTCCTTCTTCGAGTGTTTACCTCTCTGCCCGCACTCTAGTCATCCAGGCAGCTAGGGGAAAGACAGAGAGCTCTCTCCCCCGGGTTGGTGACCCTTGTCAGGGGGACAAACTGCCCACTGCTGCTTGCCTACACAGCTGGAAAATTAAGGACTTGTGGGGGCAGAGAAGGTTCAGCGTGTCCATGTGTGTATGTGTGTGTGTGCATGTCTGGGCATGATAGAGAGTAAGAGAGGCACTCATAGATCAGACTGTGTGTGGGAATAAAAGAGGTGCAGACAGATCGGTGTGTGTGCGTGAGAGAGTATATAAGAGTCTGTTCAGTTTTTGTTTTTGTGCCTATGTACGTGTGTGTGTGTGTGTGTGTGTGTGTGTGTATGAGTAAGATCAGGTTAAACAGTCTTGTTTAGAGAGAAAACATGCTGCAGATGGTTGTGGGTGTCCAGCTGTTACTCCATCTAATGGTTTAATGAGTATCAAAGATTTCATCCAACTCACTATCTCCTCCTCTCTTTGTCCCTCACTCTCTCTCTCTCTCTGTTCCACATTAGCCTGTTGGCATGCAACCGCAAACCTATTTAGTAAACATAAACAACAGCACAAAAAAGCCCCCACAAAAACTTTAAATCTCATTTTATGTTCCTGTCCTTGCGTTTCCAGTCGATGCCAAACAGGAACTTCTATTTGCTTCATATGAGGGTAATAAAGGCAATGGCCAGGTTCTAACATTGCTGCTATTTTTAGTTGATATCCCAAAGCAATCACCCTTTGGGACTGCAGGGAACACTAAAGAAAATTTTAGATGCTTTGTTTGGAGGCATCTTCCTATCAGGCTTTGACAAAATTCCTTCCGAGTTTAAATTTAATTAAAGCACTAAAAAATCAAAACAACATAAACCGAAGTCAAACTGTGAAAGGATTTTAAAAGCCGGACATATGAACCTATGAGTAGACATTTTTTGATTGGCTTGCCTATATCATTTTAAGCTAGGACCAGCTGCTCTACAGTTCACTCTGTCAAGATGACAAACACATGTACACTTACCATCTCTGAATTAAAATAATACTTGTGTATATTTACTGTGTATCTGCGTCTGGAGTCATGTTTTATCCTTTTCTGTTCACTCCTTCCACTCCCTCTATCCAAGTGCAAGTTATATTTTCATCCAGTTTAGACGTGTCTGTATTGACCAGGAGCAACATTTCTGTTGCAAAAACAAATACATGGTTGTTGCCTGAAAGGGTTTCTGTGAAGTACCTGCAGAGCTTTTTCATTTGGTCAAAGACCTTTAAGTCTGCCACATGGATACAGAGCACTGTACCTCGTCTCTTTATCTTCCTACAGGACTGGGTTACTGATTTTTCCTGATCCAATTTTTGTTCTATCATCTTCAGCCTAGAACTTCACTGCGTTTGTAACTCTGTGATGAAATTCTGTTGAAGCAGCTCTCTGTCGGCGGTAGCCAAATCACAAAGTTTCTTTCAACTGAGGTAAAAAAGCTTTAGCTACTTTAAGAAAGAACTGGAGGGAAAAAAAAATCATATATTATTAGCAAAATTAAACAAACAATAATAACCTTTAATCATACTGGGACATGTAGCCATACAATAAAGTAATATATGTTATTTAAATTGGTTTATTGTTTGAGTTTTGCAAAGTGTTCCTACAACATTTTTCAACAACCTGAGGACGTGAGGACTCTGCTAGACAACTTTATAAAAGGCAGTAGTGCGCAAGCTGCATATCAGGCAGGTTTTAAACAAGTCTGCAATATAACCCTATACATTGATATTACTTTCACTTTAGTGCCAATGGGAGTGATTGACCATGGATAATGGTATTAAATACATATATATATTTTATTATTGCCAAACAATCAATGAGCCGGTCCTTTAATCAGTGCTTTCCTCAACCTAAAACCCATTGGTTCTTACTGAAAAAGTAAATCTTTAAAAACAGGTCATGAGTATACTGTTACGTAAACGGCAAAAGTGATTTAATAAATCAGCTGTAGTTCTCATTAACTAAACAACAGCACCCAGTAGGGGTTGGCCAGGATAACAGATTTTCAACTCCAGGATTATCATGGCCTGTAGAATTCACGATAAGATAGTAATATGATATCTATAGATAGATTTGAAAAGAAAAAAGGAATGCGATGAAGTCAAATGCATCCCTTACTCATATTGTATGCGTCATCTCTTTAAACAGATAGCACAGCTGATGGCCTCCCATCTCTCTGTCAACTGAGGAGATTTAGGTAGCAACATCCACATGCAGAAACCTAAGTCATGTCACATTTGAAAACATTTTTAGATGAAATGAAAGGCCATTGAACAGGACAGCTTCTTAAAACTAGAAGAAGTACAAAAAAGATGGTGCGCTCTGGTCAAGGGCATGAACAAATCTAGCAAAAAAAGGGCAGAAACCAAGGCGCATGTCTTGAGAAAAAAACTAAAATGCCATTTTTACATTTGCGAGTTCTGGAGGTAGAGTATGATTGAAAACTATTACTTTGATGGGATTCAGCCCGTAACGTGTCAAAGTAATGTTTTTTAATCATGTTCTACCTCCAGAGCCTTCCGATGTAATGAAGTTATTTTAGTTTTTTCTCAAGACAAGTGCCATGGTTTCTTCCTGTTTTTTGCTAGATTTTTAGATGAGCTTAAACAAAATAGAATTCTGACCTTAAAACATACAGACTTTAAACAACTTGACTGTTTCAAATTAGAATACACACATAGACATTCTGGGAATCAACAGACTGATATATAAAAAAAAAAACCTAAAACTAATGGACCAGTCTTGTGAGTGTTTTTCACCCAATCCATTACATTTTAGGTGTCCTGACCGGTGCAAATTTCAACTACCTTGTATGATCTAACTGTGTGGTGTATGCAGTCAATGCTGGTCAGGACAACACTGGAAGCATATTTATTGAAGTGTTTTTGTTTTGTTTTGTGTTGTGCATTTTGCTGACATTTTGGTTCTTTCTTTTTTAAACGGGTTTCTATTTGGACAGTATTTGGTGGTACTGAATAAAAATTCTTGCACATAAGTTATAACCATGGCATATACTTATGGACTCTCGCACATAAAACTATGAGATTAATCAAGGGGCCTACATCCATGACAGATATTATGATTGTGTCAAGCTGAAAACAAAGAAATCATTTGTTGTTACCCTGGAGGACATAAATCAAAGGCTGTGTGAGCAACTGTAACACATGAGCAATATGCACACAAAAATACACAAAACAATTGAGGCTGAGTAATTACAAAAGAATGTTCCATGCTGCACCATCATTCGATAAGACAAACATCATGAATATTCATTAGTTTGTTTATTTTCCCTGTGTGACAAACAAGACAAAAATGGCTCCATTGAGATGTGTCATCGGCACAAATTAACAAAGACATAGGCTCGAACACACACACTTTGCCGTTCATATAAACATCCCGATATGAACACACTGCAACACACAGACATTAAGTTAATGATAAACTAAAGCAAGCACCACACAGATGAGATGTCAAATAGCGGTACAAGACACACATGATCACAGCAGGTACACACTGATAGACACATGCAGTTTGTACAGAGACACACCACAGCTGCAAATCTCTATCTTCTCCAACTTTGTCTCTCTAACTCTCCCTGGGTTAGTTTTAAAGCCCCTCAAGGTCAAGTCGGATAATCAACTTTCCTCCCTGTGTTGCTTCATTAGCACCACTGAGTGATATTTCCGCTGTTTTTCTCCTGTTGTTTTTCCAATTGGCCTAATCTTTCAGTGCCTCAATATCCCGCTGTAATCTGAGAGCTGTGTTAAAACAGCCTCCAGTGATCACCACATACACACTCTCTCACATGCCAATAAAGCATGCACTTGCTGACGCAGACACTCAACTGCATGCACAAATACTGATAGAACTGGAAATACCGACTGGGTCATGATATAAACTAGTGTGTGTGATGGAGAAAGATGCAGTGAGTGCATCGGTATGCGTATGCAAATGCAGCGATGCGTGTGTTCAAAATGAAGGGGGATGCTCTTGCCTGTGTAATCCATCACTGAAAGTGCTGCATTTGATGTTCAGTTTGAGGTCACAACTACAGCTCACCATGCAAACGTTGTCCTCAGCAAAACTCCAAGAGGACAAATGAAAAGCCGAGGACCGTCTGAGAAAGCGTCGTAATTGAGATCAACTCCTCAGCTCGTGGCAAATGAGAAGACAATATTATAATTACTCCTCGAGCGAGCTGTTTTATTTTTCCGTTTGTCTTTTATCTTTCCACCAGGCTGTGGCCATATGGCGTATTGTTTTTGTGCATGAGCTTGTTTGGATGTGCTGCTGTGTATGTGTGTGTGCATGTGAGAGAGAGCAAGTACAGCTTAGAAAATCCCATTAAGGGGGATATGTATTGGTTTGCTGTGTTATTCAAGGCTTTCTGGGACATTAGTACCGACATATCTTTCAATGTCAGAGCAAGCGGCAGAAAACAAACTAATCTGTTTCTCCTTCCACCCTCCTTTCTCTCTCTTCTCTCTCTCTCTTAGTTGTTTTCTTTCCTCTCTGTCACTCTACATCAATCTCTGTCTTTCACGCCTCCTTCTCTCTATTTCTTACCTCTTCTCATCGCTATGCTGCTGCAAGATACAACATTGTCCTTCGTTCTCCTTTCCGTTCTTCTCTTCCCTTCTCTTTGCACAGTGAACGTCTGAATTGGTAAGTTATTAGGAGGTTTTTCTGGAGTTGGACACGCACCTCAGTTGTGCTCAGTGTTATGCTGTCAATCTCTGAAGTTTGCAGAAACAAGAAAACAAAGCTGTTTCTCGATCAACTTTCCTCCACTATTGTTTGCGCTCGGCAACAACAACAAAGCAACAAAGCAAACAGCACAGACAACTAAACCTAACAGAACATGTGAACATGTCTCTGTCTCTAAAAGAAGTACATAGTGGATTAAGTCCAAACTATAAACCTGCTTTGTTCTCAGTTGAAAAAGCAACAAACACATGAAACCACACAGATGTTCCAACTGAAGACCCCACACACATACCAACTGTTGGAACAGATGTAGAATCATTTCTGTTCTCACACTAAAGCACTGTGCTAATTTACATTAAATGTGCATTATGTTGGGTATGTTACAGTAAATAGTGAAAGGTTTTTCTTGATTAAAATGTATTATATCAGTACTAGTTGCAAAGAACAGGGTGTCTGACATTACCTACAGAAAATGAGATGAAAATAAACGAGCACAGCCATTATTAGTACTGCAACTTCAAAAAAGCTGTAACTGCAAAAGCAACAGCAGTAAAGAGGAACATAAAGACGACAGCTGAATGAAATATACCAATTATCAGTAATGTTGGAAGCGTTGTTGATGGTTAAAGTACATCCTTAATCACTTGCTTGAATTTCTTCTTTTCAACGTGTTTTTATGCTTTTTTGACATGCATCTGTGTTGGTATGTGACTAAAGAAATGCATCGGTTTACTAATCTTACTAATCTTCTCACAGGATACAGTTAGACTCACAAGTCAGTCTCCAGACGCTTCACTTTACTAGAGACTGATGACATGCCCCCAGCTTTCATTGCTAAACTGGGTGGAGCAGATTATAGAATAAAAAAACAACAACCTTGCATTGCAGAACCAATCCTTAGTCTTTAGGGCAGTCCTTCATATTGTATTGTATTGTTGTTACTGTATTGTATTCATATTGGGGGTGGTGACTTGCTGAAGTCTTGTACTTGTAAACACTGTTTGAGCAACTGCCTTGCATTTTAACGTCCCCAGATGATCGGTAGGCAGCGATCTCCAACTGTCTGGTATCGCAAGACTATGATACAGCAAGTGAGAAAAACTGAGAAATGTGAATGGTATGTCCCCGCCTTGCTGTCTGTACAAAAGTAACGGAGGTGGCTTGGGGGTTTAGGCTCAATATGCCTCTAATCCGCCACCAGGGGGAGTATCAGAGCAGCATTAGAGGCGAGAAAGCATCTGTTTAAATGTGTAAGCTGGCTGGCTGGGTCAGGGGCATTTAACTTAACAGAGCAGAGACAAACTCGAGGAATAAACCAATGGACTTTCACTTCGATGCAGAGGGGAAAAAAGTTTGGTGGACAGCAGACTGCTGATCTGTGGACGCCTGTGTGAAAACTTTGTTTTTATTTGTTACTCATAAAATGTGTACAAGGTGAAAACTGACCTCTGTAATCAAGTAGCCTAGAGATTTTTGTAAACATAATCTCACACATAATTGTGGCGCACATCGGGCATTTTTATTAACGGAAGACATATTCAGCTTGAAGGAAATCAACAGATATACACCTATACTAGATGGATTTTTATGACCTTATGTTATTATTGCCAGGGTTTTCGGACAGTTTTTATGCAGTGTAATCGCTGTTTTTGTGGGGGCAATTATCCTAACAGTTGAAGCCGATTCTGATGCTGTTAAACCTTACACCAGTCATGTTTCCTTTAAAACCGCAACTCAGGCTCGCTTTATGAAATGACCCACCGAAGCAGCTTGAAAGCGTACTAAATTAGCAGAAGGCGGGTTATTGACAAGCCTTCAATGTGGCGCTGAGGCAGCTTCTCTGTGAAAAAGGACTTGACATTCAGCTCCAACTGTATAGTGTAACAACCATGCACAGTATATGTGTATTTATGAACTCTCTTTTATATGTTTTCTTTAAATTGTTAATAAATTTGTTAAATCTTACATTAATTACTCACTTTGTGAATACATGCAACTTTATTTCATCTCTCAAACCATTTGTCTCTTTCTTTATCATTTGCAGATTCCACTGGGCTCACATGTGCAAATGTACAAATTCTTGTCAAGGTGAATGTTAGAAAAAAAAAAGACAGGATGAAAGTGCAATATTAACTCCTGGGTTGTAGAGATCCTGGAAGTTTAGAATAAGTACAAGTGCAAATATACCATTTTAAATTCTGGACCGAAAGTAAATCCATAAAGAAGATACCTGGCTCAGCTATTCTTGCTAAGTGCATTGGGGTTCAACTGCAGGGCAACCAGCACTTTATGTTGCAGATTCATCAGATCTTCCAATGATTAAAATGAACAATCATGCGGTATTTAAATTAGCTTACATCATATGAATAAAAAACCCAGTTAAGACTTTATATTGATAAAATACAAGATCCACAGTATTTTAAAAGCTGCTCCCTTTTTTACGCTAAGTTGAAAAGTATCACTTGTTTTGAAAAAAGAGGTTGCAGGTAATGGTATGTTTAATTTAACTGCAAAGGCATAAAAATATGTCCTTACTCACCAAAAAAAGACAAGCCTGGCTCTGTCATTATCACACTGAGTTAATGAGATTTCATCTCAACGGCTTTGTCGCATCATAAAGGTCAGGTCTGTGGCCGCATTATTGCAACACAATGCTTCATTTAAAGAAAAAAGAAGAAAGAAAAGATCTGAGGAGACACAAATGATATTGTGAGTATTTTATTCACTTTATAGGTAAATGCACCAACAATGTAATATTCAAATACTCTTTGAGCCACACGCTGTATCCCTGGAGCCATGAAAATGAGAATTTCCAAAAGGAGATCAATAAGCTATCACGCTGATTTTTATCATTACTCAGTATGCTTACATCAGAGTTCTCACCCACTTGCATGTCAACCGTGCAGAGCTTTTTCTCTAAGGAGCATTTGGTTTAATGTTGCTGACTGACAACAATCTCCACCCAGTAATATCCGAAGCATGGACATCCACAAGGGACAAACCCATGGTGATAATAACCACCACACACACACAGTGCAAAAACTCACAGATACACATTCCTTGCCAGATGTATCGCATTGAATGGAATAAATACATTAAAATGCTCAATGTTTTCGGTCCATCAGAGTGTTTTATGAAATGCACACACACATACACACACACACACACACACACACACACACACACACATCAATTTATTTTATGCCGGATGGGCAATTCCTCTTTAAAGACATGAAGCCAGAGCAATAATACATATTAGTTAGTTTTGTCGGAAGCCCTCTGTGCCTTAATGTGTTTTTGTGTATGTGCTGTATTTTTGTGTGTAGTGCCTTTGTATATGTTGCGCCTAAGGCCCCCCCTTCAGCAGCTAGCATTTCAGAGAGTAGATGAGATAAATAAAAGAAGAAGAAGAAATATATAGAAGATGGAGAAAAAATAGATAAGAGGCATGAAAGAATATAGAGAAGCTGCAGAAAGAAAACTGAAAATAACTACAGAGAAATAAAAAATAAAGATAAGGCATGCTTTGTGTGGATGTCTCTGTCACTGAACCGAATGGATGATGCATTGTGTGATTACACTACTTTCTTTGCTTACATTCTTGTGCTTTTCAAAAACATCTCTATTTTGGTGTTTCTTACAGCCAAGAGATAATCAGCAGAAGTGCACATCATTTCTTTGTGTCTCTTTCTAGAAAGATGCTCATTTTCTGGGAAATTTCTTCTTTTGTCATAGCTGCAGATCTGTACAGCTTATGCAAATAAAATACATGCGAGAAAACAAACCGCCATCTCTCCTATAACTCACCTGACCTGCCTTGACTTCAGTCCCAGAAGATCATTAACAAGTTTAATGTCTCGTGTTGAACTGTAATACACACGATGGCAATAACAAAACCATTAGCAAATTACTTACAGTGCTATGCACTGAGTGCTGCCTTTTGTGTGTGGAAAATGGTCTCCCTTGTAGGCTCTTTATGATGACTGATGTGTTATTTTGGCTGAAAAGAGCAAAGGCAGTGAAAAAATAGTCTACATCAGCTGTGCAAACCTGCTAGGGATGGAAGCTTGTAAGCAAATCAAAATATCAAAATCTTTTTATTAAGACGGGCACATCATATTTTTCATTTGCATAACTCATAAACTCCTGTATAAATGCTATTTTTCAACATTGATGATAAATTCATAAAATTAGAAATGATCCTTATGTCAGTCCATTCTGTAGTTAAACTGTTATGGAGATGTATGAGTAAAACTTTTGCATTGCTCCAACTATTACGGCTGTAACACCAATGAAGGGGGAAAAAAAACCCTCTGAAGGGTAAGATGACATTAAATTTAAATTAGGCTACAATATTAATTATGTTTCAAGCCCTTTCTTTTTCATGTATAATGGATATAAGAGTAAAAGTTAATTAAGGATTTGCATTAGAAGAATACTAAAAATGAAAAAGGCTACAGTTCTCATTCATCGTGTTCTCTCAGTTAGAACAATTCACAGGACACAAGCTTATACAAAAATAGGCTAACAGTGCTCTTAACCACTGAATGACAATCCCAGCATGTCAACATGTGCAATTAACCACACACACACAAAAAACAATCAACTAATTTTAACTCAACTTTAATTCGAAAAAGCTTTCGTGTGCAAATGTTTTTAGTAGCCTAACCGACACTGTCAATAAAGAGACTCAGGATGCAGATAAAATAAAAACACAATTTAGTTATCGTTATTCTTCCATCATTTTTTGCTCGTTTTCTGTATCTGGAAATCCACACACAGTCTGTCTTTACCTAGGGGAGGTCAGACTGTAACAGTCAGTGAGTCTACACACTAAAGAATATA
>JAQLOL010000013.1:13465149-13475414 GCA_029783665.1 Naso thynnoides
AGAGGTGATACTAATGATAAAAAGGACAGAATACGAGAAAAAGGTGAGGAAGGGGTCAGACAATTAGGACAATTACTGCCCAAGTTCCAAATTAGGGGTGTCACTGGTGGCAGAATATAATTCCCATTTAACGGTTCATTTACCTCTCAAATGCCATCCCTAGAGTAATAGATGAGATCTGGATGGGAAAAGAGTGGAAGTGGAAGAGTAGCAAGTGTGCATCCGTGTGTAGCCGTGTTTGTGTGTGCATGTGTGTGTCCCTATGGTGCACAGTAAAAATGCTGTTGACAGTGTAATTTGATGAAAGTTGACAGCTAATTTATGAAGCATATTTGGGGTAAATGATTTTTCCCGCTTCCACTTTCTCAGTCATTCTAAACTGGTAATTGGATTTCCCTAACTTGCAAGGTAGTGAATTAGGAGTAAACTAGTTAATGAAGGACTGACTATGTGTATGTGTGTGTGTGGTTGTGGAAGAGGCTCTTGCATGTGTGTGTTTGTGTGACAAGGTTTCAAGCCTGAGTGAAAAATAGAGCATATTAATAAAGTGTGTGGACTTGTATATGTGTGTGTGCACACTATGTTTGTAGGTGCCATCTATTAGTGCAGTGGAGGTTAATGGCAAAGTTTTGCTCGGCTGCGCTAATACCCAACTAATACTAAGCGCCTATTGCTTCATTCCTATTCAGTCAATCAAGGGCCATAAACACACACACACAAACACATACACACAGAGACATTCATCTAACAAACACTCGATCCTCCCTTCCTCCCTCAACGTCTCCCTATCTCCTCTTCTTCACTCTAATTGCCAGGAGTGTCTTGTCTTTATGACTCTCTCCCTAAGGTTTGTCGGTGTATGCATGTGGATGAGTATGAGTATTCTCTGTGTGTGTGTGTGTGTGTGGGTGTTTGTGAATGTGTGTGTCTGTGTGTTGGCCAGAGAAAACCGAGGAAAATGACAGAAAACGCTTCTGAGTGAGTGAGCTTGTTACTCTCAAAGTGAAAAAGACAGAGCACTGTGAATAATACTATGCACAAGTACGCACGCACGCGCACGCACACACACACGCACACACACACACACACACACACATGCAATCACACAAATAAATACACAAACACGCACATACGTCACTTTCAAACAAGACATTAACCTAAATATTGAGCTTTGCCACACACTGAACAAAACAAGAGTAAAACAGAGCTGCGAGCCCTCCTCTTTCTTCTACTCTACTGTACAAAAATATTCAAAACCGTGTCACAACTCAACCAAACCAACCATGACACAAATCAAACGTATCTAATCCAGGGCAAACCTGACACAACTCAACCATTTTGCAAGCCAGCATAACTAATCCAAAACCAAACTGACACAAAACCCTACCAGACCTCCCTCAAGTACACTACAGCCAAAAAGACGGAGTCCAAACAAATCTAATGCAAATGAATGTAATCCAACTTAATCTACTCAGAAAGAGTGAGGCCAGGCCACCACTCATTTCCAAAGGTCTGTTTCAATACTGTTAACTGTAGCTCTAGTGTTGGGTAAAGACAGGATGAAGACAGCAGTTCTAACTCACAGAGATGGGTGACAAATAAAAGGGAAAAACCAACATAAGGTGTCTTGCCAGGATACACAAAGCCCCCAGAAAAGCTTTGAAGCTCCTTAAGGAAATTTCCATATTCACATATTTAGTGAAATGTCTGTGCATACATAGAAAATAAAAATTAAAAGTTCTGTCAAAATTACCCACAGTTCTACAGGACCATAAAATACATTTCATGACGAGCTGTATGGGTTGATTAAAGAAAATAACTACTGATACAAAGATGTTTCCCAGATATGTCAAACACTGGAAATTATGTGGCATAATAGGGACCGTTTGCTAAAAAACCCAAATATATATTATATTTCTCCTCTTACCTCTTATGTTATATATCTACCCAGATTGTTTAGTGCTAAATTTTGGAGATATCAACTGTAGACATATCTGCCTTCTCTTGAGTATAATAAGACTAGAAGGCACTTGGCTTGTGGTGCCCAATGCACCCAAAATATATATTGGCAGCTCAACAGCAACGTCTCTTGAAGAAATCATAATGTGGTTACTCAATATAATTCACAGACTTTATTGTGAGCAGTTTGAGGAATTTTTTCCCTGAAGCGAAAGTCTGACTATTTTTGTAAAAAATTTATTTAAGTGAAATTAGCTATTTTCAATGTGAGAAGATGATTTTTCCATTGTTTTTTCATGACTGTATAAACCCTGTTTAGTTGTTCTCCTATCTGAAGGATTCCCAGATAGGAGGAGATGGGGAGAGGTTGTTATTGTTCTAAGAATTTCCCGTCACATTTTGACTTTATGACAAGAAGAACATCCTGCCAGTGCTGTGTATTTGAGTTTGAGTCAGTGGGGAATAAAGATGCCATCTTCAGCCTTTACCTGGTGTGTTGAGCAGTCTGGACATGCGACAGCTGTAGGCGATTTGCTGCTCACAGTATTCTGCACTGGTGGTGATGGCTGTCACCTGGATACACAAGCAGGGATATGTATTTTCAGTTTATCTTATTCATCCAGACAGGTTCATTTCATGTAAAAACAAATTGCTGGACAGGAAAATGAAGCAAAGTGCACTTTCGTGTTTTAATTTAGCCACCTGCAATTCAGGGAAGCTAATAATTAAACAAGTGATCCATACAAATTAGGAGGGGATGTAATTACAGAAAGGATATGCCACTCAAATTCTGTCATCTAACAGAAAACGGTGGTCTTGTACACATTAGCAGCCTTTCATCAGAGACTCAATGTCCCAGTTGACGTGACATAGCCGCCATGACAACTGTGTTCTTCTTTTTCTGGTAAACTTGTGAACTTTTCAAGATTCACCATTCGACCTGGTTTACAGTTTTGAAAACAGATGTTTGTGATTGAACCAAACAGAAAGATTGTCTAAGCAGGCAATATACAAATTTAAGTAACAACATCCAATCACAGAAATCAATTTTTTGTCAAGCTTTGCAATTTCCCTGATGCTATCATTTCTCTAAAATGTATGTCTAAAATTCTAACTTACTCATATCAATGTATTATGCTGTTTAACAAACTATTTCGCATTACAGCAATGTAAGCCAGCAACTTAATAGTGATGTTATTATGGTAATGAAGTGTCAGAAGAAACCAAGCTTCTCAACGAAAGGCATCGATAGTTCTTCTGAAGTACCTGCAAGGAACAATAAAGAGCTGCAAACAGAACAGGCCGGCGATCTGTCGTGACTACTGACTATAAGGGTGAGTGCATTCACTTCTCCCCCACCCACCTCTTCCTCTGCTCTCTGAGTGGCTTCTGTGTGACATTTGCTGTTACTTAATACCAAGGGCTGAGGGTAAGTGAAGTGAAGTGGAACTACTAATGAAACGCAGCTATTGAAGGTAAAAACTGCTGTCACTCCTCATTGGAGTGCTAAAACCTATAAACCACTCACCAGAGAGATGTGTATGTTGCAAAATCGCAGCAGACAAGTGGTGGAGACATGAGATGAAACACTGTGAATGTTAGATTATCACTGTGCATTTGGAGGAATGAGGACTGAGCAAGTGCTAGGCTGCAGGCTGAGCTTGAACTGAAACGCTCCTAACTGCAGGTACCTGCTGTAAAGTGTTTAATGCTGCCGATGGTTTAAGTTTATCAAAACGGTCTTAGAAGTCATGTTTGTTTGTCAAGTAAGTGTTGCCATGGGAACAGACTTCATTTATTTACAGCCATCACAAGATCCAGGGAGAAATGACTCAGCCCACTGTCACTGCTAATGACAGGCATTAATGTCAGAATCTGTCACGCATGCATCTGATTTTTGCACTTTATAACCTTGCTCTGATTAAAGATACAGAAATCCTAAAACTCAACCTGGTCAGATTGCTAGTTCCTACTTTCAAGAACGTAAAAAAAAAAAAAAGACACTAAAATTAAACTTAACATAAGGCAAATAAATTTCACATTGGTGCTCGATGACATTAACAAAATCAAAGATTACAATTTTTTGGGACCAAAGGTTTTGATATTGATATTGTAGGAAACATTTTGGTCATTTCATAAAACATTAACATATGAGTTTTTGTTAAAAACAATAATCAGTGATGTGAATGTAATGACTGAGTGGTAAGCCAATTCTACTCATCGAGTCAAATAATCAGACATAACTGCCTCTGCTGTTCTTAGTGAATCCCTGTGACTGATAAGTTTTTGATCAGCAAACAACCGAATAAGCAGCTTGACAATAGAGACAGAAGAACAGAAGAAGATGGATACAAATTCAACTGACAATTGTGTTGGAAAAGGGTCTTGTAAAAGCAAAGTGGAGGAATTGCATGACACTCTACATTAGAACCAACCTCAGATCTCAGATATCATTTTAAGCCAAATATGTTTTCAATACAATGACATTTTTCACAAAAAAATTCAAATGTTTTTATGAAAAAAATGTTTGTGCTTCTTTTCTTTCACAATAGGAAGCGGAAATCGAGTCTCTTAACATTTAAATTAAAAGACTATCAAGTCAAATACATGACCTCATAATATGCACCTTTTAATAATGTATATTTAAACAATGTTTTTCATCTATTCTATTTTCATGTAAGAATGTCATTTTGTCATTTGCTTTGCAGAAAATGATGCATGATGGCAGACATTAATAAATATTTTACCTGTTTTTTTTCCTCTTCATTTTTTAGTTGGATCGTCTAACTTCTAAAATGGAAATGTTACACTGAGCAGCACAATCCCTTCCATGCATAATGCAGTGTGTGTGGCCATATGCATTACCTGGTCCATGGAGGCACTGTAGTTAACTTGTAAGACGGTGCGTCTCTCTCTGCTGGAGCCAGTCACTGTGGTTTTGGGGGGCAGGTTGTTCATAACTGTTGTCCACACTTTATCCTCTGCAAACACAAACATGGCAAGAATTACTCTTCTACTGCAAGAAAAAAATCAGTCGGATGGGGTGATTTATTTGTTTATGTAAGTTTACACAGATTCGTGCAAACAGCAGATTCACCCACATGCTGATTTATCTACACAAACCCACACACACGCACTCACACACACTCGCACAGACACACACATATAAATCTGCAGTTTAGCTGTCATGGCAGTGAAGCTTTTTCTGTGTAATCTAAGTTACAGCTTTGAGACTCCAGGGTTTAATAGACACTTCTGTGCTGTTATAGCATGAGCCAGTCACTCAGACATCTCCCTGTTCATTCACACTGTCAGTCAGGGAATGCGTGTGTGTGTGTATTTCAGGTCTCTGAAGTGTGTGTATGCGTCGGAGAAAGAGAAACTCTCACCATTTCTGAGGTGTGTGTGAGTGTGCTATTCAGCGTGACTAAGGGGCTAGCCAGCGGAGTGCAGTGACATTTCATTAAAAGTTTCGCCTTTGCTCTGCCTGCGTGCTCCGCTGTTCCAGACTATCTACTTATTCCATTCTGCATGGTGTGTATGTGTGTGTGTGTGTGTGTGTGTGTGTGTGTGTGTCAATCAGCCCTTTGGAGCACTTTTAGGTTTGCATAACGGATCCATTTCATATGTGTTTGTAGTGTGTGCATGTATGCATATCTGTGTGTGTCAGCAATGGCTGTTCTTCAGAGTTAAATGTCAGTAGCTGTAAATGTGTTGCCATGGCAACCCCAGGTATGGCAAGTTAAGAATGTTGCTGTCTGAGGTTAAAAATGAGGAGGGCTGGAATTTCCTTCCCTTACAGGTCACTGGGGTCGACTGAGAGGAAGACACAAACATGCACACGCTTGCATGCACACACACATCAATGAACTGCAGTCGAAAGCACAGGCACAGACACAGAACAGTGATTTCAGGCACCCCGACACACACACCTGTCATGTTGCAGTTGACTTTGAAGGGGCCGAGGGGTCCGCTGCCGTCAGGATCGATCCAGTAGGTGTCAGAGGACCTGCCCAAATGCTTATAGGCCTCACATGATGGCTCATAGATAGCTGCAAGCAAAGAAAAGGGTAAAGGGGAAAATGAGCTGTAGGAGAAGGTGGAAAGAATAAAGTCTGTAGCCACTGAGGCAATAATGCACCAGACCAAAAAAGGTGTATTTTGTCCAAATTTATGACTCAAGTCCAGTAAATCCTAATTAAAATGAACAAAAGGTGTTTAAGCTAATAAAGAAAATAACTTTTTTGGCACATACCAGGAACTTACTCTTGGGTATAAACAGTAAATCACATTCATTGCTTCCAACATCAGTTTGCCAATATTACATTGTGTCATGGTGAGATGTACGTCGATCCTGGAATATTTTCTAACAAGGATTTCAAAACGCAAAGGCTGCTCTGAGAGCAGTGGCAGAGTTAAAACTGTATTTCTATTTAAAATCAGGGAGGCTGATCCTCTGGTAAACATGAAAGTGTTCAGAGATTTGCATGGCAGTCATTCTCAATTTCTGTCCTATCAGTGAAACTCATTACAGTAAGCTACTTAAAGTGATTTCTGGATATCTTGGGTGAGCTTAGAAAATCACAGGGTAAGTCATGATATTATACTACGACCATATGCTGCCCACAATACGACAATAAAGATGATACACCGCCCCCAAGATAGCCTCCGTCTGTTTTTCTTGACTGCATTCCTATATTTTTGTTATGCAATGGACTAAAGATTAATTAAATTGTAGAGTGGATCTAAAATAGCACATCATTGGCCTCGGGTTTCTTTTTCCTCCAGCTTCCAGAAGGCAGTTTCAAGTGGTTGCCAGTCTCCATTCAGCGCCTGTCAAGAAAATGGTGTCTCTAGCAATCTATCTGACAACATATTGATGTTGTGTTTGTGTTGTTCTACACACAGGCAGACAGAGAGAGGAGGTGAGGAAGAATTATATTTTAAAGAGCAATGTGAGAGAGAAAGTTTCTTGTCTGAAGACTGTTGACAGGCTTAACAAAGATTTGGAAGGAAATAAATTCTTTTTTGCTCTCCAATAGTTTGCATGGTCTTGGCTCTCTATTACTTCCTTTCTGCCCTCTCTGATCCCTCCTCTCTCTTTTGTTACATCCTCTGACAACGTGATTATTTGTATTTTTCTCTTTGATACCCCCCTGCTCATCTGGGAGTTTAGTGATTGGTTGGTTGTTTTCTGAAAGGATGTTCTCTTCAACATAACTGGTGCTGGGAGGATCTGACCTTGGTGAAAAATTACACGAGAATCTGCACAGAGCTCAAAAGAATTGTTGAAGCATCACACTTCTAGTTCAAAGCCATTGGTCAAAGGTTTTGATACAGTATAATGCAAGTTGAATAACCTGTATTTCTCCTAGAACTGCTTCTCAGTGCTGGGACACAAAGAGACGATTCAAGAGTCCACAGAGAAAGAGTACAAGGGGTGATTGATAAGGTCATGGCCTGAGGCAGGAGGAGAGGAGTTTGACAGCTCTCGTGACATGCACATGCAGTTAACTCTTTGAGTGCTTATATAGAAAGTTTCAAGTTTACAACTTTGGTTGGAATTTCTGCTCTGGGATTTAAAAAAAAAAAACTGCAATTATCAAAACTTTTAAGTATTTGCTGAAAAACCACAATTTGATTGAAACTAGTAGTTTTAAATCTTAGAGTTGTTCCCCTTGCACAAGACAAATTAGAAAAAGAACTGTCTAATTTAATGCAGCAGAGGTGGAGCCTGACTTTGAATCTGCAGTATGAGTCATGCTGAAAACTCCTACAATTCCCATAATGCAACTTAAATTTGACTTTGTGTTAGTCATTGCCACTCAGTTAAAGTTCACATCTTTATATCTTTATGCCCCCAATAAGCAGAGTGCCCCTTTAAAGAAATGTGCCATTTAGCACCTCCAGACTAAAAACACATTTCTAAACCGCATGATCCTTTACTTTTATGCTTTATTTTATCGTCTTTTCACCCAAGGAAAGTATTGAACATACTATAAAAATATCCTGTTTTACATCTACTATTGACCACTAATCATTTCTTACACAGAAACAGCTTGAGCAACTCATGTCTTGCGCAAAAGAAAACTAGAAGTTGCTATGAGAGTCAGGAAAAGCCTTATTCATGGAAATCCACATATTCCTCACTGGTTCCCAGATTAAACCCGTGACTTTCCAGTCCAAATCATCTCCAGATTACTCCTGAGCCTCTGGCTATGTCTTATTAGTGACTAAGTCCTTAATAAATGAAAAACGCCTCTAACTATACATCTTGTGTGTGTTTTTCAATCAGATTTCTGTGTATTGGTGCCTATGCTTTATTTGCGTTCTGTTGTTATTCAAACTCTTCTCTCCCTCTGCAATATTATACCCTGAACAATGTCTTTTGTACTTACTCTATTTTAATTTTCTCACATTTCATTTATATTAAATCTGTTGTTTTAGGCTGAGCATGCACAATATTGGCAAAACCTTTCTCGCTAATCCTCCCCTCAAAGAGAACAATATTTGTGGCATATGGGAGGAGGGATGGCCTTCTCAAATATTTAAGCTTTTTAAAAAAAAAAAAAAAAAAAAAAAAACAACAAAAAAAACAAAAACCTCTCTCTTCTGAGCTGCTCCCTTTGTGTGCTGTTGCTTTTGGTCGGGTTGCCTCTTCTTAAACCAGAACAAAACACACAACACAGCCAGAAAAGCCTGGTCTCTGAACACTTCAAAAGTTCATCAGTCCCTGTGCTGAGGATTGCAGCTTTGGAAGGAGAAACAGCTTAATCACTCAAAGGCGAACAGAGGAAGGCCAAATTAAACAAACACAAGGAACAAAACAGTGGTGTTTAGTGAGGGACAAAACACACAGACGGGCAAGAGCAAACAACTGCAAACACACATACACACACACACACACACTCAATCACATACTTACAAGTGTGGCAGGTGGCTCCAGTGTATCCTGTCCCATCACAAGTGCAGCTGAAACTGTCCCACGTCTGTTTGCACCGCCCACCATGCTCACAGTGATTAGGCATACACCTGTGCAAAAGATCAGAGGGACAACTTATATTTAGAAGACATATGATGCTTCAAAAATGACATATTATGTATTTTCACAAGATATTTCATGTGTTGATATTTATACACACTATTTACAGTGTTAACATCCAACAAACATTTTGGGAAACAGATGTTCTTTCAGTCAGTGGCTTTGCATGCACTGTTGCAAACAAGCTATAGTTATTAGCTCTCAAGATGATATTTAATTAGGCTATGTTGTCATCCCTGTGCACAAAATCCCCCCCAAAAATATTTATGGAAGGATGGATATCTGATCTGGTACAGTCAGTGGAAGTATGTTGCCTTAGAACTGGTTGAAATTAGAGTTTCTTCCAATTTAACTTTGCATTAAGAACCAAAAAACTTAACAAGCAAGCATGGGTTTGCCCCTCTCCAATGGAGGTAAAGCTCCTTACACTGAGACTGACTAAAGTTGCTCTGTTTATCTGTCTAAAAATGTGCCCTTGCCATGATGATACCATATTGACTGTGCATTTTACTTTTCAGGTTAAGTTTGCAGTGCGATTGGCTCTAACTCACAAATCATGCACAGTATGCCAAAGCCAATTTTGGACCAACTGAAGCATATACATGCCTTTGTAAACTGACCCCCAACCCCATTATTGAGATATGTTTGCTCAACACACATTTTCAGTCGCACTTACATGTTTACCTGTATTTTAATAGTCAAGTCTTTGCCAAACTTGCTGAGCACAATAACTTCCCCCTTTTTTATGTCTTGTAAACATACTAATCACTGGAGAGAGAGTTTTGACCATCAGAGCAACTAAGCTGTCTGTCACTGTACATTAAATATACTGACTTTGCAATTAAAAACAGAACGTTGATCTTATTAATACTTTTTCAGGGCGAAAACTAAAGGATACTTCTGAGTACACGTTTAATAGTGAATGCCTTACTCTACAGAACATGTTGAATCAGGATGTACATTTTGTTAAAAAGTGGTAACGCAGGTTACAGTAGAAACTGTTGTAAAGAGCAAAGAATTACAATAAAAAAGCAGGAAAAAGTTATACTCGTCATAAAAAAGAAAACTGGTCCAGAGTCTGTTTTATGTGTTAATTGAACCTTGCACATTAAGGTTTGCTTTTGAAGGACTTTCTGCTGCCAGGAGTTTCTTTTTACAGCAGAATTTGCCTGAAATAATGCAGAGAGGCATCAACATCCCAGTGAGACTGCTTACAAAAATTTACATACCACAAAGAGTTAGATCTCCTGATTTCAGACAGATG
>JAQLOL010000013.1:13478552-13492454 GCA_029783665.1 Naso thynnoides
TAATAATAATAATAATAATAATAATAATAATTATTATTATTATTATTATTATTATTATTATTATTATTATTATTATACGGAGGCAGGAAATTTATCTTTAATGAGGGCTATATTATAACATAAGTGTAAACATCCATGTAAGTTTAATATAATACTTCTTTTTGAAGAAATTAGGTTTTATGAAAACCTCTAGAGAAACAGTTCATCAGTCATCTTCAAATAACAAAGCTTCTAACATATGATTGCTTAAGTGGCTATGATCAATCCGATTATATTAACAAGGGATCAAGAAATGTTCAACGGTTCCCTCTCAGATAATTATTAATAGACTCTGCCCTTGATCTTGGCTCAAAGAGCATTTTAGCCTGTTTAAGATCATTTGTTTGGGTTACTAGGCTATCTTACAGTTTTGGTTCACATGCACTGCTCTTACAACATTGCTTGAGGTCAAAACACGCGGCTATTTTCAGTGATAAAGTTCTAAAAATCAACTATATGCTACTTGCCCAGGGCAGCAGGCAGACAAAGAGAATGACTAGCTGGTGAACACAGTGGAAAATTTGGGAACTGAAGAGCCATTTATTTCTGTTGAAAGTTAGTTGAAACCAAATAAAGAGCAGAATATTGCATGTGTATTTGTGATATGGACAGAAATACAATTTTGAATAAATGTGATGTTGCTCTGAGTCTGCTGGATGAACAAAGTAGGCAATTGTAAGCTAACAAGTCCAACATATAAATTTGAAATCTGCTAATTTATCAGCATTGTGTTAACAGCCCACAAGTGGCCAAGGAAAAGAACATCAGTTATTAAACATTCAATCTTCATAGATATGGTAAAATACTTTCATATTAAAGGTTGACTTCCCATGGTCTTAACTCAAACACTGACAGTCGTCACTCATCTTCGTCACTGATAACTATGTTAGAGGAATTCATGTGTATTAAAATCAGAATATGAGTGAAGGTCTAAATGTGATTGTTCAGACAACAAAAACAGACGATTCATCTCCATTGTAAGTTCAGTCAAAGCAACAAAATAAGTGATAAGACAGATTAAGAACTTTTTCTAAAAAGACCTGACAATGCTTTGGGGTAGAGAAACTCACTTTGATGAGAACAGCTTTGTTAAATGTGTCTATCCATATCAGTGATACGGGCAGTGCTGTGGTCCAAGTATCCTAACAAGTCAGACCTCATTGAAGTAAGGACAAAATTGATCTAAATCAAGCAGTGGCAGCTGGTGTCTACTTCTCTGGGCTGGAATATTGATGAAAGTAAGTGCTATCGGCAAACCTGGCCTGAAAACAAATCACTCAGTTCAGGGAAAATGCTGTTCCAATTGTCACAAGGTCACCTCCTAATTGTAGCTTCCCAATCTTGTTCACCTAAACAACGTGATCCATGCAATATCCAATGATTGCTGAATTTTCTCAGTGTCCTTTGCAACATATAACACCACTTAACTCTTGCTCAACACAGGACTAGACTTAATCCCCACAAGTTAAACCAGTCCACAAAGTTCAAAATGTTTGGCACACAGGTGTTCAATTAAGGTTTGAAGAGCTCTGAAACTGAGCTTAAGGCACGGACGACTCCATTTATGGCAAATCTGTCCCGGTATGTTTGTTTAGACTATGACAAGACAATAAATTGAAATGTCAACAAGCTGTAATGAATGCTTCCAGTAAGCCAACACTCAGACATGCTGTGCAGAATCTCCAGCTCTGTTATACTTGGCAATGGAAAAAGAGAAACGCGTGGCTCGTTTATGATCTTTGATTAAAATCGCATAGTGTTTTCCAAGGATGAAACCTACTGTTTCCTTTCAGTTTAAGATGAAAAGAATGTGCTATACACACACATTCCTTTAAACTCTGAATCCACCCCATCAATTAAATCCATTTATCAGTATGACAAGCACACAGAAAGCAGCCACACACAAGCACATTCTTGTGCAGTCACACACACACGCACACAAGCTAGAGGAGCCCTGAGTCATACATCTCTGGATAAGAAATCACAGACTGTTTATATGAATCTTCCAATTTAAAACCATTTGATTTATGACTCTGACGACACACTGTTTTGGTGCTTTGCATATGAATGCATGTGTGTTTTTATTTATTAATGATACTGTGAATGTGTGTGCATGAAGGAACTATCACTCTTACCTGTCTATTATTGCACACATGTCTAGGCTGACGTTCTCAAAAGCTCCCATGGTGCCTTTTTCCACTGCGTGCAAATCAGCTGGTTGGTCGTCCACCAAGATCGCTTGCATGCAGCCCTGGAAGGAACGCTGGGATGGTGGAAACAGCGTCTGCAGAAAATAGCCTGAATCCAACAGAAGAAACAAACAAAGGCAAAAAGTAAAACTTGATTGTATGTATCTGAAAAATTACAAATTGCACGAGAGTTAGAGATGAATAAGCAGAATATTAAGCAGAGGGAATATAATAGTAGGAATGCAGAGCAGTGAGTGTTTGAAAGATGAAGTGAAAGAGAGATGACAGTAAACAAGGAAAGGCTGATGATTTAAAACACATTATGACAAGAAGACCTCCTGTAGAAGCAGACATCAGACTTAACGACAACATCATCCTTGACGAGGAACAATGGACCCGGCCTGTGCCTTGTTATTGTCACTTTTTAAAGCCACGAACCTTCATCAGTCCTTTTGTTTTAGAGCTTAAACCGCAAGGACCATTAGCCTTAATACCATTTCTAAGGCCGCAATAGACCAGAGGACATATAGGTTTTACTATATACAAAGCCTTTATGAGATACAAGAGTCAATGGCCCATCCAGAGGTAGCGCTGGACCTTGACTGAAACAGGACCAAGGATAGGACAAATCTGTTTGCACATGGTGTGTGTGTGTGTGTGTGTGTGTGTGTGTGTGTGTGTGTATGTACAAGCTATATCACTTGCACAAATGCAAGTTCATAAATATATGGTAGGAATGTGTATTACATGTACAAATCTGTCTTCATTGACTTGTGCACAGTGTATGTGGGTACAGCATATATTTCTGTACATATACAGGTGAGGTGTTATAACAGTGTATATGCACCATCGGTTGAGAACCTGGAATTCAATCCTTGCCAAAAGCACACAGGTCACTCATAAAACACTGCCGCTCAATGACATCTCCATCATCATGATGTTATAAGCTGTCACACTCTCTAGGATGCCTATTAGCCTCAAGGCCAAAGCATCAAAAAGGCTTATTATGGAGGGCATATGCACGGTGGGCATGCGTGCACCAACATAATTGTAGTTTATGTGGCTGGCTGACAAGTGAGAAAATAAAGCAGCATAAAAATAAAATGTGTTTGCATGTGTGTGTGCGTGTGTGTGTGTTTGTGCTGGATTCATCCTTTTCTTCACATCCTCTGATTTCCATTTCCTCTTCCAAAAGTTGCTCCTGTCATCCTTGCCATCTGCCTCTTCTCCTGCCACACCTGTCTGCTGTCTTTCCAGAGGAGTGGGAGAGAGACAGACGGAGAAAGACGAGAGCGAGAGATGGAGAGAGAGAAGATGGGAAGAGGAGCAGGCTGCAGCTGGCTGGCAGCAGTTTGTGTCCTGTGGATGGCATATGAATGCAAAGGAAATGCAGCCTTCCTGACAGTTTGGCAGAACAAACAGAGCAACGCATGAAACGATGGATGGGTGGATGGATGTAGGCCATGAAAGCTAACGGGGGGTTGGTAGCTCTGTTTTCTGTCTAAACCACTTATAGGGTGTTTACCCAATTTAACGATACCAAAATAGCCTGTGTGTCACCTGTTTAGCCTACATACTACTCATTTTGTATAGAGAGGTTTGATACATGCAAATGAAAGTGTTTCCACGAAAACTGGTATATTTCACTTGACAAGTCAGTTTTGGATTAAAAGTACATCACCAAACAACAACAATTAGGAAACTCTATATGCGGAAAGTAAACACTTAACCTCTGGTAACCCTACAAAAGATGTATTGTACTGGACAGCTTCGTTCAACTCTGCTTAAAGGGGAATTCCATCATTTTCATACCTGGCCCCCGTTTTTATATCATTTGCTGTTTAAATGACTTACAAAGTGCTTCTTTTTGCCACTCACAGGCTGATACTGTTATTTTGACAACGTTATTAAAAAGTTACCAGCAGAGAGAGACCTTTTGTTTAAGAGTAAGATAATTTTTTAACCATACGCAGCTGCTATGTCACGCTCCCCAAATCCACCAGACCATCTTGGCTCGTGCTTCAACTATGACAACAATCACAAACTTTGGTTTGGCCAAAAATGAACCCTTAATTTACTGAGTAGGATTTGAAAATACTCTGACTCCTTACACTGCTTCTCTGATGTCCCTCACCCTTATTTTTCCCTATTGTCGCCCTAAAGCCATGAACAGCAATGACTAATGTTAATACATTGCATCCGTCTTCCAAGGAATATTTTCTTTTCTGTATTCAGAGGGATTTGTTTTCCCAAAATTTATCACTGTATCATTCAGAGGGGTGTAACACAGAGGAAGATACAGAGCAAGATTAATGAGGTGGAGTCAGATGGAGACAAACACTTGGCAAACAAAGCGGAGATGTGGTCATGCATCTGTACATCCTCGAGCTATTACACACACTCATTGCTTAAATCCAAGCTAAGAGTATTTGGACACATTTTTTAATTGTTTTTTCCTGAATGCAACAATGCTGTGTGATTTTAATTTGTAGAGTAAACAAAAACTTTATCTCCTATAACCCCTCAGGATCTGGAACAACAGCAATAATCCCCTGCAGGCTTGCTGGCGCTCTATCACAGCCCCCCTGTTGTGCCCAAAGAGCTTCTCTTACAATACACATAGGAAGATCAGCACCGGCTGAGCATGAGCACTATCTGACTGGCACGGCTGGCTCTCAGGCTACAGAACGCTTGTTTCCACATCCCGGCACATTTTTAGGGGACGTATCTGCCCCTAGATGAGGTAGGCTGGAAAATGGCCAAAATGCTTTGACGTAAAAAATTTTACAAATGTTCTGAGGGTGCAACTCAACAACATATTCAGAAGAGACAAAAACTGTTGCCAAAAACTATATGCCGATTCTAACAAAAACCAAAAGTTGTGCTTATCTGCTGACCACCTGCTGCTGTTTCTCCTTGAATTGTTTCCTAACAGGCTGCCACACATCCTTGGAGCATCTAATAGAGCACCTTCAAACAAACCTTGCATGCATGTCAACCAGTAGCGTACATGTGTCAAGAACAAAATGTACCTTCTGTGGAGGATGTGCACATCAACATGACTGCATGCACACGCACAAAAACGCACAACACACAAGTACAGGCAGCAAAGGATGCTCTTTGATAAACGCTGGCGTTAGATTCTCATGTCTAATTCATTACAAGCTTGACATGAAGAGGATGAGGTGACAGCATGCAGAAGAACTTTAAGGCGTGCTATACATAACAATCATTACCAGTACATATTCTGTCGCTCTTAATTCACACTAGTTAGAAAGATTTCTTTTTGTTGCAGCTGAGTGAACATTTGTACATACTGGAGTGACTAAAACTAACTAACTAGTGTCCGCAAAAATAGAATACTGAGCTTTGAAAAGTCAAAAAGGATCTGCATCATAGTATGCTGTACATTAATGGAAAAGCAGTAGTTTAAGACAGCTTAAGTCTGTCAAATACTATTACACTGCTATTTATTAATGCACATAGAACAATTGTGAAAGTAGCAATGATTAAACAAAATTTGTGAAAGAGTTTGTAACAACTCTAGTTTTACAACGCATAACAAAATGGAATTGAAAAAAACTTATAAAGGAAACAAAAGATTCCCTTTCAAAATACCAGCATGTTTCAGGATGAAACATCCCATATTTGAAAAATCTCTCATTAGAATATCCATTTGGCCCCTGTTCCTGTGGAGAAAACACCAGGTCTTGTGCATGTGTTTGTTTAAGGGTCCGTCAATTCCCTCTCAAGAAATTCAATTTGTGGATGTCACGTGTCAGTCACTTACTAATTTCTCTAAGCGCTGCGTAAGAGTGAGAAACTACTCCCCGTAAAATAGGCTTTGGGTTCAGGAGGCTGATTCTAAAAGCAGACTCTCGAAGGAAAGAGGGGTGGAGATGAGAGGGGAGGAGGAGAAGCAAAGGAAGGGGTCGCGTGGTTAAAGAGGATAAAAGGGATGAGAGGAAAGAGGATGAGGGCCAAAAAAGAATAAAAGATTGTGAAGAGAGAAATTGCAGTTAGCAAAGAAATGAGTGAGGGTGTAAAATTGGAAAAAAGAAAACAGTGCAGAGCAGAATTAAAAGAGGGCAGAGTTGAGGACAGAATGACAGGCTCAGCGCCAAGCCTTTTTTCCTCCTCTGACATCTAAAGTATAATATCCTGTAACTCTGTAACCTTGAGTTATGGCAGTGCCACGTGAATTTTAACGCCCTAGAATTAGAAAGGGCAGGGCAATTATATCCACAGATACTTTCGTGACAGGTCACTTTAGTGCCTCTGAACTCAAAGGAAACAGCTTTCAAGGAATCCATGAAAAACTAGAAGGGCGCTGAGAGAGTGCAGACCAAGGCCAGTAGCCCATTCTGCTATGAACTGTATATCTGCAAGTGCAACCACTACATACTTAGAAAATATGCTAAAATGTGGTTGTGCCTGGCTAAAGTCTTAGCATTTCAGATGTGCTGTTATTATGTACTTAGAAATTAAGAAAACATTTGATGTATGAAACATACATTTGTGAAACCTAGAAAACATGTTACTGTCATGTAATATTTGCTTTCCATGTTTTACTTTCAATGGAGTCACAGGATGCAGCCTGCAGGACACAAAAAGTAATCATCATCTGTCCACCTTAAAAGGTAAGATCACTCCTCAGTAACCCACATGCACATACACATTTACTCACTTTCTGTTTGAATAAACAGACCAATCATCATCTCACACGGTGCCTTTTTGTCAATAACCACTGTGCGCGTGTGCGTGTGTGTATCGGTGCACAGTATTTGCTTGAATGCCTTAAAGACCCCCTCCAGTGAAAACTGAGCTTTTAACCTTGTTGAATAGTCTATATGGTGTTTTTTATGAGCTACAAGACATATTATTCGAGAAATAAGCAATGAACACCATAATTTACACCTTGGAACTTCAGTGTAGCAATGACAGTCTCACAAAAGCAGATTTAAACATCTGGGGTTTAACACATCACATACATAAGGAATAAATCCCAACCTGTGGGGTGGGGCGATGGTAAAATGCTGGGCATCAGAGGAGAAACCAGACGTAGCCCCTTAATGTTATTTGAAGTCGAGTTTCACTATTTCTAAAGGATTGCAGCTACGTTTTCAGTTTTTGTTGGCAAACTTGCAGAAGAAGAAATGATGAGCCTGAATGTATTACAAAAGAATTCTAAAACTGTAGCCTTGTTCAGCCTTTTCCATAGCATTGGTGTGCCAAAAAAACAGTACTGAAGCCTGATGCCTGACTTTGTGAGATACAAATCTGCAGTGTGCTAAATCATGTTAGCTAGTGTTAGCCTGCCAGGTTTTAATTATTTATGTCAAATGCTGACAGGGCATTTTATATGGCTTGGGGCTGTTGATGGACATAGCTGCAGCGAGATGAGGTTTGTGTGTCTGATTAGCAGTTGAAGCTGCAGGTGAGCAGCAGAGGGGTGGTGGTGGTGGGGGGAATAAAGGCAGACACTATGTAGATCCATGAAGGCAATAGTGTGGAGGTACATCTAAGTCAGTGTAAGGCATGCAGGGATTTATTTTGTGGAAGAAAAAAGAAATAAATGTCTTATCTGGATGAGCAGAGATGATGTTTTAGGGTGTTAAATCATGCCTGCAGCCAAACTCTAATAGAAAATTTACCCGTTACCCAGGTGCACTGGTCCTCTCTCTCTTTAGCCATACTGTGTCATACTTTGAGTGCCAAGTCAAACCACTAGCCCTCCGACTTTGTGCGTGTAAGTGTGTGAGAATAATCCATGTACATCCTTGTATATGTGTGCCAGTCACGCTTCAATGTAATACTAATTAATCCTAATTTAGTTTAACATGGCAGTTAGACATGCTTAATTAAACCACAGTGGAGGGGGAGAAAAACGAAAATGAAGAATAAAGAAACAACAGATTAAAAAAAAAAAACTCTTTCCTCTTAGATTCAAGCAAAGACTGGATCTCATTCTATTGTTGAACGATAAATGCTTCTAAAAAGTATTTTTCCTGAAGAGGAAACACTCTAATATGTTCACTACCTGCATCACAATTAAGGATCTACGAAAAAAACAAACAAACAAAAAAACCATAAATGGCAGCAGACATTTTCTTATTGTTAAAAAAAGAGTGTATTAAGAATTGTTTTAACGCAGCCAGATCACGTTGTAGTAGCAGCATTACTTTGCTTACAAAGTCTGCCTCAGTCTGTGGTCACTGATCAAAAACTGTTAGTAAACAAAACACAGCAGACTGATGCCTGTAAGCCATGAAATTTGAAGCAGATGGCAACCTGGACGACTCTAAGCGATTATCTGAAGCTTCATCCTGCCTATAAAAGAACAGCGATCGTTCATGATATTGAGGTTTTTCTGCTAATTGTGGCACGTTGACAGAACAGTCTCAGTCATAGAACGTGCTGATGGAATACTGTTAGAGAGCTTTAGGACAGCTTAATGCGCTTGGCCTCTCTGACTCATCAAGCTGAGCGATCAGAGAGCGTAATTGAGGGCAAGCCAAAGGCTAAAGTATCTTTTTGTACGCTCAGTATATTATTCTGTTACCTCTGTGCTGGGATGGAAATTAGCTCCCCGATGTGATGAGGTGTGAGCGTTTTGAATAAATGTATTAGACATTCTGTCTGAGTTGGAAGCAAAGTGTGTTCCTGTGTGTGCTTGGAGTTTCAGGGCATGTGGTCAAAAACACTCACATGTTCTGTTCATGCAAGTTCACAGGCTTCATACTAGCACCCATACGCACAGGTTCAGATAGCTCCAGGCATTCATTGTAAATCTGTGATAATGGAGAGGCAAAGCGGGCAGTAACAGAACATAAAATCAGCTCATTAAATTAAAGGACTGATCAGTATGCTGTGTAAATCTAAAGTAAAACTCAACCTAATTGCTAAAGAGTTGGAAACAACTTGCAACCGCACACACACCTTTTTACCAGAAAAAAATTGAAAAAAAGAGAAAGAAATCTGATCTAAAAATGAACTGGTTGAAATCGCTCCAACATATGTTCCTAAAACTTCTCCCCCCTTCCTGTGAAGCAGTGGCCCAAGTATCACTTTGAACTCCTTGCCATAGTAACAATCAGCAGTTTTGAATCCCCCGCAGCCCTCAAATTTGTGTTTACCGCCAGGCCCCCTGTTCCTCAACATTCATTATTTCATGTAAAACTAACAAGTAAAACCCCAGTCGCTGTCGCTGCCAATGCAGCCCACACACTACCTCTGTCAGTGGTGGTGGTGGGATTTCTGAAAGAGCACAGTTGTATTTCTGTGAACTGAAACAATGCAAGTACATGTGCAAAAAAAGTGAAGGCCATTTGCTGGATATTTTTCTTGGAAAGACGCAGAAATAAAACAATGAATATATAGCACGCACCCCAGAATGTATTATATGTATTTATTTGTATTTGAATATGAATATGCGTGTGTTTGGAGCCATGTGTTTCCTCTGATAACGCACAGGTACTGCCTCTGGGATTTTATGTCTCACTGTCATCCTTTTTTTCAGCATCTCAGCTCCTCTTCGGATACAGCATCCAGCTGCCTTTCACTCAAGCCTTGCGCTCACTTATAAACCTTTAAATTTCTCTGCCAAAAACTTTGCTTCTCCTCATCTCACTTTTTGCCTCCACTTTCTCCTCTTTCCCATCTTTTATGTCTCCTTTTCCATTTCACTCTTCGTTTCTCTCTCCGTCTGTCTCCTCTTCAAGGGGTAAAGACATTACAGGGATCCTCTCCTCTCAGCCGCTATTGATTCCCGACTCAGCTTACTAAAATCAATAAATCACCAATTGGATCAAAACAGAGACTAGAGGGTGAGAGGGAGGAGGAGAGAGAGAGAAAAAAAGACAGGCAAAGAGAAAAAGAAGGGACAAAGTTGGGGTGAACAAGAGATGAGCAATAATAAATGATTAAATGTTACAAAGGATTGCTCAGCATAATAATTTCCCTCATAAGTTCAAATAACTTTTTTCTTTTTTTTTGTTCAGTTCAATACTCAACTGAATTATGCAATTATTCAACTGAAGCAGCACAGTGCAATTATTCAATTATTCATCTGTGGGTTTTTCAGTTGTGCAACCACTCTGGTATAGTCTAGCTTTTATATTTTACATTTTAACTACCCATTTCAAATCATGTTTAAATACTAATTTATGCAAAGTATGATGCACACACAGTATGTTTTGATATTTTAATTTAAATATCTACTGTTGTCCTAATAGTGCCTTGTAAAGAAGGCCTGGTTTGGTCAGGCTTGGAGAAGGAGGGTAAAACTGACTTTACATTAGTCGTGGTTTCTCTCACTCATTTAGTTGTCACTTAGCTTCACCTGGAGGCAGAAAAAAGGGCTCCTGGGTTTGATTTAAAAGAGGATGAGTAAAGACACAGAATGCAAAACTACAAGATACTCTTGGAGGAAAAGAGACAAATACAAGTCTTAATTCATCCACTAACACAGACTGTAAGTATGCTAAAGTAAGCACCTTACAAAGCGGAAACACGAATTGGCAGACTGGACCAACGAATGCAGCTCCAGAGGGAAGTCAGGTGAGCTGAAAGGCCTGAGATGGTTGTTATCATCGTGCTTCCAGATAGAGGAAGTTACACCAACAAAGGGAAGATTAGGTCACATTTTCACATCTACTGCAACACACAGGGAGAGGCACTAGGCTGCATGCTTTCTAGTGTTGAAGTTCAAATTTATTTGAACCTAAGAAGAGCCTAAAGAGCTTTATGATTTCCTTTATATATTTCATCAGATTCTAATATCAGAGATGGTTAATAGAGACATCAAGACATCTCACTGGCCGTTCATTTCCTGTATCTGCGTTACAAGGGTTTTGCCACAGCCCCGCTCCTTTAGGAGACTAGAGACAGTCTTTAGCCCATGAACTCTTATGGGAGAAATTAACACAATCACAGGTTACGACCAATTCTTTTGCCCCTATCGTCACTAAGATACATATTAGACCCTTTTTCACAAGACACATCCTCTGAACATTCTGACAAAAGAACTGACCTTTTCCATACTCACAAATTAGGAGAAAATGAACTTTATTCAAGACCTGTCTCTGTCTCAGCAACACATTCTCATAAGACTTGGGGACAAGTGCTTCCCGCCTTGCTTCACAATGGACATAAATGGACATTTAAATGATCTTATAGGTGAAACCAATTTAAAACTTAAATCAGAAGAATCACACACTAGAGAGGTTCGGATTCCACTCAGTTTTACAGACTGGGTAAAAATGGTATATAAAGATCCTAAAACACGAATTAGAATTAATGGATGCTGTTCAGATTTTTTCCATCTCAAAAGGGGGATAAGGCAAGGAGATTGTTTGAGTCCATTATTATTCACCATAAGTGTCAAACCGTTGGTGGAGACAGTAAGACAAAATGTTGACATAAAGGGTATAAAGGATAAAGGAGGGACAGAACATAAAATATCATTGTTCGCAGGTGATATATTAACATACTTAAACAAACCATCTCTGGGCAAATTGAATCGTAGGCAACTGGACTTGTATTTGCCTAGGAAGACGTTTCGCCTCTTATCCAAGGGGCTTCATCAGTTCGTACGCATCGGTCTCACTAGTCCGACTTAGAAAGTGTTGTGGTTGGATAGTATCGCAAGATGTTTTCCCATGCTTCTGTTTTCAGGATTGATTAAAATCCTGTTGCTCCTGTTCTATTAGCCAAATCAGTGACGTTCTCTTTACTCTCTGTCCTGATTGGCGGGTCTACGCTTTGCCTCTTAGCGACAGGTGACATTGGTACGAGCTGATTAGCTGTTTGTGCCTTACGCTCTGACTTGCCTCTGCTGACAACAGACACGTTTACACGGAAACCAATTTTCTGATATTAACCTAATTAAGACGATACCCTGAGTAAGACACTGCCACATAAACAGCATTTTCTGATTACCTTACTCTGAGTGGGTCATAGTTGGAGTAGGCAATAATTGAAGTAAGGTGTGGAGTATTTCAGTTTTAGTCGCATGATTGTAATCGCACCATGTCCTACTGTTGTTTTCGCAGCAATCTGCGACAGCGACACATAGTTTATGGCGGTCAAACTGTCGACGTATACTTTAGCTTCTGCCGTGTGAGTCATTAACCAGACTATGCTCTGTGACATGTAAGCACGAATATGAATGGAATATTTTTTAAGCAACTCACGTAAGAACCTGAAACGTAATAGTCTTATTTAGAATAAGGCGAATAGTCGGATTAGCGCAGCTCATGCAAACCTTGTGAGGATGTCTGCAAGTGACACCGTCAGTCGTCTCGAGCTTGAGCTGACGGCCCATTTTACTCCACTGCAACAGTTTCGTCTCAGTTCAAACTGGACTTAACAGAGACAGCGACAAGAAATGAAATAAAACGCGAGCTAGATCCGAAACGGAGGGCGCAGCAAAGCTGCCATGTTCCCAGTGAGTCACTAACGTTAGCTTGTTAGCAAAAAGTTTACTGCAGCTTTAATTAAGTCCTTTAAATGTTTGCATTTTAGCGTCCCAACTTTTTTTGAAAATGGCTGCCCTTCATTTTTTTTTGGCTTTAAAGAGTTTGATAGTTTGAGGCCAAACAAAACAGATTCACAAGCCTGTCCCCACTATAAAATAACAATTTATTGAAACAAGGGATCTATTTGATCAGAACGCTTCAAGTTTTCAGGACAAACAGTAACAGTGCAAACAGAGACCAAGACAATCCTTTATAAACAAGACATACAGCCCGTATAAAAATGCAAAGGCCACAGTTTCAAGTATTGTGAACTGTAACACATACATATATACACAAAACGCCATTAAAGGCAAGTTCATACTTTCACATTTCAAAGGTCAATCCAAACGGTATTCTATTCAGAATTCTAAAAAAATATACATTTTAATAATATTGCTGTCAACACAAACCTAATGTAGCATTTTTCAGAATATCATGTTCCTCAAAAAAAGAAAACTATCTTATAATAAGCTGTTGTATAACATGTAACCCTAACATTATAAATTACATTGATGAATTCATTATAGGGCTTGCAATGCACGTACACACTTCTCATAAAAATACTCTCCAGTCGATGTAAAAAAGCATTTGATTAAATAACAGGTTTAATTGCATTTGAACCACTGATAAAGAGGTTTCATGACAGTTTGAAACCAGCGTTATCTGGCACTTGTTATGTTTTTTGGAAGAATACTGTAGTGGTTTTTCCGAGCAAACCCTACATTTTAAATGTTTTTGGCCCTGCACCACACATAAATTATTCAAGTCATCCATGAAGCACGAGTTTTACTGTGGCGGAGCCAGCTGGTAACAGTGTTTCTCTGATTATTTTGTGTCCATGGAGGAGTCATCTGTACATCCCATCATCCTCTGCAACCTCTCAATGCAGGGTGTAATTGCTTGGCTGTGCAGCTGAGCCATCTTCAACCTGAAGACAAACAGAGGAGTCATCTTTTAGGGAGGTTTAAGCCGGATACCTTCTCAATTCAACTAACAATGCAGTTTCCAGGGCTGATGACTTGATTCCTAAACCTAAATGCAACTACAACACTGGGCAACAATTTAAAAAAACAAAACAAAACACACCTCTGAATATGGTAGCATCTCGGCTTTATGGCACATTAATATGCTAGCTAGTTGTTACCAACAGAAAGCAA
>JAQLOL010000013.1:13493867-13536381 GCA_029783665.1 Naso thynnoides
ACACACACACACACACACACACACACACACACACACACACACACACACACACACACACACACACACACACACAGCACTGCTTATAAAAGTTTCACTGAACCCTGTTTTACTGCAGATTAACACCAAAATATTCTTATAGAAAATGTCATACAACCTAACTAAAATAAAGTACTACAAAGTAAAAGCATATCAATTAACGAGTGTTCTCTGGAGGTTTCTGTTTTCTGGGCTCATTTAAATTAAGCCTGGAATAACAGGGTATGCAATTCAGCACAAAAAGTAAAGTAAATTGAAGACATAACAATATTTCATTAGATCCCAAATAAAAATAACCTACATGTAAACTGGATGCTATTTTGTGATACTCTCCAGTTTCTCCATTTTACAGAACACTCTTACCTCTAAGTGTAAGTGTGATGAAAACAGTGATGGGATGCCGGTGTGCATAGGTGACAGTGAATGATGTGTTATTTTCTTTCAGTGCTGAAGTGATGTTGTTGGGGCGACGCTTACCTCCTAAGTGATACGTTCCTCCCGTGGTGATGGTGAGAGCTGAGGTGGAGCGCACTGCAGATGCCTCCTCACCATCTATGGTCAGCATGGCAAAGTTCTCCTTGGCAACCAACCGTATCGCGTGCCATTGGCCATCGTTGAGGCCTGAACCTGGAGGGGAGCGCAAATAAAAATATCCTCAGAAAACACATAACTACACTGCAGAAGTGTCTTCGCACAAGTGTAAACAATAAACATCATGTTCTTTGCACAAGCGTAAACAATAAACATCATGTTCCATCAGTGCAAAACCTGTTCAGTGAGTACCAGGATTTAACAAACACACTGTTTGGAACAAAAGAAATGCAAATGCAAAAACTGATCCAAATGCAAGTCTATTAAAAAATGCAGCACCACATCTAATCATATTCACTGTGGCTGCTGGCTTACTTGCAGCTTGACAACAAGAAATTCTGGCTGAATACTTTTACTAGATTAACTTTACTTGATAACTTTGTCAAGAGATAATAGAAAACTGTCAAGGCTAGAAAAAATTGAAGTTAAAAAAATAAAAGGTGACTCATCCTGGTTGAAAGAAGTGTAAATGTAAATCCTGTGATGTGTGGCTATCTCTCCTTATCTACCTTTTACTTCGTCACACAGTTGTTCTTTCTCCACAATCGCTGCACCCCTGTGTTTTTACCTCACGTGTGGCTCCCTCTAAGCTGTCTGGTGAATGTGGCCTCAGACAGAGTTAAGACATGCTCAGCAGAGGATCATCTTCCTGCCGCTATCACACATTTCCTCCCTTCAACACGTATTCTCATATGTATGCCTACGCTCCCCAATTCTTCTTCCTCTCTCTTTTGTTCTATTGCTCCATCTTTCTCTCCCCCTCTCAGAGCCCTGTGCAGCTTCCAGTCTCAAGGCCCCTGTGACTCCATTAACTCTCAGAGAACCCTGTTTGCGTCTGAGTACCAGAGTGCATGTGTGTGCGTTCTCTATCTGTGCATGCAAGCTCTGAGATACTTTGTGCAATGTGTATGAGTCGGAAATGTGCTGCGTTGTCTGCATATGTCAATCTTGTGCGTGTGTTCGTGCATGCAAGTTTTGTGCCCTCCTTTTCTCTCCCTTTCCTTGTAGCTGTGCTCCATTAAATATGAGTGATGTTTTGGAAGAGGACATTACTACTGGAGCCGAGAGAGAAGCCAGCTCACTCTCATCACCTTCTCCTCTATACATCACCTCTTACTGACACCAATCTCTATTCATCCTTCCCTCCCTGTCTCCCTCGCTGTCCCTGATTCTTTTCTCCATCTCTCTGTCTTTATTTTCTGCCCTGTATTTCTGCATTTCACTTTTCCTTTTTTTATCCCCAGTCTTTTTTCTCCTCTCCTCTTGTGGCCGTCTGCTGCATTGTCCATCTTTTTCAATTCTTCTCAGCTCACTGCTTCACTGACTGTAATTTATCGATAGTGAGGACACTGTAGCGAAGTTCAAGGTGCGGTCACGTGCAAATCAACCTCAGCAGACTGCATATGCTCTTGGCTCAAGACTCAAGTCAATATACATGTACCGAAGCATTCTGCACGTGTCAATATAATGGACCTGAGTGTAAGAGAGTCTGCAATTGCAGAGAGTTTCCATGTGTGTCTTCACCATCTATAAAGCACTTTTTTCCATAGATTATTTCTCACATGATGCACTTGGAGAACCTGTAAGTATGGGGCCAACATTAATTAATCTCCATCACCAGGGCAACCATGTGCATGTGTGAAAGCGTACAGTATATGTGTGTGTGTGTCATCATGGTGGTGACCAAAGAAACAAAATGCCAAGATGGCAACCTGCTGAGAGAGGTGATTGCACGGCTATGCTGGGGGAAATATGCAGCAGCACACACACACATCAGTATAAACATTGAAGCGATTATGTATATTACCACTAGCTCGAGAATTGAAATAATAAAACAGTTTTGAGCGTTTTGTTGTACATGAGAAGTCACAAACTGAAAGGTAGTAATGAGAGTATATTGGATAGGTGGTGACTGTTTGGACTGAATGACAAAAATAAATCAGTTCTGTTAGAAAGCGACCTTGATGTGCTTTTTCTAAGTGTATGGGTTGATGTAATCAGCATCAAACTCTCTACTCCATCCCATAATGCTCTGTAACCTCTTACATGTAATGGAAAACAGATCTGTGTAAATTCTTGTCCTCTCATCTGTTTTACATCACCTGCAATAGCTTTAAATGATGGGCTTATCAGTGATAGCAGCATTAAATCTTCACTTTCACTGGTACAAAAAATAACAACTCTTACACACATAAATGTGCTGCCCTCTTTTCCTCTCTCCCTTTCTCTTTGTCACACACACAAAAATCAAGCACACACCTGCTATCTCCCGCAGATAATAAGAGCTCAGATAATAAAGGAGAGAAAAACAGGGAGGAAGAGGATTGCTCAGATTTGAGTAGAAATGACTGTTTAATGGCTTACTTTGGCACAATCATTCACATGCAAAGGCTTGATTGCAAGGTGGAAGGCTGACCACTCACTGCACTCTGTTTTTTGTTCTGAATGAAGTGAAAATGAAGAAATTGCTCATGTCACATCATCACTTTTAATAAAAGAGTCATCAAATGTGGCATGAATGCCTTCCCTACTTAAACAGAGACACATTAAGACAACTGAAAGGTTGAGAGTGATTTCATGTAATACATATATGAATGTGGACCCAGATTAATTACATTATTTTATAATTTTAGAATAACAACTGACCAAGACATGTTACTCTTTTAACACAGTTATTTCTGCAAACATTTTTGGTCAAATAATAACTTTGTACTCACAATTCAAACCTGATTTAAAAAAAAAACAAAAACAAAAAACAAATCTTTTTTTTTTTATTAATGTCAGTACAAGTATTACTTCAATATCTTAAGTTTATTAACCTCGCCAAAGCTTTTCTGTTAATGCAGACAAAAAGTCAGTAGTTGTGTGTGCAGCTACTGACCATCAGCATAAACAAGATTACTGAAGACGATATTTCCAATGGACGCATTTATACTTTGATTTAATTAATATTAACGTTTTTCATTCAACCCCCTAAAAGCTTGTGGGCCCTGGTGCATTACACCAGCAGCATTTCCTGTTGTTACACCTGCACCTGCTGTGTTAGTGGGGTCATTTTGGGAAAAAAAAATAAATAAATAAATAAAAAATCTTGTATAAGCAGCTGTGGACATTGCATCAGCCTAGCTTCCTAAATATAGTCACCAATGCCCTTCTTGTGCCAACTCAGTACAAGATAAATAATAACAGAGGTTTCCTTGACTACTGTTTCTCACATCACCTGTGGTCACTGGAAAACGCTTTCACTGAGTCTGAGAAAAATCTAACTCTGTTTTAGGTGGGGGAAGGTGTTTTCAGCGAAGGGTATTCTGCTGCTGCTGCTGCTGACGTTTGGCATGTCTGGGACATTGGCTCAAGGAGAGAACAGAGGAGCTGACCAAGGTTTACCAATGGGTGTATACGGGATGAACTCAAAGTTCTGAGAGACATGGGGGGAGGGAGGGTGGAACTAAGGAGTCCCAAGGCTGAGCTGCAAACCCAAAGAGAGAAAGCAGCAGGTCTAGACAGAAGAATACTGACAATATCTGTAATGTTCAGTCAGTGTATGCAAAATAAGGATTATATTCAATATCAACTAATCTGCAATTAGTTTCATGCCTCATTGTTTGGTCATGACATATAAAAAAATGGTGAAAAATGTTCATCACGATAAACAAACAAACATGGTACTTTATTTGAAAGAACTTTATCTTCAGTCTCTGTGGTATTTTAGTGATGAGCTTCAGACAGACTGAAAACAAAGTGACAGCAATTACAGGGGAGCTTAATGTCAAGGACTGTGCAGCAGCTTCAACAAAACTTTAACAATTATTGCCTCATGGTTTTTCGGCTCTGCTACCAGTTAAGTTACAGTTTACATTTATATTTGTCCAGACTCATTTATAACATGATTTGAAGACCTTAAAGGAGTTTAACAAAAAGGTATTAGATATTATCTCGGCAAAATGAAATGTACTACTAATGACATGTCTCCAGTAAGAAACATGCTGTATTCACTTACAGATTTCTTTTACAGAGGACTGAGAAAGAGTTTCATCAAATGGGGCAACAACAATCACCTAAAGCTCAATATCAGTAAAACCAATGAGCTTGTGATGGACTACAAAGCTTCAAATGTGGAAGTTGCTGCATAGATGCTACAAATTCTAAAGTGTTTATGCTTCGCACTCGTCTGCAATCTGACATCACAGTAGATCTAAACAAACACCACCAATTCAAAGTGGGCACCCAAGATGTTTCACTATTTCAGTACCTGACCAAATGTGAAAGAAGGGTTCACAATGTCCCCTTCTGTTCTCGAGTTAAGGTGTTTAAAAACTGTGAGAAAACTGTTTCTGTAGAACATTGTGATGCCACAGTGAAGTGGACCTTCGACCTTTTAGATATAAAATGTCACTACTTCTTCATTTCATCCTATTAGACATTAGTATAAAATGTTCATAATTGGTGTATGAATTCTTGAGTACACGCCTAAACGTGTTTTATGAGGTGACAGGTCCTTGATCTTTGTCCTCCAAAATATAATCTTCTCATACTTGAGTCCACCTGAATGTTTGATCCAAATTTGATGACATTCCTTCAATCTGTTTCAGGGATATCACGTTCATAAGAATGGGAAGGACAGACAACCAGACAACAAAATGCCTCCAGCCGCAGCTATCACCGGCACAGAGGCATAGAGTGGAAGGAGCTGGAGAAGTACAGTTGAGAAACCATCAGCTTCACAACTGGATACAAAGGACGAGAAGGTGATGGTACAGGAGCTCAAAAAGGAGGTGACTGCTTTGGGAAGAGTTGGATTGATTTGGATAAGACAGAGCCACAGAACTACAGCTAACTAAGAGCAAATTGGAGGGGATTATGAGGCTTACAAAACTGCAGGTATTTCTGCTATGACAAGAAATACGTATACATACATACTTTAACTGGAGACAGCCTACTTTAAAATAATAAAATTCAGAATGTAGAAATGGCTTTTACATCTTTACCTTTTAACTTAATGTTTCCATTTACTATTCTAGCCTTGTCAACATTTGGCAGCAGATTCTCATCTCTTTAAAAATAACTTGGGTCCTTCAGAACTATGCATTAGCACAAGCATCATAATCCTGCCTTGGAGACAGACAAATCTGACCTCTCTGATCTTTACTGTTGGAAGTTTCTCTACAGCACCTGTCAAAGGAGTCAACTATTTCAGATCCACTTCTACAACAAGAATGCCTGGCAGCTAATTTGAACTGCAAAAGAGAATTTTGCAAATTTTGACTGCTAATGGTCATATTTTCATTGCAAATGTATTCATTCTGCAGCTGGAACAGGAAGTGTGATTTATATTCAATCCCTACATTACCCTAGGTTTCATGATGATGCTAATACTGTCAACACCTTCAGTGGTTTCCTGCTGTTCTCTCTGTCACTTTCAGATAGAGTTTGATATCCTCACTAAAACCTTGATTATTTTTACACTCTCCAGTCGTCTGTGACACTATGATCATTCGCATGCTTTGATTATTCTCCTTGGTCACCTCAGTTTGATCAAGGCAGAAAAAGAACGACTCTTCTTTTGCTACAATCACTGACTATTGTGCATGATCATCAATGAGCTACTCCATTCTAAAGTGGCGCCTGTTATCAAAGCAAGAAGAGTCATTTTCTCCCAAGGTTTTGCTGTCCTATTTATTCTATACCACTCATCCTACATAGAGGTTCTGAAGACACAAATTCTATAGCTGTACAGATGAACAATGAGCAAAACAATGTGCAGATGTGCTAAAAAAATATGAAAAACAAATAAACAAGCTTACTTGGAGTGCAGTGTCTTCTGTTTCTACACAACCATCCACTGTCAAAGCTTATGTGTTATTTTATGGATATTTTTGGCTTTTTATATTTTGCTGTTTACAGTCTATGACCTTAATCCAAGTAACCTAATTACTGTAGGTTGTTTGAATAAAATATGTCTTGATTGCAATATTCTAAAAAAATAAAAATAAAAATAATGTCAAGCATTAGTTTGCTTCTAAATGTGGGTCATGTTGCACATTATCCTCAGTAATTAGGACACTGACTGGCAGCATATTTATGAGTTACATTTTTATTCGCTATTCATTGCATTTTTCAAGATTAGTGACAAATTATAATAGTGACTTTTTAAATAAAATATATAAAGCGTATATAGTTTATAAGAAAGCAAGTTTTTTTAAACTAAAGCACATAATAAAAAGCAATATAATGTAAAAAGTGTGAGTGTAATAATCTTAATCCTCAGCCCACACCTTTCCAGTCAATATGCTGTATATTTTGTTTTGTTTTTTTAAAATTGGATTTATTGAAAGCAAGTTATTTATTTATTTCTAGGTGCATGTGTGGGAAAATTGCTACTGAAGACCAAAATAACATAACTGAACTGAACTACAAGACTTGGTACTGTAGACATAAAGGGTACAGTAACAGGCTAAATTTAGTGGCATTAATGTAAAAGCCCAGAATTAAGAGATAGTGATGGACTGAACTGTGAGCTGCAGCACCAAAGAGAACCTGGCACCAGCTTTTCCCACCATTTAAATGAGAAAGTTGTGTTATATTATCTAGATGTATTTACAGGTAAGTTGATATATATTTTTGAAATTTAATCCGTTCTATTTACATGTGTTATTTGTTTGGGTTTATAGTCGTTAAAAAGCAAAATCTATGCAGAATTTAAGATTAAATAAATTAATCATTATGATTATTAAAATTTAATTTAAAATGTTGTAGGTGTTATGAAAACAACGGCAACAACAGGCAGTGCTGCTGCTCTTTTAGCTTTTGCCAAAGTGTTTGTGTGTGTGTTTGGGGATACTGTCTATGACTGTGTAAACATCAGGATGAGGGTGTACAATAACTGTCGGCTTAAAAAAAACAGTACCATTTTATTTGTGCTGCACATGTGCCACATACATAATAAATGCATGCAGTATTGATACAATGTGTTCCTTGCAGCTATGGTAACATCGGATATGACTTCAGCCTCTGACATACTTCACAGAGCTCAACATATGAGAAATGCACCAACTGAGGAATAACAGCCACCCTTTGCATGTTATCGTTCCTTATCTTGTAGATAAACTAGCAAAAGTTTCATTGAAGGAAAACTGGTTTGAAGGAACAGACCAGCAGCAGCTGCTGCAGCTCCAACAGTCCAGCCTGGGTCTTTTAAAAACCTACTTGAGCATTAAAAGCTTTCCGTTAATCACTGCTGCTTTCATGGTTGCTGTTGTGTCAGATTGAGATTTTCTCTCAGCTACAGAGCCAAAATGTCAAAGAAAGTCTAGTAAAGCATAAAGATTTTGAATCAATGCACCAATAGACAAGATGAGCAGCATAGCATCCCCCAACCCTGACATCTGGGCTGAGCTAAAGTGGAGAAACATGGTGATAAAACAAAGGGTGGAGCCAGCTGTCACTATGACTCAACTTCAGTGTCAGAAAGACAAGAAGCTGATGTGTAGACTGAGAACACAGGCGTAAAAATGTTGCATCTAATGATGGAGCTGGCTTTACACTGTGCTTTCTTCACTTTGGATATATGTCAAAGTAAGAGGACGTGCTTTGCGTGTTAAGTGTTTCATTGAATGACTCGGTTCATACAGTGCCAGTCTAAGTAGCTGGATGCATGCAAACTCAGAGCGTTGTGTTCAGCTGTGCTCTAACTCAGTATACCTGTGGTAAACAGACAGCTTTCATCATGTTTCACATTATCAGTGAAAATAGCTCGCAGCAATGAGATTTAACTGTTGATCGGCCTCGAGCAGGCTTGTAGTTTTTGTCACTGTTATTGTTTTAAGTATCACAGTTTGTGTGAGCCCAAGTCAGTAAATAAAAGCAATTTCCTGGACCTGAATAGGTTTTCTATTCATTTGTAGATATTTGTATTTCACAGTTTCCAATTTGGTATCATGGACATTGCGCGCATTGCTTGAAATGTATCCAACAGGGCCCAAAGAGGAAGTCTTGAGCCCGAAAGCCAACACCACAGATTCAAGACAATGTATCTGTTTATGTAAGTGCACAAGTAACTTATTTCTTTGATTTCTTGTTGCACTGATTTTGAACTGACTGAAAAACTTGAATTGATAACAGCACAAAATCGTGCACAGGTGCACTTAGTGGGAGTGTCCAGATCAGAATATTACCAATAACGTGTGCATTATTATAGTAGGCCTATCTTACAACAAATCCGTTGATGACCGTAGTTACTGTTGTTGTTAAATATGTCATTTGTTTTAACTGTGACAGTATGACAACATGTTTTACAGATTCTCAACCAAAGCCAGTGAAATGGTCACTACTTCATAAACTGCTAAATATATCATGTCGCTTGAACAAGGGCTTCGTTAATGATGAGTCTCCCTGATAAAAATAAAAAAAATCAGGTGGGAGTTATTATAGCAGATAGGAGGATGGCAAGTGAATACTAATCAAATTCTCAGAGGCAGAAGTGGGTTAGATAGATATCATAAAGTAATATACAACATTTATCACATTACACATGGGAAAGAAACCTCATTTATTGTTGTTACTGATTGTTTTTTTTCTTTGTCTCGTCTCTCTGTGGAACATGTGTAGTATTACTCTGTGCTAATCTTTGTTGAGTGTAGATATTATTTCTGAATCATTAGCATCCTGCTTTTCTTTCTTTTCACTTACCTTTCCTACAGTTTCCTCTAATCCTTACTGCTCCTCTTTTATTCTCTCCGTATCATTTTTCTCCTCCTCTCCTCCCTACCTGTTTCTATTTCATATTGATTCTGTATGTACAGTATAAATGAATTTTGTCTGCTATGAATTTATAGGGCCCTCTGGCATTCATGAATTTATCCTCCCACATCTCCACTGCTCCTAAATATTCGGTCCTCTAAGGTAGTTTGAAGAGCTTTGCACGTCTTCACGGATGGCAATATGCCTGCCACACACAGCCTGACAATAGAGCATATTAAGCCTTGCTGACACACATACACACAAAAACACAAATGCACACAGGCACAGACACACACTCTTGGGGAATGAAACAATATAACATTATAATCGGGGTGGCTATAGTATGTATTTTTTTCCCCTTAAATCCATGCCTCAGGCCTTTCCATTATCGTAATCTTATGCTTCCAATTAGGACTGTGCGAGTAACCTTGTGTGAGTGTGACTTATAGTAATTTTGCTTGTCAATAGAACTGATGCTATTACTTCTAGCTGAGTTGATGGGTGTGAATGTATGCACGCAAGACGGCACGCAAGACAGCACGCACGCCCATGCACGCACGCACGCACACACGCACGCACGCATGCACGCACGCACGCACACACGCACGCACGCACGCACGCACAGCTTTAACATAGTAAAATACTTTACAGTTTATGTCACTTGTGGCCTGAGGTGACACATTTTCCTGGTGGCATCTAAATAGGTTGATTTACAGGAATAACAAAAACAAGACCAAAAAAGTGCAAATAAATAAATAAATAAAAGCTGGAGAACAAGGGAGCAAGGAAGACAAAAGTTATTTTTGCATCTTGTACCTTCTGTTTTATAAAACAGATATACAAAGATGGTTCGCATTTTAGTTCCGATGTTCCTGTTTTACTTTTGCAGGTTTTTCTCCTCATGTTGCTGTTAAAAATTCCTCTTTTCAGTGACACTTGACTACCTGTTTCTTAACATCACCTGTGCTCCCCCATCAACTTACACATGTTCTGAGTTCACTTCAGTTAGTGCTTGTCAATTCTCTCTCTGCAATCTCCAATAATCATTTAGTATCAAAAAGAATATCTCTGACAATTATATGCAAGTGATACAAGAGATATATAAAAGTAAAACAAGACTGGGTTCTCTAAAGACAAAGAGACAAAGTACTTGAAACAAAAGGCAATCTACTCCTGGGTCTTAATCAAGGTCTAAAAAACAAGTCAGCAAACATGTAACACGCATGTGACCTCATCTGCACGGTGATAAAATCTAATGAGAGGCAACTGCATGACCCAGATTATAACAAAAAAGGTGAAACAAATGAAACAGCATGAGATTGCACAGGCATAAAGTATTACAAATATATGATAAGTAGAAATTTGATGAAAAATTTTATATCTATAAATGTACTTAAAGGTCATTTTAAAAACCAATGACAACATGAATATTCTAAAATGTTGATGATATTTTGCCAGTGGCCTGAAAAGAACAACAACATACAATATGCGGAAGGAACAAATGCACATTATATTTCCCTCTAAGAACAAGTCCTACTTGTAAATTTGCCTCATGTCAATCCTCAGCTGCATTTACAATGATTTTGACCTGTTTTTACATGTCACAATCAAAAAAGTATTCAAAGTAATGTAGAGAGCTTAATGATATTTCCATGTTTTCTTGAAGCTATAGTAAAATATTCAATGCAATACAAGATTAATTATTAGTACTTGCATCTTTTGTCATCTTTGACAAGCGAACCGGAATTAAAAAAAAACATATTTCCTCACTTTGTTGCATGAGGACCTTTTAGGAAATTAGATTTCTCTGTCTCTCCAAAAGCACCACAGACAGTGACTTTAGTTTCCATGGAAACAATGCTGGGGCCCAACAACACAATAATTAATCAAGGGGGGTGATCAGAGGATAGCATCATCCACACAAATACCAACTATTTCCAGCTATCTGTTCAAACTGAGCTTTTTTTTTAAAAAAAAAAACTTGCTTTGCATTATTGGATCATTTCATGGCAGGTAATGTGGAAAATAAGGGTTTGATTTATATTTAACACATCAAAACATGCTTTTGCTGCTGCTGTACGGCCATCAGGGCAACATTTTCCAGCCTCTCTCTAGCAAAGCTGTTGTATACTGTAACTTTAACAAATGAGTAATTAGAGCGAAAGAGAAGAGAGTGGGAGAGCTAACGAGTAAGTAAAAGGAAAGTGATGGGAAAATTTGATCAAAGTGTTCTCTCAAAGGTCTTATCTTTCCTATAGTTTTATTCTCTGTCTCTCTGCTTGAGAAGTGGAAGTGGGTGAAATCATAGAGGTTCTCTCACAAGAGAGAAACGCATATTTCTGCAGGTCACTAACAGCCTCGGGGCAAGTCCAGGCTTTCACTTACGTTCATATACAACACCACATCTGTGATCTGTAGACCCACACACGCATACGCACGCATAGTGGGATTTTCTTAGTGTGTGTTCCAAGTAGCAAGAGGCATCTACTGTGCTTGCAGATTTCTATCATGCCAGGGAAAAATTAACTTTAATGACCTGGGAACCATCATGGAGAGAATAAGGTCACAAAGAAATATTCAAGGGATTGGACACTATCAGAGATTGAAGCTTTTATTCAGTACCTCTCTTCCTTCACCCAGCCTCCCTTTTTTACTGCACCTGCTGATTCATTTGAGTGTTGGAGAGAAAACCCTTTGGAAATTACAAACTGCTAGTTTGAGAGTAATGCATGCATAAAAAAGTATGATGAATTATCTCTTTGTTTCAGACCTTATCACCTTATCCCTAAGGGAGATGCCAGCCACTCTCCTGAGAAAGCCCATTTCAGCTGCTTGTATCTGCATTTTCATTCTTTCGGTCATGACACATCCTTCATGACCATAGGTGAGGGAAGGAATGGACATTTACCGGCAGATCGAGAGCTTTGATCTGTATCCAGCTAAGTTAAAAGATCTGATCTCGCCTTTGCATTTACACTGCGTGTATGTAATGTGTTCTTGTTACCTACATTGAGATTGGATCTCTCTCCTCCGCAGCAAAACCTTCCTAGATGAAATAAACACTTAAGTTGCTGCTTATGCAAAATGAACATTTCCTACAGCTGCAGCTTCACATTTAACTGGCAAAATACGAGTTGACTTTTCTTTTGAAGTTGGCTATACACAGAAAACACAATGTGTTCAGTTAGCTTACCTAGTGTCCTGCTATCGGTTACTAACAATGTCTTTGTGAAGCAAAACAACGGTCATTTTTATATTTGCTGACCTCATATTATTTTTAAATATTTCCGGGAGCAGTTTCGTACCATCTGCAAAAGTGATGGAACAATAAGTTAGCATAGATGACGAACTGCCTGCAGAGGACAGGTGAGCAAGCAAACTCCTATTTCATTTAAGTTACCAACTTCTCTATTGTCGTCCAAAATATTTTAAAGTTTGTGCTTTTTGTATTTCATTTTGACAATGAATCTATCATCTCGCTGATCAACTTTCCTTACTCTCGGCATATTTCAGTGACATGTCTCTGTGTCTTCAGTAGCTCTGTGCCGCGACTCAGCTGGATGCAGGATGTTAATTGTGGCGTCTGTCCGTCCGATGACATTGATTTTTCAAAAGGCAAAATGAAGGTGGGGCTGGTGCTGCCCACCGGGAACACTGACTACCACAGGCTGCAGCAAGTCTAATGCGAGCAAGCTGCACAGATTGCATTTACACCAACATAAGATCCGAACACAATGTGAGCCAGACTACTTTCAGATGTGGTCTGGCAGATCCAAACGCAATCAATCTCGACACATTTACACCTTACATTAACAAATGTTTTTCCTTATCTGGATAACTTATTCGGATATAGATCAGATATTTTGTGACAACGATGTGGTAAAGCGAGTGCAAAACCGCTCCCACTGCTCTTGTTCTTCAGCCAGTGTCCATAGTCCCATCACTGGTGAACAAGACCCCAAGATATCTGAGCTCCTTTACCTTAGTAAGGACTAATTCCCTACTCAGATTGGATGGTCCACTGGTTTCTTGATGTGAACCATGGTGTCAGATTTTAGGGTGCTGATCTTTAACTTGCAACAACCCCCCCCCCACCCGTCTGCACCTCGAGATCCTGCCTTTGTATACCTCAAACAGAATAGGTGACAGCCCTGGTGAAGGCCAACCCCCAACAGGAAAGAGTCTGACTTTCTGCCCAGAACCAAAAAACAACTCTCGCTTTGGGCGTACAGAGATTAGATGTTTGTAAAATACATGATTGATTCTGTCATTAATGTATCCATCTGAAGCTAACAAGGTTTATACAGTATTTTAACAAAGCGGCACGATTTTATTGAAAAGTAGGTGGGAAATCGTTCAAACACTTAGCTCACCCGTTTTTACACACATTTATGCTGTATAAAATATCTGTTTGCAACACTCTTTAAAGAGTCTGTCTGAAGACTATTCTCATCACAACTTAGAGCTCTGACAAAAATGATAGCCTGATACATTATTGACTCAAAGTGTGCCTCCTGATGAGGCCTGCAGACTGGTTGGTGCCCCAGTGTGCTTGAAAAAAAAAAAAAATTAATTCTTGGGTGAGTCTTATGTCTTATTCTATCAAAAAATAATTTACACCATTGCAATTCCACTTTCTCTGATTTGCGATATGCTAAAGTATGTCAGCCTTAGACAGCTGATATGGAGTAAAAGCTGAAAAATAAAACCATCAGTGGAGGAAGTCTACATGGTTTTACCTTCTAGCAGACGCCTGATAAAATGTCTGTATAAGCTGTTGCAAAATAGCTTCATAAATAAACTATCTCCACTGGGAAAAGGAAAAGATTGCGTAATCTTCATTGAGAAACTCCCTTTTCTTCCTCTCCTGCTCCTTAAGTGTGTGCATCGACAAGTCTCTCCCCAGTATATTTGCTATTAAGAGGGACTAAGCATTCATTACAAGTCTACTGAGCTCCCACTGTGTTACTGAAGCCAGAAGCCAGTGTGACTTTCTTTCTTTGAGATACTAATAACAGAATCAAAGGAGGGAGCTTGTGTTTGAGTGTGTGTGTCTGTGTTTGTGTGTCTGTATATTCTGGTAATACTGATGTAATCGCAGGCTCAAGCCCAATTAGCCTAGGGGGTAACTCTGTAATAATCCCTACCCCTGGGCATAATGGCCTATTAAAGCAGCAGTGGACAGAATAAATGAGTATGTCTAAGGAAAGGGAAAGAGCGAGAGGGAGAAAGAAGGATAGAGGAAGGGGAAGAGGAGAGAGGTGATCGAAATGGAGGGAGAGAGAGAATCACTGAAAGGAGGCATAAAAAACAAAAATGTTGAAAAATAATGTTTAATTTTAATCCTAGTTTTTGATTTTATTTTGGTAAAAACATTCATTTCACATTCATTATTTTGCATAGTATCAGTAATACTGCAAGTAAATTTGCATAGATTTTTGGCGCAGACTTTGCACAAAAATCCTACAGTACATTTAAAACCATTTAACAATCTGGCTCTTCCAGAGGATTTTTGGGACATTAATTTTAATTATTTACAGTTAAACATGGGAAGCTTTGAGCTTAGACTGTGTAAAGAGTTGAAGGGAAAAGTAGGACAGTAGTGGAGAAAGAGCACACTACTAGATGAAATAGCTAAAGCTTAAGTCTGATCTTATAGATTTAGTAATCTCTGTCAACTTGGTCCAGATATGGAACAATGTTTCAATTAGAGCTTTTGTAGTAAAAAATGTCCCTTTTATAATACTCATTTCATATATTATTTCTATCCATTCATTAATGGTGGGTGGCTCTCACTTCAACTACCGTGACTTCCTTTCTGCCACCATAAATATTTGTAGTAGTTCCTTCTTATTAATTTTCCATCCTATGAATGAGATGCCAACCATGTATACAGTATAACACCTAAAATTAATGTTGACTCCAAAATAAAATTACAGATATGTTTATGTATTTCCTGCCAATAAAGCACTGTAACCTGCCAAATTCAGAAATAAATGGAAGTGATTGGCATCAATTTTCACAAACAGGCCGCAGAATCCACTGCCACTTACTTCTATTTACTGTTTTTGAAGTTAGCACCCGGGCCTGTAACAGAAATATCTGCTTCTCTCCCAGTTTAGCTGTTACAGTTGTTCCATCAGTGTTTCTTGAAGTCTGATGATCTCCTGGGAGAATCACCTCATTCCTATATTTAGGTTTCATCATCCGGATACAGGGATTGGAACTGGATTTGCTGATCCTTCAGAACTTTCCATACCTCTGTATATTCTCTTTGCTTTTAAATTAGATTTATTTTGTTTTTCTGCCAGGGAAAACCTTTATTTTGCCACGTCAACAAATCAGACTTTTTGTTTTGAGGCTGAGGAAATTTTGCAGAATGGATCTTGGTTATGAACTCTCCAGTGAGTTCAAGTGCAGTGTGTTTTACTTTCATGTTCAAAATTTCTCAAGAAACTTTTCAAAAAAAGAGATCATAGATGGCAACTCTCTCAAGAACTCTGTATTTCTTAAAGTTTCCAAGCCAGGAGCGGCTCTCCTGGTCAGCTATTCTGGCATCTAGTTTGACTTGTAGCTTCATCATTTGTAGAAAATCTTATCCTCTGTGCTTTGGATTCTCTCCTCAGTTTTCACAGTTCACACTTTAGCCTCATCCAGTCTGGTTTTCATTTTCACAATATCTGCCTTATCGTCCGGCTCATTAATGTCCTGTTGAAAATACTTTTGCTCCCTAAGAATCCGTTGCAGATCGCCTGTCCCTTCATGAGGTTTTTGCATCTTTTTGCCTACACGTTTGCTAGCTGGTGAAAAGCTTTGAAATTGCTTGGTTCCTTTATTTTGTCTTTTTCTGGTTTTGGAGTGTTTTTCATGCTTTTCAATTTCAAAGTAGTTTGTGGCGGTGGGGGTGGGGCGTCAAAATTATCTAATTGAGAATGCTCAGGGAGAGCTTTCACTATGCCAAGAGAAAAATTTACAATGAGATAATGACTATAATTTTGATTCATAATTTTGCATTGATTGAAAAAAAGTAAATTCTGTGCTACTGACTGTGCAGCACTGTGGAATTATAATCAAACACAAGAAAATTACAAAAGACGCACACAAGAGATCCTCAGACGTTGAAAATCTGGAACTATAATTTCTATCATGACACTTATCATAACAAACTACCATAACATTGTTCTTTACCAAACCCTAACCAAACCTTCCCATACATGTTGTTGGTGTGCATGACATTTCAGTAAAAAGCTGAAACTCTTCACATTCCCAAAGAGCGTACTTAGAAAAGAACTAAGAACATTACAGTGACAGGCTTTCAGACTTGCCAATCATTTTTTTTAATTAAATACAAAAAGCCAAATTGTTTTCTTTCCATATAACATACAACACACTTTTTTGTTATGCTGATGATTAGAATAATAAAGTTGTAGTAGATATGATGGTTCTGCCTGTTTCTGGAATAACTCACCTGACGACAGATCTACCCGGTGGTTGCCGGCCATCTTCGTCACATTGATATGAACTACAACCTTGCTGTCTTCGAGGGAGATCTCCAGCGTGCCATCATCAAGGTTACTGAAGAGGAGGAGTCCATGTGGGTTCCATGTTCGAAACTGAAAGCCCACGGATATTGCGTTGTGATTGGCTCGGCCTGGCAGCTGCAGGAAGCTGGTGGCATTAAAAAAGACCGGGAAGGTGTGGGTCTCCACACAGGAGAAGGACAGGTTACGCTGTCGAGATACAGATTTAGAAAGAGAGATACCGACAAAGGAAGTTATTAATTGGTCTTCAAAGAAAAAAGGCAAAAGTAAAGGCTATCATTCTTTGAATATGAGGATAAATGTGAAGTTGTTTGAATGTTTTTCATGCCCCAACACTTTAGGAATTCATTAATTTATTACCAGGCTTTATTCTTTTGTTTTGATTAAGCTTTTCAACGTTTACTGTCACATGTTCCTGACTGAAGCCAGATTCAAAGACTGATGTTGCTTGTACACATTTGAACAGCACCTCTTATTTTATGTTCACCCTGTCTTTGAAACCAGGGCTGAACTGTAACCTGGCTGATGTTTGTATGCTGGAGGAAAACAAACACTACTGTAGAATTTAGGCACTAATTACCATTGAGCTTTTCCAACCTTGTGCTGTTAATCAAATCAGCAAACACTCAATACTGAGCTGTCTTACCAACAAAAGATGACTCCTGATTGCCTCTGCCTGCGTGTATGCATGTGTGTGTTTCTCAATTTTGATAGCAGATCTGTTTTGATTAGAAATGAATGGCTGCGTGAGTTATCAAAGAGAATTAGAGGTACAGCTTTAATGAACTTGATTAGCGCCTTCATTTGTTCAGTCATTTCACCAGAGATCGAAGAAGATACACTGGCTGCTGAGGAAGAACAGGAGATGGGAGGAGACGAGAGCTCTGAGACTCTGAGTCTATCAGAGGCAGCTCAGTAACTAATTTTAAAAGTGGCATGACACTTAATGTGCTGAAGTTAGTCATGATGGGTGCCATGCATACCGTGAAAAAAAGCAAGGTGTTCAATATGCTCCCATTTCTATTGAGATAGGCTGCATAAAAACTGTTCCCCAGCAGTGACATTCTGTCTTTGTGGGTTGCAGTGACATAGCAGTTATCAAGAGGGAGCACACACACAGGAACACATGGTGAGGCAACCGATGGGTCAGTTGTATCTGATTAATTATGAATCTGTTCAACTATTTTGGAATGGTGAACAATTTGCCCCCTGACTCAGGTCACATGCAGAGTTAGTGTGACAATAATGAGCATGTTCAGTATTCAGCTGCCTTTATCAGCATGTTATTGAGTTGTTCAAATTTATGGATTTGCAGATTATTATCATTATTTTTTTGTTTGTATATGTACGTATATGTATGTGAGAGTGTGTCTGTGCAAGCATGTCCATTTCCCGTACAAAGCTGGAGGTGTCGAGCTTCTTTCGACGGGCCAGGTCTGTAATGTTGTCTCCATTGTAGTTGATGCTCTCCATGCAGCCTTTAAAGTTCTTCCTCCCTCCTCCAACTGGCTTCCCACTGTATGGCATCCCACCAAAGCTCAACTAGAGAAAAAAAACAAGGAAAAGAAAGAGATGGAAGGTGGATTAAGTAGAGATCAGGGCTTTCTTTAATTAGCCTCTCCCTCTCTTGCTAGAACACAGAAAAAAAACCAACAATACATAAATGTAACATTTGATTAAAATATTCTATTCTGGCCTTATTATTCAGGCATTCCCTAATGAAAAGGAATAGCAAACATAAATGTCTATTATCTAAAGAGAAAAACTGAAACAAATACAGCAATAGGCTGTAAATACACATAACAAGTAGGTCTGCAAATGCACAACTGTACTAACGTAATAGGAATCATCCATTATTTATGGGAGAAGCAGTCATACAACTGGCGACATATTTCCCTTTAGTGGAAACAAAACAAAACAAAACAAAAAATAAACAGATTGCAAAGAAATATCTTGATAGTCACAGATAGATGTGCTAATAGGTGTAACTGTCTCATAAGGACACGTTTCGTCTGCTTCATGCTCCTGGCTTTTTTTTGTGTAGAGGAATGAGTGAGAAGTCTATAAAGCTCTACTATGAAGTGAACACTGTCCCCTGACAACATCAAAATTAGGAAACCAAATGCAGTTTTGAAATGAGAAAATAAAATAAATTGTTTAAAAAGAATAAAAATCTAAATGCTTGTGACAAATATGGCGATGCCACCTTTAGGTTAGCTTTGTCGATAAATGCAAGATGGATGAACCGGGTCTGATCAATACTTACTCCTCTGATAGGACAATTAATGTCAACCCCATGCTGAGAACCAAGACATTTAGTCTGCATTACGAGGGTAAAACAGACAATTTCTAGTATCACATTTTTTAAACCAAACACCTCGATATCAGCTTACTATTGACATATAAATTACATTTGTTTATATAGTGTGACTGCTGGAGCGGAGGGAGACAGCATTAAAGGAAGAAAACAGGGATTTGGGAACAGATGCGATGAAAGGAGAATTGGTGCTAGGAGATGGAGGCTCTTAAACATGCATCTGGTGTGAAAGCGCTGAAGGACACAGAACTGATGAAAATGTAAGTTGTGTTTCAAATTTTTTTACAATTGTACATGTGTTTTTCTCTCTTTCAGAAATAGAGCTGAGCTCCGAGGGAAGCCAGGATGATGGAGGGTGGTGTGCAATTACCAGTCGATATGTGTATGTCTATCTGAGTGTGTGTGTGTGTGTATCTGTATCTGTCTGTGGTGACGCTCCAGTAGTCTTAGTAATTACTGCCAAGGGTGAGCCCAAATGCACCCGGATATTTAGTCAACGGGCTTAAATGGGAGCAGAAAAGCTACAGATGTGTGTGCACATACACAAAAACACACAAATGAGATGCAGTGTGTGGATGAGATGGTGGTACATTTTGAGCATAAAGCTGGCCACAGTATTTTTATTTGTAGAGGGACAGGGTCCGACAAAACACTGTTGGGATCCATGCAGGGTTCACCACAGTCACACACACACACACACACACACACACACACACACACACACACACACAAACACACAAACACACAGTAACGCCTGGTTCACCCTGTTGTACAGATTTCCCTAAAGATCCTTTAATTCACCAGCATCAGTTTAATTGGACTGTGGTTTGTCTGGCCCCATTTCTCAGCATCCTACTTAACACTGGAGCAGATCAGCCATATCAGCAATGCCTGCAAAAGGTCACATGCTCACACACAAACATCCTAACACACACACAAAAAGATATACATACCCCAAAATATGTATTCGCTATACTCAGCAACACATGCATGCACACATTCAATTTCTCACAAGTCACTGCATTTCATACCCATTACGCATTCCAAAATCAATTTCCTATTTTAAGTATTATTAGCTGAACTATTTGCATTCCATTACTGACTGACACTAATTATGTGAGTTTTATGGATTAGCTTTATAGCACAGAGTAAAGCCGATATCTAATTTCCTTTGTGTTATCAATGCAATGTACAGAGAAAGGAGGGCAAGCTACATGAGTTGTTGCTCAAAGTGCAGTTGCAAATCACTAAAGGGCATAAGAACAGGTAGAAACACTAAGATAACAAGAGGCTGAAGAAAACAAACAGCATCTTATATTAATAAATGAGGGTGAGACAGCTTCTCTCACAGTTTGAAATGATCAGGCTGCCCTGTGAAGGCTCACAGCAGTTTGGGAGGGTTTAGATTTTATCTGAGAACTGCTCACATTACCCAATACAGTATTCTGTGTTGAACATCAAGCCTGCCCAAGGGTCCTAAACCAGTATTCTCACTTAGTTTTTTAGAGAACCGACATTCAACTCCAATCATTAAGTTCCAAAACACAAAAATGAAACACCTCAAACATTGATGAAATGAAGCCTGCAGGCTAGTTGAGAAAGACAACCTTAGTCCAACGCTATTCTTCACCTGACATGGCTTACTCTCCTCTTTGCAACAAAAAAACAACACACCCCTTTTATTACTGCTGCGGAGTTAAATCTTCATCGCCCAGTCTTTTGCTGCACTTCTCCCACTTTCTGAAACTATTGTTGCCACTGCTTCTTTTCAAAAGCTCCAATCCCAAACTAGCATCACCTGCAGGCTCTGAGCCTGTCTTCAACTAGAGGGGAAGTTAGTGTTATTTTCTTTTGGGGACTGATGAGGTCAGAACCTATATGCCAAATTTAGCAAAAATAACAACACAACTATTCTGATTTCAAATAATAGTAATTTGGTGAGGTAGTGATTAAAATATTCTTTCACCCATATATATTATATTTGCTGCTATAGCTGCTGCCACCGTCACTTAAAATTGCAAAAACTATTAACTGACTAATAGATGTTCATTTATTGACTGATACTTATTATGAAATTCAGAACTGCACTAAATGTCTGTTTTCAGTTAACTTTTCAAACCAATTAGTTGCTGTGAACTAAAATGCGAGACAATAAAAATAAATAAAATAAAACACCATTTTTTTTCTCTGCTTCACTTTTCACAATGCAACGGGATGTAAGCACACATCAGACAAATATATGCATTAATTTAGCTCGTTTAATTGGTCTACTGATCTAACTAAAAACAATTAAAGACAGCTTTGGTAACAATTTACTCAAAGCATCCATCTGTAATGCATTATGAACATAATATTATATCTTATAATGCAATAATTATAATGCACCTTTAATGCACCTTTAGTGCTGTTTAATCATTGCTATAGGCGAGGTTATGGTTAACCCAAACCCTGACCATATCCCTAATCACAACCGTAACCACATATAATGAATTATAAGTGTGTTAATAATGCATTATAATTTGTTATTTAGGTTCATAATGTGTTATGCCTTATAGAGACGTGCTTCATAGAGAGTGTAACCACATGTACACAACATTTCATCGTGATTCTTTCTCACAGCAACACAAACAACAACCAACCACAAACTCAGACACAACAACACACTGTTTGTGTTTTTCCAACATTTTGTCACACTGTCGCATGTGCACTGTGCTGTCAATTTAAGTGCTCTCATTCTCGCCTAGCACTGCACACCTTACAGTTCTATGTCTGTGTACAAGGAACCGGAGCATAATAAGTATTTTTCAACTAAACAAAAACAAACTATGTAGGTATTAAGTAAATAAGACATGAATAATTACCTGGGGTCATTTCAGTTCAGTAATTGTATGTAAGCTACTTACATTAACAAATGTTTCGTGATAAGTAGTTCTAAAAAAACAAAAAAATTAAAGACAAAAAAACGGGTAGCCTTTTACAAATTGTGCCTTACTGCCATTAAAAGGTTTTTTGTTGTTGTTGTTTGTTTGTTTTTTTATTAACTTATGAACGAGCAGTAGATTAGAAATGTGCAAAATTTGCTGAAAGGGGCTGCCAAATAAAACCACCAATTTTGCCTTACATAAGAGGTGGTCTGAACAGGTGTAAACGCAAAGATAGTTTTATGCCAAAATCAGCCCCGAAATTTCAATGTACCATTTCATCAGTATCAGCTGTGCCATCTATCCACCTTGGCATTAACAGGTTTGCTTTGAGCCAGAAAATTACCATATGGACCACTGCCCCAGGAAACTTGGAAAAGGGTGGTGTTTGCACAACTGCAAAATACAGCCCTCAGTGTGACAGAGAACTAAGCAAATAAATTAAATTCAATCATTTCTTTTAAAAAGTTAAAAAAGAGTGCACACTGTGGCTACCTGCTAAACTAGCAGGCTACTTTAAATATGATGTTACGATTAAATAACTATAGTAGATTGAGACATGTAAATGTCACAGAAAAAACAGATAACATAGATATAGTGTGTATTTAAATGTCAAACATGCTTTGTACAGCTGTGTACATGTGTTTCCCTCCTCTGTCTGTGTTTAGATACATTTGTATGTTATTAAGTTTTTGGGTCGCTTCATTCTTTCCTTTATGTCAAAGGGGAAAGTATTTTTTCTCTATATATTCTTCACAGTTCTGTCTATCTAAGGATGCTTTTCTTCTTACCTCGTAATCCAAATCGAGGTGGTCAAACTCTCCATTTGTCCTGAAGTGCTGAGTGTGTCGATCCAAGGTGAAGTTGACATTACGACGGCAGCGCTCAATCACCACTGAGTGCCAGTGATTGTCATCCAAGAGGCTGCCGGTGGTCACAGAGGTATGACCAAGGATAGAGCCATACTGATTACTGCCTGTAATTAACATGTAATAATAATATCAGTTACAAAGCACAGACAGTGGACACTTTTAATAAAGTACATGCTTCGAGGACACAAATATTAAAACAAGCTGAGGAAAATCAGAGAGCTTTTTCTCTGAAAGCAAAGAGCAGCACTTGAAATATTAAAGCATTTTTAATATTCAGGGCAGATTATCAAAGAACAATGATGAACAGATGTGATTTTTTTATTTTTATTTATTTATTTATTTTTTGGACAGGGATAAATAGCCAGATATCACTTCAGTGCCTTGCAAAAAAGAAACTGACTGGAACTTGTTGGTGTTTTCCTACATGTGGTTACACATAGCCACTCACAACTATGCAATGCATAAAGCAAATAATAATCTGATATTTAAGTTTATAGACTAAATCATATTTACAGACAAGCTGATCCTGCTCTTTCCACTTTAGCTTCCCATCCTCATAGAAATTAATATCTATTTATTTTCAAAAACACAACTGATATTTCTTATACACCACCAAGTGTTGTTATACAGTCATACACCTTTTCCAGGAACAGCACTGATTACTTGACTGCTGAGGTTCTTCCTTTGGTGCTGCAGTAATGTATTCTCAAAGGCTTCACCACCTCTGTCATAACACAGCTGGTAAACAGTGAGAGATTCTCCACAAGCTTGATTTTTGTTGCTGTTGTTGACAACATAAAGTTAAAAAAAATGAAACTGGAAATGATATCTTTGCTTCAAGATTATTTTGACAGACATAGAGTAAGTCTTTAGATTTATCGATAAGTTGAAGCAAATTTGTGGGCAAATGAAAATGAAGATGAGGAGAAAGGCAGCCAAAATTTTAATTACAACTTTTTGTGGAGCAATGTCTGCTACTTCTGTGCAGATGACAGTGTGGACGCACAGTCCGAGCCAGGAGTGATGATGTTTTACAGAAAACAGACTTTATCCAAAATTCAAAGGCTGCTTTAAACTACTTCAATAAGTGCCTCTTTACAAGAGTCTTGCAAGAGAGTGACAAAAAATTCACATTAATGCCGACATGACTGTTCAGAATGAAAAACACCATCTGTATCTATCTGATCTAAACCTGATTTAGGACCTCATTGGGATCACATCAAGATCAGAATCAGGGCTCCATTTGTGCTGTTCACACTGTGAAAAAACAAATTTGAGCTACTAGTGAGAAAAAAAGACTTTTGAGTTGTAATTTGAGTGATTTTTTTCTATATCCTTAACCTCCTCAAAATTTAAATTTATTGGACTATGAAACATGTCTACAAATGATTAAAACAGCACCAAGACAGTTACATCAAAAACATTGTGGCAGGAGGGCCAGCACAAATAAAAACCTTGCTTTGCTTTACTTTGTTGAAATAATGCATGTGTTACCCAGGTTTATCTGAAGCAGCAGCTTTGCCTTGTGCAGCTCCAGGGTGATGTAATCGCCCTGTTGACCCTCCCCATGGAGAATCACACCTTCGCTCTCTGATGTCTTGAATCTCAGAGCAATCACATCCTTGATAATCTTCATCTTCTTCACCTACACAAATGTGATAAGACTCCATAAATCTCACATAGCAACTTTACACCACATGTGGCTCATTTTTAATTAAAAAGAGTAGAACAAGACATAAATAATTATGAAGTAAAACAATTTTTTTTACTTTAAAATTTAGAACTTCACAACAGGTTTTTTGGTTGCCTGCTTAAAACTTTTAATCATGAGGTTTAGTCAAAATAACACAGAATATTAAGGTGGTAAATCCAGCAGGCTACCTTAAAACGATATGAGATCACACCCTGTCCATCAAAGTTGATCACACCCGCCCCTAAAGAGACACAGACAGAAACAATGGAGTGACTGGGGAGGGGGGCAAGATTAAAAGAAATGCCGTTGCAGAGGGAAAGTCCCTCACACCTCATTGACAAAGTGCATGATGAAGCCTGCATTTTGTATGACAGGGTTCAAAAAACAAACAAACAAACACACAAACGATAAACTTTAAATTAACCATAAATTCTATACAACCACTTACTGAGCTATATCAACAGCATACTCATAATGGCAACAGTAATACTAGGAAGCTTACTCAGGTGTGCTAATATGCTAATAATGACAAACTGTTGGACAGGCAAACAGACTGTGAAATATAATATCTACGGGCTCGGCTGCTATCTGAATGCAAAGGAGGTTTGTGCATTAATATGTCATCTTTACAGGTTACTGTTGCTACAATAAAAATTTTGTCACAGCATGGTAGGCACAGATGTAAGTAATAAAATAATGATGGCTGAATTCCATTTAGCTGCTTCTCTTTCAGGCCCCTGATACCACGCGTTCATGCTGATTCACTGTCGCAAGACTGGTAAAATGTCTTGTGAAAACAGCCTGTAGCAAAGAAAAAATGTTATGTACCTTATACATGCAAAGCAGATACAGATGTAAACCAGTGAAGCTGTGGAAAACAGTAAGCAGTGACACTTTTTCCAGGGGGTTGCACTGTCATGTATTAACAGCTCCTAGTTTTTAGAATTCTGTGGGTTGTTTTTTTTTACACATACACTTTGAAATTAAGTTGGATAAATAAAAAGAGGTTTGACAAATACCAAGAATGTGAAAAACAATGGAAATCATGGTTTTTGCAAGAGTTGTGTTGAAAATGAAAGCCTTTGATCCAGCCACCAGGTGTTTCCACTTATTTGGCTGATTAGCTGGTGGGCGTAGTGAAATCTCTACCCACCTTCAACTTGAGCAGAGGTCTAATTAGCCAGCATTTAAAACACCTGTGTGTTCACAAACCTGTAAAAGTTACCTACATCTAAAAATGCTACGTATATTCATACAAATTAATAGTGTTGAGCTCACTTCACAGCTCTCTATGAAACACAGAATTTACAGTACAGAAAATGACAAAAACAGATAGTCTGTGTATAAGAATGTAGGATTACAGATAGAAGACACACAAAGGACATTTTTCAGATTTTGAGAAGAGAAATTAAGTAAGATCCTTGAAGCCCTCCTCACTCCTTTATAATCACCACAATTGTTAAGTGGTCGGTAAAGCGTGTGTTTTATCTGTTTTTGTGGGCATCTGTGTGGTGTGATTGGTTAGAGAAGATAGAATAGAGTGTAAAAGGAAGATCGGGTCATCGTATATGCAGACACACTCATGCACGGTCACACTGCTCCAAAATCTCTCGGGCTCCTCCTTTCTTACTTTTAAGAACACACGCCAAGCCTGTCCTTTCATGACAAACACCTGCAGAGGGGGGGTTAGATAAAATTACATCTGTTGCCTTTGTTCAAGTTCAGTGCTTCCCATATGATCCCATGCTGCCTTTCACTGTGGAGAAATACACCTTTTCAACTCTATTATTGCTTTATGTTTTACTCTGGCTCTGCCCTCTCTTCTTGCTTGCATCTTCCTCCACTTCTCCCTTCTATTCTCCACTCTTATTTTTTTCCTTCCCTCTTCAGTCTCTCTTCTTCTTTCCAACACATTATTTGCCTTCTCTCCTCTCTCTCCCCGCCCCTGTCATCATCTTCTTCTGTCACGTTTATGGTGGAAACACTGGCGGCACTTGACAGTTTTCCAATTGTTTTATGACATATTGCAGATCAAGGTGTGCAACTCAGAAAGGGGTTGCGAACTCAGCTGAGTGCTTGATGTCAGGAGGGAGACCTTATGGAAGATAGAGGGCTTTTAAACCACCTGCTGACCACAGATAGATGCGGAGAAGGTGAGAGAAAGTGGGAGAGAGGCTGACCCACTGTGATGCCAAGCAACAGGGGACGGATACTTATTCTCTAGCTGTGGCATTTGTTATGGCCAGCGCTCAAGATGACTGAGGTTTTCCAACCCTGACCTAAGAGAACGCGGCACTTAAGTCCTTGACCTTGACATGAGGCGACCGTAAAAGATAAAGAAGGAGAGAGAAGGTTGCAATGTGTCTGTTTTAACTGACAACCACACGTGACAGACAGTATAATCTTCAAACGTGTGATACAGAAAGCTCTGAAAAGACTGAAAAGTAGAAGCTGATCTCAGAGTGTCACTATCGTATTACTTGCACAATGGTAACTGTGTGCAGAGATACAAAGAGGAACACAAAATCCAAATGGAACCTGAGATTGGAGTAGAAATGATTTTAAAATATAGTGAATCATTCTCAAAAGCAAATCAAAACAAGTGTAATAGCTACTACACATATTGTCCCTCACACTGACTTTGTCTCCTACATGTGCCAGTTTGAATAATTGCCTGATTGTCCACTTTACAACAAAACAACAAGGCATGAAAGATACTTTTTCTTTTTCTCCACATAACAAACTTGTCACAACTGGTTTCATATGACAGCAAATGGAATGGAGGTCTGCACAGCCAGAGAAAAATGGCAGTGAGGGGCATGATTGACCAAAGCTGACTGAGTGCCTAATGAATCTTGGTGTGTGTGTGTGTGTGTGTGTGTGTGTGCGCACATGTACTCAAATCCCAAAGGGAGAAAACCATAAATTCCAGAAATACAGTGCTATGTCTCTGTGTTAATTATGAAGTTCCCATGCCTGCTGAACTGAAACTGCACTAACATTAGCTTGGCTACCTACACACATAACACTGTACCATCATGCTTGATATTTTTGCTAATCAGTCATTGAAAAGCAATGCGCCAGAGAAGCTACCTTCAGATCACAGCGCATGGAAGATACACTTAACTGGCAATTATTGTGTAAAAAAAAAAAAAAAAAATCCATGGCAACATGTCACTGAGCAAATAGCAAATTAAGTGGCTGTGAGCATGAAAGCAGGTCACTGACAACGTGACCGCCCATAACAAGTGGATTTGTATGCATAACATATAACTGGAAAATCTTAAGATTTTTTAGCATTTTTGCCTCTTCGGATTCTTGCATTTTTGCCGTTTTATCAGGGGGTTACGTTTTTTGATATTTCACACACAAAATGACAAAATATATGACATAAATTAATGGATATCTCCGTACTTGCAGAATTACTGGTCTAAGTGCGTGAGCAAGCTGTAGTGGATGGAGCATGAAAAATTGTCCAGATATAGCTACAAGTGATGTCACAGCACAGGTGATGCTTGTGATTTCTTCCTCTGCAAATGAGTAAGTATTAAAAGATGCTACACGCAGACCCTGACGTCGATGCAGAGGAGTGAGGCTGAAGATGGAAATTTGTCCAGTGAAAGTGGGTTGCAGAGGCTTTGTTGCCAAGTCTACCACAAGGCTCCTGAGTGAGGTGGGAGTCAGACAGGCCCACAGAAAGGCAGCTAGAGCTCTTGCCAACGCTGCAGAAAGGAGTCGTCACTGGCTGTGGCTGAAGAGAAGAGGTCCCTGTTCCTTCTTCAGTCAAGGTTGAAGCATAAACAGAAGATACCTGGACATGACGGACTCCCAAGTGGCTCCAAAGAGAACACCTAGGGACCAACCATAAACACACAGCCAGACCTGAAAGCAAATACTTTCTGCGCACACCCACACCTGATCAACCTGGGTGAGCCGGCCTCAGCTGAGGGCATCGTGATAAAAAGGCCAAAACACCCAAGGATATCGAGGTTTACAAGTGATGATGTGAAGTACTGGTAGCTTCAGGTAGTCACCTCAAAAAACAACCCCACTCAGGTACAGTAAATTTATTACTGAATCCTTAAGGATTTTGCACCCAGACTGTTTATGCATGACTACTATAATTTTTATCAGTTTTTATGATTTCCTCAACTAGACTGTGATTGTGATTTGTATACTGTGATGTTTTGCTTTACAGTTACAGACTTCAATTCAACTTCAGTGATATTGACTAACTGCCAGCTACTGTCAGTCCAGGTCGACTGCTGACTGAGGAGAAACAGATGCGTCAAGGACGTTTGTGTTGATTTAAACCAATGAATTTAGGTTGGAGGTGAAACCAAGTGTGTGAAACTTTGTAAAAATAGAACTTTGGCAAGCTTTTTTTGTTTTTGTTTTTTGAAATGGTGTAACCCTGAAGGCTACAGTGATGCTGCTGTAGCTGTTTGTTTAACCTCAGTCCTGCTCCATTTAATAGCTGCTATCCATAAACAAATCTGTATTAGCTCATAGCTTATACTTGACAGCTGATGACGGTGATACATCATGCTGACAGCAGATTTGGAGTAATGTTGGCATAAACAGGTCACAGGTTGAAGTCGGATGATATGCCTGCATTCTTTTGAAATTCTCCTTACATGAGTGTGTGTGTGTGCGTTTAGTAAATTAAATGTGCACAGTTTCTGTCTGACTCCCCTTTCTCTCACACACCAGCTCTACTATTTCCTGACTAATCTATGAAATAATTGATTTTCTGTTGATCCTTTGTTAATCAAAATGTAAATGAGCATGTAAATTCGACAGCACGGTGGATCATGACTCCTTTATAGCCTTTAGCTCTGGCAAAGACATACACACACAGCCTTTCATTGCACAGTCCTACATAAGTCACATTATGGTGTTGCATTTAATTATCATACATTTTTTAAAAACTCAATATAATCATCTACAACCAACATATTTGGTGATTATGCCGGAAACATAACATCTATATTTATCTGCCTCCTTCTCCTCCCACTACTTCTCTTTTGTGTTGCTTCTTTCATCCTCTTTTCTTTGTTGCCCAACAATGTACTTCTCTCCTCTTTCATCTTTGGAATGAGAAGCAGGAAAACAGCAGAAGTTGATTCTAAGAGAGCCGGAGAGGTAAAAGTCAAGGATGGGTAGACAAATAGACAAATGTACAAGTTCTCATTTTCTGACTGAATGCTGAAGAAAGGAGTAGTGACAGCGTGATCATGAGAGAGCACTGTGGGCTTCAAAACACAGCTGACAGACAACGCTGAAAGATGACGCAGCCCACCGGGGGAATGTTTGTGTGTGTGTTTGTGTGTGTGTGTGTGTGTGTGTGTGTGTGTGTGTGTGCACGCATAGGCTCATGCGCATCTGTGTTATCTCTGATATTCAAGTTGTGAGCATATGTTCACTTTATTGTGTATTTATTATGTGTCACATCTGACAGATGTCAAGGTGTGGTGGACAACATTTACGCCTGTCGGGAAAACAGACACTCTTTGTGTTTCTTTGACCTAGAAATAGATATTTTCAGTGTTGTTTAATGTCAACCATGTTATATGTTTGTCTGTTAAGCATGTGATACCAGGGCCAGAGGATGTACACTATTGAAGCAGTAGTCTTATTATGTTCGAAGTAAGAGAGGCTAGAGAGAGCCTGCATGATGTAATTCATCATGTTTTATTTCCAAAACCTGAATCAAAATTACATCTGGGAGTTAATCATAATCACTGTGTTCTCCTACTGGCCGGCAAGCAGCTTCACTGGAGCCGGTGCCGGCTGAGGTCACGGCAGGAGTAGCTGTTGTTGAGAAAAAAAGAGAAACTCATTATCTTTTCCAGCCCAGATTTTTCTCAACCTCAATCTAATTCTCTGGTTGGGGGATTCTGGAGAGCAAATTCTCTGATGTACTGTATCTCTTTTTTATGTGGTTTAAGGCTTGCTGAGGGGGGATTTTTGATGGAGAGGAAATTTAGATTTAGGTGTTCTGCAAACAAATGGGCTCCTTGGAGACCAAGGCTTTTGCCTTGTTTTGTTCCTTGACAGCTGTAACTGGGTACAATATAATTTGAAACGATAAACCTCTTTTGCGTCGTGTGAAAAATACTTGGATAGCAAAAGAAATCATAACCTAAAAAGATGACATTTTCCAATGCACAAGCCTCCTATGCATTCAGACAGCAGCCAGCAGATGTTGAATCTCAACAGACCCGTTGCAGAGACATTCATAATACCTGCCACATTTTTTGAAGACCACTGACAAGTCGGGAAGAAGCTGCAGAATAAATACATCATATCAAATCTAATGTTTAGTCGGTATAGTCATCCTACTTTAAGTATACTTACTTTTACAGTAAGAATGCTAGTGACAAACAGACTGATGACAGCATTAATAAACAAGGATCAAACACAATTTACAGTGTTTTTCTGTTGTCAAAGTCAGCCTGTGACCTAAAATTTCTTGCAGGAATGGACTTGGTAACTGCCAAAGTTCTGTTTACACCTCACATAGGTGTTGGTGCTTGACAACCAGCTCCACTTTTGTATAAGCTGTTTGGAGGCATTCCAGTGTCCCAGCAGTCCATTATCTCAATTCCCTCTGTTCATTTTTTCACAGCTGTATTCCACAAAGACATGCCCCGACTGTGCCTCTAACTGACTCTGACCCTGACCTTTTTTAAAAAAAAATCTTAACCATCCAACTAATTCTAACCCTAATCAGGCGACTATAACTTGTCAATGAGAGGGGCTTTGGTCTTTGTAGTTATTTTTAGGACTATTGCCATTTTCAGAATAACTGTCACCAGTTGTTCATCATTCCTGCATTTCTTCCTCTGAGGATTACAAAAACATATTTTTGCTGAATACCACATGTTGCTCTTAAATTATGAAATGTTCCTGTTGCTACCTGCCACAGTGTTTCTGCCTCAGACTGAGACTGTACATGGTTATCTTGTTTAAACTGAGGTTTTTCTTTATTTAAAAAACAAAAAACAAAAACAAAAAACAAACAAACAAACAAACAAAAACTTCTTTAACTTTTTAGAATTTTTATGGGAAACTAAAGCATAATAAGAGTTATCATGGTGAACCTGCCAGACCCTTTTTAAAGTTTAAGTGGCTCAAAATGAAATGTGCCTTAAACAAAATGTCACATTAATGTGACACTGTTTGAGAATAAAGAGGCTGAAGCCTTTCTGGTCCAAAAATAGCAACGGTCACAGGTTGCATTTATTTACGCACAAAAGCAGTCACATCTATTGCAGCTGTGTTCTTATCAGAGGGGAAAGGAGGTGAGTGTAAATGCAAAGTGGGTTGGACTTCTGTGTTTTATTGTTTTATGCATTCACATGTGCATCTCTCTGCATTTGTACCTCATCTTTTTTTTTCCTTATCATCACTGACTTGTTTTTCTTCTAACACGGGAAGGAAATGAAACAAGGGAAATATAATCAAGGGGGCAGGACTGACGGGAGTGCAATTCATGCCCTTGTATTTACACACACACACACACACACACACACACACACACACACTCAAAGACATATCCACACATAGTGTAATCGCATCTTGGGGAACGAAAGATGTACGTGTGTCACTGCTAACAGTAATTTATGCAGAGCCTTAATTGAAAATTGTTATCAAAATCAATTTGGCAGCCTTTAATAGGATGAGAGCAAAGAGGCTGCAAGAGTCAGTTCCCTGGATGATACATTTGTTAGAAAGCGAAAGATGGTATGTAAGTGTGTGTGCATGTGTATGTGTCTGCCAGTATCTAAATGTGTTATGCATACTTCTGCACACTGAGTGTTCAGGTTTGTTTTTTATTTCTGTGCAGATTTGGTAAAGAAAAAACTTAATATGACTCAACTGGAGCTGATAAAACGTCATTAGGCTCTCACTGTGAATCCATTATTATAAAAGTCAATAATTAAAATGCTGATGTATTGTTAGTTAAAAGTTTACTGTTTTGTTACCTGTTGTAAGTTTACTTTTTGTTTTATAATGTCTGAGGACTACAGTTATTACAGTTTTGAGCCTGTACGTGTATGTGTGTTTAAAATAAACATAAAAAGAGGGGGTAGAGAAACACAGCAGGTGTGCTTAAGACTATTTGTGTGTTTGTGTGTGTTTGTCTCCACTCACAGTAGGAGCAGCCATAGACTTCTATGCGCAGGCCAATCCGTCCTTCCTCGCTCCAGTCCAGCGGGACGAGCCTCAGGAAGCGTGCCACGATTCCCTGCTGAAGCTCGTGGCGAACGGCGCTCTCCGAGTTGGAGTTCCCAGAGAAGGCCTGTGAACACAAACACACACACACAAACACACACACACACACATGCACACACAATGAAATTAAATACATCAAAGCCATGAGCCTGCAGTCAAACAAGCAGCTTTGGGACTTGGAGCAAAAGCATTTGTTCCACTCACCACATCCTGCCCCAAAGGTGCACAGTCACAAAACATACAAAATAATTATGAGTCTACATATCTAATATGCCCGCCATAAGACAATCTGACTGCAGGGGATTTGAAGAGGAAATTGCATATTGTATTGAACTTGAAGTGCTTGTAAGACACTCACTGTTCACTTCATTTCATATTTAAGCTGATTTCCGGATCCCCAAAGATTCATGAAGGCTTCTATCTGATGAGGTATACAGTTCTTTGCCATATTAGCATTGTGTCACACATTCAGTTAGGGCACTGAAATTTCAGCCTCTAGAAAAATCATTGTCGTCTACTCACAAAACAAATATGTGCATAGCCAGAGAGAACATACAATTAACTGCTGCCTGTTGATTTATATACTTGGCAATGTTAAACAATACATGAGACAAAAGCCTTTGCCTCTGTGGTAAATCATATTAAAATTATGTATTTTCCTTGCTTGCAACTCTAAAGAACAAAGTTCAACATAAAATTATCCCTTCTGTTTCTGGAGCAACGGCATGGAAGCTGGTAACCACTGATGCCAACAGAGTTCATCGTCAGCTAACAACACAAAGGCAGAAACAATTAAGTCTATGAATTTGAGAACACAGTCTGTTTGCCAATTTGTTCTTTAGTGATGCAAAGGCCCTGGTACACTTAAAAAGCATGCATTATAGCCAGGGCAGGAAATATGAGATTTAATTCAATGGATTTTATTCTTGTTGTGATTTGATTATGATTCTGTTGTAATGTCTGCAACTCTGTGACAAAATACACTGACCTATGGTAAAGCAATAACTCAGGTAAATCTTGTTAAGCAGGGGCAGCTGAGTGTGTATAAATGTAGATAGGTAACTCATCTGTCTGAGTATGACTCCTCCTTTTAACTTCTTTGTTCCTGTTTTCTTTCCTTCTGTACTCCTGCTAAGTGTCTCCTCCTTTATCTGGCACATGATGAAGAGAACCTCAAAACAAACTAATACACCTCACAATTTTGACTGTGCCTCCACTACAACAAACACACACCACCACAACTGTTCACACACGCAAACGCAAAGAACAGTTGGCACAAACAATTGGTCAGAAACATCATTAAAAGCCTAGCAGGTAACTAGATGAGAGGAAGACACCAGACAGCCATGTGTTATTGCAGATAAGACATGAAGTAAGCAGGGCAGTGGATGAGCGCTGGGGAAAAAGAAAGCTCTCCTCAGACAGTCTGCTTTGAGCTGACTCCTCAGTGACCTAAGCGTGCACCCCTGAAGATATGCTATCTGCAAAGGAGGAGATGGTCAAGAGTTCACACTAAGCTGAGCGCTGCTGAACTTCCACTGCGTCGAGGAAGTGGACACGAAGTGAACCGTGCTTCTATCTCCTCCACCCTATTCCCTGTCTTTCATTTTTAATCTTTATTTTTCCAAAAAAAGGTTAACTGGGCTCACAAACACATTTTTTCATTAGCACCCTACTTCACATTCACACAGCTCCGCATGACTCATCGGGAAGCCCTTCAGTCGACTTTACCTGAAGCTTCTACTCTCTGCAGGTGCACGGGTCCTGGAGATTTCGGTTAACTGAATTGCTCAAGGGCTGCTTCTGTACGCTGTTTTTTCATGGAGAGCGCTGAAACTCACTCACACTCTCATGTGACTGTTTGTATGTCAGCAGCCGTAAAAGCAACATTTATAGTTAATATAGGGTTCTCGTCGGTAGTATCGTATTCAGTGAAGTGAGGCAATTTGTCAAGGTCTCACTCTTGATTTCTGAGTGTTTTCAAAGGATTCAAGTATCAAGCAAAAGTCACAAGCATATGGGAAAGCCTGGTTTTAAAAACATTTTTTATTTTTCCAGCATAAAGTAAGCAAAATCAGATCATCTCATAGAGGCTTGTTTTATGTCTCTGTATGGAATTTGAATATACAAGTCCAGTGGAAGTCAGCTTTGTCAGTTCACGGATAAATTAGCAACTTTGCTCAAAAATAAACTGTAAAACCTTGCCAGACAGTGACAACTGATGTAACAAGAGAAAACAGCTTAAATTAAAGATACAAATATAAAAGTGTTGGAAACTATATTAATGTTCAATTTACTTTATGTTTAAAGTTTAATTTTGGAGATGTTTCTTTGGCAAAAACTGAGAAAATTAAATGGAATAAATGGAAATTAAATAACAAATAGAATATAAAAACATAGAAAAAAATAAAAAAAAGTGCTTCTGACTCACTTTTAAGACTAAATTTCATTTGATCTATTTGCCTGAGTTGTATAAAAGTTTTAGCTTAACCATTAACCATTAAACTGCCATAAGAAATTACAGAAATAAAGAAAAACTGTTTGAAATTGTCCTCAAAACTGAACTATCCCTTTGAACACTGGGCCAGTGCTGACCTGTAGATTTGTTTGTACATATCTCATATTTTATCTGCACTCATCCCTCTTTTCTGAGGGATTTCCACAAGGACATGGAGTAACCAGCCAGTGGGGAAAAGCAGCTAAAGATACTGGCAGGGAAGAAATAAATGTGTTGGTTTGGTTGCTTCAGGCACGTTCTAATCCAACTATTCAATCATATACACTGATCTTAATTATTGCTTCTTTTAATGAGTTTTGCCCACTCGAGACTCCCAGTGTGTTATATAAGTTTGCAAATAGTTATAAATATTTAAAAATTCCTGACTGGTCTGAACTTTTGAGGTTAGCACTCATTGTTTTTCCTACCTTACATAATTTTAAAATTTAGAAATTTATTTTTTAAATTATATTTTATTAATTGACACCTAGGCCTCGGTAGCGAGATGCATCTGTAAGTGGATTTCAAGAAACAAACAAACAAAAAAAAGGTAGTCATTAATTTATTAATTAGGCCTATTAACCTTAGTATGGAAAATGCAGTGCTTTTTAAGCTTACTGCACAACTGTCAAGTGTCTACTACTGGTATTTTGCAAGGTAACCCATCTAATTAGGAGGTCCCTTGTCAGTGCAAATCTTAATGTGTTTGTCATAAATTATTTTGCTAATATTTGTCAAGCAATTAAGAACACTCTTCCTACTACCCACTCCGTACTTGTAAGGACACAACCTTATACCTGAGAGCCCACAAATACACACACACACACACACACACACACACACACACACACACACACACACACACTTTAATTGCAGGGCATGAAGGGTAGGACAGATGCAGATGGGTATAATCCTCTAGTGTCATCATGCTTCAGCATCACTGCATACTTTTACTTTTTCTTGTAGTACGCGGTAGAGCTGCCCTCACAAAGAACATACTACTGCATGCAGTATGCATACAGTTGGAACACACTGCTTTGTCATGGTAGCACACCTTAAACTTTGACTCTGAAGCTCTTATATCCATTGCAGCCCAAGTGCAAAAGTTGGGCAAGAATGCTTTCTAAGCCATTCTTTGGTAACATTCATTTAAATGTAAGTTGACATTTGCACTGATTTATCCTCTTGGCTTTGTGCAGCAATAGTATATTAATATATTAACTGTACATAGGAGTCACAAAACACATGTAGTACTTACACAAAATGTGCTGTCATTTGTAATTGTGGTGCTTGTCATTCTGTCAATCAGCTGTCAAATGTTCGGGCCCTCTCTGTTTAGAATGACACACAGTGACATATGTGACGTATTTCTGCAGTATGCAAGCATTCTGGCTTGCATACTGCAAAATCTGATAAATGTGGCAGGACTGACATCCTGGTACTCTTGGCATACTGCATTTCACATACTAATTCTTGGAACACACTCAAAAAACACATCTTTTTCTGGCATACTAAAAAAGTAGGGTAGTATAGGTATTGGAACGCACCCAATGTTTCAAGTCGAGCCTCGTGCTCGTAAAATGTACACATATAGTGAATGACAATTTGTCAATCAAAACTCTTTAATCAGAATCAAAAATGACTGGACTTAAATGAGTGGTCGGCTGTTCGGCAAGCAGAAGGCACTTCTGGAAAGCTTCTCTCTTTCTGAATCCTCCTCACATCCTCTGCTCTCTATCACATGTTTGTCCTTCACTATTCTGCTTCCAAAATGCCCGTGGTGCTGGCTCGGGATTTGAAGCACAAAAAGCAAGAATGTATCAATTTGAATGCACACATGGATGCACATATGCACACACACAAACGCCTACACACCACCTTGCCATTTAAACCTTCCTGCAATGTTAAAACCTGCTATCGGCTTTAAGCTAATTTCATAGTTAAAATAATAATAAAGAAGCTTTGCATGCTGCATATCTACTGAGGATTTGGCTGACTGCGTGCAGAAGTCTTCTTTTTGTCCAGCCGACACTTTCCTTACCTTTGTCAAGGTATACGAGTGAGAGCGAGAGAGTGAGAGGAAGAGATAGAAAGACAGGGAGAACAAGACCATTTTTTGTCTCCACCCAAATGCTTCACCCCCCCATTCCCATTTTACCGCTTCCTTCCTTTATTTCTTATTGTGTTCATCCCGCTATTCGGCACTTATCTGTACTTGGCTGAATGAACAGCTCAATTCAAAGGCATTACCATGCAGAGCGGAGAGCAGAAGGCAGGATAGGGTAGAGAGGAGGAGGAGGAGGAAGAAGATGAGGAAAAAGTTGTGTATGCTGAACACCTCGCAAAAGTCTGCCAAGTCAACCATTTAATTCCTCTCCTGCAAAGTCAAATCATTAACCAGCAAAACCAATGACTGATTGGGGATTTGTCTCTGTGTGTTTCACTCTATAGAGTGAGAAAGTCTTACTGCTTTTTTTCCAGTGTGTGTGTGTAAGAGCTTAGACCCTGACATTTTCTTTAATCAAGAACTGAGGTAAATTACAGAAAAAAAGGACAAAAAGTGAAACTTTATGTTTTATTTGATGTATGTCTGTATGAACCCTGCAGTATTCCATCGAAAAATAAAAAATAAAAATAACATACACAGGGGATTCTGTAGTAGATTCTAACTGAAAAATATTTACTTCAGGTTTCTTGTACCCCTGTTAGAATATGCATAAAATTTTAAAATATTAAAAATGGAACAAACTGTGTTTTAAAAGTTTGTTCGGAAACCTTGGATGAGAGTCAAAACAGCAAAGAGCTGCCACATGATTTTAGCTATCTGTGGGATCAGCGGATGAAAAGCAATGAGGGGAAACTTGACTTGCAAAACAAAAATAATGAGCAAAGAGCCAGCCAGGCTCTTTGTTAGGATTTGGACCACCACAGCTGCCGTAATTCAAGTTATACAAGCCAATCACTGTACTACAGCTGGTCAACACACATCCCTGTGGTCTGCTTTGTCTCACACACAAACACACATCTCTCTCCATGTAAACAAGGTACACATGCATGTTAGCATCCTTGTGTCAATACGAATTCACACACACACACGCACACACACACAGAACATTTATATCTATCATCTACTATCTACAGCTAAACCTTATTATCTTTTACTGCATTTTTTAAGTTTCTGAATGTTCATTTTTGAAACATCAGTGTGTCTATATGTCAGAAAATATCTGAGATCTGTGTGTGTGTGTCTCTCCCTTGACAGTTAGAGACAGGCCTTTCCACAAAACAGACCTCCAGAAACTGAGAAACAGCAAGTGGAAGCTATTTTTCTGGGGTTTGCTTGTTGCTGCTGGACGTGTTTTTCGGCCAGCACATAGTCTGTGCCATTGTGTGTATGTGCATGTGTTTCTTTCTGACAGAAGCAGGGGAAATCAGTCTGGCCTGGTCTGGTCTTTTGTTTTTATCGACAAGTGTACAGGACAAAACAGACAGGCCGTGGAGAAATTTGTGTTTCTGTGAAGCCCTGTGGGTGGTTGTGTTTGTGTGCCAAAGAAAACGGGAATAACTGGAGTAATGCATCGATCTTTAAACTGCTTTAAAGATACAAGGAATTATAGCAAACCCTTGGTGTTACAACATAGAAATAATAAAAGTGCTCTATTTTGAGACTGTGTGTGAATGCTTACAGAGACTTATTTTATGAACAAATAGCCAGTACATGGCTTTAAGTGCAGCCACTGAGATGTGTTGCAATTACATGATGTTTTCAGGGAGAAACCAATGTAACTTTTAAATGCAATACCAACTTCAGAAACTGCTGTTATCAATTCAAGTCTTGCACTACAAACCGCCCACTAGACGAGTTAGTCCCTCTGTGTGGACGTGGCTATGCCTGCCCTTCTCCAAAAAACTAAAGCAGTGTATGAATCCAAAAAGGCAAAATGTATAAATCTGACACCTCCTGCCTCCCATGGGTGGGTTTATGTTATTCAGGTCTTTTCCTGAAACTATGTGTCAGGAAAATACAGCAACTGGGGAGCAGGCCTTATTTACAAAAGAAAGATGCCTCAATAGGAGGAATTCTTCATCTTCTTGGGGTAAATTCTGAGCACTTGCACACAGAATTAAAATTCTGGGCTATACAGTCAATCAAGCCTCCCACTAGGGGTGGAGACCACAACCAAGTTCTGCTGCAGGCAGAAGCTAAATTGGTTTTTGATCAGGGTCTGCAACTCCAGACTGGCTGAATACGAAACTTGACCTGTGCTGTATCCTGTAATGCTTTTTTGTCAGTTTTTGTTGGTTTCACAATCATTTGTTTCTCTGTACAGTTTGGATTGCCTGCCATCCTTTTTTCTTTACAATTTCTTGTTATTAAAAAAAAAAGCATTATCCTAAAAAAAAGGTGTTTTTTTTCCCCCAATTAAATACTAATATAAGCAATTTTCATTAAGTAATGTTCATTCTCATCTCCTTTAGTTTGCACCTGGTAGCTATTGTTGAGACAATGGGACCAGTGGAGAGTTTTCATCTGTTTTCCAGCCTCTTTTACTCATTTCTAGGAACTTTCTCATCGTTCTGAAGTGTGAGTGGGGAGGAACACTGAGCTTGACTTTTCCGCATACTGTACCTCCATATTTCATTTAAACAATTTTTGTTCAGATGTTTTGTTTATATTTTCTTGCTTTGATACATATTGTTACCCTGCAAACCACGCTTCTCCAATGTTCTTGACATTGTTTAATAGAGCAGGTACATTGTTATATCAATTGGTATCTGTTATTGCCATGTGTTGGGACTTTTCTCCACAATTCCTATTGATGTCTCACACCTGCCTAAATGAACTTTCGGAGAGCTGGTAACAAAAGAAACTGTAACTTCCTTCTTTGCTTTACATACATTCATGTGATGCATTAGCTGAAGAATGAGGAACTCTCCCAGAACATTTTATGCTAATACTTTTGCACTTTCATGTCATTTAATTAATTACTGTGGGGCAATCAAAAGAAATAAAGTGTTCTGAAGAAATCAAAGAACATTTTTGCATCAAACCATCATCTGTCTTCCCCTTCTAACTTATCAACATCACTAAATTATCATTGGAGTGTGAAACATTCCCCTGCACTGAATTAAATTTTACACAGAGTCAGGCAGAGGAGACACACAGACATGCACTCTCACGCAGTGGGAAAGAATAGAGCTTTAAGAGCCCATTACTCAAACTGTGAACATTTGGCACCTACTCTCCCCTCTGCCCACCAGGGACCAACACTGATGGAGTGAAGACTGCCTCCCTGGCTTTGCTAGAAAACCTCACAGCACATGGAGCTCAGGCGCAGTGTTAGTGTGTGTGCAAACCCTTGCGCCTTTTGACACTTCACTAAGTCATTATATCTGAGTGTAGGTGTGTTTTGACATGATGTTTGAGGGGGCATTTTCATGCTCATTCATGTTTGACTTCTCCTCGCACATCACGCCACCTACTCACTCAGAGATTTGACATTATAGTAGGAAGACCTGTGAGAAGCATTTGGAGAGAGGGAAGATCTGTTTGGCAAAATGAGTCAGACAGATGCCACTCATCACAGTCTTGTGGACCAAATAAACTACCATTTTAGGACACCACCTGTGCAATGGTAATATATGTTAAATAGTTCCTTCAAACCTTTTAAAAATATCGAGGGTCCTATTTTGAAGATCTTTGGCACACAGTCTAAATGGCACAGTGCAAGTCCACTTTGCTATTTATACAGTGTGTAATCTTGGTGCAAAGTGAAGTGAAGTGTAAGGTGAAAATGGGATGGATTTAGTCCCCTAATTAATCATAGGTGTGTTTTCGGTTAACAAGATAACTTCAAAAGCCAGGTGCGCTTGGACAAAGACACATTGCTATTAAGATGGTAAAGACAATCTGTCACAGAAGTACATCGGCAGAACAGTGACACAAAGCTGAAAGAGGTAAAATAATGGCAGGAGACGAGGAAAGCAAAAGCTTCATTAAGTACAGTAATGCACTGGTGGGCTATTTAACTGATTATGAGGAGTCTTGATGCACATCCCTGAGTGTTAAAAGCAGAATTTACATGCCTTGTGAACACGTCTGTGTACACCTTTCCAAATAGTGCCCTCTGTAAATAACAGGACTACATTGCACCAGGCTTTAGATGTGATGTGCTGTAAGTAAGTGTAGTGTAAAAATGACATCTGCGTTGTTTGGAGGCTAGCAATGACTCTTCACTTTGCTGTGCGCTGCCTTTGTGCCGAATGGATGATAGGGCCTTTAGAAAGCACAGTTGATACCATGGAAAATGTGTAATTTGACTTAACTTCCCAGTGTCATGTCTTATCCTCCGTTATATATATACAGTGTTAATGTTTGTGACATTAGAATTAAAATTTCATCGCAGCCACTCAAGTTGTGCCACGGGAGGCTTTCATGACCCACCGGGAAGTGTCCTCTCTATCCATTTCGATTCATCATTCTCGTTATTCACACTCAGAAATTTTTAATTTCCACACGAGGCTTATCTGGAATGAAGTGAAGTGACATTAAAAAAAGACTGAGGCTCAGGCCCTATGAAGTCACTGCAGCAGATCAAGATACAGAGCTGAAACTTAGGGGAGACTCAGCGTAGATGAAAAATCCCAGAAAAGTCATATCCATGACTGCAAGCAGTGCATTCCTCTGTGGTCTGATGGTTACTTAAATTTACACACTTTACTACTGGATTTAGTAATTCATTTATGATGGCAGACAGCAGCAGCAGTCCTTGTGGGTGAATGTGTGTGTGTGTTAGAGATGCGCGGATAGGCAATTATTGCATCCACAACCGCATCACAAAACTCGTCATCCACCCGCCATCCACCCGAACCAACGTTTTTTTAAAAACTGCACCCGACCGCTCTTGCCTGTTCAAGAAAGGAGACTGATCCAATGCAGCAGAGACATTCAAAAAATTAATGCGTGCCACACATTAATCTTGGCCACGCGTTAGTCTTGGCCAAGAGATAATTATTGTTGTCATTTCCATGAAGAAAGAGTTGATTGTTGTTGCTGAGGCTCCTT
>JAQLOL010000013.1:13539596-13550264 GCA_029783665.1 Naso thynnoides
TTTTTCTTTTTTAAAAAAAAAAAAAAAAAAAAAAAAAAAAAGGAGAGAAAGAAGTGCACATATGCACGTATGTGTGTGTCCCGAAGCCTCTTATAAATAAGACAAGCGTCAGAGAGAAACAAATGGCTCCAGTTTTGCTTGTTACTGCACTGGGGGTTATTGATGGTGTGTGTCTAGCTAAAAATTATTGGCTCTTTATTTGTTTACATAAGCAATATTTTGAATTACACTGGCAATAAATTAAAAAGCAATATACTGTATATGTCATACTATGCAAAGCAGAAAAAAATGGCTATAGTTACACAAACATTTCAGAGATGAATGTGTCTTGGAATATTTGCAGAAGTATTGGCAATAAATCAGGGTTAATGGCAGAAGGAAAACACTTCTATAAATAAATAATCATCAGCAAACAATTATGATGCAGCAGCCAAAAAACAACAACTTAATTTTCTTTCAACTGTGCAATACACATATTTGTTATGGCAACCTCATGTAACAGTAGGCTATTAAAAAAGAGAAAAATTATGAAGCCTTTCGAGGCTGAATGCAGAGCTTAATGCCAAAAATGCACACATGCAAAAGTAATTAAATATGTTTGTGAATGAAAAAACACAAACTAGACCTTGTAATTCCGTCGCAAGTAAACAAGATTAGCCAATGTCAGGTGTATGAAATTCTCATAAGCCCCAGACACAAATGTCAAAAAACTCACAGACCAAGATTGTCTGTTGTTTTGCCTCCCATCGCTTGTCTCTTGGTCAAAACTTTGAACATAAACACACTGCAAAGAGAATAGCTCACTGCCAGTTAGCATATGTGTTTTGTTTTTTTAAACATTGGAATTCACACATTAATAAATAGTCTTTATTTCTTTGAGATAGCTGCTGCCCTTCAACTCTGGCTTATTTTGGCCATTTGGTTACTGTTCATTAACATATTGACAGGCATTGTCTTGATGTTCATTTTGGGGATTTCAACAATTGTAGGGGAAAGGATGGTATTTTCTTAGTATCAGCAAGGACACGTTCCCCCACAGAATGTGCTGTGTGCTAGCCTTCATAAAGCAAATCGAAATTACAGTAAATTGCACTACAACTCTGTATTTTACCAGAAAAAGCAAACTAAACATTTTCTAAATCAATTTTGTGCAATAGTTAACACTCTGAATGTGATTTTAATATCAGCAAACAGTAACATTTTTCATCTCTATCTCTAAAAAGCAGCAGTCATTTTCCCCTGGCACTGATCAAGATCAACGAGACTGAAAAAACCAAAGACTTGGAAGTAAACAGAACTACAACTGAGAAAATATAACTGCCAATAACTGAGCAGGCTTGAATCTCTTATCTGGAGTGAATCAGCAGGAAGACGTTACTGCTTGATTCTTTTAAGTTTTTAAAAAACAGGATCTGCAGGGTCAGCTTGTGTTTTTTCCACTTTCATCAGATGACAGTCAGATGGACTGGTCAAAAAAAATCATCTTGACTCCACCGCTGGAGATAAACATGTAAACAGTTCCCCCTATTTTCCTCCAGATTTTATATTTCTGCTCACTAGCTTGGTGTATTAATGTTTGTCATGACAGGACTGCTGTCCTCTTCTCCTCTTCACTAGCTGAAAGCCCACCTGCAGAGTTTCATCATACAGCAATAATAAAATATGTCGGCCATTCAGCTTTTAGTTCATCTCAGAAAGTCACATAAACCACTAAAGTACTTGCTAACAGTACAGTCAATAGGATCTGTTTCAAGTAAAGGATAAGGAGAACATGGAAAAAGAGAGATTACGTCCATACAAAGTCAGGCAATAAATTGCTAATAGCTTGTTTTCCATTTTCCATCTAGAACCCATCAGGGCTTGAATGAGGTCTTTGGTTGAGATGTTACATTTAGCAGAAACTGAGCTAATTAATTGATGAATATTTATACACGCCATGCTGTGGCACACTGAGAGTTTTCCTCCCACACAAGGTTCTCTGCCCTGGGTTTTGTTAGGGTGAAATGGAAGCTTTCACAGTTTAATATTAACGAGTAGAAAACATTGTAGTGTCAACCTCTATCAAAACAAAAATATTTACTTTCCAATCCTTTTAACACATCTGTCATTCATTTTTACACCCAAAATAAACAGGGGAAAGTTAAAAAAAAAAATCCATGTTAATAGCTTTGGATAAGGTTATCTACAGTTATCTTCCAACAAGAACATAAAAGCAAGCCAGCTATAAAGCTCTGACTTTGATGGTATTACTGCTTTTTGTTCCCTATCTGGTTGCCTGTGGCCATGGCGATGCATACTCCTCTAAACACACACAAACACACGCACACACAAACACATGCGCATACACATGTATTTCTTGCTCACTCACCCAAATGTTGCCATCTTGGTGATATGGTTTCCAGTTCCTTCCAGTGTCGCTGTAAAGGAGACGGTACCGAGTTGTCCAATCAGAGCTGCTGTAGCGACCTTGTGTTGCTATGGCGCTCACCTGCTTTCTTGAACCCAGGTCTACCTGTAGCCACTGGTAATGGTCACTGTCCAGAGGTGACCATCCACCAGCACCTGCAGAGTTAGTGACATTTTATAATAAGTGGGATGTCAAAGAATGTCCTCATTTAAGACAACAGATACCTTTACCATTTAGTCTATTAATTTTACAAGAGGATAATGACTCTGCCAAGATGTAAATAATAAAAAAGTATATAAATGGAAATCTTTGTTTTTTTGTTTTGTTTTAATTTTTTCAGCATCTTTTCAGCAGAGACTGTCTGTTACAGTTACATGCTGAGTTGCTGCTATCCACAAGCGATAAAATGGCATGGTATCACTATAATGACATTTTAAAAAGGGAGTGGGACTTACAGTCTTTAATATTAATAATGGGTGGTGTCCAGCAGATAGCAGCCAAGACATTTGCTCCATAGCATTGGAGCCGTATAAGATTTTGCATACATGGTTGGTGCCTACTGACTGTAAGGATGTTTCACAAGAATGACGAGTACAATGTTCTCCAGTAACATGCAATCATTCGCTCTCCAACACAGCAGACTCTTCAGCTTCTAAAGGAATGGCAATAGGAAGAATGACATTTCAGGATGGATTCTGTTTTATGTTGGTATTCAAAGCAAATATGACATTTTATAAATGTTGAGGAGCCCACAGTCATCCATGTGCATCTACTGCCATGTTCAATTTCAACTCAAAGAAAAACAGACCAATAGCGTTGTGCCATATCATATCCTTCACAATAATACTGATATACTTTTAAAAAATTATTAAAGAAAATCAGAGCATGATAATATTCCAACTTGTTGACGTAACGTTGTTATGCCCCTGCTCCCAGCAACAAGTTCCACAGTTAAGAAGTTAATAAAAAAAAGACTTTAAAAACAAAATGGGGCAACACAAAAACTTATTTGAGAAACAACTTGATGTTATTTTAGGGCCACCGATCCTGACCGACCTTGAATGATGCCAGGATTAGGGTTTATGCACATTACTGGTAATATCTACAAGAAGAATAAGTGTGGCCTTAAAATTCACAAGGCCAAGATGTGGAGAGAGGGAGTCCCAAGAGCAGCGCACAGGGACCAGAGCCTGGTCAGGGCGCAGAACCTCCAAGGCCTTCAACCCTAGGCAAGGGTGATGCAGACCACCGCCTCCGCAGCATGATGACCATCATCATAGGTCATACAGCAGAGCAGTTTGGCTATGCAGAAAAGGGAAAGCCTGGAGCCTCTTACACTAAGAACTACTGTATAAAGCAACACAGATACAACAATTACGACAGGAGCTTCAAATGCTAAGAGGGAAGCACAAGAGTGAAAGAGAGAGGAGAAACAACCCCTTGCTGAATTAAGGGACATCTTGCAGTGGAAGCTCATGACTCTACGGCTGGCACGGAGGTCAGGATGGGCAGGAAGTGGAGAGCAACAGAGGCAGTACATGTGACTATCTCAACTGAGGCAGAGGGAGCTGTGGGGAATGTGGCTACAGCCTGAGCCTGTCTTGGTTTCTTCCCCAGGACCCAAATCTGCAACCCCCGGGGCAAAGAGAGACACCAACTTGTTCAGGGCCATCAAGTCTACCACAGATGCTGCTGAGAAAGCCACCAGGTGGCTTTGGTTGAAGAGAGAGGCCCCATGGTCTACTGCTGCTGGGATGCAAGCCAGGGACCAATCACCCCAAACTGGGTCACTTGGGTGAGTGTATGATGTTGAAAGACCAGAAACACTTGAGGACCTCAGGTTACACCGCTGATGATGCATCCCAGTGCATTCACAGGATGTATTGTTAGAGCAGTAAAACAGGAATGACACATTCCATGGTTATGCAAATACATGAAAATGCAAATATTTTCAAGCACACATTCAATCCACTTCATACTGACAGTTGCGTAGGGTTATCTCCTCATATTTACAGCTAAGCTCTGGTTCAATATGTGCATCACTGAGTGCAGATTAAAGTGATATTTCACTCTGGTGCAACATCCATTTTCATTTCACAGTGCACACATCCATTGAGATATATATTCTTTCATAAGACTCAAAAATTGACAATAACACACCTAATTACTTTGTTTGAATGTTGAGACTGAAATTTCTTTTGACCACCTCTCTAATTCTATGCATACCGTTTAGAAGGCTTTCAAATACATACCAAAACACAGTTCCCAACTCGAAGGTTTATGAGCTCCTTTACATTGTGGGTGCACACTCTATCAAGGTTGAATATTGCTTTGAAGAAAATGCTGTCTCTGAAAGCATCAAAGGATCCAGTTTCAGTGCCATTTTCCGGTGGTTGCAGTGTTGACTGTTGGAAAAGATGGTTATGTTGTGTTGTAATCCCCTCAGTGGCAGTAGGCGTCCTTGTGCTAGCCTAAAATCTCATGGCTATGCCTTCATTTCCAGACAAATACTAATGTGTTGTCTGAAAGTTGCCCCACTTCAGTCCTCCAGGTGTCTACTTGAGGGCAGGCCAAACTCCCCTGGACCTTGCAGGTTAAATGAGCCTCTGGTTAAATGATGCAGAAACAAGAAGAGGAAGGCAAGTGCTAGACAGAAGACAAAGAAAAATGCTGGACAGGATCCCACTGACCTGATTTCTTCTGCCATTAAAATGTAAGAGAAGAAAAACAGTGCTGTAATGCCAACATTGTATTCAGGGTACTCTGAAAACAGTCCAATGAGTGTTAGAAATGCAAAAAAAAAAAGCACAGAGTGCAAAAAAAATGCATGAAGAGACCAAGGCACACTTAAATTCACACAGACTCTCACACACACCGAGCCCAAACGATGTATCAGTGCAGCAAACAGCCGAGCCTGTGACAGAATGCAACTGTGAAATGATTATCGGGAAGAGTGGGTGGTGGATGGACAGCGAACTGGCCATGCCACGGCCGTCTCCTTTGATTCTCTGTGATGGATTTTTTTTCTAAAGGACACAAACAGATAAGAAAGTGACGGGCTGAAAGCACAAGTGAAGGAGAGTGGCTGATTTAAAAATGACAGGGAAAGATAGATAGAGAGAGAGAGAGAGAGAGAGAGAGAGAGAGAGAGAGAGAGAGAGAACAGAAATGTTGGTAGAAAGTGAGAGAATGGGAGATAGTACAACCAAGAAAGTACCAGAGAGTCAGAGAAGAGCACCAAGCGTAGTGGAGGAGTCATGAGAGATGACAGTCATATGATAAAATGGAGGGTTAGGCGGTTTGTGACGTATCCCCCCATGACAAAAATACTATATCTTATCCAATTACAGAGCCATTACACTCCAGCCATGGCCTCGACAGATAACCAGGCTTGTATCAGTGGAAACGTCAATACCTCAAAAACTCGTTGTAGCAAAGCCATTCCCTCGGGGGGATAAAACACTATCAAAAGAAGGAGAGGGGGAGGGAGGCTGGAAGAATTGGATTTGGAAGGGGCGGGGTGATTGTGATAAGTAAACAGACAGTAGAAAATAAAGATTATGAAAGCCAGCTGAGCAGACAATGACCAAGGCAGAGTGACACTACGAACGAGATCAGACAATGGGGTGTCAGAGGGAATGAAGAGAAGGTGTGTGTTGAGACAAGACAAGGGAGAAGGCAGAAGAATGGAGATGAAGGAGAGTAAGAGAGATGGATGAGGTAGGGAGAAGAGGAAGCGATGAGAGAGGGTTTTATGACTCTGATACTGGGAAGGCCAGAGATGAAATATCATGGAAATGGAATGGAAAAAGGACAGAAGATAAGCAACGAAGATACTGTATGGAAAAAGAAGGTAATAGATGAGGCCAAAAATAAAGAGCGTGGGAGGGACAGACAGAAGGTAAAGGAAGAGAACTGAGCACATCCAACACAGAAATGGAATGCCATTAATGAAGAGTTAGACTATAGGTGGGTGTAAATGCCATGAAACAGGAACTAAAGATCTGAGAATTTATGTGCAGAGTAAAGGAAATAGAAGAAAGCGAGACACAGATGTTTAGGCCAAATCCATTTCTGATTTTTACCACTTGCTTTGTGCAACTGAGTTACAAGGAGTAGTGGTTGAAATACTCCTACGAAATGGGACACCCCTACAAAAATGCGATTTGTCATTAGTAGTCTACGATTGCTTTCAAGTAAGCAACCACAAAATGTTTTTGCTGGAGCTGTGCAATAAGACTTTAGACACCTCCAGATGATGTTATGAACACTGTTGTTAAGTTTTCCAACGTATGTAGGACATCCACAACTGACACAGTGCAGAAATGATTATATTGGCTGCAGGCAGTGAAATGGCAAGCCCACCTTCATCTGGATGTCCCCCAACATTGGCTGTGTGTGGAATCACGGAGTTGTGCGACACAACTACATACACTATGGGACAATGTCATGAACCTCGACACAATGTTTCTAAGTTTTCCAACATGTGTGGGACTTCCACAACTAATACAATGCAGCAATAATGGTTATATCAGCCATAGTTAATGACAGAAATGGAAAGTCCTCCCCTCCAGTGAACAGGTTAAAATAAGTAGGCTGTGTGTATTCCTTTCACTCATGCCAATGATGATAGAACACAAATTATCTAGTGGAGAATACAATGGTCGTCGTAATTTTCAAATCTTTATTAATGGAAAAAAACAAAAACAAACTTGATTTGTGAATTTCTTTTGGTTTCCTTTGTCACAACTGCAGCAATCTTGCAGGTGATTTGCAAGGCATTCTAGGAAATATCTCACAACCCTCCGTTTGGAGTGTGCCCCTGACAAGTCTTCATTTGAGGGACAATTAGCCCCAACATGTCACCCTACTCCTCTATCTCCACAAGAATCATGCCACCCTACGCCTAAATGTGGACGCACAAAACGGAGGGGTAGGGCTAAGTGGTAGGGGCAAGGAGTGAAATGGGACTGAGCCTTAGAATTTATGTTTTTGCTGGGGTCACTATAGTACATTTTTCAATAACAGCAGTATGTTGGTGAAAGGTTTGCTAGCAACACAAGGTTTTCATCACTGTATTTCTGTTTAAACCCTCACCTTTCTTTTATACCAGTGCTTTGACATGAGATGGCATCTTTCTTTTCAGTGCAATTTCACATCTGATGATGGATCACTACTTGAGAGATTTTGAAGTGAAATCGTGAATATGAATGAATATGGATTCACTGAGTGGAGGCTGAACTGGCTTTGCTGCTCTAAATGCACCTTCTGTTTCACAGTCACACACATTCAAAAAGCTCAAGTGCAAATGCTGGTACATTTCTCAACTGTTGATGGCTGAGAAACACCAAGCAAACAATTGGCACTTTGGCCCATGAGTCAAGGTCACTGAAATGGTTGATAATGGTTGGTGGGAATCAAATTTCAAATATCCAATAATTTTAGCTTTGCTGTTCTGCTGCCACAATAGGCACACTAACACTGCTGGTGCCTCATACGCAGGCATTCAAACTGAAAATTGCACTGGGAAAAGAAAGCAAGTATATATCAATGCCACACACTGAGTCAGCATCTGGATTCAGTTGCCTTGTAAACCAACTTTTGCTTTTGTGTTGCTGATGTGAGAAATGGTGAGACCTGGGATGTTAAAGAAATAACAAGATCCAGTCTTGTTGAGTTCATTGTCAGTACATTTCTAAGTCTGGAGACTGTGCACCAAATGCACAAAAGTTTAAACTACCATAAGAGAGTAATGTACATTGCATCATTGTCTTCTCAACGCCCCCCCCCAACCTTAACCCTGAAATAATGGCATTTACATTACAATATAATATATAAAACATACGCATAATCTTTTTGATCAGTGAAGTACACTGCTAGTTGATGAATCATGGTGTTATGTTAAAAAGTTGAGCTAGGTTCACCTTTTCTGATGGACAAATCTTGCTCCTCTTTACATGAGCCCAACTCTGCAGTCTTACTAAAATGAATGAGGAATGAATGAAGACCATGCATTTTTTTTTGAAGAAGTGCTTCTGTCTTTTTGAACACTGCTTAAAAGGGTGAATGAAAGGACAGGGTGATGTGAGGGAAAAGGAGTTGAAGAGGACAGATGCTGTAGAAGGCGTGTTAGGGTTACAGGGTTAGCAGAAGTAACAGATGGGAATGAGAGAGACAGATAAATTGAAAGTCCATAGAGATGTAAGGGTTCAAAAGTTGTGCAAGTGATGGCAAGCATTCTGGAAAGATGGACAAAAAAGCAATGAGAGAGGGGAGCTGTGGGCTAAAGAGCTTGATGTTAGAGGTCAGAGGAGGAACAAGGGACACGCATTAAAGATGTGGAGGAGCAAAATGAAGGAGGTACCAGAGAAGTGAATTGGGAAACTGTTGTCATAGATTGGACAGGGCTGGAAAAAAAGAATAGATGAGACCTGAGAGAGGAGGAGAGAGGAGGAGAGGCAGCTTGACAGAGGTTGAGGGGGTGGGGGGGAGTGATATAAAAAAAAAGGAAAAGAACAGAGGTGCAGCAAAAGGTGAAAGCCGGAGGGGGAAAGGGGAGAAGTGAGAAGAGGCTGACAGAGTAAAGTGGAGATGGAGGAGGAGACTGGTGGTTGAGGGGGGTTGTGGAAGATGAGAGAGTGAAAGCGAAGGAACAAGAGCATCAGTGTAAGAAATGGGAGGGAAAAAGATGGGAGGAGAGAGGGGAGGGGTGGCGTGTCAGGGGAATGTCGCCGCTCTCTCGCCTGTCACACACAGATGTTTGGGGAGGAGGGGAGGAGCAGGAGGAGGATTGGGGAGAGAACAGAGAAGCAGAGAAGGTCAAAGAAACCACCTCTGAGGGAGAGGCGAAGAAAGGGGAAAGGAAAATAACACAGAAAAGATCAGGAGATAGAGCTTGGGACAAAGGATGGAGAATAAGTACAATCCAAGAGGAAGACAGAGAGAATAAAGCATTGAAAGAAAAACATGCTTAAACTAGAAGAGCAAAGCCACCTAAATCTTTCTACATTGAAGCTGATAAAAGTCCTGAAAGCATTGCTGATGCCAAGCTGCTTCCAGGATAATAGACACTTTGAGCATCAGAGTTCGTGCACGCGCACGTGTGTGTGTGTTTGTACTCGCTAGAAAGTGATGGCTGGAACATGGTTTTAGCCTCAGGAGGGAAATTTCTGAAAAGTGAGGACATTCTGGTCAGTGCTCAAAATCTGAATTATAAATGAAGCTATAAGTTAACTATAAATAAAATAAATTAGATAAATTAGGGTGAGGGTACAGGGCTAGGGAATGGGTTTATGTCAACAGGGTCCTTAGGGAAGGAATTACAATTTTACCAGTAACTTATCGGAATTTAGTCATGCTTAAAGATGGGTGGAATAATTGATTAGTTTGCAGCATTTTTTAATCCAATTATTATTTCAGTCTTCACTCAACAAAAAACAGTTGTCACACTTTATTCTTATAGTCTGTCTGGTGACACTTTACAAGTTATTAGTAGATATTTAGTCACATGGCAACAGTGTGTCAGTTAATATTTAATAAAAGTTTCTGTGGACTGACAATTTGTTTTCTTGCAACAGGTTATTCACCAATAACTAGCCAACTTTGTACATTGAATTAGCATCTTTTGAGTTGACTGTCAGCTATTGTCAGTTGAGAGTCACTAGTGTGATGTCAACATGTGATCAAGAGCATAAAAGTAATCTACAGTTGACTATCAACAGACTGTTGGTAGCTTTGTCACTAGGCAATTGTAGACATGTGTTAGGACTATCTGAATGAAATGAAAACAACTGAGAACAGTATGGAGTCTATAACCTATTAACACAACAACTTCATACAGTAATTACTGTATATGTGACACGCATCCTAACCATTCTCATTAAATGAAATGGTTAAATTTTGGCACCAACAACACTTGGTTAGGGTTAAGGAAAGACATAAGGAGGCGTGCCTTGTACTGAGGTGAAGTTATTCGTGGTAATATGTTGTCTGATTCTTCAGCTGGACCCTTCTTAAATCTGTAGACCACTTGAAATGCACCTTACAGTCAACTGGCAGTTATATGAATGCATATTACTTGTCTGTTGAATATTAACAGACACACTGTTGACATGAAACTAAATATTTATTGATAACTGTCAACAAGGGACTATTTAATTAAAATGTTACCAAAACAACACATATTTATTAGTCCAGCTTCCTAAATATGGGTGCTTTGTCCTGTTTTACAGAATTGTAAAATTTAAACTTGAAGTTGTGGA
>JAQLOL010000013.1:13574975-13589001 GCA_029783665.1 Naso thynnoides
TAATTCAGCCTATGATATTCTTTATTGAAAACATGCTAAATAAAAAGTAGCGTCAACAGACGTGCACAACGATATTTTAAAAATATGCTTGACTTGTTCAACACCCGCTTCTTAGCAATGCATCCACCAGTTAGAAGGAGAATTGCAGAAGAGGAAAACTGAACCAAAACTTAGAGTGTCTGTCTCCACAGTATTTAAGCAAAGGCTTTTAATCTGCTGTGAAACAATCAAAAAATAACATTGTTTCTGTTATTCAAACTCTCCATTGCTCCCTCCCCTCTCTGTCTCTATCTGTTGCTTGCTTTTTACCAAACATTTTGAATGCCGAGATTTGAATATGTCGGTCTTTCACATAATTTTTTTTAAGCCAAAGAGCGGTAATTACAGGACAACGTAAACTCTGCCTCTATTGTACTGAACACCATCTAAATGACCCAACATAACTCGACTCAAAGGATGTCAAAACACAGCTTGAACTTATCTTGCACCATCAATAAAACCCAGAAAGACTGAGAGAGAAAGCAATAACACAACTTGACAGATGCCAGCATCTCATTTCATTGATTGGTCCCACATCTCTGGATGAAAATTTGAATTTGAAAAACATTAAAATGTCAACTTGAATATGCATTCAGTGATAGCAGAAGATGCAAGGTTTAAGAAATGTTTATTTATAGTAAGGGATCTCTTTTACTCTATAAAATAAGTCCTTCATCAACACCTCGTCACTCTGCCTTTTTGTCTGTCTCTGTCACCCTGCGGCGATACGCTTGGCTTTAGCCTGCCCACTTGGTGCCAGGTCAGATCAGTTATACCTGCCTGATTCAGTGAACTCTCAACCAGGACTGTTCTGCTCAGAGCTGCATGAAGCATAACCTCTCTGTCTCTCACTGATACACTCAACCTTCCAAAGACTGTGCGTGTGAATGTGTGCACCAGAGTGTGTTTGGGAGTCGGCACAAAGAAATAGGTGAAAACAGGCACACACAGAGAGAAAGAGAGAGAGAGAGAGAGAGAGAGAGAGACAGAGAGACAGAGATAAAAAGAGAGTTTAGACATTTATGTATGAATATGGCAGAGGGAATAGCAAAAGCTAAACAAAAAACATTATTGTATGTAGTTATATTCATTTTGTGTGGCCCAAAGCATGGCCAACAGCTACATTGTAGCAGGCCTAAATAACTACTTTAATAAATAGGATGGATGTAGTGAGGGCTTAATCCATTTGTGAAAGTGCACATCTTTTTTATTTAAAAAAAAAAATCTAAATGGAATTCGCACCTTATTCACTAAGTGTGCAACTCATGAAGCAATCAACGACTGGAACTGCCCTTCAGTCAAATTCTTCAAGATGATTTCAAAAGGACAGCAGCTTGAAAAAAGAAATCAAAATGTAATGATTCTGCGGTGAAATTTTTAGCGAAGGAAAAGGCAACAGGCAGGTTAATTTAAAAATCAACAAAAGGAAAGATTAAGACTTCAATGCAAACGTGTAACTTACAAAAAATAAATACAAGCCACAGCATCTAGTGGTGGAGCACCGGAGGAAAGACAACTGACCCCGTCAGCAACTTATCCAAGGAAAGCACAAATTTCAACAGGTTGAGAGTCTAGATGGCGCAGAAACAAACAAACAAATGCACACACACACAAAACAGTGCAACTGCACAGAAATTGAAATGTTCAATTACAGCATTGTCTCTCTAAATGGCTTGAGAGTTTGGTTGTCTCTTTGAAATGAAATAATGAAATGAAATAATGATCTTTTTTGCCACCCATTGGTGACATAATTGTAATAATTCTGGAAATATTCAGATATATTGTAGTTTTGCTCTCAGGCTGCATTTCAAAGAATAGTGGACTGCTGCTGCTGGAGGAGGTCTGAACTCTGAGTGCCCTTCTTTTGACTATATCTTTGGGTTATCTATGTACTACTTCTGAGATTTAGATAGGGGATAGGTTCAGTTTAGATTCTCCTCCTAAGTACAGTGCACCTACTTTTTTGTACTTTTTAGAGATAAAACTATTCAGTAAAATGGCTGTTTTAGAAAGGTAAATCAATCCCACAGAATGCACTCTGCCAAACTTTTTCTCTTGCCGTTGGTGACCCCAACATCGCTTGATTTTGTTTTTGAATGGAAATTAAACCCAATTACTTAATTTCCATTAATTAGCAGTGACACTGATCAAATTTGGAAAAACAAAATTGTAAAATTCTAAGTGTATTATCAATTTTTACTCACAATGGATTGCGGATGCTACATTTATACACTCACGATGTCTGCACCTTACAGATCAGCAACAGCAGACAGATGTAATAATGACAACACGAGAGTAAGGAAGTTTCACCTAAAATATGTTGCATAAGGATTTGGCATCAACGTGAAAAGTTGATGATATTTCTAATTTGAATTCTACAAAGAATCTGATGACATTAATAAGGCAAATCTGTAGATATTCATTTGATGAAGGTGACAACATCTGAAGGCAACACCTCTACTTAGGAACACTTCAAGACTGAGTCTGCCAAAATTAGGCCCACATTAAAAGCTCAACCTAAGATCAAAGTAAGCCTGTTGTATTCTGTAAAACTGGTGTTATCAAAAGTTTATTAACCACTGGAGAACTGACCTCACCATGGCATCCCTACCCCTGAGAGATCTTCCATATACTGTGAGATCTTGGTTAGTAATTATTGCCTTTTTCATGCTAATATGGTAGAACAGAAAGACAACTGTGGTGGACAATTGCATTTTCTTCCAGTGAAGTGAGGATGTTGTACAGTGCTCATAACAACAGAGGATTATTAATTAATTCCCATAGTTCCTCTGGTGGGAATGGCTTTCATTTCAGAGGCCATTAAAACACCATCATGCACAGACCATAGTGGGATTGGGGGATTTGGCTTATTGGTTAGTGTGTATATTGGTATCGAAGGAGCTTAAACCTAAACACAAATGCAAGGATTCTCTGTTTCAAGAACACTGCTATCACTTGAAAAGTCTGCAACATCTGAGCCTATTTCAAAGACTAAAAGACAGGAAGCATTATAAAGTACACAGGACATTTTCCATTATTCAGTGTTGCCGCATGGATTTGTAGTAGAAGATTATTTAAATTTTGTCTGGCTGCTATAGGAAAAGGAATAAGCCGACTTGTAATCAGATAATTTGGAGACTGAGATATGCGTTATAGTTATGCCCATTACACAGTATACAGTATTTGGAAAATTAAGAGACTGCAGTGGCTATTAATCCAAGAGAGAGGCAGCGTTTAGGAATTCTCCGGCAGCCACTCCCTGCCTGTTGTAATTAGGTTGATAAGGATGGTCCATCATGGCCAGAAAGTGAAATAGATCATCCATACCTACATAAACCCTCAATTACACTACTGGATTCCAATTAACAACTTGTCTTAAAGAAGTGAATTTGTTTGGGACTCAAAAGTCCCATGATTATCTAAAGTGTGGCAGATACACGGCCACAGATTATTTGATATAAGGCTCTAAATTTTAATAGAAGTAATGTAAAATTAGTAATGTAAATGTTTAGAATTGACTGAAGAATATCTCTTCATTTGGCGCTTTGCATTTATATCCATGTCTACTCTCAAAGGACATTTAAAATTAATTAGTTGGAATTTGCCAGTACACTGGTTACTGTTTGCACACACACACACACACACACACACACCATGCAGAGGCACTACCTTGCAGGCACACACAAACAAGCCAACACACCTTATCCTGTATTACTGCAATGAGAAATTGTAGCATGAGATCCCATGTGTGAAATTGTCTCTCGTACTTCATAAATAGGGAAGAACTACATCGATCAAATTTAACACAACACAAATATGTTTGTATTTGCCTGTGTGTGTATGTGTGTGGACGTGATCACATGGTCAAGTATACACATATAAAGTATGTCTCATCATTTCTCAGTGCCTAACCATACTTAACTGTGGGGTTGTCTATTATGGTGCATGTGAACCTTATGGATCACATGGATGTATCACAAGTGTACCAAAACTTTTAATGGCAACGGATAAAGGAAGTCAAGAAACTGAAAACTGAAATAGTAAATAACAAAACATGCACAGTTTGTGTGCATTTCCCTCACTGTGAAAACCTGCACCGTGGGTCAATACCAAAGCAATCAGTGAATCACTGGCCGCTGCTGAGGTCTGGATAGGCCTCAGTCATTTCCTCAGCAGAAGTCGGGGAGAAATCGTGAGCCTCTCTCTGCCCTCCTGTGGGCTCATAAAGATGATTTGCTGCCAATCTGGCAACTGAAGCCCATAATATCACTCCCTTCACTGCCCTCCACCCCTTTGTCAGCCCTAAACTCTGCCATGCTGAGAAACAATATGTTCTGACTGACAGTAAAAGACAAGTACAGGGTGAGGGAGTAGGAGAGACGGGGTGAAAGGAGGTAGCAAGGGACAAAACAAACAAACATACAAAAAACGTGTGGCATATTTGTTTAAATCCCATATGCATCATTTTGCTTCCATAGAGATACATAGGCAGGTATCCAATTAATTTCTTTAACAAAGGGTGTCATGCTGATTTCCAATATGGCCAGAAAGAAGGTAATGAGAAGAAGTGGGGAGCAAAGATGGAAAAAATACAGGCATGCCGGCCTTGAGAGGAGACACATGAAATAGTTAAGACCTGGGGTTTTGAAAACATTGTAAGGAATCTAAATCCAGTATTCTTTGGATTTGGTTTCTAAATCATTGCACATTTCCACATCAATTCTATTAAGGTTTAGGTTTTTAAAATATATGCTGTACAGAAATGAGAAAAGACATTAAGCACAAAGATTTTGTAGAGATTTGGACCTCTTTTCTTTGTTTTTTACTGGTAGTATAACAATCACAACCTACATATATAACTTCAACTGAAAATGAAATAAGCAGTATGGACTCAACTTTGGCACACTTATTTATGACAAATTACTTGCCTAAACAAGAAATACTTTGTAAAATTTAAATGGTTTCTGAATTTAAAACAAACGCACACATGCACACACACAAACACAACAATAACAAAATGCTGTGGTGCAATTAGCAACAAGAGAATCAACAGAAAACACACTTCTTTATGGCTGACTGTAATAATAATAAAAAAAAGTAAAATTGCTGCTTCTTTTTCTAAAGCCATTGGGTGATAACTTTTGCCATTATCATTATACTATATAGGATATATTACATAGTTTGTCCCTGGCACCATTTTTCATTATAACCAGCATATTAAAGTTTCAGTGCTAGTTTAAAACTAGTTTGTATATTTTCTTTGCAAAGAGAACAAAAAGTGAAGGCAAATTAAAAGTATTGGGTAAAAACTTTGTTTGCAATTAGGCTTAGAAACCACTGGTAGTTTGCCAAAATGGAAAAAAAAGCAAAAGCAAAACTGTATCTTCTACTGGAACCTCATCCAAGTGCACAAATTATCCCCACTTGTGGATTCCCATCCAATATATTAATTTCTCTTTCTGACCATAGATCAGTTCTCAAAGTTAAAAGCATAACAGTTCACTGATAAAGACAGGGAAACTCTGTCATCTAGGATCTGTCCCGCTGAAATGTCCTGAGACATGATACTGAATCACAACAACAGCTTTGGAGGAGTCACACTGCAACCATCCATTAACTTTGACTCAATCTGGCACCATCATTTATCATCAGGCTAAATTTCTAACAATAAATAACTGTAAATTGCTTGAATGTTTCAAGATATTGGTAGTGATTTGGCACTAAACATTCTAAAAGCATTCTGTTTGCTTGAGTATTTTCTTTATGTTGGACTTGGGGCTGAAAGGAGAGAGAACAAGGGGGTAAGGAGGATTGTACAAGTGCACTAGCTTATGTAATCCTATAATCAAAAGGTCCTGTTTTTACCAGATATCCTGCATCTTCAACCAGAGAGTGAGAGAAAAAAAAGAATGAAGAAGGACAGGCAAACATAGAAAAGAGAGAAATGCGCCATGGTAGAAGAGGGTCACGCTGCGACACGGAAACAGGAAGGAAAAGATGGGAAGATGTTAACAGTATAAAAAGGGAAGAAATTAACATTTTTGCAATATCAAATTTTGGGACATGGGGTCTCACATCTTTGGACTCATAATTGAAAACTGTGGATGATCTGAATTCACTCTGAGTCCATTAAACAAACAGCAGACTGCACTGCTGATGCACAGCAGAGACATGAATGCAGCAACACTGTACAAACACACCCAAACACACTGGGAGATTTTAATGTTGGATGTTGCATTCACTCATATACTTATATACAAAATATGCACACACACACACACACATAATGCAGACTCATGCTAAAGGAAGTCCAGCAGTAATTAGAGGTGAACTCTATTTGCTAACGACCTTCAGCTCCCAGACCCACGGCAGGCTGACAAATTAGGGTCCTCTCTCTCAGCCACGCAGGGGCTACATCAGGTTAATGGGAATCAGGGGGCTGAGTGTGTGCGTGTACGTGTGCGTGCCAGACAATGCATTGGCTTGTGTGCGTCTGTGTACATCTATACTGCCGGGCTAATGGAAATCCAAGCTGTGCTAAGCCCCTGCAGTGGCTGGGGTTCTCTAACGGGGATTTAGCATTGTTCTCTGTGTCAGTAATACCTGGCAGCGTTAACAGGAATTAGCATTGCTCCTGGCCAAGCAATACAAAACAAGGCTTATGGTGGTTAGCTTTGTTTGTGCTGTGGCAATAAAGCGCTAACTGTGTTTGCTTATCATGTATTATCTGATGTTTCTGGAGCAAGGGATGTTAACAATATCCGCTGCACCCAGATGAGATTATTACCTTTGCTGCTAATGGAGGGGATTAGAAATTGGCTAAATTTGTTTCTTAGACACTGCAGAGTTGAGGCAATATGGGAAGTCTCTGGGTACTTTCACACTCATGCTCCACTCCGCTTTGCTTTCTTGATTTTTTCCTCTTCCATTCTCATGGACTCTATTCTCTTATCATCCTTTCTTCATATCTGTGTTTCCATCTTCTCTCTACCCTGCTGCCCCCTGATATTTCTCACACTTTTTCACCCACACTGTCATCCTGCCTGCCATCAATGGCCATCTTCTTCCTCTCCATGTCTACCTTTTTTTCGTCTCCCATCATAGGGTAATTATTTTCGGGAGCAGGAGGGGATGGAAATGGATTGGTTCTAAAGGCCGCTGAAGAGGAAGGGAAAATAAGAAATGCTCAGAGAAGGAGGAGAAGAGTGCCGGGAATGGAGAAGGCAGGAAGAGTGTCGAAAAAAAGGAGGATGGCCATTAATGGAAGGCAACCGCATGAAAGAAAATGCCAAAAAAAGAGCATACAGCAAGACAGCCAGAAAATAGTGCATATAGAAGGAGTGGAGAAAGAATCTGAAATTGTTAAAAGAGAGTAAGATTTTTTTTTGGAAATTTAACAACTTTAATTAAAAAAATAAAAATAAAAAAATAAAAAAAAACAGGGAGACAAAAATTAAGAGAAGTGAAATGTCCCAAACACAATGTTGATTCTACAAACAATAAATAAATAATGAATTACTGATGCATTTAAATAAAGACTTTCACATCTACAAGGTTTCATTTTCTTTTTGAAAGTCTATTGTCTCATTTCTTTAATTTCATCTTTATTTTTCTCACAGAAAAAAATTCAACAAAGGAGGTTACAGCCAAATTTCTGATGGAAGTTTAGGACACCTGCACGGTGGGAGCACAGGGCCGTAACCATCTCAGTGATGCAGACACGCCATTAGTCTTTTCCACATGACAGGAAGACACAGAAGAAGGTGTTGTTTACCTTGATGACGTGTGAGGTTTAATATTCACCCAAACTGCAGCAAACACCTGTCACCTGCATCTCTTTATCTTCCAACTCATTGTCGGTGCTTAATCTTTTGTGAATATTTCTTTCAAACATTTGAAAAACTGATCCGTCAGGAAAAACAGAAAGAAGCCAATTTCCACATGTGGACTGCTTTAATTTAAAAAAAAAAAAAAAAAAAAAAAAGCACCTTCGAATCATCATCACAGAGTGAAGCAGCTGAGCAGGATGAATTATTTGTGACTCAGACAGGCTGAACTGATGCCTGTCTTTATTTGTTTGACTTTTAATTTAACTGTTAACTGCTTAAGACTTTACAACAATCTGCATTGTTGTTTAGTCAATTGTCATTTCATTAGTCATATTAAGTAAGTACAAGCTGTTTTAAACAACTTAATGTGTCACTGAATGCTCCGAACTCACCAGCTGAATTGCAATCATTAAGACAGTCTTCAGTGAAAAGGTCCTGTCACAAAGGTCAAAGAGGTCCTCTAGACTCGGGCCCAGCAGCTCCAGAACCATGGCATTGTACTTCCCACAGGGCCCAAAGTAAAACACCTGGGGTACACCTTCAGCTGAAACACAAGAAGAAAGAAATTCAACTTCAGAGGGTCAAAATTCCCAGCCAATTGAAACAGCTGTACATCTCCATATTTGTCCACAGTAATCCTAACGCCTGGGACACACATCCTGTGTCTGCAGCGCATCGGCTCATTTTTTCGGTGCCCATGGTAACAGATTAGAGCAGCCACACAGCACGGGACGGGAGGCACGTCAGACGTACGTCTCACACACTCCGGCAGCAACGCAACACTTCAGCTCGGGAAGTTAGCCTATTTTTCCGCGAGATGCGTGCGGATCTCGGCTGAAATCAATCACACTGACATCATTACAGCAACATTCGCTGTAGTTTCAACATTTCCTGTGCATCTTTCAGAATAAAACCTCTCACAAGTGTATATGTGCAAAGAATCTCTTCACTGCAACATTTAATTGTGAAACATTTGAAGGATCTGGTGTAAAACAGACCACACTTTAGTTCTGGTTTTTATTTTAGAATAAATGAAGGTCAAACCAGAAACCCAAGGTGGTGAACTACCGTTGCTAAAAAATAAAAAAGAACATTAGTTGGAGAGAGGTAGTTTTCCGATGGTCTCTGTGTCTATATGCCCTCCCACTTCTCCACCCCACTCCCTCTCCCTCTCTCTCTCTCTCTCACACAAACACACACATGCACAATACAAACAACAATAATAATAGAATAGAAAACTTCCTTCAGGCACTGGATGTTTTGGTTGCGTGGGTCGCGCAGGTGGCAGGATCCTCCTTCATCCTCCTCACAATGGCAAGAGAAGCTGGGGTCCTGGTCACACATTGTCTCTTCTGCATGTGCGGTGTCACTAATGCCTTGCCTAGCTCCTGTAGAAAAAGATGTCTTCTTTGGAGCTTCCATTGTTCCCAGTTTTGGTCAATTGCCACTCAGATTGCAAAGTCATTGTTAGCTGAGACGTAAAGGAAATTGAAGAAAATCAAGGGCGGACAACGTAATGTTCTTTTCTGGCAGCTGTAGCAGGACAGCAGCTTGTTGAGGTTGCCGACCTCTCCTTTGGTGGCATTGTAGTCAGGTATGACCTCTAATTTTTGTCATTCTGGCCACTGACCCTTCCATCCCCATGCAGAGTGCTCATTAGCATCACATTTTGCCCTTTTTAGGTATGTAGGATATGATGGCAGTATTGGCTGTAAACAAAGGGTTGAAGGAATGGACTGCCCCGTTCTTTACAGTTAGAAGCTGAGGTGGGAGCTCCATCCTATTTTTTCTAATTGTGTCAACCATTCTCAGCTGTCTTTTGAAGAGTTCCTGTCCCAGGCTGTACATAGGGAAAAAATTATCACAGGTGATGTAGTGGCCATATCCACCACAACCTGCGTCCCCTGGTTTCTCTCAGGGGCCCCTCCCTCTGGCTTCCCTGTAAAAAATTTGCATGTTCCATGCATCAGATGAAACAGCATCACAGGCAGTCCATTTTTTATTTCATATTTTGCTGGTTTGGAGGGCATTTACTGCTTAAAGGGGCAACAACCTCTAAACCCCGCAAGCCATTCATCAACAGTTACACTGGGTCCAAGGATGACATGATTAGACACGATTTCAAATTGGGCGACATGAATCTTGTAATACACGCAATGCGAGTCATGCAGTGGGGTGTCCACTGCCTTACCACGCAAAGCTGAAAATTGAACCTTTCAGGCGACATGACAGCCAATCAGTGTTGACATTATCCTGACGTCACTGATGGCACGAACATTGCCAGAGTTTGCCGGACACTGAATCAGACATGGCCGTCTAAACAACTGTTGCTGGATATGAATACCAAGGAGCTCCTACAACATGACTTTATACACCACAGGATTATGAACACACGACATCGCTAAATTTTCTAATCTTTCTTGGACTTCCCTGACTGATACAGTGCAGAAATTATGATCATATTGGCCATAGTTAATGTTAGAAAATGGAAAGCCCTCCCTCCTCCTGACGCTACTAGTTAATGCTAACTGTGGCTGACAAGGAGCTGTACAATACAACTTAACAGGGTCCAGATGATTTTAGGAGCACTGACACTATGTCCTTAAGTTTTCCAACATGTCCAGGACCTCTACAACTGATACAGTGCAGAAAACATGGTTGTATCGGCTGTAGTTAATGACATATAATGGCCAGCCCCCCCCCCACACACACACACACACTGAACGAGCTAATATAAGCAGGCTTCACATAAATGACGCGATTGAAGCATCAATATGATCAAGCAACGTGATAGTGCCTTTTCTTACAGCAAACAAATCGCTTTCTGTCTTAACACAGCGTAAGAATTTCTGATGTAATTATTCTAAATTACTTTGCTATACAATTATCATAGGTATAACATGTACACAGTTTGTATTTTACAGTAATGTTTACCCATTTGCAGAGTCACAGTCAAATGAAATTTTGGAGACGGGAAGCCAAAACGCAGAGAAAAAATGTTTTCAAAAATATCCACTTGTGGAAAAACTGTTCGTCCAGATCATTATTGAGGGGACTAATAAAAGGCAAGTTGACAAAAAATGTTCAAGGTGTGAAAGAAACAATGCTAGCAATCAAAAATAAAATTGACAAGTCTAAACAAGAACTTGAGGAAATTATCTCTAAGCCGCTCTATAGAGAATGAGTCAGGCCCAACATCATTAGGAATGGAATTAAGGATGAGAAATGGGAGACATGGGAAACATCTGAGATGGAAGTTCGATCCATGCTGGAGAAAAAACTTGGGTTGGATGTCGGAAGAATGGAAAGTAAATGCACTCACAGAGCGGAGTGGTACCAGGAAAGAGGCAGATCAAGGCAAACTGCTACAGACAGAGAATCCATCCTCTCCACTAGGCTTGGGAAGGTTTCAGGTTTTACCGGTATGGTCCGGTGTACAGGCTTAAACCAGTTTTATATTATGCAAATAAGCAATACCGGCGTTTATCAGTGAGCCAGATCCTGGCATTCGTCAGCAGCAACATGCTCCGACACCCAGCAGCCCGACGAGCGCTGACATGGCCGTCATAACAGTGCTGTGTGTGAAAACACTGGGCTCTCACAACACAACCTTATACACCACAGGATTATTTTATGAACACAGACACGACGTGGTCAAGTTTTCCAACGTTTCTTCAACAAGAGACACAGAGCAGAAATGATGATTGTGCTGCTGTAGTTTATGACAAGAAATGGCAAGCCCCCCCTCCTCCTGATGCTTACGGTACTAGTTAATGTTAACGTCCCAACTGTGGCTGTTTGTAACTTAACAGACCAGTGGATGACTTTATTATCCCAGACACAATGTTGTTAAGTTTTCCAGCCTGTTTAGGACCTTCACAATTGATATAATGCAACAAAAATGTTTGCCAACTGTAATTAATGACAGAAAATGCTGAGCACCCCACCTCAAATGAGCTGATGTTAAGTTAACATAAGTTAACTTCATGATGCTCATGAAGTTCATGATGCTTTTGTTTTGTTTTACGAGACTACGCTGTGAAAGGGGAGGGAAGAAGACGCCACATGTCTGCTGTGTTCAATTTATGTGTGTGTATTTATGGGAGGCACGCGACTGAACGGAGTAACGTAGCAAATAGTGTGATTTGGTTGAGAGAAAAAAGAGTTGTGTGTCTGAGCGTAGAACTGCAGCAGATAGAATGTACACTGACGGACAATGTCACACGTCTGGCTGCTGTGAGAAATAGAAACATTTTGTGTCACTAAATCCAGTTGTTCTTCTCTTGTGCCGTTCCAGTCAGGAGCGCTGTTGATGAGTGGTGTGCAAGTCCTAGTGGTTAGTGCCAGTATTACCTGTTAGGTCCAGTATTGAGCTTAATGTAAACCCACTTTAGAAATTTTTACATCCGCCTGAGCCTACCCTCCGCTGCTAAAAAGCTGAAGGGATGACATATTTATATCAATGAGGACTTCTCAAACAAAATCAAAAAGAGAAGAATAGAAAGATATGGTAACATGGTGATTAAGAAAACAGGAAAAGCTTGTACACTGATTAAAAAATGGATTGGCCACTCCAAAGGTTCACAGATAATTTTTTTTGGCCTATGCATCTGATGAGAGTGTTTTGGACTTACAGTAAGAGTGCAAACACCCTCTCTCTTATCTGTTTTGAAACTAGTGATCAGGCTCAGAAGTCAGCAGCTGAGTGGCCTTCAGTTGGTTTTAGATTGTTTATAAATTTTATGTGTTCTCTAAAGATTTATAAAACAAAATAAAAAAAACTCAGCTTTCAGGAAGGCTTGACTACTGGTCTTTTGAAAATTTGTAGCCTAAGAAACAAAATTCATGAAATAGATCAAATCGTTAAGTCTGATAATGTACGTGTCCATGCCCTGAAAGGACACTCACCTGGACTCCTCATTTAAGGATGTAGAGGTGAGCTTGCACAACTATATTTAGGAAAGATGGCAACAAATATGGAGACAGTGTTGCACTGTATAAACAGGGTCAAATACAAGCTGAAGAGCCAAAGGATTTATTTACTGATGTTGTACAGGTCCATCTGCCAAACTTAAAGCGATAATAATTCATTGTTGTTACAGGCCTCTGAATGCTGCTATGAAATACTTAGATGGAATGTGTGTCTTTATTGATAAAGTATCTGATGAAAACGAGGAATTATTAATGTTTGGTGATATAAATTTGGATTACCTCTCTCCAAAATGCAATCAGAAGAAAATGCTTTTTGTGGTCAATACCAGTAACCTAACCCAAGTTGTAAACTTCATGACCAGAGTTTTACTGATAAGACTGAATAGATCATATCTGTATCAGTGTTCCTGAACATTACGCCGAGGCCACATCCTTAGCTGTATGCTGTAGTGATCACAACATGGTTGTCATTAGAAGGAAAATTAACATACCCAGCTGGTAATAAGATCACACTCCAACAATCTTGTAAGACGTTTAACCAAGACGTTTAACCAAGACCTGTATGTGATGAATGTGTAAAAAAATGAGAAGTGGTTAGAGGTGTCTATGGAAAAGGATCCAGAAATTGCTTGAAATATGTTCATGGACATACTAACAACACTGACAAGCCCAATCCCCTTAAGGGAATACCTATGAATGCATAACAATGCCCCATGGTTAAATGATGAGTTGAAGGCTTTGATCACTCAGTGTGATCATGCTAAGAAGGAAGCAAATAAATCTAGTTGCCTGTATGACCAGGAATTACTAATTAAGAATAAGGTCACTTAACTGAACAAAAACACAAACTGAGATTACTGTAAAAAAAAAAAAAAAAAAAAAAATAACATCAACAAAGCTAGAAATGATAACAAAAAATATGAAAGACACTGAATGAAATTATGAGAAGTAAATCAAACATTCAAACCACTTCCATAGATTGTAAGCGTGTGTGTATCACGAAGCCTCTGGAAATATTTAACGATTTTAACAAGTTTTCATTAACAAGGTGGAAAAATTTAGAGCTAATATGGATTCATGTTTGTATGTTTTTATGTTAGACCCCGTCAAGATTAGCAACCACTGAGACAGAAGCGAATGGGGATCAGAATGCTTTATTGTACTAGTAGGCTACTAGTACATTATTGGTTACATATACAGTGTACAGTGAAACTTGTCTGCATTTA
>JAQLOL010000013.1:13610866-13622029 GCA_029783665.1 Naso thynnoides
TGCCTAAATAAAGTCATAATAGTGTGCACACCTTTAAAAATTATAATCACAAGATGCCACTGTTTTAGGCTTTCCAAATGTGGCAGTAGCTGATATACTACAGTTACTAGCTTAAAGCTAGCTAAATATATTTGCAAGTTTTAGAGCATGTTTGCTCTAAAACTTTGTATGTTGGTGTAATAGATGTTAGAAAATTTGCCTTAGCATGCAACATATAATATTTTGATCACATATCTTAAAGGGAAATTGGCATCAAACACCAAAGCACCGTCTTTCTTAAGCTTCTAGTCATGAGGAGGACAAGTTGAGAATAAGCAAATTGCTGGGCCTGACAAGGATATGTCATGTAAAGAGTGTAAGGAGGTTGACTGATGTACAGTCTTGTTTTGTTTTTGTTTTTTCACCCAACATTTAAATATTTCTTAAAATATATTAAGTATTGTATTTTAAGTATTTCAAATACACTCACTCTAAAAAGAATTTTGCTGCAATATGAATCTTACTTTTTTCTGCCAAGTAAATAGAAACGTGTGAATTACTTTAAAAAAAAAAAAAACATGATTAAAATTCACCGAAATAGTCTCTGCCTCTGTGTGCTGTCATCTGTCAACCAGGTGAGACATGTTTGTTTGCAATATCCTGAACTACAATATCCCATTGTGTTTGTAAAAGCTGTGACTGCAATTGTTTGTGGCTTTAAGATAATACTGCTTTTTCAATGAGACTGGTGTGTGTGCGGCACAATTTACATCACATGCTGGAGTTCGGGTCATTTATTTCTAGCCAGGGGATGTTGTGTTTGATTCTTTTTCCTTCGGATTCAGTGTCAGGCAGGCATTTCCTCGCAGAGTGTGAGATGCCAAGTAAGCTCTTAAAACTCAGAATGGCTGCAACTGACTGTGCCATTGTTGTGTTATTCCCTTTTAAAATACTTTTTGAGGCTCAGGTGTCTGACCAGTTTAAGTAAACTCCAGAGGAGGAGAGCTCCATCAGTTAGATGCCATCTATTACTGGCTGAGTTGACAGTGAAAGTGAAAAGAGCACAGAGAGATGGAAAGTAACTGCTTTAGACCTCCTCTTTTCCTTTAAAATAAGCTTCTTTTTTTCAGAAATTGTTTCCCCGTAGAATGGTGTCTTGGTCAAGGTCTAAAAACAAGCTGCATGCTTTTTAAGATAACATTTTACTACCCACCTTAGATGTGGACTGTGGAGATGAGCACCTTAAAGGACAGAGTTCTGAAATAGAGTTTATGGGGCCAAGAAATACAAGCCTGCAAAGCTGTTCTTTTAATTGCAAAATAAACCTCACTGTGCTGGATTTAGAGCTGCACTGCAATCAACATGACAAAGAGAGGCAAGTGTTGAGGACAAACTGAAGGTTGAACTACACGTAACTTTGCATTGCAAAACAAGCTGGTAATGGATTACTGGTCTTATAACTTTCAATGTTTAATAACTTCATATGAAAGACTGCTTATTAAAACTGACATGTTTTAGAGCTATCTGAGGTTTGTATGGACCTTTGTCATGGCGAAAATGTGAAAATGTCAAAGAGGGAAGAACACAGGTGTAATTAATAAGATTAGTGATGGATGCATTCCATTCAGGTTTTCTCATGCTGAGGCTCTGCTATTGTGCATGCAGCCTGAGCGCCATGGCTTAGTCGCACACTCATATGGAATTAATGTTATTAGTTACACCTTTGCTTTCCCTGCTGTGACAAGTTGAAATGTCTGCAGGGAAAAATGTCTATTTTCGTGGCCTCATTGAACTGTGCTGTAAAACCGTTAAGGATGACCTTGTCTGCCAACTCTTCAAAGGCATTAAGTACATTGTTGTACTGTAGTAGCCCACATACTTTACTGATGAAATGATAAAGAAGACATAACTGTGGATTTTCAAGGAGATTAAAGGGAGTTTTTGCTGTAAAGACTGGGGTATCAGTTCTGTGCAATGCTGCTTACAACTAAAAGGCAAGAGAGGCTTTTTACTTTAAAACGATAATGTGAAATTCTACAGTTAAAGGTAAGTCATAGTTAAGATCAACACAAGTATTAAGAAAGAGGGATGTGATTTAAGATGATCTAATACCACAAACATAAACTGTCTTGATCTCCATAAAGAGCTGTAGTTGTATTTATGTCAACACACATTCAAACACACTCACACACAGAAAACAAGTGACACATCTAATGTATCCAGTTAAGCGTCTGACGCAAATTAAACATAACACAGTGTACTTTTTAAATATTTATGTCCCATGTCTTCATCTCCAACCACAGCACAGCAGACTGAAGATGTAGAATTCATTATTTACATCTACTTTCAATAATGAACAAAAAGTTTTAATTTTAATGAGCATTCTGGACTCGAGAGTCTGTTTTGGAGGATGTTAACTTATAGTTTAGTGGGAAGTTTAATGGACCTGCCATCCATTAGTCCCTCGGTAAAGCCTGGGGAGTAGAGACATGGCAATTTATCTTACAGGAAATGTTCATTTACAGACTGGCAGGCTGAAAAACATCAAAAAGCTGATATATATTGCAATAAAACAACTTAATGCAAAGTTCTGCATCTATTGATACGAATGACAAACACAGTGTAGCTATTATGCTGGCAGATTTTCTGGGTATCTTGGCACTATGAGCACTCTGTTTAATGCACCAGTAGGTTATGGCTCCAGTCTTGTCTCCTTTCCCTCGTGGTTCCAAAAAGAAAAAAAAAAAAGACCATCCCATTTTCCACTCAGGTTCAAAATACAGAGTCATTTTTTATTCTACAAAAAAGGCTGCAATCACAACTTTTTCAAAAATTTTAGTAACGCCTTCCCATTCAGTCTTACTCTCATTCAATAACTCCTACCCAGTTATTTAAATCTTTTTAGTATTTCTGCTTTATTGTTATCTTATTTCTTCACATAAAAGTCCACTCTAACCCTGATCACCCTTTAATTTTCAGGATACTGTAAATTCACTTCAATAATTCCTACTTTTTGTTGGCTTGTAATTTCAGTTGGGGGAATTCAGTGACGAATCAGTTCCAACAGAAACCAAGCTACTCCCTGTGGCTATTTCTATCAACTTCCGTGCTTACATAAGTTGTTTAAATTTGAAGGCTTCTCACAGCACAATGTAACAAGGGTGGGGTTCAAATCTTGTTCTCCTGCAGCACTTTGTTCACGTGGTTGTGTTTATTTGTTTAACACTTTGTAGAAGGTGTTTAAAGAATAAAAAAAAACAAAACAAACATGGACCCAGGTCACTCTAGATTAAGACAGATACAACTGACAGTGTGAATAAAGTCAAAAAAGCTATTCACATATTAAGCAGCTGAATAATATGTTTTGCTTCTACCAGTAACCCAAAGGAGTGACTGATATTATTTAAACTGTTAAATTTTAGACCGCAACAAAATACTGATACTGGCTTGAACATATTCATTTTTTGCTCAATCACCCAATTGAAATAGTCTTAAGTAACATATAATCAAAACTGACATTTTGATTTCCCAACAACAAATAAAGACTATAACTGAAAATGCAACACCACAAGCATGCGTGCACTTATACAGAAGAAGGTTACAAATCAGACGTGTTTGTATCAAGTCAGCCTGGGAAATTAAACACCTCTCACACAGGAAAGCTTCACTCCAGAAAGTTGAAAATCCCCAGACACATTAGCTTGCTTAAATGCCAAGGCAAACTCTCTTTTAAAGGGTGCATTCCAAATTGCATATTTTTGCTTTCTGCCTGTAGTATGTAGGCTACTGGAACTGCCCTCACAAAGTAAATACTGTTTCAGGCAGTATGTATACAATTGGGATGTAATACTCCGTCATCAAAGTGCGCCTTGAACTTCAACTCTGCTGCCCCTATATCCGTTGCAGCCTTAGTGCGACATCTTGGCGTACAAGTTGAGCAAGAACGTTTTCTATATTCTAAGGTGATATTTGTTTAAAAATAAGTTATCATTGGCACTCATTATCCACTTGGTTTTGTGCAGCAATAGTAGGCCATATTAATATATTAACTGTACATGGGAGTCCCAAAACTTCTGTAACATTTACACTTAAATGAGAAGTCACCTGTCATTGCAGCAATCGTCATTCTGACAAATCAGCTGTCAAAAGTCGGTGCTCTCTCCACTTTGTTTATTTTCACATGACACACCCTAACTTATGTGACTTATTTATTTTCCACTGCTCAGAGGATTGTGTGCAAAATCCGATCGCATGCAGTAGAACATCCTGGCACTTCCGGCATACTGCATTTCATATACTACGTATTAGGACATAGGCTACTAAATCTTTTCTGGTATACTAGATAGTAGGGTAGTATGGGTATTTGAACGCAGTCAGCCTGATTTAACCTGGAGAAAAAACCCATTGTCTGTAAAGTACTAATATTAGATGAACACTAGAGGCTAACAGAACTGAATATTTTCACACTGCCTTCATTTACTAATAGCGCATTTATCAGCATATGTGTTTACTTAGAATAACACAAGAGATCCTCTTTCACATTCCCAGTCCCATTAATGAGAGTTGCAGTGTAATATGTTGTACATTTGTGACATATTTTGGAGGTGTGACAAATTTAGGACCTAAGAATAATCCAATTAATGAGTTTTATCAGAGCCGTACTTACAATACAGTATATTTTGCTAATACATGACATTAAGGTCAACGTTTCCTGATAAATGAATATTACCTCAGGACCTGAGGCAGTGTAACTCCCGCCTCTTCCCAATTATTTGCCCTCTTTCCGTTCTTATGTACTTCAATTAAAGAAAGAAACAGACCTTCGGGATGAACATACCCTCTCATTGTCGAGTCCTCTCTGCCTGCCAGCTCTATCTTTCTCTTCAACCTTGATTTTACCCTCTCTTTATCTCGTTCTCTCTTTGTCCCTTTTCGGTCTCTTGTACTCTGTAAACTCTGTAAATTGCTAGTGACAGTTACATCCTTGAGCAGACATCCCAATGACAGAACTAATGAGAAGACCGCTGCAATGATAACATGTCAGTGTAAGTGCAGTTGTATTTGCATTATGTATTCATGTATGTGGTCCTACTGTCTTTTGCACCACTTGAGTGTGTCCACGTCTGGAGCATGTTTAGCCTCTTCTCACCTTTTCCCACTCACACACTTCTACTTTTCCTTCCTCCCCTTTCTTGTGTCTGTCATTCCCTAGCATGGTGAGGCATCTAATGAAGGACGAGTGTTGCCCAAGGAGTATGATGACCATCACCAGCTGCACAGTACTCATCTCTATTACTGTCTACTGCTGTGGCTGCCTAACTGTACTCGTCTCTCCAGTTATTTCTCTTCCTCTTTGCCCTTTTTTCTCCCCTTCCTTCATCCTTTCAGTCTGTCATTCCCTTTTTCACCTCTTCATCCTTAACACCACCTTCCACCAGCTGTTGGTGTCTCCTAATAGCTGTCATGTTGATGTGGACAGACTAGGAACCTTTTCGTCTCACACCTTGCAAATGTGGCTCATTAAAGTGGAGGGTTGGGTAGGGGTGGGGAAGGTGACAGGCTTCTGCATCAAGCTGCTCCATTTGCCTGCATTTTCCGACAAGCTGATGCCTGCAACGTCCTCACAAGGTGGTCATAAATGTATAATGGCATCAAGAAGCGCTTGATGACGACAAGCTCAAGGTGTTTCACGGTACATGGTGGACATAAACTGAGACAAGGTGATGAATATGATTAATAACTTGTGGAAGTTGAATTAAAGCCAAAGGTTTCACGCAGGACAACACATATTCTGCACTTGTGTGATTATACATTAACAGCCAAACAACTATGGCATCACATTTACAGGTACACAGAAATATGTGCAAATGATGCCATCTCCACATGCACAGATGTGACAAGCACACAAAAAAGTGTAAACACTCTCACACACATCTGCCATTATAACAAAAAAAAATCTATTTAATGCCATCTGCTTTACTCTCTTCTGCCAAATTTCAAAGAATTGTGCAATTTACTTTGAAACACCTGTGACAGACAATGGAAGACAGACAATAGGAATCACAAACCCATATCCAGACACACAAAGGCCAATCCACATCTGAAATGCCAATTTAACACCATTTTATCCATTGTGCTGGACTTGTAGAACTCATAATTACTGCAGAAGATAATAAAATGTATGCTCTCCAGTGCGCACATCAAAGGCTGGCTCAAGCAAGGTTGCACCACTATAACCTCAGCAACAGCGTGACAAACGAATTTTGAAAGGAAGGCAAGAAAACAAAAGAAGAAAAAGAAAAACACATGAAAAGCAAGTGAGTCAGAACTGATAGAAGAGAGCATAAGAGCCTGTTGATGCTTAATTATACATCTTAAAATTGAACCATGGGAAAACTAAGCAGAAACACCTTCCTTGAAATTAACCAACTGCCACACACCTACACATACCCGCACATAAAAGACACGCTGCTTTCATAAAAAGGAGTGAAAAACCCGATGCCACCAAGCCTTCCAATAAGAGTAATAAGTTATTTCATCTCCTCCGCTTGAAGCCTTTTAAAAACAGGCAGCAGAATGAATGTGAATGAAGACTTGATATTATTGGCAGGGTGCCACTGAGAACATACATAAATAGTAGCTTAGGGCGAAATCAAAAGAAAATCAAGTTAAAGCCATCAAAACTGTATTCATTGTAGATTAAACTTCAGCTCGTCAGAAGCAATCATGCCAATGTAATCAGTTCATTTACTCCACAGAAACAAAATGCAACTGTAATTTACAAGCCCACATTGCGTAGCAGTGTAAAGATTCATTCTTTGACAATGTTAAAACTGTTATAAAATTTGGGTCTTGAATCAAAAAATTTGAAATCATCAAGAGAGTAAATACACACAGCCAGACAGAAAGACATGTCTGCTAATATTAACATGCACACTACAACCAACAAGAGACTTACCTGTACATGACCGTGGAGGGTTTGCCAGCAGGGAGCATGCAGAAGAAAACAGAGAGAATAAAATTAGCACAAAATGCTACAAATACAAACTATCACATTAAACATAACACATTTCCTACAAATCTTTAGCCACAATTCAACCATTAATCATCATATGACACTTCCACACACGTCTTGAGTATTCATGTCCACATTTGTCTTCCACACATCAGAGTGATTCAGCATAAATTGCAGGAATGTAGTTTACCAACATATTTGTTCTTTCCTTCAAGTTTGTGCCTCACTAGATTTATTGTACAAAGGGCCAGAACAATATACTATGATTTAAAAACCTCTCACCTTAACTTTCGGCCAGACAGGTGTTTGCTAGGGAAAAGCAGCCAATTTAATTTTCAATGTCAAAGAACTCTATTAAATGTGCTTGAAAGGTTACAAAAGATTTCCAAGCGTCTGACACAGGTTATACAAAGGTTGTTTTATTTTCTCTAGTCCAGGTTCAAACTCTGACACTGCTGGCCCCATTTAACCTTGCAAAGATCTATTAAATGCACTCAAAGAAATGTTGGCTGCCCTCTCCCACAGAGGCATCTTGCTACACTCGCTTCAGACACTGAGCACTCATTTAAACCTGCTATTACAGGCAGTCTGCAGCTCTAAACTGTATGCTATCCAAGTTATGATCACTCCAAGCACACTCATTTTCTCACCAGCATCCCTCCTCTGTCTGTGCATAGTCAAATCTCAGTTTATGTCCACCCGCACCAAAGCAGGTGAGTAGTTAGGGCAATAGAAAATGGTCCAAATTGAAGAAAATTGGCCCGTTTCTGAAGCAACTGTCCAAGACACTTAGACAGTGACTTTTACCGGCCGCTGCTTCCAAATATTTAATTTTCTCTATATTAAAGTGTACATGGGCATAAAACACAGTGGATGCAGTTAGCACCATATATTATATATCCAACTTTTAAATCTAAATAAATAATATTGCCAACTAGAGTAAAACTAACCACATGGTAATGACTGATTTGCTGTTTGCATTCACAATGTGTTTTTCTTCATCTAAATAAAACATTTATTTTGAATGTATTCAGTTTTAGCTTTAAATGTGAGAGGCTTTAATTTGCTGCTGAAGCAAAGCATGCATCGTTAAAGGATCTCACTTAACTTACGCAAGGTTTCACACAGTGCTACTTCTCGCACACAATCCTGCATCTTGACTAGTTTTGATATTTTTTCAAGTTTTCAGTTTTGTTCAATGTGTTTCTTTGTTCATACCTTTCATACATTTTTAAAAGCACCCTGAAGAACTGTTTTGTCTTGGCCAATTAACAAGTGCCCTCTCTAATTAAGGTGTTAAATGTTACGACTTTTCTTCCTCAACTTGACATATAGAACACATTACTCAAAATAATACAAAATGATGCAAACTAATTGTAATTAAACAATACTGAGGTGAATTAAAATAATACAGCAATCTCAATATGGTGGAGATTAATATCCAAATTGCTGGAGCTGAAAAGACAGCTGCATTTTCCAGTGAAAATGAAAAGCAAAAATTAACACTCCCACTAATATTGTAAATTATACTTCAATCCTAATATCTGTCAAAAATGATATAATTTGTTTTTTGCATATCATTCAGTCCCACCACAATAACTGATATAAGCTTCACTGGTTAGGTCAAATTCTGATGTAGTCATCTCTGATTGCTGAAATTTTATGTCGACTTTCTTTCGGCACAAACGCCATGTGGATAATGTGTTGCAATGTGCTCATTAACAGCTGCTAAGCTTCATTACTTCCTGGTCATCAGCCCAGTGACACTGATCCCACACTGGGATAACTACAGTGTGCAGACAGACACACTCACACTCGTCTACATACATAGAGAATTGTCTTTTGAAAACAGAGACATAGCCACTGATCTTCTTCAGCCCTCCTCTCATGTTGTCAAAGAGTGTGCGCATTTGTGTTTGTGTCTATGTGTAAATGTGTGTTTGTGGTATGCGAGGCAATATGGTCTCATTAGCAGCTTCTTTAAGGTTAAGTTTGTGTGTGTGTGTGTGTGTGTGTGTGTGTGTGTGTGCACGTATAAAATTTATTTTTATTTATTTATTTATTTATTTATTTATTTATGTATTTTCATTTACATGTTACTTAAGACATGTTACCACAGATGTCTGACAACTAGGTCACCTCAAAGAACGCAAACACAATGAGTTAGCATCACACAGGGCTTGATTTGGTTTATTCTTCTCTCATAGCTCCCTAAGCTGTTTGCCCCCACCCCCCAAAAAAAAAAATCCAAAACACTGGGAAATGTGAATCATAAAAATGAAAGTAGCCCGGCAGGCTGTGACAATTAAAGTGTAGAATTTGAACTAAAAAAAGGTGGAACCTTGTTGGAAGATGAGGCGACAAGATTTCCTAAAGCTCGTGAATAAAAGACAGCAAGTTGCATCTTGGAATGACACTAAAAGTTTAAATTCTGTTTACACAAAATATGACGTCAGTGTATTTTTCAATACTAAAGGGAGAATCAGGACTTGTCCACTGTGGTTGAGGGACTGCTTTCCCTGAGGATGTGTCCTATTATTTCTGCTGACATTGTGTCCTCAGGCTCCTAGGAGTGACAAAGATCGTGTCATCTGGGCTTGATGCCTGGGAGTAAAAAGGGCAGCAAGGTCAGCTTCTCCCCGACCTGAAACCTGACCAGAAAAATGCTGCAGCATCTCCATATGCAACAGCACGTCTATTCTGCACCATGGTATCAAGGAGCGAGGCATGCACTCGTTTACAACAACTGACCTGTCAGACTGTGAAACCCATAACCAGTGGGTCAACCAATTAAAGTGGAGGACAAACTTTCTCTTCTTCCGAAGGGACCAATTAGAGAGACAACACCCTCCAACTAAGCATTTTTAATACATTCTTCCTTTCAGGCCAACTTTGCCAAAACACAGAAAGCTTTGGGATATAATAGAATTATTCCTTATCATACTTGGAAGGGCAACACTTGTAATACTTTCAAGGGCTTCCTAATGAATTAGGAATAATTTAGACTAAAAGTAAATATGGATATTCCCCTGAGAATAAGGAGCAATGGGCTGCATTAATTGCAGCAAATGACTTTAATGGTGGGCTGAAATATGCACCAACAGGCCATCATCATTCTGCAGTAACAACATTGTCACTAACAAAAAAGAGCACTTCAGAGCAAAACAAACTGTGCATCCCCTTCAACTCCTCCTTCAACTCCTCTGGACTGTTTTTTTTCTTTCTCCTACATGTTATGTAATTCAGGGTTAAGAGCTCTCAGTTAATGTGTTAGGAGGTCATGCATGAACTAAATCCCATTATTAAGCAGCGATCCCTTAACAGTATCTGTCTTTAGTAAGATGCATCTGATAATTTATCACTTGTAACAAGTATTTGCCTAATGGGCTCTCTGAAGATTTGCTAAGTAGATGCCCCAGAAATGACCTAACAGGCAGGAGAACATGTAGGAGTCACAGGTTAGCGCTGTGTTCAGCGGATGACAGAGAACACTGAAAACTGCCCAGTAACTCCCTTTCTACGCTCTTCCATGCCACCTCTCCCTCCCTGCTCTTGGCAACAGAAATTCAGCCTGACAGGGGATAGATGGATGCATAGTATAGATAAATGGATGGAAAGATAGCGGTATAAGGATAAGCAGAGGGCTGGCCTCTTATTCTCAGTGCTGTGTCAGCTCTGCCATCAACTCATCAAAACCGCTGACACACTGCTGACATCCCTCTCTTACCCATCTCTGTCCCATACGTACCTATAGTCCTCTATGTCCACCCATCCATCTGTCCACCCATGCCATTTGTCTAGCTGTCTTTATCTGTCAGCAAAAATCTATCTATCTATCTATCTATCTATCTATCTATCTATCTATGTATTTGTCTATCTATCATCATCCATTGATGGGTAGTTTGTAATATCGCAACAGAAACAAAGACAAATTGCAAAGAAGGAGGTATGAGATAGAACATAGATTTAGGTAACAAAGATTTAGGAGTGAGAATTAGAGAGGAGGGTGAGAAAGGGTGAGTCTTTCTTCACATGCTGACAGTGACATTTAGCGCATTGCTAAGAGTCAATGGAGAGCACTCAGTATAAGAGACCACACACACACGCACACACACACACACACACACACACACACACACACACACACACACACACACACACACACACAC
>JAQLOL010000013.1:13638456-13658790 GCA_029783665.1 Naso thynnoides
CACACACACACACACACACACACACACACACACACACACACACACACACACACACACACACACACACACACAGACTCCTCATATCAACCTTGAAGTGCAACAAAAACAACAACAACAGCAGCTGCGGGAATACACCAGTCAGATTTTTCCCGCACATTTATAGGAGCACCCTGAGATTGAACTGCCTTGCAAAATTATAGTCTAGTCATATGGTTTGTGGCCCAATGTAAAGAATGAGATCCTGGCTGAAACCAGTTTGAGGGAGATAATGCACTAGTAAAACCACGAGGGAACAACCAGTCCTGAACAGCGTAATTTTTCTCCCGGAAGAAAACTGCAAACTGCATACTGATTGAAGGGTTCTTATGACATTTCACAGTGGCTCCGACAGTTATATGGACACACTGTCTCACTGAAAACACATTCTTTTATCCTCTTTAGAGAAAAAGGACTGAACAGATTGGCAGGAGTCTCAGAGTTGAAAGTGCTATCAATCTTCGTAATGCACAACAGTGAGGTGATCAAAGAGCTTTAATTGCATTTCTTTCCATCTTTCATAGCAATCTATGTGATGCAGAAATGCTAGGTTTGAGTCAGAATTTTGACCCTTATCACATGATTTCTCTCATCTGTTTCTTTTAAATTTTATTAAATCTTCCCCTTACAAGCCAAAAAATATGACACACATGAACAGGCATTGTGACTGACATTCTCTTTCTTTACATTATAAACATAAACATATTATTATAAGTGCACCTTCACATATGTATAGCTCCACACTTGTTAAAAACCAACAGACCAAATAAAGGTAAGAAAATTAAAACAAGATACGATGCAGATATCAAAATAGTTTAAATAAAAATAAAAATGCAAATAATGATATATATAGACAGCACACAGAGTCAGACTACCCTGAAAAACTATTGCGAAACACAGACTGTATCAACAAATGTCTTAGTATTTATTCTTTGGATACACTCAGAGCATTTCTTAAATTCCATCCTCAAGGGCTGATGGATGAGACCTTGAAAACTCGACTTTATGAATGTGAAACTTTCCTAGAAGGATCATTATGTTAACAACTCGCCGAACCGTCTGTATTTTATTAACATAATACAATATTATAACTTTGGCATCTGATATTATTGAATAGTTGGACTGGGTGTTGAAATAATCTTCTATTTTTCTACAAAATCCTGCACAAAATCCTGTACTGACATTAAAAAAAAAAAAAAAAAGTATAATTGTCTCTTCATCTTTACAAAACTGGCATTTACTGTCAACTGTCAAACCCATTTTGAAACATACTTTGTTAGTGGGTTGAATGTATGTATTATGTATAAATGTATATATAATTTTGTATTCATTTCATCAGCTGAGGAATTCCATTAGGAATTCCATTTACTACCATCTTATGTTCAGTAAAGGAAAAACTTAAGTTTTGAGAAATTCCCTGTAACTGAGAAGCTGAACCTCAATGTTTTGTAAGTCTGCCAGAATAATTATATTCCTGTCAATCCGATGTTGCAGATATAGTGACTTATTTTCCCTAGTTATGTATTTGATGTTTCATATTATGGTTTTATGGTTAGAGTAGTTGTGGGTAAAACATAATTTGGCTGCAGAAACAACCTGATGAAAATTAGTTCATTTTTGTGGTAATTTACAGTAATTATAACCGTGTTGCAATATGAACTCTAAGTCTCCCAATTTACCAAAAATTTCTAGGGTATAAATTACCAGAAGGAATCTGAAGCTTTTAAATATTCTTGTATCCTTCACGATTTGAAAGCATAGCTCTCATTCATAAGCATCTGCGCATGTCTCAAGTGTCTCATGGTGTTGTATTTGGTAAAAGAAATGCCACAAAAGACAGCAAAAGTTGATATTTAAGTTGGGGTAGGCAGTTTATCTTTGGTGTCATCACGCTACAATTTCATAATAACCTTTCTTCATATAGTAATTCAGGTGATACTAGACTTCAGCACCTCTCCATGGCTCTGTATGCTCTGTTGTCTGGCTCAGCTCTGTATTCAGATCATCCCAGGGTATTCGTGGCCAGTCACAGTAACTTAAGAACACATGTGTTTCCGTTGGCTGCTTTACTCTGCACGTCTCAGGGACAGGTGATGTTGGTCCCAGCTGATGGGCTGCTGAAACAAGTTCTTCCTCGTGTCCGTCCATCTTCTATATCAAGTCCTTCCAGTGGTTGGCGCAGGCGAGTACAACGCCATTTGGTTCGGCCAAGTTGTCTCCTGTACATTGTGGAGCACTGCCACGTGTCATGAAGTGTTCCATAGTCTGGGGTTCACTGCAGACACATGCATCAAGGGTTTTCAGTCTCAAACCTGGAGGCGGTTAAGTGCCTTCCAGACAGCCCAGGGTTGATCTTGACCAGTAGCAAGACCTTCACCTGGGATAATGCCTTTCTCTGTCCATCGGGTTGTCTGGCTGCCAAGGCTGCTCCACTGGTTGCACCATAAGGTGATTCTGGTGTCAGTTGGTGTAGTCCCTCGTTCCTCAGTGGTATCCAAGACACTACTGCCGGACCAGAGCTGTTCCTTGGGGGGCAGAGTTTCCATGGAGTGAGTGCCGGTCGTTGTTGACCTGTGCACTCAGCTTTGGCTATAACTGCTCTGCGGATGTCATGGGGGGCATTGCCAGAGATAGCGCAGAGGCAGTGTACAGGGATTGTTTTGATGCTCCCAATCACTATCCTGCAGGTCTCATTTACGCTAGGGTCTAGTTTGTGTGCATGACCGACCATCAACGACTGCTGAAACAAGTGACATGCCTCATGTTCAAAAACTGGCCTCTGCCGACAACAGTCTCAGTGAGCGACACCATCAGCCGGCTTGAGTCGACCTGAGACGGACCAGTATACACCACTGCAGCTTTCCCTGTAACCGTTTTATCTCATTGTGAATCTTTGGTGTAAACAGGCCTTGTAAGAGTGAGCGATGACAAACAAAATAAAACGCAAGCCAGAGCAAACACAAGGAGGGGAGGGTGCAGCGAAGTTGCTTTCTTAGGAGGCTCATGCTACAGCTAGCTTGATCTCCGAATGTTGCTTCCCACAGCTTTAACTTAGACAAATTTGTATCCAAACTTAAGACAGCTTGTTTCAATATAGTTTCTGTTTGTTAGTTTTCAGGAGTGCAGTATTTATTGGAATTTATTTTTAAAGTGCGATAAATATTCTTCAGGGGTGTTATTCCCTTAGAGAAGCATTGCAGTAATTTCCTGAGTAGCCTCAGAGGCATATTTAGTCTGTTCATGTGGCTGTTAGTTTAATTAAGTTTTAATATCAATGTTAATGACTGAAAACATAATTAGCTGACAGAACTCATCAATATCAGAATCCCCCTTCCTCACCTGACTGCATCAAACGTTCAAATGTTTCCCAAAAACAGAATCAAGTCAGTGGACACACACTGAGGCTGTTCCTCCATCACTGATAAATCTTATATGCAAATTTGAACCCACTTGTTTTAGTTTGAAAATTAATCAAGATTGAGAAAAGTGTCTGATCAAGTTATCCTAGCACTTTTTTTTCACTTATTCAGAAGCAGATTTTTTAAGGTCTTTTATGGAAAATCAGTTTCTAACCAAGCAGCAGCTTAAATATGTTGATCAACTGAGTCCCCCTATAGCCACTTAAAAGTTAGAAACTGTAAATTTCCTGAAATCTAGTGTTTTAGGTTAAAAACACACAATTTTCCAGAGACATTTCAATATGCGGAACAGACTGGCAATATTTTCCTTAACATGTTTAAAAATAAATATCATTAACATATGAAAGTGTTAACGGGCAGCCCCTGCTGCCCTAAAAGAAAAACAGACTGGGTTGAAACTATATATGGTATTCAGTGCATCCCTTTACACTGGCCTGAGAGATAAAGAATGTATGGTACACAGAAACAAACACTCGCACAGACACACGCACTCACACAGTCTTTGAGCCTCCAGAAGCACAGGCTCGCAGTGAAACAGTGTCGATATAATCAGAATGGAAAGCCAGGTTGAGAGCACTCTATCCAACTGTCTGGTAGAAATGATAATAACACAACACTATTTGGGTCATGAGGAAGACTCGGACTGATTCAGGGAGAAGAGGGCACAACTACTTTATGAAGACTATTCTTTAAAGTTTGACAGCTGCAGCCAACTTCAGCAGAATACACTGAAATTTAAATATCTCCATGTTTCCAAAATTATTCATTCCAAAATTTAATCATGCTTAAATTAAAAGCTTCCCAGTGTAATGTGCTGTATGTGTATGCATTTATATGACAGCATGCAGGAGGTGTGTGTGTGTGTGTGTAGCACATATATGGGTGTATGCATGTGTGTGGCTGGGTGTGTGTGTCTGTCTTTGTACCGCCCTCCACCCGCAGGCTTACAGTCAATCCCACTTTGGCAGAGTAATGGCTCAGGTCTATTGAAGTTACCCTTCATTAGTAGGGGAACAACGTTAAAGCAGGGATAGTTTGGATGAAAGTATTACGCTGTGATTCAGAGGGGCTGAGTTCTTTATCAAGTCCTATATGAGAAGGAAAGGGCTTAATGGTTGGAATTGCTGAAAAATTACGGCTGTGATTCGCACTTCAAAAGACTCTGATTTTCCCCTGGCCTTTCTGCTTAGATGTGCTGAACTCTCTTTAGATTGAAGCTGTACTTCTCACCTTAATCCCTCTCTCATCTTGACCTCTGTGCTTTTTAGGAGAATCTAAACACACTGACAAAATTTGCTTGATACACTGGATGTGGAAGTTGTCTCAACATTCTGTCAAGGGCACCAAAGGTTTTATAGGTGTTATTCCATCTTTGATGGGATAATGTTCTCTAAAACTCTTCTCTTCATTCAGCTGCTTTTATGAATTGTACAAACAACAAAACTTGAACCTTATATCGAAGGAAAGGTCAAAATGTGAAAGACCAATGATTTCTTAGCTAGATAGGACAGAGACATATAATCCTAAAGTGCCCTTGAATTTGCTGCTAATGTTGATAGCGGACCAAGTCCTGACCTACATGTAGAAGTTGACAAAGAAAAAACATCTTTGTGGTTCACAAAATGTCCAATTACTGCAGGATGTTCTAGTTGGTAACTGGAGAAACAGCATGGCATTAGTGCAAAAACTCTGATACATGTTCTCTCTGCCACAATTTTGCATTAAAAAAAAGAAGACAAAGAAATTTATTTCGAAAAGAGATGTCAGCAGGGAAGCCTAAGTAACTACACACAGTGCAGAGCAATTAGCACCAAGATAGTGACTTGTTTTTGAGAGACAGGAGATAGAAATGCTTTTCCACATCTTCCGTGTGAGTCCTCGACCGTGACCTATCACTTTTGATTTAACTCCCCCGTAAGACATAAAAACCTACACAATTGCAACCACCAAAAACAGTCCACCAAGACTGAATAGCTAAGAAATGCTTTTTCCAGATTAATCTACCAAAGGTTTCAAAGTTTTAACTTCACCAATTAGGCATAGTCCTCTTTCCCATGCTGATGCTCCTTTAAGGCCAGCGGGTGCTCATCAAGGCGTCCCCCTGCTGTGAATGCAGCGCTGCAAAGACCTGAGGTTACAGGAAGCAAAGCATGACGCAAGCCCCCTGCAAATGGATACTAAGAACCCCAAGTGGCTCCTGGTGAAGGAAGGGGCAGTGCTGTTAGGAACAGTGTGTGTTTATGTGAGTGTGTGTATGTGTCTGTGTGTGGTTAGGTTTGTAGGTGTGCTATAGGCTGCACAGGGGATTAGTGGGGAAGGGAATGCACAGTATAGCTGAAGATTGGGGATACGTGTGGGAAAATCACAAGGCAAGAAAAGAGTCAGAAACCGAGAGAAACAGATGCAGAAAGTAAAAAAGGAAACTGGAGAACAAAAATTGGAGGCAAAGCCAGTAAGACAGTCCTGCTTTCAAAGTGATGCCCTTAAACAGCCTGTCTGGGTTTACCCTCAAAGGAATTTCCTCTAAAGTCATAACCCTTCTGTGACCTTTTTCTCCATCATCTCTCAATCTTTCGGCCTTCCTCTCCATCTCTTATTCAATCTCCCCATCTGTTCATCTCTAGCTCTTTATCTCTCTTTATGACTACATCTTAACTTCTCTCCCTTTCATCTTTCAGTGTGTCTTTCTCCATCTCTGTGTTTCAATCCTCGCATCTGTTCTCTTCCACTAAACCAATTAAATGCTGTCTGTAATAACCCCTTTCACTTTGCTTCTCCTGGGCTCAAGGAGCTTTGTGCATGTGTGTGTATGTAAAACAGTTTTCTTATTTCTGCCAGAATTTAGTTGTTTTCCTTTGCACTCCGGAGAAAACCCTAGCAATCATCAGGACACACATCCACACACTAGGGATAAACACCCACACACACACACAAACATACACACACACCCTCTGAAGATGTTATTCTGCAAAAAAAAATTCACTTGTTAAAAAAAAAAAAAACAATAGTATTAATCTCCAGGATTGACATGTCTGTTAATCAGCTATTATGTGTCTTTAAATGGAAGGAGAAAAGGTCACGTCCAACGTAATTAACCTCTTACTTAATGCACCACAAGGTGAGCAGGCTGGCTAAATGCTAAATGATGAAATACACCAGCAGTGTTTTCGTTGTTTACCACAGTGCCAATAAACTTCAGTGATGTGAGTGAGGTCCCTCCACTATTTCTAACAGTTTACGCTACTTTTGGACTGCAAAGCTTCTTCCAGCTCAAAATGTCTGAAAACTCTGAGGAGCACGGTGGAATAGAAAAGCTAAGTTGACGGCTCAATATGAAGTGAAAATGGTCAAGACAAGAAGTTGAACCAAATCAGATTGTTGAAGACTTTGCAGGGCAGAAAGCTCACAGAATGACATTTAGACAGGCAAGTACATCGTCAGCGTTGCTAAGTAACATAGCATTGTGTTTGCAATATGCTGCGTCCAAACTGTGCATCTCCCTGTCCTTCAATATGTGTTTGTGGCTGCAGCCGCTGATATCGCTTATATATCTTTGTTTGTCTGCCTTAGTGAAATTTAATATTGCTGTTAAAGTTGTACTCATTTAATTATAATAGATTAATACTGTTTATTGCACTTGCTGCAGTGTTCGTTTTTTGGTTTTCTATTTTATTGGTAGTTTGTGTTTATGTCTGAACTTTGTCCTCATATCTGGTTAAAAGCAGTAAAATCTATATTGAGGAAGGCTATTGTATATTTGAAGTTGATAATCAGTTTGCACAGGCTGCAAATTAGTTTTTTTCAAAGGGAAATTATTCTCATTTGGACATCAGGGCTCAATGGCGTTATATTATCCCACTGGTGTTATTACACTTATATATATTTTTTTGAAACAAAAGCCTTCTCTATTACTTGATTATGATATTCTAATATTTTTTCCATCCTTCACATTTCCTTAGAACTACAGTGACTACAATGACTCTGCTTGGAAAAATCATGATCCTGTTTCTAATTATAGAGTACATGGTATTGGCTCAATGTATAGACTTTTGTGCTGCCCAATACCTACCTCCTACCTAGCATTTTAGGCGATATTATCTACAGTATAACGGGTACTGGTAGAATCCTTCAAAGATACTTCATACTAAATTTTATGTCAATATTAAATAAATCAGATGTTTTGAAGACAGAGCAATCAAATTGTCAACAAGTATTAGATAATCCAAACACAGAGACGAATCATTTTGTTGGTTGAGCAGATACAGATACCGATAACGATGCCTTTCTGCCCCTCTAACACACGTGCTAAGGTACAAGCTTATTTTTTTTTTACTGCATGGAACAGTTTTTGAAGTGGTCTTATAAACATTTCAGCAATTTTTTAGACTTTTTTTCTTCCGCAGAACATTTTATTGTTGTTGAATCCAGGCGGCAGCTTTCACTGTGGATGCAAATAATGAACACGGCTCCTGCTGTAACAATGCTCTGAATACCTTCTTCCTCAGTGGTCCTGCGGAGAAAAAGGTTTGGGTAGGGTTTACTAACCTGTGTGGTGTGTTGCAAGTGTTTAAATCATTTACATCCCTCCAGCTATTTTGGCATTCTACTGCATCACACACCTCAGCCTGTCTCAAGAAACTTCACTGCACAAACCAGCATACCAAAAATTGTCTGGGATGTTGATTGTTGCCATACCCAGCCTGCTGCGCTGTGCATTTTAATTGGACGCCACTGTAACTACTTCAGTGTCGACGCTGTGCTGCTTTAGAATGCTGCACAATCATTCAGAGCCCCTTTGGGAGGAATGGGGAAACACGGAATATGGAGCAGAGAGGGAGAAAAATGAATGAAGATGGAGAGAAGGTGTGAGAATGTAATTATGAGAAAAAGTGTGACAGAGGTGGGATAAAAGAGACGCTGAATGAGCCTTTAGTGAATAACCAAGGTGCTCTCCATGGTGCTGAACTCACAAATGAGTCATGCAGCAGGGATGAGAACTGTCCATGGTTCTCCATGTTCTTAGTGGAAATAGGTGCAGCTGAAAATGAAAATAATTCAGATGGATAGCAGAAATCTAAGATTTCTAGTATTAGCTTTGGAAAACATAGAAAATAGCACAACATAAGGGCAATAAAGCAGCATTACTAGTACAGTCAGTGGCAGCAAAAATAAAAGCAGTCACTGCTGCAATAGTGGCAACAGAAATACAGATGACAGTGGCTGGCTTTAGTCAAAAAATGCAAGAGTAGTAGAATAATCTCATAGCTCTGTATCTGAAGATGTATTGCTTTTATGTCATGCAGAAGACACTGACTGATTTCATGTATTCATGCAGAGAGAGAGAAAGGAGATTAAAGATGTCACCCAAGACAAGAAAATTCTAACATTTATTTTCACAGTTTTTATTTTCCCTACATTTTAGAGTCAAACTCAATGATTATGAAATGGAGAAAACAGGTGGATTTTCTAATCAAATTGATCTGTCAATTTTATTACACTCTTCAGTCTGACTTTACGTCCATTCTAACTGATAACCATGAGGGAGGGGAATTAATTATCCCTGACAACTAAAGGACAAAGTGTCCACCTAATATCATTTTTACCCGACACTAATGGTGGATATGCCAACATTTAAACAAATGTCCCAAAGCTGAGTGCCTCTTGGATTTCCAAATAGTCATTACTTTTCATAGATTTAGAACACTGTTTATAGTCTATTGCGGTTGCCATTGTTGTTATTAATCCTCCTTGGTTCTGGCACACAACTTGGCAGTAGAGTTTTCAGACAGGTTGGGCCCTATTCAGCCGACAATTTATATTAATTGGTCTGGTTGGGTCAGATTGGGCTTAGGCTTGCACTTTGTATGTGTGATAAATGGTAACAAGGCAGAAATAATAACGCAGGAAAGTGCAAACTATATACAACAATAAAAACGCTTCATCTCACCCTGGTCAGGTTGGATTTTTGAATTTTCAGAACTCTGCCTGCCAGTACTACACAAGGTGTTGACCCAGCCATAACTGTAATAATTAGTGAGTGCTCTAGAGCCACATGTAATTTTCCTATCAGCATTGACAACTTTAAAATCTAACTACATCGTGACTACAGTATTGCAGGATCTGACATGAGACAAAGTAGTTTAACAAGGCCTTTAAAATTGACTTTATTGGGTCCACATCTGTTAGAAATGAAACACTGAAATGATAACTCTTCTGACACATCAATATTTCTCAGGACAATGTTATATAATCTGTATGTTTCAATTATGTCTAGACATCCGAAGTTCATACATGACTGTCATGGTGACGTCTTCGCTGTGTGACAGATATGTAAGAGGAGATGTACTAAGAATAAAGGCAAACAGCTTGTTTAAAGCAGTCATGTTGACACAGAACTGAATCCGATTTCCATCTGCTTGCCTCCGCCTTCTCACTTTTTTGGTGTTTCATAATGTCTAATACACTAAGGCTTTTTTTCTGACCCCTTTCTTGCCCCCCCACCAAATTTCCTGCTCTTACTTTCTAGTCGAAGGATTCAACTATTTAAGGCTCCCTGCCTGTGTTTTCACTTTCTTTCTCATTTTTTTTCTGTTTGCTCTCACTCTCAAGCAGAGCATATCCACTAAGAAATGATAGAGTCTAGACAGTCGCAAGATCTCTGTGACTCATTTCGGCTAAATAGGGCACCTGCTGAGATTCCTCTGCATCTGTGTGTGTACAAACACACATCTGCATGCTGTTGGTTGTTTATCAGCATAAATGTGTCCCTGCACCTGTATATCAGTGTGAAGTTGATGTGCATATTGTATATTTGAACAGGCGTCTGCATGTGCGTGAGTGCTGCTGAGCGTGTTGGTTTAAAGGGAGAGGTGGTAAGCAGAGAGTCCCTGGGAAAGTGGAGGAGGGTATCCATGCAGCAAATTAATACTGGCCTTTTTTACTTCCAACTGTCAATCATGAAGGATGGATTTAGAAAACTTCAACCATTTAAAGAACAGGAAGGAAACAGACACACCCACATCCTTGATGTCACACCCTTAAGAAACTAGAATAACCAATCCCCCACCTCTGAAACACAGAAATCCACACACACATGCAATCACAATTTCTCACACATCATTAGGTGCAAAGCATTATCAATACCTAATCTCAGCCCCATGTAATTAGTCCCTATAGATCCTTTATTGAACACAATCAGGCGGCAATAACTCAAAAACTGACATCAGCAATAAGGTCATTTCTGCTGATCAAACGTCTGCCGATGTGATCTACTGTAGACTCTAGTAGTTTTTATAGGGTAAGCACTATGCAGCTTCTGGCAGATCTCCTAAATAAATTCAATGTAATGTTGCATTGGTAAGGGGAAAATCTGCAAGGGCGAGTTTCTATAAGTGATTCTGTTGCTGTCTTTAGAGGCTGTTTTTCATGTGCAGGAAGTCCACCAGCGTATCGCTCAGCAAAACAATAGATCTGGGTGCTTTTTTCTTCCATCCATTAATACTGGATGGATTCATTGCAAATATATGTCAAAGAAGCAACCAGCATTCAGCTGAACTCAGCTTCAGCATTACGGGTAGGCCTTGAGTGGCCAGGGGATGATGTCACGAAATAGAGTAAAAATTAACGGGAACAGGGGAAAAACAAACAAAAAAACAAAAAAAACAACTCCTGCCTATTGGAGTGTCTGGATTTAGAGTGCAGTGAGACATCTGTCCTCAGATGTGTTGGTCTGTTTCTACCCAGAAACCGACACTGCATTTGCACTGTTAATTGCTGTAACGTGGTGTGCTTCTAATTGTTGCACTGACACTTTTAGTTTCACCTTTTTCAAATCATGCTGTTATCTCTGTCTGTTTGTAAGAAGCTCTGAGCTTCAGTTCCCGGCAGTGACTAATTTATTCAGAGTTTTCACCAGTGCAATGACTGTTTTTTTGGCATCTGACACAGAAGCAGGAAGTTTGAAAGTGATTCAATAAAGTTAGCATGCTGAGTAATGATCAAAACAAGTTTACTTTAAATGATACCAATAAAAAAAACAAAGCCAGTTAATATCCTCTAGCAGCTGGACTAAATATGATTAGTGTGTAAACTCTGATTTGACTAAGGCAAGAGTTGAGTTCTTAATGTTTTATAGCCATATTAAAATTTACAAATTGTTTAAAACGTGCATGTAAAGCATTAAAAAAGGGGTGTAACTTGATCGGGAATCAGATGCCAACTGGAATACGTCCCTTGGGTACATCTTGTTGTTACTAGGAAGAGACAGGCAGAGCTGCCCGCTGCTATTTAGCTTGGCTCAAACGCTGGTAGTCTGTAGAAAGTGCAAGCTGGCCTCTGCGTGCAGTCATCAAGCTTTCCAACAACTCTGTATGGTATGGTCCAGTGTGCTCGTTGTGACTGGAGCATTTACCACCGTATGGATTTTTAGACTCAGATTAGGACTTCATATAAATTCTATTTTTTAACAGATTTTTTGTTGTTGACCTACTTACAAGCACATTCACAGTGGCTTTATTTATGAATCCTGTCTAAATAACCCTTTGTACATTGAAGGAATCTGTTCATTGTCTTTGATTGGCAGCTGTTCACGTGGTGCTCATCTCACACACAGGGCCGATTCCAGGTAAGGAGAAAGTAAAACTTTAGGCATGCGTGGAATGACTATTGTCTTCGTATCCACATGGATCCTCAAAATGCTTTTTTTTTAAACGTTATCGATAGATTTTTTGTACCAAAAAGTTGTGTTTGCTGCAATGTTAAATCAAGATACACAAGTGAATTTAATGGGTAGTTGTTGTTTTTTTTTTCCATCTGCAAGATAGATAATCCGCAACCCATGATCAGCGTTGCTTTTGTCACTGTTGACTCCTTTATTCCTCTTGTGGTTAAAATCATGTGATGACATAAACGGGTAAGCACGACAATTAGTACCTTGTTTACGTGCTTTGTGTAAATTGATATGAAGCCTCAGTAGCCTCTTTGTTTAGATGCTTTACAGAAACGTGTGTGACAGCGCAAAATAGATTGGAGTTATTTTCTAAAAATAAAAACGCAGGGTGCTCACTCTCCTTTTGTGACCGGTATGTTAATTCATAAAGATAGATCAATAGATTGATTTGTTAATATAATATAAAGAGGTGTTTACTATGGAAATAGGACAGAGCTCTCTCTGCTCTCTCCTCTTCTTGTCATTTCTCAAAAATCAATCAATCGAGCATAATAGCAGCGGCAGTGTGTAGCTGATGGCCGGCTTGTTTGAATCAGCTGAGCGGTGTGGACAGCGGAGTGAATGATCCAGGAGTAGAAAACTGAGATTTTCTTAACGAACGGAGGCTGCTGACACTGGCAGATGAATGAATGTGATGGAAGGGATTAGATGATCTTTATTATTCTTTCCACAGTAAAAGAGCGTGCTTCTTCGATGTGGCACTTCTCCTCAACTCTCTCTGTGCAGAATGTCCACACTGACCACAGCTAGTTGTGTCTGGCGTGCTTTGGCTGTAACACGCAGTGTTTGGCTGAAGGACTTTTGACACGCTGCTGGAATATGTGCAATGTGAACCAATGCACACATGTAACCTGCGACAAGGAGAAGGTTCGGCCGAGCACAGATCAAGGCTAAATAAGCCTCTCAGTGCCGACTGATTGTGCCCCTCTACTATCGGTGTATGCTGATAGTCGTGATGCTGATAGGAACTAGTCTCATAATGTCCTGTTGGTGGTGATCTATCAGCCAAACCAATAAATCAGTTGACCCCTAGCTCATAATTCATTAGACATACATGCTTTGAATAAGGTGCTACCAAATACGCAGATAGGCGTAGAGGTCACCATATTGAAAATTAAATAATAGTGTAAACACAGATTGTAATTACATGAAAGCACTTTGAATGTATATAACCAACTACTAAAGAACAGGAAAGACAAGGACTATAAACCAGTTCATTATATCTTCAGATAAAGAGAGATCAGTGATCACTCAACAGTTTCCCCTGGATTAAAATGTACAAGTGCACATAAGCTAAACTAGCTTCACAACAGAGGCTCTGGATAACAGAAGACATTTGCGCATTTACACTGTTTAAAATGACCTCCTCTTTTCTCTCATACTTCATTATCTTGAATGGATGACCTGTATTAAAGCAACCTCATTCATCCATTGAATTCAAATATGCATCTATAAAAACTCAATACAGCAAAAATCTTTTAGCATTAAAACATTACGCCACATGAGATCAACATTTAGCACATGCGCTAAATGATCTTTTAAATAGAACTGACCCTTGGAGAGATGACCTGCAGTTTTGTTCCTTTGCCATTTAGCTTTTCATGACAGCACCCCTGCACAGTTCAATAAAGCTGCATTGTATTTCCCATCAGTATTCAGCAGCTGTGTTTCAGTACCAGAAAGCATATTAGATATTTCTTCTTTACACTTTGCAGGGTCTTGTATGTATCATCATTCTGTGTCAATAAAGCTTGCTGTGGATATGAGGAGATGACAGCAGAGTCTCTCCTGTGAATACTGAGTTCTCTCTACCAATCATCATGCCGTTGCTTCAGGCAGTACAAATTAATCTCGCAGTGTTCATCACATTAATAGTGAAAATAAATTACCTTCCTTTCAAAAAAGTCACCGGGAAAATAAAATGAGAGGTATGAATATGAGATTGTGACGACATTAACATCAGAAGGGTCAGTGTTTCCCAACCTTGCTGTGTAGTATAACTGAATGGTCCATTTCATTATCAATGAATGTAAGTAATTACACAATCTTAATTAATTAGGTGATTTCAAATCATGCATACTCTGTTGGTAGTGTAAGAGAAATGAAAGCCTTTCATAATTGGTTTTGCAAAAATAATTTCAATTTGACTTTTCATAGCAGTAATTTGTTTAAAGTGAAGTAGGCAACATCTGGAAATCAAGCTAGCTGTAGCATGAGACTCTGAAGGAAGCAACTCCACTGCACCCTCCCCTTTCCGTTTTTATTTTTATTGGTACTCTCTCTATTAAGGCCAGATTACACCAAAGATTTACAATGAGACAAAATCGTTGCAGGGAAAGTTGCAGAGTAAACTGGCCCGTCTCAGCTCTACTCGAGCTGTCTGACGGTGTTGCCCGCAACTCAACTTGTCAAGTCCCCAGAGGCCGGTTTTAGGACATAAGGCATGCCACTTGTTTCAACAGCCAATCAACTCACAGCAACGTCACCTGTTGCTAAGCTCAGCATGGAGCAGCTAAAAGGAGCACGGGCTCTCTAAAATGACCCATGACTGGCCGAAAAGTGCCCGTCATGGTCTTCATTTCTTAAAGTCTGAATACGGAGCCAAGGAGAGGCGCAGAAGTCTAGTGTTCTTTAAGATCACCTGAATTTTATTTTTATTTATTGAGTTTATTACTTAGGGGCAGTGCATATTAATGAACATCTCTGTAAATGTGCCAGAATTTGCCAAGAGGCTAGTCTTAAACTATAGTCCCTAGCCAGGTATAAAACCGGCAACCTAAAATAAAAAAAAATGTCAAGAGACAAAATGTGAGATTAAAAAATTACAGTATGCTTAAAAGTTATTATGGAATTTTCACTCAACAACACCAAAAATAAACTGCCTACCACAGCTTGAAATGTAAAGGTAAAACAAACGTTTTGCCTCTTCTTTTCTACATTGTCTTTGTGTTGGTTCCCACCACTTATCCACTGTTAGAGTTGTGGCCAGGGCGAAAGCCTCCAGCTAATGTGTGCTTGCTTTTCATTCAGAGTATTACATCTTTCATAATAAAGCACACCATGAAAGCGATAGCTTGACAGAGGGGTGCAAATGCCTTTACCCATGAGCGCTAGATTTCATTCCTGAGTTTACCTTTGTTGTGAATCAAACAGCCTTGACAAAAATCCACTTCTCTTTTCTCTTGCACCTCTTCAAACCTTTAAGAATTAATGATCATCATGTTAACGGCTTCTCTGCTACCATAAACACATTTTCATTACACAAAATGTTGTCTTGGAGATCAAATTCGCAGGTTCAGCAACAATTTGCCATTAAATAGCCACTCCCCTATGTTATGCTTAAGCGCCATGATGTTCTTCCACTCTCCCTCCTCTCACGTTCTCCCTCTTTGCTCCTCTCTCATCATTCTGTATCACCAGTAGCGGCTCAATTATGTGGTGACCACAATAGACCATGAATACCAATTTGAGGGGAGATAGGGGAGATAGGGGAGATAGGGGATAAAGGGTGGGAGAGGGGGGTCCTGCTCGCGAGCAAAATTGAGAGTGACAGAAGCTTGGCCTGGCTTCCCCTCACTGGTGCCACTGTAATTCACCTTGCGCCACCTCTATCTTATCCTACACGCTGCACTTCAATCTGCCACTACACCACTCCCTCATCCTCCAGCCTTCGCTTTCTCTCAACGTCTTTCTTAAAATCCTCTCTTCCCGCATGGCTTCCTACTCCACACTAAATCCCTTATTAGTGATTCATATGTAAATTACATTAAGAAAAAAAAGGAGCTGACCTGGTGCCATAAGGTGGGATGAGGATGCAATCTGTGTGGAGAGATTCTGAACCTCTTTGGATGCCTGGTGTCTGTTCGTGTGTACGTGTGATTTAATCTAGAATCCTGCAAGGCTTTAGTGTTTGTTGTCTGTGTTTTGTGTTTATGTATATGGCCTCTTAAGACACAAGCATTTCTCTAACTCTCTCTACATCTCTCTCTCTCTCTCTCTCTCTCTCTCTCTCTCTCTCTCTCAAACAAACATTAAGTTGATTGCTCCACTTTCTATCCTACCTCCCTCATCAGCCTTCTCTCTATCTCTCTCTCTTTCTCTCTATCCCTCTATCTGTGGGAGGGATGAGGTGACCATCTGTTGTTCAGAGAGAGCTTGAGAGGGATTGAGGGGGAGAGAGGGAGTCAGACAGCGTGCTGGAGAGCAAGCAGTGCCGTGATATTGTAATTGCAGTCAAAGTAGAATTGAACTGAGGGGAAGAGAGAGGAGACGGTACACAGATAGTGTCACTGCAGTCACAGGTAGAGAGGGATTAACAGGGATCGAAAGACAGACTGGGTAAGAAAAACAGAGGGATGGAGAGGTGGTATGATATTGTCATTGCAGTAAGGTAGGCAGTGGCAGGCCCTTAGTCTTTGATTTATGTCTCCTTCACGGTGTGTTTGTGTGAGTTTACGTCCGTGAGTGTATGTGTGATTTATTGTTCGTTAACGCTGAGGAATTAAACCTTGTATCCCACTGAGCTGTGCGCATCAATTACCAGCCCAACAAACGGCCAGGCCTCGCCTCAGTTCACCTTTAATGAGGAGAGGTGGTAATCCACACACACACTCATACACACACACACACACACACACACACACAGTTATTCTGACTCAAGCACGTATACAAACACTGAAATGCACATCCACATACACTAACTTATACATATTTAAACAGTTGTGGTGTATGTGCAAACCTTCACACGTGAGCTGAAACTGAACTTTACTCAATGCTATGCATGTTGCCTGTGTTTATATGTTTTAAAATGGAGAGTAAGACGTTTGTGCACTTCTTGACCTCCAAGTAAACTTCAAACAGCGCCTACTACTCAGGATAAACAAGATTTAATTAGCCAATATCAAATATCATCCAATAAGACTCCGATTGCAAACAGGACAGGTTAAGGGTTTATCTGAGAGCCAATTAAACAAATATTACAAGGTAATCTAATAAACAGTCATTAGCATAATACTATTATCTCATTTGCATCAATAATGGCTCCACAGGTTTCAGGCAGTTTCCTGACCATATGCAAAACAGAATCCAGGCCATTTGTGCTTTGAATCCCCATCATTAGATTTGACTGTGTGTTAATTTTTTTGGGAGTGAAATAAATAGCAGAGGAATGTGAAAAGAGAGATATTACAGGTGGTTCGGAAAGATGATTGAAGAGAAAAAGATAACATCAATAAGAATAAAAGAGGAGATCCAGCAACCATCTGTGAAGGAGTCGTTGGATTAAAGGCTGCTCTCCAATACGGGAGATGAAATGTTTGTCTATCTAGCAAAAGAAAATATTTCTAGTGAGCCAGATGTGTTCACCCTGCACCTTTGGGAAAGAGTAGCACTTTGCTACAGTGGCTGCCACTGTGAAGGAAAAGCCATATTTACTCAGCATCCTGGCAACATGTAAGTATTACTCTGTGGGGGGTGAACTGAAAGTGTTTTTTAGAGACTACATACAGGGCTTAAAAAGCATAAAATCATTCTCTTCCCTTGATTTCCTTTTAAAATGTGACAACAATTGAAAACACACTTGTGTTGATGTTCTTGTTAGAAATATATGCAAAGCAGTGAGTACTTATTCATTTTTGGGAGGAGGAAGGATTTTCTACTCTAATTTGTCTGGAGAAAAGAGTGCTTTGCATAAATTGCAGACTAAAAACCTCTAATGTTATTGTTCATAATTATCTTTCCTTTATTTTTTTCATTTTATTCAGTCATGGTTTGCTTAAGGGCAGCATTTTAGCACACTCCTTTTAAAGCGGAATGACCAGAGACTAAAATGGTTACATAAAGTACAAAGAAAGGATGTGATATATGTTTAAAATATGTTTTGATACAGGACTGACACAACATTCCTTTCTTCCTCTAATTCCAACTCTTTCCAGCTATTCTATTCTCTCTTTTTTTCTTTATGTGTGTTCATGACTGTAAGGCCAGATGTCTCCAATATAACTGGGTACAGCATTAGGGCAGTAAGCATATAGGTCACTTAGCCTCAAAGAGATCACTTAACATGCTTTCTGACAGGGAGAGAAAAGAGCAGAAGTACAGAAGTAAAAAGACAAAGAGTCTTACAAGAGGTGTGTGATGTACAAAAATGTAGAAAAGGAAATAGTACACTGAAAAGAAAGAGCAGGAAAAAGGTGAACTCGACAGATTGATAAGAAAGAAAAATCTTATAAGTAAAAGAGTGAAGAATTCATAGAAGTAGATGAATAGAGAGGGATTGTGTCAGCTGAGAGACCCTTTCCTCTTTCCTCCTCATGCTCATAATCAGTCACACTCTCTTTCATTTTCTATCCCTTCATCTTGCTCCCTCAGAGTCTCAGCCCTCTCAAAAGACAGCTAATTACGTGTCACTTTTACAGAGTAATTTGTAGGAAAACACTGCATCTGTGCAAGTGTTAAGAGCTCAGTCACACTTTTGCCCATTTTTTGTTTTTCACAAAAATGCATAGTGGACTCTACACACAGGGGACATGTTCACACTTCAATTCCCGGGAACACTTGGACACTAACGACTGAAACAAATCACACTCTTGATGAGGATACACACACACACACACACACACACACACAAAAAAAAAGGGGGGGGGGGGGGAGGGCTTGACACAAGGAGGGAAGCAAAGGAACAAACAAAAAAGTCTGTAGAGACACTTCTGCAGTGACAATAAGAGAATTTGAGTGCTGAATTTATGGCCAAATGAGTCACAGTCACGACAGTCCATAAAATTTGAATGAAATGCTATAAAAGTGGGATTTATAATGATACGATCAGGAGATGTAATAAATCTGAATTTTTGCCTGTTCAATTGCAGTGGGAGTAAAGCCTGAAATTGCCAGAGCTGGGATGAAACACAAGGGTATAATAATTCAATATATGAATCCATTCTATTTGTGTATTATGGTAATGGTTGTGCTACTTCTGCTCTAGGTTTTTTGTCTGTTCATGCTTTTGTACTTCTGTCTTTGTGAAACCTTGTTACCCGGAAATTAGGTTTATACACAACTATTTTGCATTGATAATTACCACCTGGATTATAGAGACAGTATTTCTTTGAGTGAATCAAACATTACATTTTTGTTTGTGCTGGGAGCTGCAGGAGGTTGGTCAGGGTGGTTAGAGAACATACAAAGTAGGGGACTTGAAAAGAAAAATCCAAGGTTAGTGTCCAGACTTCTGCCTGTGGTTAAGTGTAGGCAACAAAAGCATGTTGGTTAAGCTCATGCAAAGATCAGAAAATCTTCTTCTTGTACTTTTCTGTATAAAAATAGACCATGTTCTTCCTCTGACCTTTATCAAGCGTCACAAAAAGTTTGATAATTCTGTAGTTACTCGCTGTGCGAAATTTATTGCAAGAATGGTTTTGACAAAGGACTAAATAAAGTAAATTGCCAGGTAAAAACTTGTAATACAGCCAGTATCAACAAGTGTGTAAATTGCCAGATATGATAATTAACATTATGTTAATGAAAATATTTGCTTTTGGGTATTATTTGTATGCAAATATAATTTCAAGATGACGGGGCTGCACTGTCTGAACTATTTTCAGTACGAGAACATTTTGGCTAGCCCTTGTCTCTTAAAACTATTGTTGAAGGTTGAAACCTCAATTAAAAAGATCATATTTAATTTAGTTGGCATACCACGAGACAAGTTCATTGTGAACATTCTGATGTCCTTTTTTGGTTGTTTGTTTGTTTTTGTTTGTGTTTAATTGATATAAAATTAAGAAATCTTTTTAGCAAGCCTTTTATAAGCCTGTTTTTACACTATAATCTAAATGTTAATGGTGAGCAACTCCTCTACCTGAGTCCAAGCTCCCTGTATGAAAGGTATATTGACATTAGTTACTCACATATTGCAAAATAAATTGTTTTTCTACTATTTTGCCCCCAATAATTATGCATGCTGCTCCAGACATGCTCTGAAACACCGCATTCTCTTCCATCCTCTCCACTGTTCGTCCCTAAGAACAGCTTCAGCTCAGCTTTCATCCTGTGCTGACGCAGCACAAGTCCAGTTGTGTTAGACAAGTTCAGTTGAGCCCCATTAGACTGACCGCATCAGCACCGCGGTGCAAGGTTGCTCTAAAATTACTC
>JAQLOL010000013.1:13665882-13675915 GCA_029783665.1 Naso thynnoides
TGACCATTTTTTCAATTTATATATCCAAATTCAAACAGATTTTACTCAGCTACAACATTTTTCAAGAGGGATACACTTGGATGAAAGTTGCACATGCTTATTATAGAAAGGTCTCTGTGCTTTATTGGGGCTTGTTGAGTTCCAGCACGAAGCAAGGCAATAAATAAATAAATAAATAAATAAGCACTCTCACACATGCAGAGCTTGGCCTACATTAATCACCACCATAGTGTGAATATTGTTTCATGGGACCAGCTGGTTATCACATGCCAAAAGGAAGACACTTTTTGTGTGTTTCAGTGTGTCTGTGTACATTCTTGCCTTTGCCAAAGTCAGTGTTTTGCCAAAAATTCAATTAAGTCTGGAATTAATGAACATTTGGAAGTAGGGCAGCGGAGTGTGTAACAATGTGTGTCAGTCCTGAGCAGCAAAACCAACATTAGTCTCTCTGTTGGGTGTTCTCTTCATTGTGGACCCAAGCAGGTTTGAGAAGTAGGATTTCTCATCATTCTTGTGTAACTAACTAACTAAAAACCTAAGACCAGAAATCTGTATTTTTGTACAACAACTTCTATAAGTCCCTTCAATTTAAGTTTTATTTACTTGTTTTGTTATTGGGCCTCAACTTTTTTTTCTAATATATTACTTTCCCATATAGGTATACAAGTTAACTTTGTAATTTATTCATTTTCAGAGTTTCTTGTGTATGTAACTATTTTGAGTGTTAAACAGGCACTGCACAGTAATCGTGTTTGTTTTTCTGAGTATTTTAACACACACACACACACACACACACACACACACACACACACAAACACACAATTTGAATAAATAATGTCAGCAGATGTGGTATATCATATTAAAATAGTCATAAAATATAGAGAAGTAATCATTTTCTGGTGTATCAAAGGTGAAAGCTAAAAGTTGACTTCTAACATTGTTTATGCTGCCTTGGCTTTCAGCAAAGTACGAGCAGACAAAGAAAGAGTATATTTGGCAGCAAACGAAAACACTCGCTCTAAGAGTAACCTCCTACCAACAAATGCACACACATACAAACAAAAACACACAGACGAGACTCATGAAGGACCCACGGCAAAAGCGCTCTCCGGGTTCAAAGAGCAGACTTCATTGGCCTCTCTGCACTGAGCATCTTTAACTCTCTCTTTCTGTTTAGGGGGCTCCTCATTCGCCTCTCGTCAGCACAGGTCTTCTTTGTTTTTCACTCTGTTGTCCATCCAACACCTACATCACTCCTGCATGGCCTTTCATCACAGCCCTCCACCTCCTCTTTTCCTCTCCAAATCTGTCATTCTCCTACAGTTTCTGTTTTTCCTCGCCTCTTTCATTCCCTAACTTCAAACTGATCTTCCATTCTACCCTCTTAACAAAGGCTTGCCCCTCTCTGGTCCATTCCAAGGCTCTCTCTGTTATGATCCTTCCCTGCTGACTTCACTGTCAAGCTTTAAATTGGAGAGCTGGCGATAGCTATTCACTAAATTTAGCTGCACTCCTCAGCATTCAGGCCAGGTCACACATAGCTGTATGCAGTCGACCTTTTACGGATCTCCCTTCAAAGTTATTTTAGACTCTTCAGCTGTTCCAATCACTTGTGGTGTAATGAAAAGATTGTTCATCTGTCATCCGTATACAGATCCCCCTCACATGCTTTAGCATGTATGGGAACTGAGGAGTCGTTGCAAAATGTAACCACCACAATGTGAACGATCGCTGTTACTTTTTAATAATTCCCAAAATCTCGATTAACAGATGCAGTGTAAAGATGAACAAGCATGCAGTTTTTTTACTCTGCAGCGCAATGATTGGTTAGGGCTAGAGCCACTGATTTAAAAGTCATTGCTTTCGCCTCTGTTGAGCAAAATCAGGTAGGCTACAACTTCAGGCACTTTCAGTGATGTAACTGGGAAACTTGACATGCCTTTCATTAAGAAACAGATAAAAAATTTGTGATATTTATCGCAGCTTGGCAATCTGCTGCCTCCTCTTCGACACACACCGTTCCACTCTTTTACTGGAGCACCTGGAGTGTCTGTTTGTGGCAGCCTTGTGCTGACTGCAGACCCAGAGAAGTGGATACATCTGAGCTAAAGTGGTGCATTTTTTAAATCAATTCAACACAACACTAAAAATGATCTGATGTGGGACTCAAAACTGTTACAAAATCGAAACTGTGAGTTCTGTGATGTTCTGTAAAACCCCTGCTAATCACTCTCATTTAATCTCATTATACCGTATATGACTCCTTCTGCTAACATTAGCGCCTTAATACAACTATAAGCAGCATTTTATATGACAATGACATGCATTATTAAGGAAAAGTGTTTTGCTCGGTAGTCACCACAAGTAAAATACTTAAAGTGACTGGTATTGTGGTGGTATTTACGGTGATAAGCTGTAATCACAGACATGCTTCTGTACCTCATCTAACAGAGTTCATGTCGAAACCAAACAGTGTCGGCTACATGATGTCTGTAGAGCGCCTATTTCCCTTCCAAAGATTGTAGAGGGTTTTTTTGTTTGTTTTTTTAATTTGACCTGTACTTGTACTCTAACTGTTGTCGCCTGGATGCTGTATTTTCATTGTACTTTGATACTCACAGGATATGAAAAGTACCTCCGCATGTCAGACACAACTAAGAGCAAGCCCGTGGCGTTAACTCCACCTACACCCTCTGGGTGAGCATCACTAACTCCTCGCTGCTACTGATTTAGCGAGGGAATGCTGCAACAGACACCCAGATCATAGTACTTGCAATGCTATAAATGCAAGTGTTTTCATCAGTGGGCCACTGGCTTAATCAACATTGTTTTACCTCGCTCTGGTAGTTACCTAACAAACGTTAACTAAATGAAAATCTTCAAGATTACCACTTTATTTCTCTTTATTTCTACTCATTCTATGTAACAGGGAACATGTTGTCATAGGTCATCTGTTCATTTAAAGGTTGAAAGTAAAAGTACAAGTATGTAAGACTACTACCACCACAGTTCTTGATTGGACTAGTGCTCCTGCCACATTAAAGGTTAATACAACTGTAGCCTGGGATGTTTGGGTGGTGTCTTCCACTGCTCTGGCTGTATCTAACAGCACAGGACTGACAGCAGCTTGCCAGCAGCAAGGCCTTCCCTGTAATTTCAGTGGAGTGTTACCTCCCAAAGGCTTCTCATCAGTCGTCATCGCACTGCAAAAGATACCCGAGGCGTTAAAGCACGCAGGCACAGGATCAGTGTCAGAGTTCTAAGCAGTCAGTGTTTGGTGCTACCAGAGGGAGAAATCATGATTATCCAATTAAAGCAATGTGACAAGTTGTTCCAACCTTTACAGAGAGAAACACAGAGAAACTTGTGATTCTTCTGAACAGCTGGTGATTCTGTCACATTTAAGGCCCAAGTGTGTTCATTCATCTCTTTCTCCTTTGCTCTCTGGATTCATTTTTTCTCTCCTCAGCTTTTTCATCTTCAACCCGCAGGCCTCAGGGCTCAGCAAAGCTGGCAAAACTGATTCAGTCACAAGTAAGAACAAGTAAAATCATGATTCCAATCTATCCATCCATCTGTACAGCTATACATCTATCCATGTGTGTGTGGATGTACACCACACACCTACTCGTACACATGCGCTGTCATGAAGCCAATGTGGAACATTTGCTCAAATTAGCATTTAACTAAGCAGCTGCTCTTTCACCGGCTAACATTTGGCACAGATCAACACAATTGCACACACATGCACAGAAATGTACAGGGAACTACACACACACAAAGTATGGAAGTACACTGCACATGGCTGGTGAAGCAAATAAACACTAAAAGCAAAACAAAGGGAAGAGGAAAGATGGAGGGGAGGAAATAGGTTGACGCTGGGGAATATGAGACTAAAACTGTAGCCAACAGAGACAAACGTGTTAAAATATCACAAAAGAAAGACTTGTAAAGGTTGGAGAGGGACAGTACAACAAAGAGGCAATCCAGCTAGAAAAAACAGATTATTTTTGGACATTTTGATGCATCCCTGTTTTAGTTTCCATACCAAGTGCAACAGGAAAATACATCTCTCGCTGACTGACAATACAAGACTCCTGAAGTGACAGTCACATTGTGCTTCAATCTGGGAAAAAAGGAAAATCTTCTCTGCATCACCATCCAGCTTCAACACCTCTGCATCTTTTCTAACATCCTCCTTTCCTTCTCCTCATCTGGTTTTCAACACACACACGCGCACACACACAGACACACACACACACACACACACACGCACTACATTATCTGCCAATTTCTTGGTACACAGTGCGCTACGTATAAGCTGAGTCAGCAGGGCCCTAAATTTGAATGGCTTTTCTAATTTCCTACTGGAGTGACAATCACCCTATGAAAATGCAGTGAGAATGTGAAGGTATGTGTGCGTGTGTGTACATGCTTGTTCACAGGATTGTGTGTAAGTGGTTGTAGATAAAGCTATGAGTCACAGCTACTATATAAGAGCCTTAAAAAAATCTCTCTCCCTTCGTCACAGAGTTCAGAAACACCAAAGAAACCTGCATAGGAGCAACCCATAGGGGATTAGAAAAAAAATAACAGTTTCTTCAGAGTTTTTCGCCTAGGTGACCAAACTGAACTGAACAGCTGTGGCCTCTATACATGCGATTGTAAGAGAAGGAAATTTCCAGCCCCTTAGTGAAAGAAAAAAAAACGGAGTGAAGGTAATAAAGTCACTGTGATAAAACTTGAGACAGCTTTTCAGCAACTGCAGGTTTCATCAAGGCTGTGCTTACTATAAATCTTTACGTTGTGGGTAAATATTCTGTCGCATCTTGAATTGTGTAGTTGTGGAGGGATGAAAAATGGCTCATGTAGGAAGGCTGAATGTAGACAGTGACATTAAGTGTGAAAGAAGAGGAAACACTTCAATCTTTGTGAAGTGTAATCCTAAATATTCAGCTGATTTCAAACCTAACATTAAAAACAATAAAATAATTATAAATCACTTAAAAAAAACTGCATCTCACTCATTTAAAATGAAAAGATTTAGTGTTTTCGGTTGAAATGTCCTGTAATGCAGGAATGCTAAAACGCATTGGAGGTATTACTATAACAGAACTGGTTTCATTGTGTGATGATGGAACTCCATTAATTGCAATTAAATATATTGTTTATACCAAAGGGTAATTTATTTTATAGTTACTGTTTAAGGAAAGAGGTCTTTTGGACTCAAGTATATCATGTGACCTGCATTACAGTTGTGAGCATTGTGCTAAAATCCACAAACAGCCTGGTGCATTTAATGGAGGCTTAGTAATGCACAAACGAGCACCTTAAACAAGAGTCAGGCCCATTTTTTTCTTTTGTATCAATAAAACATTTGGGAGAAATGCTGTGTATGTATCCAAAACAAACCTTAAATGCATCAAACAAAACTACATAATGCAATTTGCAATGTGAATCCCAGCTTGCTTGTAAAGTCCCATGAGAAAGAACAAACGTGAAAATCAAACATTAACACAAAGTTTAATCAGCTCCATTTAACTTGTAAAACCGTCTGCTTCATGTAAATCAGCTTAGAGGAGAGAAGAGACACTTTAGGGGATCCATGCAAACATGTATGCTGACTCTCTCAGCATACAGTGCATACACACAGAGTTTGCCTTACAGGTACGAGCACAGCAGTGTAAGGAAGCAGGATAAGGCAGGGTGCGCATATGAATGAAAGAGCCGTAGAGAGGAATAAACTCAGAAAAAAGAAATACATTACGGAGAGCAAGAGGAGATATGAGGTGACTGTAGTAGTTCTTGTTGACAAAGCTCAGTTCTCCTAAGCCAAGATCTAAATCATCCCCACGTAAACGCCTCCAGGTTAGGGGGATTTATTTCTTTCATATGAAATTTTTCCTCCTCAATCTTCTGCTTTATCGTTCTGCTGCTGTTTTTCCTCTCTGTCTTTGTCTCTCTCTCTCTCTCTGAACACTAACATACTTTCTCACCGCTTTCCACTATTTCTATGTTTCCCCGTTGTTTTGGGTTTTCATCTCTGCTGTGTCATTGCAAAGTGTAATCAATGAGATGACCCGCTTGGCGTTGATGCAGCTTAGTTCTCCATAAACCCAACAGAGACTGAACAGCTTCATGTTTAAGCAATGTGCAAACAAACCTCTTGTAAAACTTTTAGGTCAAAGGGAATTCATAGGAGAAGCTCATAGACTAATCCAATTTTTGATTTCTCACATCTCTTCTCTGTCTCTCACCATTTTGCTTTAAAATTCTTCCAGATCTTTGACACTGTCCACTGTCATCATGAAGGCATCAGATATAAAAAGCTTTTCAAGGCATCATCACTTGGCAATTTTATTTCAATTTTATTTTTTATTTTTTTCCATCATGCTTCTGCTTCTTCCAGATATTCAACAACCTACATTGATTTTCTCATATGCTGTAAATCCAGATTTCTGCTGAAGTCATTATTGCTCCAGTAAATGCCCTCTAAAATGTTGGCTCTGTCTGCCTTAAAATGAACTCCAGGCTTTTCCAAATTTGCCTCTTAAACCTTTTCTTCCTTTTCCTTTCCTTCAGTTACACCTTTTCTGTGTATTCTTCTTTTAGTCCTCATTATTTGAATGGCAGAGACACACTAACATTTCCCTCTTACCCTCCAAAGAGAGCAGAGGTTAAGACAGTGAGCCACTGAGAGGAGTGAGATCATAAATGTGTAGCTACTGACATTTAAATTTTCAAAACAACTCTATTTGGAGATAAAGTACCAAACAAACATGGTTAACCTTTTATAATAACTGCCAAATGGTATTGTGCATATCTGTGACATGCACAATGCACTTTGGATTTTACAAAATATAAATTAAACTCTGTAACAGAGCCTTACACTCCTCTGCATAGGACATTTTGCACTTATCTGCACACAGACATGACATCATCAAATTATGACACATTGCACATTGCTATGCACTTTATTTGTCTTTATTATTTGTTCGTCTCTTATTTACCTGTCTTGTGTGGACCTTTTTTGCTGCTGTGACAAGTGAATTTCTCTTTTGGGGGGATCAATAAAGTTCTACTTTCTTACTTACTTAAATTACAACCGCTTAAAAAAAATTAAACAGTGTTCCTCCCCCATATGTCGTTGATAGTAAGTGTGAACGCATACACACACACAAATGCAAACATGCCCACAAGATGTTCAGTGGCAACAACAAAGTACCTCCTGCGCAGTGAGACTGTCCCAGTTCAAGGCAAATCTCAGTGCTGAAGTGTTACATGAAGATCAGAGTTAATGTCTAATCTGGCTCCGAGGCACCGCTGCTAATATTTTACATATTGACACGATGCCACAAGCCCCCTCTCTCATGCTGTTTTCCACGTGCTCCATGTGTCCATCCCCTGCCTCGCCTGTCTGTTTGCATATCTCCATATTATATCAAACAAGCTCACAAGCTTGACTCACAGCAGCGGAATTGGCTCAGCTGACAGACTAAAAAAAGGTGGGGCTAAAAATAATCATGTGTGGGGGCTGTCTCTGTAACTGCTATAGGCTATAAAATATAATAGGCCTATATAATTTAATTCGGTGAACAAATCTAAACCTTTTGTTGCTTTAATGGCCAGATCTTCATTATTTGAGCTGTATTATTCATTCATCATTTATCTTCATCTTCAGCCAATATCCATGGGTTAACACTATAACCTGCTGGTTCAGTTTGTGTGTAAGAGGCAATGATTGTGCTAATGAGAAGAAAAATTACATTCCTATGCAGTAAAATGTAAGAGAAAGACAGATAATTCAATCTATCTGCATTCTGTAAGCACTGCTAGTTTCAACTGGTGCATGTCCATTCAACTACTGTATGTTAATTTAATGCAGGCTAAGAAAATTATAGAGGTCGAATGTGAATTAGACGAGCTGATGTGTAATGCACCACAAGCTCCTAGGTATCAAACCACCAGCTAATGAGCTGACAGTGCTATTTCTGAAAGTGTTGAAAAGAAGCACTTCGGGTTTAAACTTGCTTTTTTGCTTTTATTTGCAGGTGCAGAAGTGCAGATGGCCCTCTCATTTTGAATTTTCAGCGACTATTGTTTTTACCAGAAGGTGTTTTTCCGCCGCCCACAGGAGATATTTCACACTTTGTTTCAAAGTGAACATCACAAATGTGATATTAAAGCTCTCCTGATGTGACCGCCTGTCATCACAGTTGTAATTAAATCTACTGAAACATACATTATTTAATTTTCCCCTCAGTTTCTTTGTTTCTCTGTATGTTTCTTTCCTCCCCCTCTCATGTCCATTAAACGTCCCTTGCGTGTACGTTCCTTCCTTTTACTTTCATCCCACAACTCTGCCTCCTCTCTAAACTATTTCTTTCCAAAGTTGACTCCTCTTTAATATTCAGCCCATTTTCCTTTCTGAGGTGAAAACCTTTTGGCCTTTTTCACTCTAGCCTCTGAGGTTGAAAGCTGCTAGTCCAGACAGTCGAACTCTGAACTGTGCACTGTGCAGCGTGGGCTAAACTCTGGTCAAATGGGTCATTTGGACTCTCGCCTCAGCCAATTAAACATTCTGTTGATGGGTAGATAAAAGGGCACACACAAAACTTGCAGACTCTTATTGAAAATTCATAGCGCATGCACATTAACGGGTGAGCAAAAATGGATAGTATTTTGCTCTAGTTTTCATTCTAATCCTGATACCCTGCAGCTTTTGGTGCGAAGGGGAGGCAGAAGATCATAGGTCATCATAGTTTTGCATACAGTCAAACCCTTCAGGTACAGAACAAACAGTCATGACTGCTGCATTTTAGTAGTCATTCACTACTACTAGCTCTGAGAAGTCGCTTTCAAATAAGCCACGATCTGATTGTACTAAACACCCAGGAAGCTTTGAGATACTGTCTGACTGCAGTAACAACACGACAGCTTTCTTGGAAGGATAAAATGTTTGTTCAAATTAATCTACGTCTGCTTTTGAGAAGTATTTCCACACTGCTGGCAGAGCAATGGGATGTACGACCGTGTTTCTTTCTGCTTCTTGCTTTTGCAGCATATCTGCTGCTTTGCAAACACACAATTAAACAAAGTCTACAGCAAAACACTGGTGACTAATGTTTTGTTTTGTTTTTTTAATAGTAGAGTCGATTAGTCGACACTAAGCCCTAAACAGGCAGATTTGCATTGACAACCTCCTGACCGCCTGGTTAACTTTTACAAATCTGCCCACACAAAGAGAGACAAAAGAGAAACCAGAAAGATGAAAGTATCACTGATATTTTACCAGAATCCCACCAAACTCAGTCTATGAGCAGTATTTTCAGTCATTTCTTCTTTTAGTCATATGGCTCCTCTTGTCCAGGTTCCACTTATTTGTTTCTCTATGTATTTTTCCATGCAAGACAAGAATAATAATGGAGACAAGGGTTCAAAGGTATAATAGCAGGCAGCAGAGAGAAAATGGTTCAGCTGGCCTTGTGCTGTCTTTAACGCAACTGAGCAAACAGACTAAGGTGCTGGACTGAACATAACATCCACATAACAATTTATGTCCTTACATTCATGAGAGTAAACTCTGTTAAATAATACTTAATACATGATCTATAATTAAAAAATAAATGCTCTTGGTATGGATGCATAGCAGAAGTAATGTAGGCATGAAATTATGTGTTATTATTTGTCACAATCATTTGTGATGCTTCCATATGTTATCCAAGTTCCCAGGGATGCAAAGTTTATTTTATAAGTTATACTATGTTCAAGGCAAGAAAAGCAAAACTAGATAATGAATCTGCTTCAGGTCACAACTGTAAACGTTATGTGTGTCACTTCCTAAAATGACTTGATCAGGATTCTAGCCATTGAGGTAGAACCGGAGGCTTTTACAACACACAGTTGGACGGAAACAGTGGCACCTGTGTTCTCAACAGGGGAGAGAGGGAGAGAGGGACTGTGTGTGTGTGTGTGTGTGTGTGTGTGTGTGTGTGTGTGTGTGTGTGTGTGTGTGTGTGTGTGTGTGTGTGTG